>CM029921.1:600000-1200000 GCA_017639245.1 Myiopsitta monachus
CTCTTTACCCACAAAGCGGCAAACCCGAAATTAACACAGGCTCTGGTGATGGCAAAGGTGGGAGCAGGGGAGGAAATGAGAGTGGAGCCTGTGCTTATGTGCTGGAGGAGCGACTGCTCCTGGATGTCAGCAGGAGCCGGGAATAGCGGCCAGGACAGAGTTTGTCCCTGTGGCAGTGTCGAGGTGCTGTGTCCTGGGGGCTCTGTGGGCAGGGCAGGATGGGAGCGGCCCCGGGACCTCAGTGCCCCGGCTGCGGGGCCAGGGCTCATGCGACACGTGAGTTTCTTGCAGACCAAGGCTCTGATCGATAAGCTGCAGAAGCTGGTGTCGTCCGAGGGCAGGTTCAAGAACCTGAGGGAGGCACTGAAAAAGTGAGTGGATGACTGCTCCAGCGGGGGCTGCGGGCTGGGGCTTGGCTCACACAGTCACTGCAGAGCCTGCACTAACCACGTCCTAAAGCTCATCCGGTGCCAACCCCCTGCCACGGGCAGGGACACCTTCCACTAGAGCAGCTTGCTCCAAGCCCCGTCCAGCCTGGCTGCTCCCTTGAGCAGCGGTGTGGAAAGGTGGGAATAAAAGAGATTGTGAAGAGGCAAATCACTGCCAGACACTGGGAAACACCCCCACCTCCCCCGGGGGAGCGTCCCCATGGGCTGTGCATCACTGGTGGACACTCCAGAGCCCTGGGGTAAGGTGGGGTTATTTCTCATTTGTTTCTGGTTTGCTCCCGAAGTTGTGACCCTCCGTGTGTGCCCTACCTGGGAATGTACCTGACCGACCTGGCGTTCATCGAGGAGGGCACCCCCAACTACACCGAGGACGGGCTGGTGAACTTCTCCAAGATGAGGATGGTGAGTGGCCCAGCCCCGCCGGGTTGGAGCTTGGCGGCTCAGTGCCGGGGTCCTGGCTGGGTCTGTGCAGGCCCCAAAGCCACCATCACCCACACAGCCCAGGGCCACACAAGTCCCCTCATGAGGAATGTGTCCGGATGAAACAAAGGCCCTTTGGATCGTGCTGCACTGGAGGGATGGAGCGAGCCCCACTGGCTGCCCATGCACTGGACACAGTGCTGGTGGTGCTTGTGTGCTGTTACAGCTCCTGTCTTCTATCTCTGGACAGATTTCACACATCATAAGGGAGATCCGCCAGTTCCAGCAAACTTCCTACAAGATTGAGCACCAACCTAAGGTAGGGCCTTGGCCTTGGCCCAAGATCCACACAGTCCCTCTGCTCCTCATCTCCCTCCTAAATCACAGCATCTAAGCCTTCAGCTTCTGGCAGTTCCCTTGGGGAAGATGTGATGCTTCTGTAGGAACTTTAAGTCAGAACCAGTGTAGGTGTGGGGGCTTGTGCCAGTGTAGGGGCTTGTGTCAGGTGAGGTGTAACAGAGGGGAATAGGCACAGGAGACATGGAGTGACCTCCCTGCTGGGAGCAGAGCATGTGCTACACCCCCTGCACCCTGGGGCTGGGTGGCCTCTGCCTTGCAGTGGCCCCACACATGAGGTGAGATGAAAGGTGTCCCCACACATGTGATGAGATGAAAGGTGTCCCCACACATGTGATGAGATGAAAGGTGTCCCCACACGTGATGAGATGAAAGGTGTCCCCACGCTCACACTCCCTGTGCCGCAGCACCGCAGTCACCCACTGGCTGCTGGGGAGGTTCTGCTGTGTCCAGCACTGCAGGAACAGCAAAACCTCCTGAGCCAGCGCTGCTGGACCTGCCCCGTGCCGGCTGTTGGGTGCTGGTGCCCAGGCCAGGCCAAACCAGCCTCTGGTGATGCCACCTCCTGTGTGCAATGGCCGGAGCAGCTCGAGTGCCCCTGGAACACATCCCTTGGCTGGGCTGGTGGAGGCTGGGGAGCTCCATCAGATAAGTGTGTGCAATGCCCGTGCTGTTGGCAGGACCTGCCAGCACTCCTCTGCTGCTCATTTACTGCTCAGGCTGTTATCATTTCCTAACTTCATCCCTTGTGGTTGGCCACAGCAGTGGTGAGTCCTGCCCATCAATGGTCTGCCCCCCCAGGTGACGCAGTACCTGCTGGATCAGTCCTTTGTGATGGATGAAGAAACCCTTTACGAAGCTTCTCTGCGAATAGAGCCCAAGCTGCCTTCCTGAGCGCGGAGCGGTGGCGGGCGGCCGCTCTGTGCACACGCTGTCCCCCCCTGTAAATACCTGTTCGTTTCTGTTGGACGCCCTGGAGTGACTTCACGTCTGTGCTTCTCCGAGCAAACCGACCCCCCCGTTCTTAGGCCGCTCTTAGACCCCGCGTAGGGTTTCCCGCATCGTTCTAAGGTTTCACGCACCGACACGTGGCTGGAGTCCCGGGCTCTTTCCATGATGATGATGTTCTTTTTGTCATTGGCTCTTCTCGAGGGGGCTGGCGGTGGGGCAGGGGCCCCCGCGGCTCCCCACGGGGCTCCCGGTGGCACGGAGCGGCTCTTGCTGGGCAGCATCAGCGGTGATGCCCCGGGGGAAGCTCTGTGTGGTGGGGGAAGAGACCACGATGAAGTTCATCCCCCCCCCCCCCCCGGGGCCCTCGGCTGCTGCCCCGCTGCTCCCTCCCGCGTCGGGAAGATGGAACCGTCCCTTTGGCTCTCCTCGCTGCGTACGGCTCACGACAAGCTTCTGTGGATATGCTGTAGATCCGTAAACCTTGTGACCACTCTGAGTAACATGATGTAGAATTAGAAAACGATGACCGAGTGTTTTTATTACATATACTGTAATCCTGTCTAACCACCTTCTAGCAGGAATATAGTAATGTAGTGCTTATTCTGTGAATATTACCATGTATTTTTTACATTGTACAGTATATAAACACAGTTTAACTCTACAGTGGCAGGCATGCTCCACTCCGACAACCACAACACTTTTGCTGTAAGCAATACCTCGTGGTATGAGAATTCTCTTTCAAGCCCTAAAAACTATTTCAACTTACAGCTCGTTTGGAAAAGATAAAACAGAAAAAAAAAGGATATTTCCATTTTTTTGTAAAAATATATGTTTCCTGATTACCTCTTGCTAATAAACCTATTCTATCTCAGGGTGAACCGCGCCTGCTCGCGTTCTTCATGCCGCGCGCACGCCCCGCCCGCCGCGGGGTAGCTCCGCCCACCCCTGCTCACTGCCCGCCCCGCCGGCAGAGCTCGGGCTGTTTCGGCTCGGCTCGGCTCGGCTCGCTTCGGGGTGTTCCGGTTGGGTTCGGCTCGGCGCGGCCGGGGTCGGCCATGAGCTGGGCCGTGCTGCTGGCTGTGGCCGCGCTCCTGGCGCCCGCCGCCGCTGGGGCGCCCTCCGCCGAAGGTAGAAGGGTACCGGGAGGGAGGGGAAGGGGCGGCCCGGCTCGGCTCGGCTCGGCTCGGCTCAGCTCTATGTGGCCTTGGCCCGGGCGCTCTCCGAGCCGAGGAAGCCGCTGACGCCTCCGCGCTCTCTCCCGCAGACGAGCTGCAGTTCAAGGCCTGGATGCTGCAGGTAAAGCCCCGGGAGTGCCGGGGCCGCGGGTTCGGGTCAGGGCTCGGGGTAATGTCGGGGCGCGGCTGACGCGCTGTGCCCGCAGCACAACCGGAGGTACGACCCCGGCGAGTACCCGCGCAGGCTGCGCACCTTCCTGGGCAACAAGAGGCAGATCGAGGAGCACAACGCCGGCAACCACAGCTACCAGAGTAGGAGCCGCGCCCCCAGCCCCGGCCCGTGCTCGCCTTCAGGCCTGGGCCGCAGCGAGCCGAGCCCTGCCGTGTCCTCCCTCTTGTAGTGAGCCTGAACCAGTTCTCGGACCTGACCTTCGCGGAGTTCAAGAAGCTCTTCCTGTGGAGAGAGCCCCAGGTAACCGAGCGGCGTGCTGGGGGGAGGCAGACCCGGGCTGTGCGGGTCTCTGCAGAGCTGCACCCATTACTGTGATGCCCGACATCAGCTTTGCTAAGTTAGTGCCCTGTTCTGCCTGGTGAGAGCGAGGTGAACCCCGTCCCTTCCCCTGTGCTCTCAGCTGTTGACTGTCACTTCTGCTTTCAGTTTTCCGGGCTGAGCTGTGTTTCTATGGGCAGACCGAGGGCCTGATCCCGGCTGTTTGGGGAGTTATTGCTCCCGGAGCGGCTCTGGCACCGCTGCTGGCTGCAGGGCTGGCCGGGCTTTCCCCGGGGTGCAGTGGGCTGGGGCTGCGGGTGCAGCGCGGCAGTCTCCGCTCGCTCCAGCAGTCAGCACAGCCCTCCTGCCTCGCTTGCAGAACTGCTCAGCCACGAAGGGCAACTTCCTGCGCAGCTCTGGGCCGTCTCCGGACTCCATCGACTGGAGGAAGAAGGGAAATTTTGTGACGCCCGTCAAGAACCAGGTGAGGAGCGTGTGCCATGGGCGATGCACTAACAGTGGACCGGGAGAGGGGCTAACGGCTGCGGCAGGGCACGGTGCGGGGAGGGGGTGTGTGTCTGCGGGGCAGCGGGCTCCCTGGAGCCCCTCTGTGGCTGGGGTGGGGGCTGAGCAGCAGGCAAAGTCCTGGTGTGTCCTTCCCCCGCAGTGTTTTGGGGAGGCTGATGACCGTGGGGCATATTATGGAGCAGTCCCTTTCTGGTTCCCAATGCAGGGCCCCTGTGGGAGCTGCTGGACGTTTTCTACCACAGGCTGTCTGGAGTCTGCTATTGCTATTGCAACAGGAAAGCTCCTCTCTCTGGTAAGAGGTTTTCCTCTCCTGTGCCCTGACAGCAAGTCCTGCCTCCAGTTATCTGCCAGGACTGGCTGGGCCAGCCACTGGCTCCTTGTTCTGAGCTGGACACCCAGCCCTGCAGACCCATTACAGTGCTCCACACGCTGAGCTAAACTGCAAGGCAGCATGGCTGGGGGCTTTCTGTGCCCAAGGATGTGCTGTCACCGTCCCCTCTCGGTGTCCATGTGTCCCACTGCCCCGGGCTTGGACAGAGTCCTTTTTGGAGCAGGACAACATTGCAGGCAGGCAGGAGCGCCCTGCTGCAAGCAGCATGTTGCGAGACTGTTTGTTTTTAAACTCCCAGAGGATTTGTATTCTCGAAGAACTGGAAAGGCAATAGCCACTGGTGTGACTTACTGGAACAGCTGAGGGCTCTAAGTGTTTAAAACAATGTTGACCTTTGGAAGAGGTCTCAGCCCGCCCTCCTGCGGGTGGGACAGTGGCCCAGTGACCCGGGAGGCCTGAGGGGAAATGCCTCCTGCAGCAGGAGCATCCCAAGCTGCTGGCTCCATGCCTTCCTGGTCCCCTCCTGGGGATGTGGAGTGATTCTGTTGGTAAAACCCGTGCTCTTTGATAGCCTGCATTTTATCCCGCGTATTCTGGCTGCTGGGATTGGATATGTACTGACCCAAAACCTTTCCCGTAGGCAGAACAGCAGTTAGTTGATTGTGCCCAGGCTTTCAACAACCATGGCTGCAGCGGGTAAGTAACATGAAGTAATAAAGCATAGAAATGAGAGTATCTCATCTTCCATGAGTGACAGACTTCCTCAAGGCCTAGTGTCTAAGTCTTGGAATGAGGTCTTTGTTTCCCCTTGGCTGAGATGTGTCTGTGTTTGCTTTGCTCATTTTAAGTTCACCCTCCCTAGAGGCTGGAAATTGTCACTAAACCTCGAGCCTTTCCCAGCCTCTGTTGTTCCTTGTTTATTAGCTTTTCTTTGGATACTTGTTTTGTTGCAGTGGTTTCCCATTCCACAGTCATGGATTCTCTGTAGCCAGGCTTCAGTGTGCTCAGGGAGAGGGGGGGGGGGTTGGTATGCTGCTTCTTGTGGGTCACACACATCTCGTGGTGCTTTAAGGAACTCACAGAAACCTCTGCTTCCCCTCTGGTGAACTCCTCCTGGATTGCTAGAGAAGGCAGAAAATACAGCTTTCTGTTTTCTGTACGATGAGTGCTCCCTGAGGAATGCTCAGAGCTGAGCAAAGCCACTCAGTGCTTTTTAGTTTTCTTATGACTCCTCCTTAGGCCTTTCTCTGTTAGCACATCCTGATTACACTCCTTTTTCTCCCCCCTGTGGAAGGAAAGACCCCTTTTGAGATGCACTCTCATGGGTGGCTGGGGCAGGTAGCCACTTGCTGGGATGGGGTCCCTCCCTTTCCCCTTGGTCTGTGGGACTGGGGGGGATATGGATGGCTCTGCTCGTTGTTACCATCCGAGTTAACCTGTGTTCTGACTGTGCTGTCTTGTAGGGGCCTGCCAAGCCAAGCCTTCGAGTACATTCTGTACAACAAGGGGCTCATGGGGGAGGACACATACCCGTACCGGGCTGAGGTATTCCTAGTGCAGCCTAGACGCATTCCTGCTGCGGCAGAACTGGCTCTAACTCCTGTTCCTTTCTGTCTGCACAGAATGGCACCTGCAAGTTCCAGCCAGAGAAGGCCATTGCGTTTGTCAAGGATGTCATCAATATCACACAGGTAAGGCCCTGAGGGCTGGTTTCCAAACCTGCAGGGCTGTGCAAGCCTGACCTGGAAGGTGCTCGGATGCCATGGGATGTGCTGGGCCCTGCAGTGTGAGCTGCATGCTGTGTGCTCCTGGGAGAGGAGTGTGCTGCTGGCGTGCACACTGCTCCTCCCCAGCTCCCTTTTCTGAGGGTGGCACTGATGAAGTGGTGGAGCCAAAATAGAGGCAGTGGGGCTCTGCCCACTTTCTACAGTGATGTGCCTGCAGGCTCTGGGAAAGTCTTGGTTCTTGTCTTTCAATGCAAGAAGGGCAGGGTTAGCCTTCCCTGCTGGGCTCTGACCCCTGGTCTGGGGGTCCTAGCTGGTCCCAGTGTGATTGGGAGATCAGTAACCCTGGCATCCTCTTCCCTCAGTATGACGAGGACGGCATGGTGGAAGCTGTGGGGAAGCATAACCCGGTGAGCTTTGCCTTTGAGGTGACGAGTAACTTCATGCACTACAGGAAAGGAGTCTACTCCAAGTGAGTGTTTCTGCCCCTGGAAGGTGAGGGGAAGGTGTAGGACTGGAATCCCTTCATATCCCTGTGTCCCCTGCTTTGCAACACCAGCTGCAGGACACAGCTGTTTAAAAGAAAACAGAAAGCAGAAAGCAGAAGTAAACTGCGCCCTGATACACTGCTTTCCTGGGGGACGAGGGAACAGTGCCTGCAGCCAGGTTGCTGCTAGGAACCAGTCCTACCTGAAGGCCGGGCTGTGTTTGCACTGTAGGTCAGGAAGGCAGAGAGCAGGGACCTGCCACAGGGCCGGGGCAGCCTGGCCCAGGGCAGTGTCTGTGTATCCGAGCTGTGGGTGGTGCAGGCCCAGCCCAGGCACTGCAGCAAATCTCTGGTAAAGGAGCAGAGGTGCAAGTGAGTCTGAGACACGAGGTGACCATTCCTGTCCCGTTCCCTGCAGCCCACGGTGCGAGCACACCCCAGATAAGGTGAACCATGCTGTCCTCGCTGTGGGGTATGGAGAAGAAAACGGGACCCCTTACTGGATTGTGAAGAACTCCTGGGGCCCGCTGTGGGGCATGGAGGGGTAAGGAGCTCCCACTGCAGCATGTACCTGTTGAAAGGACCAGAGTGTGACATTCCACCTGTCTGCATCAGCCCCAGGTTGCCCCTTAGGCTCTTGAGCTGGAATTCCCACAGCTTATATTCTGGGAAGACCAGGGGAATCATCCCAGCCTCAGAAATCATCCCAGCCTCAGGAGCAAAGGGGACAGAACTCTACCATCAGTCCAGAGGGGGCTGGTTGGAGCAGACCCTCAGATTGATGTACCCACTGTTGTCCCCAGAGGTTCGGCTCTACCAGAGCCGTAGTGCCACTGGTTTGCCTGGTGCCAGCCAAGCACCATGTCCCTTCTGTGCTTACAGACAGGTTGTGCTGGGAGCGAGTTTCTACTCGGCTCCACAGGCATTTCCAGCTGCAAGTGAAATGTTTTAGTCAGGTGCTAACACTGCTGCTTTGTGCTACAAGGGACACAGGGGATAGCAACACCTGGGTAACTACCAATAGGAACAGCTCTGCCACAGGTATTTCAGTGTTCCTTGTGCTGGCATGAGAAAGCAGCTTGCACATTGAGAGCAGTTGCATTACGCCGCCTGTTGTGCTGACCGTGCCAGAGGAGGGAACACTTGCAAACGCTTCTTTCTCTTTTTAGGTACTTCCTTATTGAACGTGGCAAGAATATGTGTGGTCTTGCTGCTTGTGCATCTTATCCAGTCCCTCAGGTGTAAGAGGAGAGCACTGGCTGGCGAAGAGGGCACAAGAAAAGGAATGACTGCTTGGCTCTGACTTTGAGCACTGCAGTCAGGACCCTGAGAGCACAACGAAGCACCCGTCCTTACCACGGGCACCCTCCTCGGCTTGCACACAGCTCCCAGCAGCGGGAGCCTCCCCTCCCCAGCCAAACCCAAACTGCTCCTGAGCTCCACACCAGCCTCTCCCCCTGGCTGCACTGTGCTGGTGGCACCGGGGGCTCTGGGACAGTGGGAATGCTCCCCCGTCACCCCGGGTACCATTAACTACAGCCCAGCACCGCTCCCCTTTCCTGCGGGTGCCACTTCCCCAGCACCAGATGTAACCTGGGGACATCTTTTAATTTGAAGGTGATTTCTCCTTTAGAGCAGTGCTGTGATTTGTACATTTCATCTGTTTCAGGAAATCTTTCTAGTATTTTTTTAATTAAAAGCCGGGTATTTTAATGCTAACGCACGGATGATTTTATGAATCGGGGAGGATAGCGAGCAGCTTATTGCTGGCGGTTTATGAGCGCTGGGGAAGGCGCCCGTGTGCAGCAGCGGTACCGCTCTCCCGTTACCTCGCGCTAAACCCGCCGCTGACTGAAGCTGACCCGGTGCGGGGCGTGCTCCTGCGGGCCCCGAGAATGCGGGGGCCGGGCCGGGGCGCTCCTGAGGCGGCTCCTGCGGGCCCCGAGGATGCGGGGGCCGGGCCGGGCCGGGGCGCTCCTGAGGCGGCTGCTGCGGGCGATGGGGGGCGGAGCACGGAGCCCCCGCGTTGGTCATGAGCGGCCTCCCCGGGCCCCCCCCCCGCGCCCGCGGCGCCGCCACCGCGCAACGAGGGGCGGGGCGGAACCGCTCCTTTGCCATGGAAACGGAAGCGCCGCGCGTCACTTCCGCTCCGGCACGCCTACCCAATGGCGGCGCGCAGGCGGTGTTTTGGCGCGGAGTGCGAACGCTGACGGGGCGGCCCCGCGGGGCGCAGGGCGCCCCCCAGCGGCAGGGCGGCCCCGCGCCCGCCATGGCGGCCCCGCCGCAGAACAACCTCCGGGAGCAGCTGCGGCGCCACTCGGCCCGCGCCGCCCTCAGCGCGCCCCCGCCGCGGCACCGGCCCGCGTGAGTACCGCGGGAGCGCGGCGGGGCGGGCGGGGCGGGCGGGCCGCGGGGCCGCGCTGAGCGCGCTGCTCTCTCCACAGGGGCTTCACCTTCAAGAAGACCTCCCCGGCGGGCGGCCCGGGCCGGGCCCCGCGGGCGCTCCCCGCCGCCGCCGCGCTCCGGGACAAGGACGTGAACACCTCGCTGCCCGCGCTCGCGCCGGCCGGCAGGGGCACCCACGTCCCGGGTTTGCTCCCGGCGGCCCGGGGCCGGGAGCCGGCAGGGGCCGGGCCGCGGGCCGCGTCGACGGGCGCTGCGGTGCAGGGCGTGCCCGAGGGCAGCCCCGTCATCACCATCGAGGACGAGTGGGATGACATCGACGACTTCGATTTGTCGGGGATCGAGAAGAGGCGCTGCCGGGGGCCGGTGCTCCCCCCCCGGCGGCAGCGGGGGCCCGGCGATGCTTCTCCGGGGGCTGAGTCGGAGCCCTCGTCCCCGCAGTCCCTCATCTGCCTCGAGGACGCGGCGCCCTGCGGCGGCGAGGATGCGCCTGTGGAGGGTGCTGTGGATGGCGGCGGGCGGGAGGCGCCCCCAGGTAACGCTTCCTTTCCATGTACCCCCAGGAGGAAACGCGTTCGTGTTTGCAGGCAGAGGGGTCCCTCCGCAGGGAGCTGCGCGCTCCTGCCTGACCGCAGCCCTGCTGCGGGGGTGCCGCCTGCGTGAGTGCAGGGCTGCAGGCAGCAGCGCGCGCGCTGTGCAGCCGGCCCGAGGCTGGGCGGCACTTTCAGGACTTCCCATATGGCGTTCCGTAAACGAGCAGTGATAATCTCTCGATCAGAGATTCGTTATACAAAGAAAAGCACTTTAAAATTCATGCAAGAGGCGTAAAGTCGCCTTACATTTGGCTATTATTCTTTTCCTGTTCAGCTGCATTGTTGTTCGTACCAGAAAGAGTGTACTCTGTTACCCAGCAATATTACTGCACTTTCAGCTCCTGCTGGTACAAGTGGAGGCAGCCAGAAGCCAAGCAGCGATGAGAACAGCCCCCCCGAGCTGGATGAGGCCGAGCTCGCGGCGCTCACAGGTGCTGAGCTCGGGGAGGACGATGACCTGGACATGATTCCCCCCTCCCCTGAGGAAGAGCTGCCGAACTTCTCACCTTCTGTGAAGAGCATCAGGTGAAACAAAGCTCGTGGGTACAGGTGTCTGTGGGGTGGCTTTAAAAGCACCAAAAAGGGCATGAAACTAGTGCTTGTGGAAGAGTCACCGGCAGAGCTGGTTGTGTCTGTTCCCACAGAGTGTCTATGAATGGTTTATGAAATACTTCTCTTTATGGCCAATGTTTAAGGTGGTTTTGCTTCAGGAAAAGCAGAGTTGGTTTTCCTTTTGTAGTGGGAGGGGAAAAACATTATTGAAGCAAGTCTGTGCACTGACAGATGAGTGACACACTGCCCAGGTGCTGGGGTTTTAACTGGGGCTTAACTGGGGCTTCACAAAGGTCTTGGTCTCTTCACACTCCTTCAGGGCCGTTGTTCTAAAAGGTAAACTTCTCTCATGGCAATGCCTTGATAACAGGTACCTGTGTTTTAGTGAGCTCTCCTTTTGATCTTGGTAGTGTTTTCCAAGAATCTCCCACCGATGGAAGATCCGCAGTGGGCACCGTTGCCCCCACCAAGCCTGGGACTGCTGCCACAATGCGGCCTATTGCTGGGAGGGATCCTGTGGTGAAGGATGCAGGTACGTGAAACCTTTGGAATTTTATGCCCTGGATTTTGGGGGTGGTTTGTAACTGACTGTGCTCCTGTCTGTGCTGTGTAATTCCTTTTGGAAGTAAGTTTGAAAGAACTGTGGCAAGGTTGGAAAATAAATACAGACCGATGAAGCAAAGGCGAAGATGTGTAGATGAGGTGGGTTCGTGCACACAGAAACAGTTCCTGTGTGCGAGTGGACTTTAAAAATATTTGGAATTACTTAGACTCATTTATTGCACTTTACTGTCTTTTGGGAGAGTGTATCACCTTGTTACATATTGGAGTATTACTGTCTGCTGAAATCCCTCCATCCAGCAGATAAAGGCTTGCCTCTGGAACAGCAGCTCTACGGTGTCATGGAAGAGATCTGTAAGCTGGTAGATGCCATTCCGCTCCATGAGCTCAAGTCTCTGTCGTGTGCTAAGGACCTTCTCCAGCAGCGAGACCTCAGGTAGGCTTCAGTGAGCTTGGGCTGCTGGGTGCTCAGCGATGCCTGCCTGCAGGTGTCCCCACTGCACCGACCACAGGGCACGAGGAGTTCTAAAAGGCTTAAAATCACTGAGTGAATGAAGGGAAAAACATACCCCAACCTGCTGGAAGTGTTATCAGTGCCCATGTTCTGCTTCCGTGTCCAGTCTGAGCAGGGGGTATGCTGTACCCCTTCTCTGGAGGTGACCTGCACTGCTGCTTCCAAAGCAGCAGGGTGAGGTGACAGAACCTGCTCGGTGCTCTCGTAACCTGATGCATTAATTTAATATGCTCTCTCTGAGACTCGCTGTCACTGGCTGCAGTGATTGACTCCTCCTAATATCCATGTGCTTGTCACCTTTCAACCTGGTTATTGATACTGCGTCTGCTGCTTTAACTTCTGCAGCATCTGATGACACAACACATAGACAAAATACAGAGATTGTGGTTTTTACTGGACTGCAACTGTGCTTTTTGTGAACATTCTCAGTAGAACTAATTTATTCTATTTCCCCTTATTACCACAGCCAGACACAGTTGTTAGAAAGTATAGAAATCCGTAATCTGGTTGGAGCATATTTTTACTTTATTAGCTTCAGGTTTGTGCCTCGAAGGACTGTGATTTTCAGTGCTCTATCCTGCCTGGCCAGCCCCTTGCTTTAGGGAAGTCTTTCCTTTTACACCTGCAGAGAAGATGTAGTAATCTTGTAATTAGTTTGCTCACCTGAGCTCTGGTGTTATTTTCTCTTCTCTGGATTTGCTTGAAATGTTTTTAAAATACAGAGACACAGAATCTGAAGTAACCACTTTATGGTAATATTTTAACTAGGAGAGAGACAAAGCTGTTTAATGTATGTTGTAGAACTTGACAAGTCATCGCTTGTGACTACATATCTCCTTTTCTCTCTTCTTCCTTCCCTTGACATCTCTCCCAGGAGAAAACTGCTTGCTAGTTCTGTTGGTTTGAACGAAAGTGGCTTCAACAGCAGCTTTCCCAGAGCCTGGCAGGCGCCTGTGGAGCAGGGCCCTCGCACATGTCCTGGTGCTGCACCATGTCCTGGCCTCACCTGGAGCTTCAGTTCTGACAGAAACTCGCCCAGAGCCACAAACCCCCCATCCCTGCTGCTGGGTTCTGCTCATTCAAGCAAGTTTTTTACCCCCAAAAGTCAAACCTTGTATACCTCTTGTGCTTCAAGGCAAAGTAGTGTTGAGGAGACCGCCTCCCCAGGCACCATGGTGCTGTCTTCCTCCAAGGTGAATGGTGCAGAGGGAGCTTCCCTCAGCTGCTATCCTGAGGCGACCCTCAACGGCCCCTGGTGTGAGAGCCCAGGGGCAAGGAACAACGAAATCCACCCTCTGCTGCAGAGGCCTCTTACAAGCACAGCTCCGGAAGGGCAGAGCAAGGCTCCCACTGGAATTCCTGCAGAAAACACTTTGGGTATAAATGATGCTGACTTTTACCTGGACCCCTTTGAGATTGATGATTTTGATGAGGGCTGGGAGGACGTGGTGGATGTTTCGGCTCCAGAGGGGCCGTCCACGCCCTTGTACCAACCCATCAGGGAAGGGCCAGCTGCCAAATCGCTGCTCTCAAAGATAGTCTCTAGGGCCAAGGGACCTGCGGTTGTATCAAATCCTGCTGCTTCCATGTCAAGCTCCTTGATGACAACAAAGAACTGTTCAGGTAGGTTATGTGTATTGGGATGACTTTCTTTCCCTTTGTAAATCTGGATGCACTTGATTTACTAAGGCCGAGTAACTTCCTATAGGTTACATCGATGCCTTTTGTGTCTGTGGACATTTCTCTTGGTTTCTTTTTGTAAAGTCATCTTCTCTGTAGGGATTTTGCCTCCAAGTGATGCCCAACTTCTGAATACACATTGGCCGTGCGGGTTGCAGGCTGCTGGGAAGGTGAAGCTGCTGAAACTGGAAACTAGCACTTGCCTGTGTTCTAATTAAGGAACGATCCTGCAGTTGTTAATTCAAAGCTGTACAACAGTTTTAGCTGTTTATGCAAAATGGTCAAAAATGGGCACTTGCTGAAGGCAGCCTGATCCCCTGGGGAGCAGGGGTGGGTCGGTGTTACTTGTGGTTACTGCAGGGGTGACTGGTAAAAGGGAGGTGAAAACATTAACCCGTTTTACCAGCTTCTTTGTCACTGATCCATCTGGCACCAACCCTTGGGTATCCACTTCTTAGTAAGTCATGATTTGAGTTTAAAAGGTTTAGAGGGTGGAAGTGGTGGCAAAGTCATCTGTTACCAAAGGATGGTTTGGGTTGTCAGGAACCTTAAAGCTTATCCAGTTCCAACCCCTGCCATTGGCAGGGACACCTTCCAGTGGAGCAGCTTGCTCCAAGCCCCTCTATCCAGCCTGGCCTTGAACACTGCCAGGGATGGGGCAGCCACAGCTTCTCTGGGCACCCTGTGCCAGCGCCTCCTCCCCTCCCAGTGGAGCAGTTCTATGTTACAAGAGGGACACAACCTGATACTGTGACTTAACTGTGAGAACATTTTCTTTGCCTGTAGCTCCGGCAGTTGTTAACCCCGCACTGGAGCGTTTCAGGGGTCTCAAATTTCCCCATTCTGAAGAAATGATGACTGTATTTCACAAGAAGTTTGGGCTGCACTGCTTCAGGACAAACCAGCTGGAGGCCATCAACGCTGCTCTTCTGGGTGAAGACTGTTTCATCTTAATGCCCACTGGTGCGTACCTCCAGGCATCACACAGTGTGCACACACTTGGGGAGTAAAGACTCGATGCTCCTTTTGCAAGGGCTGTGACAAACCTTTCTCTGTGCCTTTGTGGTGGTGGTGGCGATAGATTGTGCTGCTTGAATTCTGGGGCTGCAGGATGCCTGGAACGCTGTGTGCTGTGGTGTTTTGAATGAGGTGAATGAACTTCTGCCTTCTGGAGTATTTCACATGATAGTTCTTCCTTATCCTACTGGTACCCCATTAGAGGCAGTCATTGGTAAAAGTTTATTGTTTCTGAAAGTGCTGTAAAATGGGAAGTAAGAATTCCTCCTCTTCCCCCCACTCCCTCCCTTTGCTCTGGATATCTAGCATGTGTTGTGCTCTGTTTAATCCTCACAGGTGGTGGTAAAAGCTTGTGCTACCAGTTACCAGCGTGTGTCTCTGCCGGGGTCACTATCGTTATCTCTCCACTGAGGTCGCTGATAATAGACCAGGTTCAGAAACTGAGGACTTTAGATGTAAGTTCAAACAGTTTTGTTTAGTTAAAGAGCAGGTAAGTGCATTGGAAATCTGAATTTTCACAGCAAATCTTATGATTATTTCAAATATGAACTGCAAAAAATTGGTTAGATGGGAACTGTAAAAGGCACACAGGGTTGTCTGGCAAGATCTAAATTAGATGAACTTGACAATCTAACTGCTAAATTTCCTGATGCTCATGTGTATTTGTTACTGAGGCTTAGTTTTGAAGTATAGATGCCCAATTTTTAGGCTTTGAGCATTGTATTTAGTTGTATTTTGTCTTGGTGAAGTGTCTTTTTCATCCTTAGTGTATGACTGAGGTTGAGAGACCAGGGAACCAAAGGTGGATAATACATTTTAGGACAAAACTGCAGAGGTTTATAAGTAGATGTAGGAGTGGTTTTGGAAGTTCTTTTGCACCTATTCAATCTTGATATCTTTTTTCAATCTAGATTGCTGCAACGTACCTGACTGGTGATAGAACAGATGCTGATGCCTCACAAATATACATGCAATTGTCAAAAAAAGATCCGGTGATAAAGCTCCTGTATGTCACCCCTGAGAAGGTTTGTATTCAATGGGAACTGTGGAATCGTGGAGGCAGCAAGAGGAGGGGTTGCTGTGAAGTATTCGAGGGGAAGCACTGCCTGTAGACTGGGCTTCTGGGGGGCAAAACTGTTCCACATTGTTAGGTAATTCAGGAAGAAGCTGTACAGATGTAGCTCGTCTCAATCAGTGAGGAACCAAGAATGAGAACTGAGTATGCCTATAAAATCTAAATTCTTAAAACAACCCTCCATGCCCATCCATTTCAGTGCATCCTGCTACGCATTAGTGGCTAACTGCTGTCAAGTAGCAGTTAGAATCTAAACTACTATGAGTAGAGCAGTACAAGGAAAATGTATGTAACTGCCAAGGTAATGTGTGGTTGTCAAAAGATTGCCTTGTGCTTAATTATATGCCGTGTTTAAAACCATGTTATCCCACAAGAGCTTTGTATGAGGGGACTGTTCAGTGTGCTGATTGCATTTCTTTCCTCAGTATTGTCTTTCCCTATGTTTCATGACATAAGCCATTTAAGTTTACTCAGGTTGTAGGACCTCTGAGTAGATGATCCCAGAACCTTGCATAATCCCACACCAGCTGCATCACTGCTAGTTAAAATGAAGCTCATTCCATCTTCCTTCTGCCTTCAGGCTTCACCTGTGGGGTCAGGATTAACTTTGCTGCACAGAGCAGTTGTTTCTGTGTTCCTAGTCAGGTGGGGGGACACTTTACTCCCTGTGTTTGCTCTCTAATGCCACTGGCGGATGTGGACCTAGGTCTCTGCAAGCAACAGGCTGATGTCAGCCCTGGAGAACCTCTACAGCAGGAAGCTCCTAGCACGGTTTGTCATCGATGAGGCCCACTGTGTCAGCCAGGTAAGAACCTTGGCTGAGTTTGCAAGAGGGCAAAAAGCTCACCTGGAGCATCCAACTGAGTTACACTTGAATTCTGTCTTTAAGTGGGGTCACGACTTTCGACCAGACTACAAGAGACTGAACATGCTCCGCAAGAAGTTTCACGCTGTTCCCATGATGGCCCTTACTGCCACAGCCAACCCCAGAGTGCAGAAGGATATCCAGAATCAGCTCGAGATGCTAAAGCCGCAAGTGTAAGTTGCTCAGTAGCTTCCTGAAGCTATTCGTGCCAGAGAAATGTTGAGTAGAAAACCTAGCAAAGCAAGAAAAGCATCACAGGCCCATCTGAAACACTGAAGCAGTTGTACCGATGAGTGTGTGCGTGGCACTGAATGTGAATTACACACAAAATGTTAAAGTAGGAAGGAAACAACTTGCCAAACTTTTCCTTGCATGACTAAAGAAGTTGTTTAATGCAAAATAACCTCATGAAATTTTCTGTGTCACTGACAAAACGTGCAGGCTGTATTTTAGGGTGTTTTTCATGGAAAATTGCAAGCACTGAAGTGGTTTTTAATTAGCATTGGCAGTAACAGAGATAATGAGGTTCTGCTGGGCCTGGAGGCATTGTGATGTTTTCATGGTACACGATGGGAAAATCAAGCACTCTGCTTTGTGGATTTTATTGTGTAGTTTAGAGCAGAAGAGGGAGGTGACGCTGCAATTTGCAGATCTGGTCAGTCAAATGTGGATGCTAGTATTATTCAAGAGGAAAATGAAGGCAAGACAAATCACCCTGTGTGTGTTTGGTTTATGGGTGTTTCTTCCTCTCCACAGTGCCATGTAGCTGTGGTTTTTCACAGCCATGAGAAAAGAACAGGAATTTTAGCCCCAAAGTATGGGCAATGTCAATCTCTGTGGGCATAGTGGAACCATAATTTCTTTGCAGACAGTGCAGAACAAGTAGTAGTAAGTTGGATTTGGGATGTTCCAGTCAGTACCTCGCTTGTTGAAAGGATTGCTGCACCCGTAGGGCTGATGAGCACCCATGAACTGTTGTGTTTTAGGTTTACAATGAGCTTCAACAGGCATAACTTGAAATATGATGTATTGCCCAAGAAGCCAAAGAAAGTGGCAATGGATTGCTTGGAATGGATTAAGAAATATCATCCACGTGAGTACTGAGCAGCACAGTGTGCTTGCAGGCAATTGTTGAACTGCTTTTCAAGGCAGGAAAAGCTTTCCTGATGCTGTAAAACCCCCAGACTTGTGCCTTTCTGTAAGCAATTTGTATATTTACAAGAAAACCAAGCTGGAGGCAGAATGATATTAGTGCTACTGGGATTTGGATTTATGGGCATCCTAAGGACAAGAGTTCAAGTTAAGATGGAAAAGTGAATTCTAGTAATGCCTTGAGTAATATTTCTGGAGGTTGCCAGACCTTTTAGCATCTTGTCTTTCATCACAGAAAGGTCATCTCATGTCATACTGTTTAACTGCTTAATTCTGCTGGTCTGCTTATCTATGGTTCCCCTTGAAGATGCCTTCAGAGATTCCAATCTCTTCAGGCTCCCTTTTGGAGTCCTGCAGCTCCTGCTGCTGGATTGGCTGCACCCAGCTCCCTTCACAGCTTCTCTAGTGCCTTAACTTAGTGCATCGGTGCCTAAACTGCTCTATCTCTTGATTGATGTGTTTTAAATCCTAAGATTGCTCAGTACCGAGCAGGAAAACTTTCCTTGGTTCAAAAAAACCAGGAAGTTGGGTGAGGAGAAACTAACACAGGCATCTGATATGAGTAGAATTACTTTGTTAAGCAGTTCTTGCATTACACTTACCAACCTCTCCCTATTGGAACAGAAATATTTGCTTGTCAGGTACGACTGTTAAGCAAGTGAAAGGCAATGAAGCTGTGCTGTAGCACACATCATTTTTATGTATTTGCAGATGACTCTGGGATAATCTATTGCCTTTCACGATATGAGTGTGACACCACAGCAGCCACTCTGCAGAAGGAGGGTCTGGCTGCACTGGCCTATCATGCTGGGCTCACGGACTCCAACAGAGATCTCGTGCAGAAGAAGTGGATTAACCAAGAGGGATGCCAGGTGAAAAAGCAATAGAATTCTGAGCACTTCTCTGCCTCTTGGCCTAGGAAATGAAAGTGAAGCTGGGTAATGTCAGTGCCAAATGGGATGCAGTATAAAAAAGCTGATCCAAGTGGATCTGCCAGGACACATCAGCTGTCTTTGTGCTGGGAGTTCTGCAAGTCAAAGACTGCAGCACTACACCGAGGTGTGATCCTCCAGGAGGGAGGAACTGAGCAGCACAAGGCTTCTGAAACACCTCTAGGCATGCTGCTGAATCATATATTGAGACTCAAATGTGGAGTTTTCCCTTTGTCTGGAATAGCTCTCTGAAAGGAGAGGTGGTTTTGCTGTTTTGTATTCATCTTAGAGTGTTAGAACTGGAATTCTGAGTTCTGCACCATTTTGTCTGGTTTTGGCGTGGAGTGCTGCATGAATAACTTCATAGCTCTGTGTAACAAAATACATCCTTCCTAGGTTATATGTGCAACAATTGCCTTTGGGATGGGAATCGACAAGCCTGATGTGCGCTACGTTATCCACGCCTCTCTTCCTAAATCCATCGAAGGTTACTACCAGGAGTCTGGCAGAGCTGGGCGGGATGGGGAGATGTCCCACTGTGTCCTCTTCTACAGCTACAGCGATGTCACCAGACTGCGGAGGCTAATCCTGAGTGAGTTCTGGCTGTAACCTAATGGACACAATGCTGAAGAAGTCAGTCACTGGTTCCTTTTAGATCCTGTTATTTCCTCATTTACAAGTGCCATGTGTAGAGTTGCACAGAAGGGAGAGCTCTGCATCTTTACCCACCTGGTGTCCTGTAATGAAAGACTTTTGTCACTTGTACTTAATTTTAGTCAAAACTGTTTTGTTTCATACATATCCATCTCTTGATTCTTGCCATTCTGGTCTTGTTTCCCTTCTTCATTCTTTACACCTTAGAGGTAAAATCTGCCCTAGGTCAGTTCTGTACTAACCCTTTTTAAGCAAAAAAGAATATTTTATTTTGTCTATCTGATAATATATAAAAATGAAGGGGTGCAGATAGAACAAACGCGACTGAATTTATTGCATTTCAGTGGAGAAGGATGGGAACAGCCACACAAGGCAGACCCACTTCAACAACCTGTACAGCATGGTTCACTACTGTGAGAACGTGGTGGACTGCCGGAGAATCCAGCTTTTGGCCTACTTTGGGGAAACTGATTTTAATCCCACCTTCTGTAAAGATCACCCAGAAGTGGTCTGTGACAACTGCAGTAGGAAGAAGGTAAAAATCATAGCTCTTATTTATAGTGGTGTTAAACTGGTTTTGCATTGAGCTGTGTTAAAAACTGGTTACATGACATTTGTGAAGGCAAATGGAGAAAATTCAGGAAGATGCCTTCTATTTTTGTGATGTTCCAAGTTATTTCCAGAGTTTAACCTAGAATAGAATTACAGAGTGGATGATCTACTACACAGATAGTAGACGATCCATGGGCTTACAATGTTATTTCTGTCAGAGCAGGACTAGTGAGGTGCAAGGATGTTCCTTGTGTTGATTTTCTTGGCTGCAGTGCTTACAGGAGGCAGAGCTAATGCTATAATGGCTATGGGAAATCCCTCAACCGCCTGCTCTGATGTTTTCAGGGCAGCTTTGTGCTGCCAGGGTAGCACCAGTGCCAGGTTAGGAGAAGTGCGCTGCTCGAGGTGGCCCAAAGATAAGGGTTTACGTGCCAAGGACTGAAGCAGACTCGCTAGAGGCACAAGCGGGAGTAGAAATGAGGAGAGGTGTGGAAGCAGACAGGGAAGGAACGCTGCTCTATAAACCAGATCAGTTGATGAAATTGCTTCAGTCCTGTGTTTGAAGCACCACCTTACGTGGCCGTGATTCTAACAAGCTTGACTAGAATAATGCATTTTCAGTCCAGTCTTCTCATTTTAATCCATATTGGAAGTGTAAGATCTGGTGCATGGCAATAGAATAATTACAGGAATGCTTTCAAATGAATTACCTAGATTGCCAGTGTTCAGCTGCAGCCTTGCAGCTCTCTCTAGAATTAGCACCTCAGAGGTTATTTACAATCTGGTGGTGTGTGTTCCTGCATCTTCCAGAGTATGATCAGACCCAAAATCTGTGTGGCTATCTGGTATCACTGCAGGTGTAGAAAATCACTGCTTCTCTGCTTGGAACAAAATGAATTCATGGCTAGAAAAAGCTCACTAACAAAAGCCCAGGTTGTCAGGAATGACTGTGTTAGGTCAGAACCACCTAACGTTGTTCCTAATCAAGTCTATTTTAATAGGATTACAAATCAAGGAATGTAACAGATGAAGTGAAGAGCATTATAAGATTTGTACGAGAGCATTGTGGACAAAAGGGACGAGAAAATGCAAAGAGAAACACAGGTTCTGGGAGATACACCTTGAACATGATGGTAGACATTTTCCTAGGTAAGTGCTGCTCTTCCAGAAACAGCTCCTGAAGAGACTCAGTGCAGGATCCCTGCCGAGGCATCGGGAGGCTGTGCAATGCCAGCAGTGGGTTAAAGGAAGATCTGTTTTGCAGAATTATTCTTTCCAGGAATCCCTTGCTGGTAAATGATCCAAAATAACTGAGACTGAAGCTTTAACCCATTTCAGTTGCTATAGTGATCATGCTAGTTTTCTGCTGGTGCTCAGAGTTTCTGCTGCTTAAATGCGGTTTTCTATGTGCACACACTATGGAATACCTTTGGGAATCTTCCACAGGTGTGTCTGTAAACACGTATCCATACATAGGCTTCCCAGTTGCAGGCTGACCCTGGGATCTTTGTCACACAGGTACAGCAAGTGCGAAGATTCAGTCTGGAATATTTGGGAAGGGAGCTGCCTACTCAAGGCATAATGTGGAAAGGCTGTTTAGAAAACTGGTCCTGGACAAAATCCTGGATGAAGACCTGTATATCACAGCTAATGACCAAGCAGTGGCCTATGTAATTCTGGGAGAGAAAGCTGAGGCTGTGCTAGATGGATCACTACAGGCGAGTAACAGGATTTAGTTTCTTTAATGCATTGTTTGAAGGAATGTGCTACAGTTTTTATGCAGCACACAGTCCAGGATAGTTCAAACATGGTTTGCCTGTCAGCTGAAGTACAGAACTGATCTTCAGCAGATGCAAGGAACAGAATCCAGCAAGCACTGTTTCTAGTCCAGCATTCTAACAGTAATGTGAGGCTAAAAGGTGAGTTGGAGAGCATTGGAGAGGATTAAATCTTTCTCTTTTCCCCCCATCCATCTTGCTTCCAGTTGACAAGAAAGGAGAGCTTTGACCAACGCAGAAAAGCTGCCCAAGAAAAAGAGAAGGAGCAGTGCTACCCTCTGCATTTTCTGCTCTATTTTTTTCCTAGTCACTGGTGAGCAGTGATGGAAAATGCACTTGAAGAAGGTCATGGAACCAGTCCCAGAACTGCCTGAGGCAACGTCTCCTCTGCATTAGTGCTGTGCTTGGAGGACAACCCTCAGCATTATGCCTAGTGACCTCTGTCTACAGCTAGCTGTGAGCTGGCTCCGGGTTCATGCCTGTGCTGTGTGTACCCCGCTAGTCCTTTGCAGAAGCTTGGGGGCAGTTGAATGGCTTGTAAAAGATAATTTAAAAAGTGGGTAAAGAGCTGTGTTTGGTTCATCGAAGAACACTTTTGGTTTCCTTGTTACCATGTTCCCTTTGTATTCCTGTGTTATCAATCAATCTGCTAACGATGGCTCTGCGGTAACTCCCTGGGCAGACGCGATCGGTTGGCTTCTTTTGACAGGTGGAGTTCCATGAAACAGAAAGTGCCAGTGCCATCAGAAAGCAAAGGGCCTCCCTGGCAAAGATGTCCCAGCGGGAAGAGATGGTCAAGAAGTGCCTCAGTGAGCTCACAGACACCTGCAAAACGCTTGGGAAGGTCTTTGATGTGCATTACTTCAACATTTTCAGTACTTCGACGCTGAAGAAAATCGCAGGTAATGTCGGTGATGTCAGCTCCTCGGTGCTTGGGGCCCCTGCTGGCAGCTGGGTGTGACGGGAAACCTGCATCCCTCACGTTAGTGACAGCAGGTTCAGGGGTATGTAATGCGGCCGGATGAGCCCTGAAGCTGCAGCAGCGCTGCTGGAGGAGAACCGAGTGCATGTCCTGCAGTGCAACCCTTGCAGCACTGGGGAGAAAACTGTTGGAGCAGTTTTTGTGCTAAGCACCTAGAACTGTACTAGAATAAAGGCTTCCTTCCTGGAGCACTTCATGCACAGGGTGGCACTCAGAGGAGTTAATTTCCTCCAGCATACTCTACCCTGATCTCTTTGAAAGTTGAGTGTGTTTGACGTGTCTAATTGGTGCCTTGTCACTTTGCAGAATCCTTGTCTTCGGATGCGGAGGTTTTACTGCAGATTGATGGTGTCACAGAAGACAAGCTGGAAAAATATGGTGCAGAGATAATGAAAGTAATGGAGAAGTACTCAGAATGGACCACACCAGGTTTAGTATGCCTTGTTCCTAACATGGGCTTCCCTGCTGAGTACCCTTCTCCTCTATCAGAAGTTCCTCTCAAAAGTTACCTTGTTTTAAGTGCAACCAACTAACTCTTACTAGAACTAAACTCATTCTTACAGTTTAACCTGTTAGCTACTGAGATTTAAACACTTGCACAGTGCAGAGGAGGCGGTGAACAGCAAGGACAGATGTTTCGATGCAGCCAGTGCATGACTGGCTCAGGCAGTGTCTTGATTTCATTTTAACTTGTGTCTTTAGAGGATGCTGCTGGCCAAAGTGTGGACACAGCCCCGGGAAGCGCTGGCACACAAGGGAGTGATGAAGAGGCAGATGAAGGAACAACCTCAAGCTATTTTTGCAATAACACAAACCAAAGAAGGAAAAGGAAAAGGCCACCAAACTTCAGAGACTCCAAGCGGAAGAAGACAAGTACTGGTGGTGGCCAGCGGCTCCATCACAGAGGGTACGTTGCTTGTGGTCATCTGTAAGTGTTGTTTGCCCAGAACAGCAGGATGATGATCCTGGAGATGTACTGTTAACCTATGGTGGTTTGGGAGTGTGGGCTTTAAGGATAGCATTGGAATTCTACAGGTACCTGGTACCAACTCCTCTGCTTTGGTTTCTCTATCATTTTTGGTTTAAAAGGCTGCTGGTGAGGAGGATGTTAACACTTGTCCTTTGTTTCTCACTTGCCTGCCACAAGCTGTGTGGTGGCGCTGTAGTGCCATAGACGTTATTAGCAGGCTGACTGCATTCTGTGCTGGAAACACAGAGCTTAAAACTTAAAGGATTTGATGGAATATTTGAACTTTAGTTCCAAGTCCCTTCTTAGTTCCAGTTCTCCCTCCAATTGTACTTCACAATTGCGCCTGCATCGGGAGCATAACGTTTGGATCCAGGAGTCTGCTGGGGGCAGATCCACCCCCAAGCTACTGCAGGGTGATGAGAGAGCCAGGCTGGGCTCATCCTTTGAGTAGTCACCTTATTTTAGCAGTCGGTGTAGTTCTTAGTCTGGTAATTCAAGTAGCAGCAGATGGTGCTGAAGGTTCATGATCAAAACATGATGATTAATCAGTGCTGAAAGGGACCAAATGGAAAAGGAGCAGCAGTTGGAGAAATTCTGCCTTCTTTTAAAGTGGGGGGCATTAGAAAAGTTGGGCAGTAAGCTCTTCTCTGGGGCTATCAGTCCTGCCTTTTGAAGGGTTGCTGTGCTCATGGCCTGCCTTGCCCAGCAAGGAACTAAACAGACTTCTGGAAAATCTAATGCTGGTGTCTGTGAGTACAGCAGGGGTGGAGGGAATGGGGCAGGTAAAGTGGACCTGACGCATGGTCCTGCTCTCTCCATTCTGCAGTGGCTACAGCAAGTACAGAAGGACCAAGCGGTCGCCCAGCTCCAAGGCTCCGGCCCCATCCAGCAGCAACGCATCGTGGCAGGGCCTCAGCGCCACGCAGGGAGCTGCTGGAAAGCTGGGCTTCATGGCACTGCCCAAGCCCAAAACCAGACCCTTCCTCCAGCCCTCGTATGTGGTACTGTAACTGCTGAACAAAAGCAGCCCTGGATGTAATCATTGTTTGTTAAATTGCTGTTTATTTTGTGAAACCTTCCCCAACCTGTGTATTTGTCAGGTACAAAACCTTATGTTAAATAAACGTTTTTACACTCGTGAGTTCAGTTGGACCTTTCTACTATACACCGAGAGTCCTGATGGGTTCTAGAAACCCAGCTATTGCCGTGTAAGTGTTCCCTGGGAGGCAGCTGGCAGCGGCCTCAGGGGTGTGTGTTGGACCACACATAGAAAGCAGTTGCTGCCCCTGGGTTTCTCCCTCCCAGCATCTCCGTGGCCGCCTCTGGACTGGCTCCGACAGCTCCACGTCTCTCGTGCTGCTGCCCCGGGGCTGGATCAGGACTGCAGGGGGCCCACAAGCCCCGCTCCTCACGGCCGCTCCGTGCGGTCTCCCCCAGCCCGTGTTTGTGGCGGGGGCCGGACCTCGCACTCGGCGTTGTTGAACTCGAGGTCCCGCCTCTCCGCGCTGCACCCGCTCCCTCCCTCCGGCGGACCGAACCGCGGGGCCCGGCGCTGCTCGCGCCGAGCACGTTCCCTCCCGAGCCCGCGCACCTTCCATCGCCGGGTACCGCGGCTGCCCCCTCTCGCCGCAGCCCGGGGCGCGGGACAGCCGCCGGTTGAGGCCGCGCCGCCGCGGTAGGCGGGGGCCCGCCCAGGCCGCCCCTGGCGGAAAGCGGGAAGCAGCCGCTCCGCCCCCCGCCGCCCGCCATGGCGCTCCCGCGGCCCGGGGCGCTGGAGCCGAAGGAGACATCGCCGCGCTCCCGGCAGCGGATGCAGGTGCGGGGCGGGTGGGACCCGGCGCGGCGGGAGCGGGGCCGGCGGGCGGCGCGGGCCGGGGCCGCGCGGAGGGGGCGGCTGAGGCGGGACGGGCCCGTGCGGAGGAGGCCCGGGGCGGCCGGCGGCGGGGAGGGGGTCCCGGGCTGCGGATGCCGCCGACCCCCGGTTCCCCCCCCCCCCCAGGAGTCCACCCCGACCGGGACCGCGGAGCTGCCGCCGAGCGCGGCGCCGGGCGGGCACGGGGCGGGCGCGGGGCGGCAGCTGCGGGTGCTGCTCACGCCTCTCGCCGTCGCGGGCCGCCGGCTGCTGCCCCAGAAGCGGCTGTGGAGCGCCTACGGCGGGGCCGCGGCGGGCAGGGCCCCGGCCGAGAAGAGGCTTTCCCTGGAGCGCAGCCCGCGGAAACCGGGCCCCGGCTCCCTCCCCGCCGCCACCGGCAGCGGCTGGGACAGCGCCTGGGATGAGGAGAGCGACGGGAGCGACGCGGGGGACTCCTCCATGGTGAGTGCTGCGAGGACCCCGCGGCCGCGGGTGGAACCCACCGAGCCATGGAGCGGTTTGGGTTGAAGGGACCTCAAAGCTCCTCCAGCTCCAACCCCTGCATTGCAGGGACACCTTCCACTGGAGCAGTTGCTCCAAGCCCCTGTGTCCAACCTGGCCTTGGGCACTGCCAGGGATGGGGCAGCCACAGCTCCTCTGGGCACCCCCTGACAGCGCCTCAGCACCCTCACAGGGAAGAGCTTCTGCCCAAGAGCTCATCTCAGTCTCCCCTCTGGCAGTTAAAGCCATTCCCCTGTCCTGTGCCTACATCCCTTGTCCAAAGCCCCTCTCCAGGTTTCCTGCAGCCCCTTTAGGCGCTGGAGCTGCTCTAAGGTCTCCCCTGGAGGAGCCTTCTCTTCTCCAGGTGTTTTTCCAGGTGGATGCTGTCATAAGGGACAATATTTGTCAATGTTCATTTATATTTAAATCATCCATTCAAATTCTCAAGCCCATCATCTCCCCTATAAAACATGAGAATGATCTTTGGCTGCATCCCCGTTGTGCACAGTGGTTGCTGTGGATTTGTCTATTGAGTCACAGTTGAGTTTGTTCTGGCAGAGTTTTGAGGAACTGCCCTGTTTGTAGCATTAATACTGAGGGATCAGTTCTGTAACGCAAGTGAGTTGCTCTGTGGAGGAGATTGGGTGCGGGTATGGGATCAGCCCAGTTTGTATGGGTAGATAATAACTCAGAGACTCACTCCCCAGAGGGCTCTGACATCTCTTGCGCTGCGTCACCGTACGATGAGGAGTAATGGGCTTTTCTTTTTGTAGAATGGGGCCTCTGAGCTGTCAGCTTATGAGAGGAAACGGCTGAAGAACATCACAGAAAATGCCAAGTTCTTCGCTGCTCTGAAGCTGCATGAGGTTTGTACAGACTCCGAGCAGCGTCTAAATGTGCTCTCCATGTGTGATGATGGCACTGTCATCCCTCTCTCCATGAAGCCCTTCCCTAGCAGTGATGTGTGAGGAGAGCCACGGAAGTGTCCTGGGGCATCAGGGCTGTCCTGACCGGATGCAACAGCGAGGTTGTGCTGCTGGTTTGCTTTGCTCAAGATGGGAGGTTTAACTGTGAGCACTCTGCTCATGGGGTGTTTGTACCGATCATAGTGCCTGTGGTCAGAGAGCCCCATCTAACCTGGCCTTGAACACTGCCAGGGATGGGGCAGCCACAGCTTCTCTGGGCACCCCCTGACAGCGCCTCAGCACCCTCCCAGGGAAGAGCTTCTGCCCAAGAGCTCATCTCAGTCTCCCCTCTGGCAGTTAAAGCCGTTCCCCTGTCCTGTCCCTCCATCCCTTGTCCAAAGCCCCTCTCCAGGTTTCCTGCAGCCCCTTCAGGCACTGGAGCTGCTCTGAGGTCTCCCCTTCAGGAGCCTTCTCTTCTCCAGGCTGCCCCAGCCCAGCTCTCTCAGCCTGGCTCCAGAGCAGAGCTGCTCCAGCCCTCGCAGCAGCTCCATGTCCTCCTCTGGACACATTCTGCAGCAGGACGATGGGTTTGCAGCCAGTGAAGCAGCGGGGTTGTATTTTACACAGGCTCCTCCTTTGTGCTTGTTAAAAGCTTCTTTTTTTCTTTTGAAGTCAGCTGCAAGACTTCAACAGATGGCAAATAAGAGACAGTCTCACGGCACCAAAAGGTAAAATAACTGTTCATGAGATTTGTGTCCCTGTTCCTTCATTGTATGTTACCTGCTTCAGCACTTCCATCTGCATGTACCTGATGCTGCAAGGAGAGAGAGCTGGTGAGGAGCCTCTCTATAAAGCTAAATCTGAATAACTAGTGATCCTGAGCTGTCTGAGTTGATGAACAGCAGCTCCTCTGGGTAGTGCCTCTCCTCTGCTGTCCTGTGTGAGAAAATGACACTATCTTTTCTGTCAAATTACAGAATTTGGGGGTTTTGTGAATGGTGGGAGAAGCTGTGGGAAAGAGAGAGGGGAAGAGCTAGATGCAAGGGATGGGGTAACTGGCTGCTGTCAAAGGAATGGCATTTGGCAGGGCCAAAGCAGTGCCAGGCAAAGCAGGACAATGAGCTCCTGTCCAAATAAAGAATAAGATACGTGATGGAAGAAAGTGGGAAAAGGTGACTGAGTCAGCGAACAAGAGGGTGAATTGTGAATGAGGAGGGCTGGGAAGAGGAGTGACCGTGGCTGGATGTATTCCAAGTGAAATAAAGCAGCTGCACATCTGTGTGCATTGCAGAGTGCTCGTTTGCTGCTGTCCCTGAGCAGAAGCAGTCGCAGCCCCCCTGCAGTGAATCAGAATGGGGCAGGTCGGGCTGAGCCAGGGTGTTGGAGCTCCACATCAGAACCTGCTCTGGAGCCTCCTACTGAAACACAGAGGATTTCTTTAACTGTGTGACTTTGGAATGTTCTCATCGTTCTAGATCTAAGCCTAAGAAGGCAGAAGATGAAACAGTGCTTCGAAGATCCATGCGCTTACAGAGAGTCGATCCATCGGGAATTCCATTGTCAGAGCTGCCTGCCCAGCCCGAAGCAGAGGAATATGTAAGATGGGGAAGGGTTGGACACAGAAGCTTGATGAAGCTGACTGGTAATACTTGTCATTGCTGAGCTTGTAAACACCACTGGGCAATGGGAAGGTGCAGTGTTGTGCGGTGGCAATCATCAAAGGTCAGTTCTTTCCCCCTCAGGCATCCTGGATAGCAGGATTAATGTCCTCTCTGGAAGTCAGTCACTATGCTGAGGAAATAGTGCAAGTTTGGGTGGTGTCAGGGTCCGACTGGATAAAACCCCAGTATTGGAAGTACTTTGTTTGTGATTCGCAGAGTGAAATGAATGCCCAGCCGAGGTCAGGTACCGCAATGGGCAGTTGGGTTATGAGAAAAAGATGATTATTATCAAAAGATAGTGCTAGGACAGATGGGGAAAAGGGTCGGAAGCAAGCAAGAATTTGGAGTGTGGGGAGAGAGAGAGTGACCACTTTGCATCCAGGGGCATCCCCAGGGTCTTCAGTCATCGTCTTCAGTGGTGGATGTCCCCCAGGGGTCCAGCTGAATCTGTCACACGGTTCTTGGACACCAGCCTTGCTGGGGTGTGGGAAGGGGAGGAAAACCCGGGGCAGAAGATTCCCTTTGCTGTTGTGTTCAGTGAAGTTCTACTTATCTTTTCAATAAGATTTGATACAAACTTCTTCATGTTTATTTCTTGTATTGCCAGAGGTGTGTTCCCAGAATGTCTCGTGTGTGGGAAGTAGCAATTCCCCCTTTTCTGCTTGTTTTGAGTGATGAAAATTGCTGATGTCATTCCAGCCACAGGTGCCAGCCGGACCTTTGCCAATGGTTCCAGAAGATCGGGTGGGGAACAGCAAATCGACAGATGACCTATTGGCTACGTGGATGAGGATAAGTGAGGTACTATCAGTTATAGTGAGTTATTTTTGGATAATGTGATGTAGCTTGGGCTCTAATTCTAATACTTCCTTTCTGTCTGTAGGTGAAAGCTCATGGTACTGAAAAGCTCACAAGTGACATGAAAAGGTAACCTGAGGACAACAGCTAAAGCTGGGTATTGCCTTGTTCTCCTTTCTCGTCTTGAGTGGCTGTTTTTGTGATATTGTCTAGGTACCAGGACAGCCTGAACAGCATGGTGCTTAGTGAAGATAGCTTTAAAAAGGTGGTGAAATACCGAGTGTGTTCCATGGCTATCCATCCTTCAGAAAGCATCATCTTGGTGGCAGCTGGAGACAAGCGCGGGCAGATCGGTCTCTGGAATGTGGTGAGTTGCTCATGTGCTCTTCACCTGCAGAGCTGTTAGCTGCAGGATGGGTGTGGATGGGGCGTAGCCTGGAGCGTCCTTTTGGCAGGCTCATGGCTCCCCATTCCAATGGATAGCACCAGATCTCCCCTCTGTCAGCTTAAAGCCCTTCCCCCTTGTCCTGCCACTACATCCCCACTACATACTGCATGTGTGTCCGCACACTGGGCACCCTGCTGCATCCTCCGCTGCTGTTACCTGGAGCAGACTGGAGAACCTTTGGGAAACTGAGGCTTTACTTTGGAAGCTGCAGTAATGAATAGGAATAGCACCGTGATTAGCACCCGTGTCCACTGGACCTCACTTGTGTTTCAGAGCTGCAGGGCTGAAGAAGGAGCACATGTCTTCACAGCACACAATGACCACGTCAGCTGTATGCAGTTTTCTCCATTCAATCCCGCTCACTTGCTGTCTGTGAGCAATGAAACCCTGCGATGTGGTGATGTTACTAGAGCTGTCGTTGATGAGGTGAGTGCTCCCTTTGGTGATGCTGCAGGCTCCTTGGAAACCTTCTGGTATGTGCTGCTGTGAAGGTTCAGTCTCGTCATACCCAGGTTGTTGTTTGGTGGTTGTTTTGTTCATGAGGAAGTTCAGGATTCCATTTCCACAAGGACATGTGCAGTAACCCTTAATGAACATCAAAAAAATAGAGCGCTGCTTCCTGCTCAATAAAACCCAGTCACAGCTTGGGCTCTCCCAATTTCCTTCCTGCAGAGACAGTCCAAGTACTGAATCTAATTTCCATCTCTACCTAGGCAACAAGTGCCTCTTCTCTGAGGCATTACCTTTTAATGATGACAAACCAGGGCGAGTTAAAGAACGAAACCTTACACACATTAAAAAACAAAAACCCAATCCAAACAAACACTGTAAACCGGCAGAAAGCATGAGCTGACTTTGCTTCTCGCAGGAGAGCAAAACGCTGTGCCTGTCTCTGGTGAGGCAGGCAGCTGAACTGAGGAGCGTTGTGAGGCTCTGCTGGCTTGTTTCTGACAGGCGCAGCTGCACTGATCACCTCTCCGACACTGGAAATACAAGCTCCAGCACTTTAAAGCCCCAATCCTTACAGGCTGGGGCTGCAGGCAGGCTGCTGCTCGGGAATGATCTGCAATTGCATGCTCAGGAGGGTGCAGGGGGCTCACTCTTGAGACAGAGGCTTCAAGAATGTGCCTCTAGAGGTTGAGGGCAGAGAAGTGCTGTTGTCCAGCTCCATTTACCTCTGTTTACATAGAGGTGATGGTGCCCTCTGAGTTCTAGCAGGGAATTTGGAGCATGTTATTGCCAGTTGGGTTGGGGTCATAAATTGTCTGCTCTGTGGAAAGCACCCCAGTTTTACAGGAAGGTTACCCACGTGCATAGCTGAGGCTGGGGCTGTCAAATTAGCTGGTCTTCATTAGTGGTTTTAGTATATTAAAAAGGGAAAGCATGACATCTACAGCCCATAGAGTGGTGTGGGTGTCATGGATAACTCTGTGTATTTTGTTTACTGGTTTTGGTTATATTTGGCCTTTCCTGTGCTCAGATCTGCAGAAGTGAAGACAATCAAGTCAACCTGTCTTCCTTTGACTTCTTGGATGACACCGCCTCCACTGCAATAGTAGGACACTGGGATGGCAAAGTCTCTGTTGTGGACAGGCGGACCCCAGGGACATCTCCAGAGCTCTCTGCAGACATTGGCTTCAAAAGAACAAGGACTGTCCACGTTCACCCTGTGAACAAGCAGTATTTCATTGCTGCTGGCTCCATGTATGTAGCTCCAGAGGAGCTGTGGTTATTCTGTGCTTTCAGTGCTCTATCTGCTTTGGGGTCTGAAGTGTGGTGTGGGTGGAGGGCAGGAGCAGCAGCTGATGAGGCAGCCAATTTGTCAGCCTTTACTCTTGAACTTCCAGAAAACAAGTGTTTAGTTGCCAGCAGGATTTAAGTGGGATTCACTTTGTCTTCCTTTTGGTAATGGTCACAAAGTGGTGCTTTGAATCACTGTGGGGTTTGTCAGGTCATGGTGCTGAGGGATTTTAATGAGCTGCCAGTTTGGGCTGGCTTTGGTGCTCTCAGACCCTTTGGAGGCACTGCCTGTTTGAGTGTGCTCTGCTCTACGCAGAGCCCAGGAATCCTGTGGTGTCTGGAGCAGGGCTGGGTGGATGGAGGCTGGGGACCATTGGGCTGTCCCCTGCTGAGGCTGTATGTGATCTGCTTGCAGGGATGTTTGTGTTTATGACGTTCGGCGCCTGACAGCGAAGCAGAACAAGCCCGTGAGCGACCTGAGAGGACACACGAAGAGCGTTGCTTCTGCCTACTTCTCCCCTGTCAGCGGGAGCAGGGTGGTGACGGTGTGTGCCGACAACAAGCTGAGGTGAGCAGCGTGGGAAGGAGTAACCCCTATGCAATATGGCAGCTGGGGCTTTGTCACTGGTATTTCCTATCTGCGTTACCCCTGATGGAGAGCTTCTGTCTGTAGCACGCTTTTAGAAAGTGATATTTCCTTGCGCTGGCATTTAAATGTTAGTTTTATTTTTCTCCCTAATTCTCTTTTTCCTGATGAATACTCACAGTGAACAGTCCAAACCGCCTTTAACAACCCAACCAAACCCCGAAACCACCCAACCAAAACCCAGCCAAACCCAGCTCGTCAGCACAAATACACAATGCTTAGAAACCGGGGTTATTTTTAGCTGCTGGTACTTAATGTGGTGGTTCTGTCAGCTCCTTTGTAACTAGTCTGCAGTGGATGATTTAACCTGCTGTGAGTTGTGTTATATTAGGGATCGGGGGGGGTGGTCTGCTAGGTGGTTTTGTGACCATAATTCAATCAGTGTTCCTGTACACACCTGATTGCATGGATGTTCTGTCTGAGATTGGATTCTTTCTCCCCTTCCCCTAACTGAGGAAAGAGTTCTTCTGTGTGAGTTCTGCCTCACTGATGTTTTCTCTCCTCTGATGCATTTACTAGATTTGTTCTCCATAGTAAGCTTGGCTATAAAAATCATAAATCCTTGGTGCTAACAGAGCAAGCGTCAGAGCACCAACTGGATGAGAGTGAACCAGGATATTTGTGGAGAGAACAGATAGAGGTTCATTTATTCAGTGCCTGTTAATGCAGTGACTGAAAGGATGGAGGAGCCTTTTGTTCATCTACAAGCTGTCCCTGTCCTCCTGTAACACTTTCAGAAGGGATGACTTTCCACTCGAGCTAAAAGCTCGTCCAATTTAAAGAAGCAAATTTACTTATTTCAGTTGGAATATTGGTGCTTCCATTTGAGCTGGATGCTGTTCATTGCTGTGTTCCAGAACCCTGTGAGGTCTGGCCATGCTGATCCATACTCTGTGAGGCCAGGGCTGCCTTTATTAACCTGCACGTTTTATTGCCACACTGTTTTGTGTTACAGGATCTATGACACCACCTCTTTGGCCCCCACAGTCACGGCTCTCAGCACTGTCAGGTAAGCTGAGCACACTGGGGGCGCAGGGTGTTGTGTGCCCAAAGACCACGGGTCAGTGGCAGGAGGGGACGTGAGAGCAGACAAGAGCCCACACAGTTGTGTGACTGCTGAACTGTGCCTCCTTTCAGAATGCTTTCTCTTTGTGCATTAGGTTTAATATCAGAGGTTACATCTTAGCGATCAGTGGCCTGGTTTGGGGTGGAGGCTCAAGGCTTGTGAAGCACTTTGTGCTCCAGGAGGGTGAGTTCAGGCTGTGCACAAAGGGTGAACCAGGAGGTTGTCAGGGCTGGTTTGCCAGGGAGCCATTCGTAGGCTGTGGTTTATCAGCAGGCTTGATGCATGTTTGTCCTATTTTGACTATAGTGCAAAGCCATGAAGCAGAACTACTTAAACTGATAAACCCGTACGCTGGGAGTGCCCTCAGCTTTATCTTCTTGCTCCACTGTGTTTCTTTGTCCTGTCCCACCCATCAGTGTGGTGATCCCCAAAGGGACTGGAGCAGCACAACTGGGGGGAAGTGCCAATAGTTCAGGAGGCAGGAAGCTGGGTTGAAGCAAGTATGGCATAAATGATGAGGCTTTCCAGTGCTGGATTCAGTAAGGGGGGTGTTTCTCTTTTTCTCCCTGGTTCCTTCTCTGAAGCCACAACAACAACACGGGCCGCTGGCTGACCAGGTTCAGAGCAGTATGGGACCCCAAACAGGAGCACTGCTTTGTGGTGGGCAGCATGGCGCAGCCGAGGCAAATCGAAGTCTTCCAAGATACTGGAAAACTCTTGCACTCGTTTTTTAACCTCGACTGCCTGGTGTCCGTCTGCTCCATCAACGTCGTTCATCCCAGCAGGAACATCCTGGTGGGCGGCAACTCCAGTGGTCGCCTTTACGTGTTCAAGGAGTAGAAACGTGGTTCAGGTGTATGTATTTTCCTGTTTGCATTCCCTTGGTTTGAGCCCCATTCCACTGCTCACAGACCCATGGGATTTTCTCAGGACAAAGGTGTATTGTAAAAGCTTTAAAATAAATTTTCTAAGCTACCTTTGGCTTCTCTTCTGTAACTAGGGAATAAAATGAATCAGATGTGCTGTGGCATCAGTTTGTACCAGAATGGGTATTTTTTTCCCCAGTCTTTCAAAAAAAGGAAACCTTGGATCAGTAGAAATTTCATAGAATCCCAGATCTCAGTCTCCCCTCTGGCAGTTAAAGCCATTCCCCTGTCCTGTCCCTACAGCCCTTGTCCAAAGCCCCTCTCCAGGTTTCCTGCAGCCCCTTTAGGCACTGGAGCTGCTCTGAGGTCTCCCCTTCAGGAGCCTTCTCTTCTCCAGGCTGCCCCAGCCCAGCTCTCAGCCTGGCTCCAGAGCAGAGCTGCTCCAGCCCTCACAGGAGCTCCATGGCCTCCTCTGGACTCATCCTGCAGCTGGTGCAGCAATCGGGGCACTTTGCTTTGCTCACCAGGAGGCAGCACTGAACAAATCCGATACCAACTCTGGCTTTCATGAGATTTAAATATTTATTTAAATTTAAAAATACTTTTCATGGCACCAATGATTTTATGCTAACTAAGATATTGAATATGTAGAAAAAGGTACGTTTTGAAGGAAAAATGTAACTTACAGTATTTGGCACATGAAAGGTTAATTTCTAGGGTTTTTTTTTTTATGAAAACTAAGAAATTCACATTTTCAGGTATTTTTACTGTCTACTGCCTCAAGATGCAGTATGCTAGGACAAGATCTTTATTTTCTGAGATAGGAACCTATGGAAACAACATTTTAATAGAAAGACAGGTAAAACTAACAGGTCGGGAAACACCAGACGGAGGATGGACCGGACAGGGAGAACGGACAACAGGAGGTCACCACTTGTGGTGGTTCTGCAGTAAAAGGCTGGGTGGAACCTGCAGAGGTACCCCAGGGCTGCGGCCCCGCAGGGAGCGGGGCCGGGGGCTCCAGGGGCAGGCGCGGAGCCTGCGCTGGGCTGGGGGAGGAGGGTGTCTCGCTGCGGACAGGGCTGTGCTGTCACGACATCACGCAGTACATCAGCAGGGAGGAGGAGGAGGAGGGAACACTGCATCTTAAACCCAGGGTGAAAACGGCAGGTTCGGGACTACCACGCACTGCATAGAAACACCATTAACTACGGGCTGAGGTAGGCGCACTACGCTAAGAGTTATTTTGCTATGTTATGTTGCATAAAACAGGATTATCATGTAGAACTCCATCCTCCTGCCTGCCCCGGAGCGGGGCTGAGGCAAACCCTTTCTCGGCCCTTGTGCTGCGCCCCCGGCAGCCAAACATGACCCGGCCGAGGTCTTTATTCCCCCTGACAGATCCAGGACCTCTTATTGCAGTAACAAATGACCCAAGTCTGGCTGCGGTGTTGGATCAACCAACATCATCGTCACGCTCCTTCTCCAGGCCCGGATCGGGCAGGAGCGGCCCCAGCAGTGATGGATGGATGGCGGGATGCTCAGAGACAAGAATACGGAAATCAGGCTGTTGAAAACTGCAGTTATGGCCCCAGCGTACGGAAAATCTCTCCCTGAGATGAAATAAAACGCGCTCACCTGTTTTCACCTTTTATGTGTGTCCAACTTCTCAACCAAACCTGAACCAAACTGGCTTTTATTGCTCCCTGTGCGAATAGACCGCTGCTTCCCAGGCCACTGGAGGTCCCGGTGGTTGTCACAAGTACGATGAGTTGGGTTTACTGATTTTTGCTTAAGAAAAGATGGGTCTAATGGTTGTCCATTGGCTTGTTCAGTGTCACCTCCGCTCCTGTGGGTCTGTCCTTTTATCCTCAGTAAAGTCACCAAATCAGAGCTCCTTTCTCTAGCCCAGAACTAGCGCCGGGTTAATTGCTGTTAGGCTTCCAAAAGCGTTCAACTCCTAAACCCTCTGCTCAACATGAACCGCTCGGCCACCCGATCCGGCAAGTAAAAAAAGACTTGATCAGATTTGATAACAAAATAGCATTTCCTTGTTAAAATAGACCTTGAAACTGTCTCTTTTGTGTTTTTTTGTTCTTTTTTCTGTGTGTTTTTGTACAAAACAGGAACAGCTTCCGGAGGGAAAAGGTCTTCCTAATAAATCCGACATGGTCACTACCAGGCTCGGCCAAGGGTGCCTGTTATGCTCGCCCTGCCCCTGGGAGCACTGGTGCTGCGAGGCTGGGGAGGAGGCGGGATTGCTGAGGCTGCTGTGCTGCAGGGAGCGGGGCACCACGGCATTCCCATCGCATCCGGGCAGCAGGGAGGGACTGCGGCAAAGCGGCACGGGGACGGTGGCGGTGGGGCGCACAGTGGTGGATGTAGTAACGCAGGAGTACACGAGCGTTTAAACCACTGCTCCGTAGCACCATTGCTAAAGCTTCCGTGGAACGGCATCGCCGATGCTCCTGCAGTGCTGGGCAGCAGCAGGACCACAGCACATCCCTGTGCTCGGTGCTCCCGGGTGAGGGGCGGATCGGTGAGGTGCTGCGGCTCCGGGGGCCGAGCGCGGGGGGGAGGAGGCTCTGGGGGCTGCGCCCACCCTCCTCTTCCTCCCGGGAAGCTGCCTCCGGCCGCGCCGAGCTCTGGGTCGGGAAGGGAGGGTTATAGTGAGTGTGTGCCGAAGGCGCCGCGGCGCGTGCCGGGCACAGCGCAGGTCTCTCCCCGGGCCCCCGGCTACTTAGGTGGCGGCTCCTGCCTTCAGGTGTCAATGAGCAGGCTTACCACGGCGCGGACTTTGCAGGCAAACCATCGCCTGAGGGGACAAAAGTATTGGTAATGGAACTGCTCGAACTCAGGGGTCTGGCGGATATCGCGGAAAAAGGCAGTGTCAAGGTCGGACTCGGTAAGGACGATGAGGAGGAGGAGCAAGACAAAGAGGAGTCCAACTGTCACAAGGAGCAAACGGAGGACACTTAAAACAAACTTATTCACCTGCTCGGCCTGCGCGGCGCCCAGGCCGCCAGCGCCGGGGCACAGCGCCCGCAGCTCGCCCGCCTCCTCCGCCTCGGCCGCCGGCGTGCCGGCCTCCGACTCCTTCTCCTCCTCGATGGAGCACGGGGCGCCGTTGGCCTGGCGCGAGAGCAGCATGAGCTCCAGGCTGTGCTCGGCCACCGGCGTGGGCAGCACGCTGTCCGCGGGGCTGTAGTTCTCGTCCGCGATGACGGCCACGCGCTCGCTGCTGTCGGCGCGGCCACCGCGCCCCGGGGCCGCGAAGGCGTCGCCGTGGGAGGTAGAGCGCACCGGGGTTGAGTGGGCGCTGTCCCGCAGGGACTCCAGGCCTGGGGGACAAAGGGGACACTCAGCGGTGTGGGGGGGTCCTTCCCGCTGCAGGACCCCCCCCTCACCCCATGCTTGGCTGTGCATCGCTGGGTTTGGCCCCCGTCAGCTCTCCTGCACGGGTGATGCGGGAGCACCCGTGTGCCGTGTCACCATCACCGACAGCCCGGGCCGTGGGCTTGTCATCAATCGGTCACAGCCACCCCCTGTGCTGCGGCTGCGCTGAGGTGACACAGACCCGCACCGGGTGAGGCCCCTGTGCCGTCAGCACCAACAGCACCGACCCAGGCGCAGCCACGGGCAGGGATGGGCATCGAATCACAAATGGTTGGTGTTGGGAGGGACCTCAAAGCTCATCCAGTTCCAACCCCTGCCATGGGCAGGGACACCTTCGACTACCCCTACAGCAGCAAAGGGGGTACAGGGATGGGGCGTTAGAAACACTCCACAGTGTCTGCGCTGGGGCAGCCGGTGGGAGCCCCGGGACCAGCATCTGCCCATCTCGGGATGACGCATTAAAGGACAACCCTGGGGACATTTCTCCTGTCAGGGAGGGCACAGTGCCCCATGGCACAGTGTCACGGGGTGCCCTGGCTCTGCCAAAGGGTGAAGAGCCGGGCCCCATCCTGCCCGCATTCCCTGGGGCTTTGCAGCCTCTTCCTTGCAAATACTCCCCAGCTGCCTCTGGATCAGCTCAGCTTAACACGAGCGCCGCCGCGGGCACCGAGCACAAGGGGCAGCTCAGGCGATAAGCACGGCGGAGGAATAAACCGGTTCTCACCCCGCCAGCTATGCGCGCTCGTGTGTCACACAGCTCACGTGAACTGCCCGGCGGGGCGGGCAGCAGCTCCGCAACCCAGGGAGGGCAGCCCACGGAGGGGGTCCCCTGCTCGTCACGGCAATGAGAGCAGTGCTGGCACCCCCAAACCCAAACTATCCGCCCTCTGCTTGCTCCAGGCACTGACAGACAAAGCTCGAGGAGCTGGGTCCTGCCCTGAGACTGGAGCTGCTTTGGGTAATAACAGCCCAGAGCTCAGCCAGCACAGGAGACCCCATGCACATATCCCGCGTCCCATGTCCCTTACGGGGGAGCCGCGGGGACCCCCGGTGCCGCCCTGCGGCGCAGACCCGCAGCATTACCTAGCATCCGTACCCCTCCATGGCCGCCTGGAGCTCTGCAGTTGAGGCCGGGCAGAGCCGGGACGAGCGGCAAAGCCCCCAGCGCCCGGGCCAGCAGGCGCGGCCCCAGGGCCAGCACCCGCACCCGGACCTCCCGGCAGCAGTGGTTGATGAACCGCAGGTCCACGCTGACTTTGGTTTTGATCTTTATCAGGCACTTCACCATGGCGGCGCGCGGGACCACTGCTCGCCACGCCTGGGGCGAGACGCTGCTGCCTCGGGTGGGGGGGGGGGGGTCAGGGCTATTTTGGGCTCCCTTGGGCCCGAGGCGAAGGGGGAGCGAAGAGCAGCAGCTGCCGGGCAGGGGAGGTGCCGGGAGCGCTGCCAGCTCCGGGTTTATTGCCGGGAGCCGTTTACGGCTGCTGCAGCGGCGCAGGCGGGAGGCGGGGACAGGGCGCCCGCAGATACCCAGGCGCAGAGGTGACCCCGGCACAGAGGTGACCGCGGGCGCAGCCCTGGGCTCCCTCGAGGGAAACGGATCCCTTTGCTGCTCCGAGGGACCCGTCCCCTCGGGCAGGCAGCGTTGGCGCACCGTGTCCGTGCCCGTAGACGGGGCGGTGGGATCGGTGTGGCTGTGCCACGGCAGGAGCCACCCCTGCAGCCCATCGGGAGCAGGGCGCCCACCACACACCCGACGTGGGGCCTTCTGCTGTATCACCAATTGAATCTACGCTGGCGTTGCTGAGAAATTCCCCCTGCTTTGTTTCTGCCCTGGAAACTTCTGTCCCACAGCCGGCCCCAGCTTTCTCGGGCTCAGCTGCTGACGCCAAACTGGCCCTGAGCCACAAGAGCAACGTCTGGTGCTGCCTGGACTTGCCATAGGACCCTGGGGACACATGCGGGACCTTCCCTGCCCCAGCATCCACCCACCAGCATCAGGAGCTCCAAAAAATCACCTGGGGGTTGTCTGCATTTTGTCTGTGCACGTGTTTGCACATGTGTTTGCGCATGTGCTTGTGCATGCGTTTGTGTGTGTTTGCATACGTGTGCACACATACGCATGTCCCCAGTGCCGGGAGGTTGCCCATGTCCTACCTTCCATGATGGAGATGTGCACTGCTCTCCTACGGGTGCGGGGCACGCTGCTCAGCCGGGGGCCGTGGGTGATGGAGGGGCAGCTCCGGCTCGGCACCAGCCCTGCCCTGCGGATGGGAAGAGACAGTGTCAGAGCCCTGATGGGTGCCAGGACACGGGACCAATCCTGCTCTGCTCCAGTGGCTTCCGTGCTGCCGCTGGGCTCTTACCGGTGAATCTCAGGCGGCTCCCTCTTGATCTTGGCACTGGACTCCATCACCTCCTTCGCAACGCGGCCACTGTGGGTGGTACAAGAGCAGCAGCGTGAGGACACGAGTACAGCACCGTGATCCGTGAGCTCCCCTGCGGCACAGGGAAGCCATGGGGAAAGCACAACTGTCTTCTGGTGAGAGGAGCAGGGTGACACCTCTGCACTGTGTTTTCCTGCTGCTGCCGCCATGAGATGATGGACAGTGCGGGGTCACCCCCCGGCGGGGGCACCCACCACGGGCATCCAGGCAGCCAGCGAGGAGGGTGCTGCCATCGTGCACCTCGAGCTGGGGATGTGTTGGGGTCTCTTGTCCTGCAGATACGAGGTCCCAGGGCCAGGCTCTCACCACAGGGCCAGGGACCAGCAACACCCCCTGAAATTCAGGGATTGGGGTGATTTGTTTCCCTTCTTGCTCTCAGAAGCCAAACCCCAAAGGCCCCCATCCTCTCCTCTCCTCCACTCCTGTCCCTCCAAAAATGTGCAGTTCCGGGGCTGCGGAGGGAGGTGTCAGTGGGAAAACAGAGAAAGAGGCAGTGATGGCCTCACTGGGGCTGACAGGAGGACCCTTGGCATGTCCTCAGACCGCTGCAGCCCTGAACTGCTCCCAGAGCACTGCGAAAGGAGCTTCCAAAGCCACCTCGTAACTGCTGCGCACTGTCATTATTTACCTGTATCGGAACCGGCTTCCCTTGAAGAACAAATTGCTGCTGGACACTGTCCGGACCTGGCTCGACTTCTCCAACCTGCAACAACACCAGCAGCTGCGTGGGCATCCCACGAAGGATGGCCAAATCACAAGAGCAAAGCCCTGGAGATGTGAAACAGCACCAGGAATGAAACAAGGCGCTGGCAGCTGGGGGGGGGCCGGGGTGGCACGACACGAGCACTTCTCCAACCCGCAGTGGGTGAATCCTCCGGGATGGGCAGTTCAGTCCCTCCTCACCCCATGGGAGACGGCCCCTTTCCCAGGAGGGGCCCAGCAGCACCTTGGCCCAGCCCCCGGCCCACTCCACCGGGTGCATAACCCAGTGGTAATTCACTGACACGATTAATCACGAGGAGATTTGTAAAGCAATATTGCAATTTCATTTCATGTTAATGTAATGAGAAATGGAACCTGCTGATTGCGGCGGCTGATTGCAGTATTCCCAGGGAGGAAACATCACACGCTTTATCTGCGCCTTGCTGATTAAAGTAAAACTCACGACAAGCACAGAGTAGGCTGGGCTTAGGCACAACACGAGCAGGGTGGTAGAGCCAAACCACCCTGGCAAAGACGAGCCAACCCCTGGCACCTCCTTGGCTCGGGGCAGGCAGTGCAGCCCCGACAACCACACCGGGGCAGGAAAGCCGCTTTGGTGGCCACACACTGGGGAGGCCAAAGCTCTGGGTTAGGACAGCATCTTCCTAACCCCCCTGGGCAGGAGCTGCAGCCCAGAGACCCCCCCAAAGCCAGCAGTGGTGGGAATGGTCCCCCAAGCCATGGTTCCCAGCAGCCCAGCCTGTGTGCCACCTCCCCGGTCCCTAAACATCCCCCATCAACCGTTCCCGTGTCCCCAGAGAGCTCCGAGCAGATTATTTCTGACAGTTTTCAGCCTTCCCCATTACAAGGCGGCTCTAAAGCACCCCTGGGCGACGGCTCCACTTCCCTGGGGATTTCGGGGCAGGATTCAGTACAAACAGCCCCTGTGAAGGCAGTTTGAAAATCCATGCCCCATCCCCGGCAGTGCTCACGGCCAGGCTGGACGCAGGGGCTTGGAGCTGCTCCAGTGGAAGGTGTCCCTGCCCATGGCGGGGCTTGGAGCTGGATGGGCTTTAAGGTCCCTTCAACACAGACCAGGCTGGGATTCTGTGATTCGGTGGGAAAACATTCCCTGTGCTTTTGGTGACTCTGCCTGTGCCCATGCCAGGGGTGACAGCCTCTGCCCGAGCCCTGGGGCAGTACAGAGCGCCCATCGCCTGCAGCCGCGTGGCCTGGCACTCACTTGTAGAAAGCCTGGTTTTCTATCCCACACTTCCAGAGGTGTTTGCAGGCTTCTGGTGTTGGGGCAAAGTACGTGAGAACGATTTTCTTTTCCTAAAGGAGAAAGACAGGGAGTCAGTGGGGGAACAAGTGAGCGGCGCCCATGGGGAAGGACGCTGGAGCGTGGATGGAGCCGGAGCAGTGGAGCCGGAGAGCAGCATGGACACGGGCAGAGCCTCCTCCAGAGCATCACCCAACACATCATGAGGGGTGTGCAGACGTATGGCAGTGACCTGCCGCCTGCCTCCTCGGGGTCACCTCCCTTTTGGATATCCAGAAACAGTTTGACAAGCCCCATGCTGATGGCTCGTGTGGAGCTGGCTGCAGCCCGAGGTCACCAGGCTGATTCCATTAACCAGGAATGGTGGCAACGAATAACCACAACCCCGGATGCAGCCCCCAGGCTGGCACAGAACCCGGGGTCTGCAGGCTCTGACACCCAGCGCAAGGACCCAAAGCAGAGGTGACCCCGGCGCTGCCACCAGCCTGCAGCCCCTGTCCCATACCCCCGTCCCCGCACCGCCAGGTGCAGGGCTGCAGCCTGCCCGCTCCATAGGGAACGTGCTGCAGTACCACCACCGGCTGCACTCACCTCCTTCTGACTCACGTACAGATAGAAAGTCTTCCCTTCGAATTTCATTTTGGTCACCTCGTTCCTGAAAGGACAAGGGCAGGCGGGTGAGGGGCTGCGCGGAGCCCGCCACAGGCCAGCTCAGGTTTGGCAGTGGGGCAGCGTCAGGACCCTGTTTTCCATCCCTGAGAGGAGCTCTGGACCAGAAACCAGCAGCTGCTGGGAAGGGGGACACTCATCAATGGGGCATCCCAGGGTCACCAGGGACTGGCTGGGTGGCAATGCCAACTGTGAGGGGCACACCAGCCAACATCTGGGATGCAGCAAGGACTGAGGAGCAACAGAACCTGGCTCAGAGGGGCTGGGGAGGGCTCTGCGGGACTCAGTGCAGTTTAATGTAGACAGATGTAGAGAACAGCAGCTCTGGGGCAACAAAGCAAATGGAGAGAGCACCCAGCTCACACAGGAGAGCGCTGCTGCACCCTGACCAGGACCGGGCTGGGGGGCCACGTGTTTTCCCCCCTGCTTATGAGTGGTGGGTGTGCAAGCTCCCAGGTGTGCTGCTGCAAGCGTGTGCAGGGCATGGGATGGAGCTTCCAGCGCTGCAGCAACCATCTCCTCCATGTCCTCTGTAAATACCCCATCCCAGCTCAGACATGGGCGCCGGCTGCACTTACCACTGTCCCATATGGGCCCATCACCGTACACCTGGGGAAAGCACCCGGTGATGGGATCATCTACGTGCTCCATCCATGGGAGCTCACCAGAGCATCGCTTGAACACCCCAAGGCGCTGGGGGGCTCTCGTGGCCCTGCCCTGCAGCACCACATGCAACCCATGGCTGAGCAAGCAGTGAGCACCATGGGCGATGCCGGGTGGCAACTCACCATTTGATGAAGTGAACTCTCTTGTTTCCCTGCAGAACAACGAACCCGAAGGGGGTGAAGGCCAGAAACGCCGCGTTCCCAGACACGTCCTGGAAGACAACAGCAGTTTCTCACCAGGATGCTTCCAGGCAGGGCTGGATGGGGCTCAGCTGCCTCAGCAGCCTCCTCCCCACTCACTGCAGCAGAAAACAGTCAAACCCCTTTAGTTCTGAGTGCCCCTGCAGAGTCAGCGCTGCTGGGAAGCACCGGGACTGCTGAAACCCAGGGATGAGTGTCCTGTACGGAGCAGGCAGCAGCTTGAGTCAGTCACAGTGTCCAGCCTGCAGGGAAGTGCCCAGTGACTGCCCTGAGCACGGCACGCATAAGCCCTTGGGATTCTAACAGCGTCATGAGCCAGCTGTGGGCGATCAGCGCTGGCTGGATCCACCCTGGCTGCTCTTTGGCCAGCAGACACCCAGGTGGGCTTTGAAGGATGCTGCGCTGGAGGGAAGGTGCACACCAGGCTTGGGATTTCCCGTGCATTGGGCAGCAAAAGCAGGTAAAGGAGTTTTACAGGGGCTGCTGCAGAGGAGCGCTGCCTGCTTGTGTCTGCGACGTTCCTCAGGGGAAGGCATGGCAGGATCGCCCCAGCCTGGGGGCACAAGGCTCCCCCCTGCTCCCAGTTCTGCCCTTTCCTGGATTAATCAAGAGGGGAGACATCTCTGCCGTTTGCTTCCCCCCCCAGGGCTCTGGGTCTCAGTTACTCTGCTGGCACAGCGCAGGGAGACAGAGCTGTTCAAAGACCTTACGAACCTGAGCAGAGAACAAACTGGGTTTGAATTTAGATTAGATCAAAAATCCACCTTAATCTGTCAAGGGTGAACGGCCAAAAGCAGAGCACCCGGAACCTGCACCCAACACCCTGCACATGGCGAGATGGAAACCCCCAAACCCATTGTGCCCGAGATGCGGCAGCCCTGTCCTGCAGGAGGATTTCTGTGCATCTCTGCAGAAACCACCTTTGCTGGGGGGCAACACGGGGACACAGAGGCTTGGTAAGGGCTGAGGTGTTGAATGGGGCACAGGGAAACCAGAGCAAAGCCCTCAGTGGTGCTGAGCATCGCTCCTGAGGCAGCACGGCCCAATGCAGCCGGTAACGCAGGAGAGCTGCACCAGGGCCGTGATCCAGCTCCTCCTGCCTAGAAAATCCTCTCTGGCAATCACAGGCTGCTGGTAAATGGGACACGCCTCCCCAGGCCAGGTATATTTACCACAGTTGTGCCTTTAGGAGGCCTAATTCAGTTCAGAGCCCCAGGAGACCACGGAGCAGAGCCCTCAGGGTAACATTCTCTGCCTGCTTCGCATCCGGCATCCATCTGCATGCGATCGGATTATAAGGGACCAGGGAGCGCCACATGCAGTGACATCTGCAGTCAATAAAAAGCATTTCAGACAGCAAACTGGATTACTGGCCGGGCAGGAGCAGGGTGATGGACTGTCTCTGGCAGACTAACACTTGCTGGTTTCCCAGACACGTCGCTGACCTCGCTACTGCCTCCAAATGACATGCTTTAACAGAAGATGATCAGCCGCTGTCTTTCATAGCTGTCTGCATGCGAAATCACTTCCTTACAGCTTCCCTAGATACCCTCTGGAGGGATTCTGGAGCACGCACATCCCTGCACCTCTCTGCGCACAGGCGCCTGGTTGGGGCTGGGTTTTAAGGCTGGAGGGGGTTTAAAACAGGTCAAAGCCCACTGGGTTTTGCTGCACTGGGACCAGACTGTTACCAGAGCGAGAAATCCAGCCCCAGCAACGGCGTCAGGAAAAGCGTTTTACCTTGCAAGGGTGGGGGTCAACCCCGTAGGTCTCCAGAGTCTGGGCTTTCCTGAGGAAATTCAGCTCTGAAGTAGCTGGTGTCTGCCCGCTGCATGGGGGAAGAACAGGGAAAAGAAGAACATTCCATGGGAGACGTGAACGTGACAGTCAGCCCTCGGCTGCGCGGTTGCTGTTAATGACAAGAGGCGCCGGTCCTGGCACGTTCCCATGACGTTCCCCAGCGCAACCAGCAGCAGGAGCCCAGCACTGGAACCCAGGCTCCTGCAGCTTCATCCTGCAGGACGCACACTGGGGCGGACCCATCTGCAAAGGGAGGACTGAATGTCCTGCACGGGCATTTCTCCAGGGGAGGAAAGGGGAATTGGCAGGACAGCAGCAGCAGTGGGGCATGGATTGTCCGGGCTTCTGGGAGTTCATCCCCCCTCACCCTGCTTCCCCCAAAGCCGCTCTCTTTCCATGCTCCCATTTCCCAGCGCTGCCAGGAGCACTGCAGGCTCTCAGCACCATGGCACCACTGGGTACAACACAACCAAGCACCCGTAATCCCTGCAGCAGCCCCCAGCTGTACCTCAGCTCCGACTTGTGGATCTCTGCGATTTTCCTCTCCAGTTTCTCCGAGTGCTTCGGGAAGAACTGGAACTTGGAGCTGTAGCCTTCCGGGTGCTTCCCTGGGTCATAGTCCCCGATCTCGGCTGGTAGGAGACAGAACTGCTCAGGAGCAGCAGCGCAGCCCAGACCACAGTGAGCATCCCCATCCGACCTGGCCATGCTTCCCATCAGGAGGGGTCATTTGATTCCCCCCCCGCTGCGCTCTGAAGAGACCCCCCCAGTCCTGATCCAGCTCTGGGGCAGCAGCACAGAGGGATGTGGAGCTGTTGGAGTGAGTCCAGAGGAGGCCATGGAGATGCTGCCAGGGCTGGAGCAGCTCTGCTCTGGAGCCAGGCTGAGAGAGCTGGGCTGGGGCAGCCTGGAGAAGGCTCCTGAAGGGGAGACCTGAGAGCAGCTCCAGTGCCTGAAGAGGCTGCAGGGAACCTGGAGAGGGGCTTTGGACAAGGGATGGAGGGACAGGACAGGGGAATGGCTTTAACTGCCAGAGGGGAGACTGAGATGAGCTCTTAGGCAGAAGCTCTTCCGTGGGAGGCAACAACTGAAACCATTCCCTGATGCTATCAAATGCCTGAGACAAGCAGCTCATCCCCACTCCCTGTCCCCGCAGCCTGTGGGAGCTGGCAGCAGCCATTGCTGGTGTTTTGCTGTGTAGCTGGGGTCTCCTGCTGGGATTTCCAGCAATCCAGCAGCCAGCTGCTGCTGGGGATGAAAGGACCTTGCTCTCATTTAATTCCCCTCCATCTCCGGTCCTAAGTGCGGTGGAGACATTACAGTAATTTCAGTGTCTCCAGCTTAAAGCGCTAAAGGGGGTAAACCACCAGCCCTGTGGGATACCTCCAAACACTCTGGAGCTGAGATCTGCGGGGTTGATTGCCAGGGTGCAGCTCCCCAGCTCATCCTTGGGACATGACTGCAGGTACCAGGGGACTGCCCAGAGAGCGGCACCAGCATCAAACCCAACACCCTTGGATGGGGAAGCCCATATCGTGGTGCTAATGGCCCATCAAGGTGCTTCTCTGCCACACCAGCAGCCCCCAGCAATCCCAAACAGCCTGAGAACAGCCCGCTGTGCACTGCGTGTTGCACCAGCCACCTTTGTGCTGCCAGAACCGCTCTGGGAGCATCCAGCAGTGCCAGGCACCAGCTGAGGTGAGACCCCAGCACCAACCTCAGCCCCCTTCAGCCAGCCCTGCGCAGCACAAGCACGGCCTTGAAGCATGAGCCCTGCACCAGCGGGATGGCATTTGTATTCTAGGGGCAATGATCTGCTGTAAGTGAAGTAATGTAATCAGTGCTCAGCATGAAAAGCAAATTTATCTTGTCATAAAGCATTACCTTGAAGGATATAGGCAGCCAACAAAGCAGCATCTGAAGTCTTGCAGAGGAGACGACCGTGGTAGAGATCCCTTTTGATCTGCAGGAAGACTAAGTACCTGAGGACAGAAGAGATAGCCCATTTATTAAGCAAAGTTTAAGCTACCTAAACAGGCAATTTAATGTGGAATATCTGCCACAAGACACTAACAGTGGAATAGCTGCCACTGCACTAAGGTTCTCTCCGACCAGCCCATTTATAAGACATTACACTTGCTAGGGGTGAACAAGTGCTAACTACCAGGCAGCTCCTGGGTCAGGGCTGCTGCTGGCGCTCAGTCTGCGCATCCCAACGCTGCTCCTGCCCTTGGGGACATGGTGCCTGTTCCAGGGCTGGCACCCAGCCCAAGGGCTGGTGGAGATCTGCACCGCACGGCCATGGCATTGCTGCACAAAGAGCTGTCACTGGCGACTGGGGTGCCCAGGGATGATGCTCCAGAGGGGTCTGGTGGTCCTGAGCCCACCCGCAACTGCTGCACTTCCCAGTCCTTGCCCTTGCTGCTGCTCAGCTTCCCACAAGGTGATTTTCTCCTTCCCAAACTTTGTGTCCTTCCAGGCCTGTGCACACGCACCCTCTTCCCTCTCTGTGCTGGCCAGTGATCGACACTCCATCATCTCCAACGAGGGGCCTCTTATCTCCGTGCACCAAAGCCCAGTGACAGATAAACCCAGTTGGAAAATTACACATTTGAATACATTTCAACCTCAGCAGCAGTCTGGGCTGAGTCATGTGGGGAAGAACCTTTTGATGGCAAAACCTAAGTCAGAGAGTAAAGGAGCTCAGAAATGTGCTCAGATAACCAGCTTTGCACTCCGCAGTGCCTCAGACATGCTTCATCCCCCAAATCCCTATTTATGATGAGATAAACCACTAATTTTCACAGATAAAAGATATTAAAGGGAAATCCAGACATTAAAGTGGACTCGGTGCAGGGGAAGTTAATTTTAAGCCCAGGTTTAAGCCAGGCACATCTCGACCTGCAGCAAGCAGGGGCAGCCCACCCGCATGGGGGCTCACCCTGGGGCCGCTGTCAGACCTGGACCCCAGCACAGACCTCCCAGAAACCACACAAATCAAACGGGTTTAATGCTGCCATTGATGCCCCCTGCAGCCCCCTGTTCCTTCAGGCAGGGAAGGTGTGGATGACTGAGCTGGTTTTACAAACAAAACCATCCCACAGGTGCCAAGCAGGTTTCCCAAAGCCTTGCCTATGCCTTGGAAGTACTCCCTGGAAAGGGGAGTTTCCCAGGGCCGTGCTGGGCTGTGGGATGAGGACGTTAAAGATGGGAGTTGTTTCTTCCCTGTGAGGAAGATGGGACTGGAACCGGATGAGCTTTCAGGTCCTCTCCAACCCAAACCGTTCGTGACTCGGTGATTTCTGAGCTCCTTGGCCGGCTCCATCCCCAGGGAGAAGGATGAAGGATTTCCAGGCACACAGGAGGGGGCGACTCACCCTGAAGCCTTCACCAGCAGACCAGGGGCTGAGGCGCCCCCAGCACCACCTCGGTGCTCCTGGGGTCCAGCTCCAGCTCCCACCCTGCAACCATGCAAAGCCCTGACCTGCATTTCAATTCTCCGGGCGTGCTTGACAAGTGCAGATGTTCGCTAAGATCTGATTAAAGAAACACAATTAACGCACTGTGTGCACGGCTCGGTGCCCACGTAGCAGCCGGGGTTACTCGCAGGCACGGCTTTGGCCATTTCACATTCAAATGAAGGCTGCTCAGGGCTGTGTTTGCTGGGAGCGAATGTAAAATCTGCAGAGTAAGGAAATGCCTCTTAAGCAGAACCAGGAGACGTTTCTGGGTGAAAGTATTCCCGGCACCTCTGCGGGGCCCCCGAATGTGCCCGCGTGAACAAAGAGGTCCCAAGAAAGCTGGGTGCAGCTCAAGCGCCGGCAGCAGCAGAGCCTGGCACTGCAGACGTGCGGCCACTTTCAAAGAGGCCAGCAAATGGGCACAGGGCTCTTCACAAATGCTCTCCTCCTGCTCTGCACCTCTCCTCTGAGGTCGGACCCAAGCAGAAACTTTCTTAGGCTTCCAAATATCATCTTATGGGGCTCTTTGGGGTTTGGGTCCTTGGGTGAAAGGCAAGGGCTGCTGTGATCCCTCTGCGAGTGCTCTCCATGTCCTTCCTTCTGGCAGGAAGAGAATCATGAAGAGCCCCTAAAGATAGAAGCTTGAGACAAGTGCTGCCACGTTTCTGCATCACAGTTTATCACCCGCTCCTCCCAGAGCATCCAAGCCCCTTATGGAAAGGGATGGGGCTAACTACTTCCAGGGGATGTCAAGGGAACTGGAGACACTCGAACCCCCCCCGACAGACCCCACACGCATAGGGACACCCTGATGTGCTCAGGCAGTGGCACTGACAGCTGATTCACAGAATCCCAGGTTGAAGGGACCTCAAGGACCATCTGGTCCAACCTTTCCAGGTACAGCATGACCCAGACTGGATGTCCCAGGACCCTGTCCAGCTGAACCTTAACAGTGCCCAGTGCTGGGGAGTCACCTCTTCTCTGGGCAGATTATTCCACTGGCTGTTGTTCTCATTGGGAAAGTTTTCCTCTTGTGTCCAGTTGGAATCTCCCCAGGAATAATTTGTGCCCATCCCCTCATCTTTCCCATGTGATTCACAAGTGGCAAGAGCATCAGCAGAAGCAGAAAGTGGACTATCACAGAACTGCTGCTCCTGCGTGAACCCCCTCCTCAGTTTCCCTGAATGGAGCACACGTAGGGAATGCCGCATTCCAGCCACACCTGGGACAACCCAGGAAAGTTCAGGTTTGTTTGGAAATTGAGATGGCTGCTGCTCTCCCTGGACTACGAAATGAAGCTTGAGAGTATGGTCCTGCCTTGGCCAAGCCTTTGCTGCCCCAGTGCTGGCCGGTGCAGGGCTCCTGGTCCCACCACAGCAGGACCCCCAGGACCCCCATCCTACATCCATCCTTACCTGGTGATCTCCTCCTTCAGAGCCGCAGGATCCGTGGGGTAGAACTTGACGCGGAAGCACATGGTGAAGGGAGGCTGGGCTGCAGCGAGAACAGTGGCGCCGCGGTCACCAGAGGCAGGGCTCATCCTCTCCATCCTCCCCAATAACCCCACTCCAGAGGATGCTCAGACACAGCCGGGTCTCCCCTGCCCTCCCCACTACCCCCAAACACACCCAGCTGCCCTGGGTAAGGAGGGATGGATGGGCACAGGGGCATTCCTGGCTGTAGTGATCCCGGTGTGTCCGGTGTCTGTGCACAGCAATACTCACCCCGCATCTGCTTCACAACCGATTTGGTAAATTCCAGCCAGTGCTGAAAGGCAAAGGAAGGTAATTAAAGAGATTCGGTTACAAACGCTAGTTAATGACATTGACCTCTGAGTCAACAGCACCACGACCTGTGTGAGCATCCCTCAGGGTTCTGCCATGGGCTCTCAGCTCTGAGCAGTCCCATGTTCTGTTTCCTTCTCCATCACCCGAGGCAACAGGCACAAGCGTTTGGCTGCTCAGTACAAAGCCATTGCTTGGCCTAACCTGGGTGTTGAAGCGTGACTCTGTGCTAGGAATAGTCCTGCAAAGGCAGTGTCAGGAGGTCTCCCCCTTTGCCTTTGTAGTAGCATCAGATCCTCTCACTTTGCAAACACGGGTTTCTCCACGCCTCGCATGGGGACCCAAGAGCCGTGTGAGTTCTCTCCGCTCACACATCCCAACAGCGAGGAAGCATCAGTGGAGCCTAAATTCAGCTTTATTGCAGCCATTTGCCTCCCGCTCTGGTTTCCATCCCCAGCAGCAAGGGCAAGCCTGCTTCCCCTGGGCTGCAGGAACCCCCACAGCCCAGCCTGAGCTCTCACCCTTTGCTTGTCAGGGTCCACAAACCGGATGCCAAAGTAGTCCTTCTCCAGCAGGTTCAGGTGGTGGCAGAGAAGGTCGAACAGGTACTGGCCCTTGGCATCTCTCTGCAAGACAAAACCTCATTTACAAAGGGGCAGGAGGAGGGCGGTGGAGCAGAGGAGCCGGTGGGTGAAGCCTCATTTCAGCAGCTCCGTAACTTCAGCCTGAACTTTGCGACTGAGTAAAGCACTGGTGGTTTAACGTGCGGGGACATTTGACACGCTGCGCCCAGCCTGGGAAAGGGTTAATGCCAGGCCCGGAGGGTTCCCTCCGTGCACAGCTGGTGTCTGCAGAGCGCCCGTTTGATCAGACCATGCACGCGTTAAATGCATTTGTCAGGAAACAGGAACCTGTGTTATCTGAAGGAGGCACCGTCGCCTGTCAGGAGCAGCCTTTGATCCGCGGAGACGCAGCGCTGTAAAGCAGGTCCCCCATGGAGGGGAAGCTAGAGCAGGGCTCCTGTCTCTACCAGGCAGTTCTGCCTCTTCTCCCCGTCTGGCCCAGGCGAGAGGTTTCCTCGAGGGTTCATCGCCTGCTTTAAGCTTTTCAGCAGCAATAGGAACAAATAGGGCCAGGCCAAGGGGAATGGCTTTAACTGCCAGAGGGGACACCGAGATGAGCTCTTAGGCAGAAGCTCTTCCCTGTGAGGGTGCTGAGGCGCTGGCACAGGGTGCCCAGAGGAGCTGTGGCTGCCCCATCCCTGGCAGTGCTCAAGGCCAGGTTGGACACAGGGGCTTGGAGCTGCTCCAGTGGAAGGTGTCCCTGCCCATGGCAAGGATTGGAACTGGAGGAGCTTTAAGTTTTTTAAGGTCCCTTCAACGCAAACCATTCCGTGATTCTATGACTTTGCAGCCTGGCAGTGAAAGGGTCACTGAACCTTGCCTGGCATAGCCCAAACAGAACAGAACGGCTTTTGGACCTGCTGTTGAAATGCAGCAGAGCAGACAAAAGCCTGCTGGCAGAGCCTGTGGATGGGGTTGGCCACAGGCTGGGCACCGCACTGAGCCCCAGCCTGGCTCAGCTCAACTCACCCTCATTTATTACCCGGTTTTAAGCAGCTCTCCTGGTTGTGGAAATGGAGGCTCGAGGCAGCTGTGCTGGGCACAGATGAGGTGAAGCAGCAGGATTGTGCTGGGAGCAGTGCCATGAGAGCTTGCACCGAGGCAGCGCAGCGTGGCTGGGAGATGGGCTGGAGCTGTGCAGGCAGGGCCCTGCCAAACCCACCCTGGTCTGGGGAGATGCTGAGACCATAAACAAACAGAGCTCCCTGCAGGCAGCAAGTGCTGCCAGACACCGGGAACATCGCTCCAGCAGCACTGAGCCCGAGTGTCAGGCATCACCTCTGCCTGCTCTGCTCTCCTGCACCCCTCATTCCTTCTCACCAGGCCAGAGAGCAAAGCCCACCCCTCATCCTGTGATGCCCCAATGTACCCAGCACTGGGAAAATGAACCATCGCCATTCCCATACTCAGATATCAAAACTCAAACCCCGCCGCACCAGCCGCAGCCTGCCCTGCACGCTGGCCTCACTTAATGCTGATCAACTGCATTTGTTGCAGCCCTGCAGCCACGGCTGATGGCCATGGACCCACTGGTGAAGTGGTGCACCAGCCCCACAATGCTGTGGTGCATTCTGGCCATGTAGGATGGGTACAGCCACATCCAGGATGCCCCATGCTCAGGAATGGTGCTGGTGCCCCACAGAGACCATCCTACAGAGGAACAAGATGCCAGGGGACAAGGAACAAAGCACAGGATGCTGCTAGCCAGGCTCGAGGCACATGGCGGTCGCCAGCACTGCCGGCCGCTGCTCAGGAAATGAGGCCGCTTATTTATGAGCCTGAATACAGATTTAGGTGCTGAACTTGGAAAACGGTGGCCTAGATTGTGCTTTATTAATAGGCTAATGGAGCGTCTGCATGGATCATCCGTCACTGTCAAACAGCCGCTGCCTGGTGCGGGCTGTGTGCCCAGCTCAGGTACAAGGGCACGGAATGGGAAGGAGTAATGAAACCTGCCAGAATCCAAATCCCTCTTCCTGAGTTACAGCAAATTATCATTCTTTCACTAAACAACATTCATTTTCCAATGAGGACTGAAGCAGCAACACAGAGCTTAAGGAAAGAGAAACTGCAGCAGCATCTTGTGAGCAGGAGAGCAAACACCCCAGACTTGCTCTCCTGTCAGGCACGAAATAACCTTCCAGATCAGCTCTTCTGTGCAATAGAGGAAGACTGGACGTCTTCCTGCATTATAGAGAAGTAGTAACGAATAGCGATGCTTCCTTCCCCTTGTAAAGATCGCTTCAGAGGCTGAACACTTGACACAGCACAGAGGTTAAAGCAGCTGACCACAAAACGGGTTTGTAGTTGCATAAAGACACACTCCTACCACATCCCAATCAGCCCTGAAGGGCTGCGGGGGCCGGTGCAGCTGCTGCAGCACGTGCCCTGTTCCAGTGGCGGCGGCACATCTGGCTGCAGCAGCCGGACCCTGCGTGCCGCAGGCAGGGCAGGCGGATGCAGGCACAGGCACGCTGCCCACCGCCTCCAGCACCGCGCTCCAGCCTATTCCGGCTCCATGGGCTTTCACACTCGGGAGGGTTTGTTCCAGGGAACAGCCATGGAAAACATCAGAGGAAGCTGCAGAAGCAGGACCCCTTCCAGCCACACGAGAAAAGCCCACATCCTCGCCGGAGGGATTTGCTCCCGCCTCTTCTCCCTTTCCCTACCCATGCCCCAGATGAACAGGAACATCTTCATACTGCTTCTCTCTGCAGTTGCAACCCAGAGAAATCGCAGCAAAGGACAAATCAGACACACCCCCCAAAGTCCAACAGAACACAGTGAAAGTGTAAAACCACAAACAGCATTACAGGGGAAAGGCTTTCTCTTTGATCTCTCTAACTTGAATTAAACACACTCTAAATTAATCATTATGAGTATGTCTTTCAGGAAATTATCTGAGCTGTCTTTACAAATCACGACTTAAAAGAGCTCTCTATTGCATAATAACAGCTTAAATATGCCACGTTTTGATCTTTGTATGTTCTTATAAAAGAAGACTTCTGTCTGTCCTAAGATTTGCAAGTTTCTAGGTCAGCCTCTCAGGGCACAGCAGGCCAAATGGAGGGACTGCCACCAGCTGCCCCACCACCATCCCCCGTTGTGCACATGGGGAATGCCACGCGCCAAGCCGACACACCACGTGAAGTTGCTTGCTGCCCAATATTAACACCTGCAAATGGCTTTTTTTCCGGTCTTCAACCTCTTGAGGAGCTGCAGAGAAGGCACCACATCACGTGCAGACACATACAGGTGCGCAGGGTGGTGCATTGCTGTTATTAACATCGCTTGTGTGATGCAGCCAGGGCAATGAGGCGCGTTCCCAGTGGAGGCAGTGCCAGGAGCCGCCACCTGATGCTGTGCTGCAGAGGATAACACAGGCTGCTGGTCACTCCTTACATCCCACTCGGAGTTGTCCTGGCTCCTTACAGTCCCTACCTTTGCCTTTGGTGCTGAATGAGCTGAAGCCCTGCCGCCGCTCGCAGGAGGCTGTGCTATGGCACAGGCAGGAAAGCTGCAACCCTGACATTTCTATGATGGCTCCTGCAGCCACGTCCTGCATTGCCCAAAGCACGAGAGAAACCCGAATGGTTTCAGCACTGCAGGGCAGTGACACGCCACAGCCACCCAGCCCCACACGCATGAAGCTGCTCACGAGCCTGTCTCTACCAGCAGCTGCTGGCCAAAGAATGGGGGCTCCCCCTCCTGCCACCCCGGGGCTCTCATTCATGAGGGACACAAACCCCGTGGATGAGGATGCTGCTGGGGGAAGCAGGACCGGTGCTGGCTCCAGGCATCCATCACTACCCACACTGCTCCTCTACAAACCACTTCAGAGCCATCCAGCCCCGCAGCATCTTTACGAGGTACCTGAGGAGCATTAATGTGTCAGCAGCAGCTTAGTAGAAAGATTTACTGCTCTCTGCTCAGAGAGGAGACGGGTTCATCAGCACCTCAGGAATGAGCTCTTCCAGGGAGTTTTATGATCCCTTTTTACATGGGGACAGAAAAACAGCACTGTGCTGACGGCAGGGAGATCCTGCTGGGACTTTGCAGTAGCAAACACACCCATCCCGTGGCTTTGAAGCTCCCTGTGCCCAGGACAGTACCCGGGAGCCCGAGCACCACTGCTGCCAAACCTTCCACCTCCATGACCAGTGCCAGACCAGCAAAGCCAGTGCCCAGGACGAGCCTGAGCACAACCAGCCCCTCACCAGCCTGGCCCCTTCCCACCACCAGCCCCGCCACAACGCTGGCACTTTCGGAGCTGAAATGGTGAGTTACACCACCGTGGTTCCACAGAGCACTCAGAGCACGTACCCAAGAGACAGCAGCATTTGGAAGCGGCTCCTTCCTGCTTTGTTTGGTTTGGAAATCCCATCATGGGGCTGTCCATTCCTCCCGCTTCCCCAGCTCAGGAGGAGATTATTTCTTAAAATAAACTGTCAAAAAAGGTCTATTTCAGAAAGTGAAGTTTAAGCTTAAGTCTCTTTAGCAGCAACATCTGAGCTGGGGATGATCAAAGACCCACCGGCTCCACTGCCAACGCGAAGAGATTTCCACCAGCAATTTGACTGCGGTGCTGTGGTTTAAACGCCTCATTTTCAGCGCTCGGCGCGGCACTCAATGAGCTGGGATTTATTATCCCTCACACAAAGTTCCTGTGCACTTTGCAGGCAGCGCGAGTCCGAGCTGACAGCTCAGCCCTCAGCCAGCGCCGCATCCGAGCTGCGGTGAGATGAGGAAATGGGCACAATGTGCCCGAGAATATCCAATTCCAGACAGGAGCAAGCAGCTCTGGAATCTGTGAGCGTGCCCTGCACCAGAGCACAGTCCCGCGGGGCGCTACAGGGTGCGTTACCTGCAGCTCCTGCCCTGTCCCCCCAGCCCCTCTCCCTGTCCTCTGCCACAGAAAGAAGCATCATTACCATTATCGCCCACTCTTTTGATGTATTATTATTGGCTATTTTGCTGCCGTTGCACCAGGCAATGCACTTGCTCCATGGAAGCGGGGCACCAGACCCTTGCCATGGCAAGAAGGGGAGCGGGTCCCCCACCCTGCCCAGGACACCTCCAACTCAAACACATGGAGAATCTGGCCAGCAGCGGGAGCTCAGCACAAGGCTGCTGTGCTCGAAGGTGCTGGAGGCTTAAACCCCTGTTGCCATAAATCACAGCCCCAAGGAGCCCCTGGGAAGATGCTCTTGGAGCCATCAGAATTCAGGAGTGTACCAAGGGACTGGTCCCAGGGATGATCCCCTGGGTTCCGAGAAGTCCCCACGGAGGATGAGCCCTGAGCGCGAGCAGCCCAGTGCAGCAGGAGGAGAGGGATGAGCACGAGAACGTTTCCAACCAAACCCTTGAGCCTGGGGCTGGTGTCCGAAGGCAGCACCAGGAAAAGGGAGGATAAAAGGCCATGGAGAGCCAGGGAGGACATGGGACAGGGACGCTCAGATCCCGAGGAGCTCCAGCTCCCAACAGCAAGGTGCTGGGGATGTGCAGCTGCCCAGACCCAACCAAGCCCCTGCTGTTTTCACATGTGCCAAAGGAAGGGGTCTCCATGAAACACGCAAAAGGCAAAGGTGGTAACAGCAGCAGAACTGCCTGATGGGCAAAGGGCAGCTGCATGCAGGAAGAAAAGTGGGAAACACAGAACAATGCCTTGATAGCCCCAACTCCTCCTGCTCCACCACGTGCTGTGGCCACTGGTGCCCAGTCACCTTTCCCATAGGAGGAGACTCAGAGTAAGGAAAAGGGGGTTTACATAACACTAAATGTAATCCTGCTGTATTTATAGCATATGCGTTTCAGTATTAATTCCCTTTTAGCTGTAATCCTCCCTCCTCGCTGACACAGTGATTTCTGTCTTCAAGACTTATCCAGGGAGTTTGCTCCAGAAGTTTATAAAGCTTCTGAGAAGGAAAGTTCCAAATGAAGTGACTCTGGGAGCCTTAACCTCCAGATTATTATGGCTTGCTTGAATCCACAAGTGGGTTTTAAACCCCTTGAAATGCTGGCATATGCAAAAGGGCCTCCACAGCTCTCCATCCCTGAGTTCAGCTGCAGTTTCTGCTTATGACCCCATTTAGGAAAGGGTCCACTGTGGGACAGCGGGTTTAGCACATTTTTAAACCCTTTAATAATCACAGAATCCCAGCCTGGTTTGGGTTGGAAGGGACCTTAAAGCCCATCCAGCTCCAACCCCTGCCACGGGCAGGGACCCCTTCCACTGGAGCAGGGTGCTCCAAGCCCCTGTGTCCAACCTGGCCTTGAACGCTGCCAGGGATGGGGCAGCCACAGCTTCTCTGGGCACCCCCTGACAGCGCCTCAGCACCCTCACAGGGAAGAGCTTCTGCCTAAGAGCTCATCTCAGTGCTCCCCTCTGGCAGGCTTAAAGCCATTCCCCTTGGCCTGTCCTGCCCATGGCAGGGGATGGAACTGGATGAGCTTTAAGGCCCCTTCCAGCCCAAAGCATTCTGTGATTCTCTGGTTCTAGGATCCGACTCCAGCGCCTGTGGAAGGAGCTCTGTGCTCTGTGGTCAATGCTATTGCACACGCAGCTAATGAAAAATAAAACAAACAAGCAAGAGAATGAAAAGCCAACAGCAGAACCCAGCACCTCCGGTTGTGTTGGCAGCTTTCCCGCTGGAAGCTCGCTTCTCTCCCAGCAATTGAATGCAGCAAAAACCTCATGGGAGGAAAGGGAGAAAGGTATAAACTGCTCATGAAAAATGTACCTCTCCTGAAAGCCAAGGAAGGCGCTGCAAGGAGCACGGGGCGAGCGTTGCTCTAACTCCGAGTGAAGCCCCAGCCCAGGTCCCGAGCCAGTCACCCGTTCTGGGGACCTCAAACCGGACCAACGTAAAGCAAAAAGAATAGGGGGAAACCCCGCATCCAGACACGAGGTGGAAGCTCCACCCCAACCGGGATCAGAACTCCCGGCGGGTTAAACGCAATTCATATGTAAACATCCCGAACTGCACCTCAATAATGGAGACCCTCGGGCAGGGAAGGAGGAGCACAACCTTATGACTGAGGCAAAACAGATCTTATTTGTGCGACAGAAAAGGCCACATGCGAGCCCTTTAGGGAGGCTGTAAGCAGCCCGATCAACGTGATAATGAACTGAGTTACCCAGCCACGGGAAGATCTTTGTCCTCGGAGACATTGTGCTGCTCGCTGAATAGTAACAAGGGCGACTTGTTTTCCACAAGCGGGGATCTCACTTGCCCATTAGTCCTCCCCACGGGTGATTTGCCAGCGGAAGGGAGGAGGGACAGAGCCCTTTGAAGGCGCGAGCAACCCACACTAACGCGGCCGGCGGGGAAACTTCCCAATAAATCTGATACCAGCTTCAGCAGGAAGCGGGATACAGACACAAGCACTGCACAACGACCATGCTATTACCGGTAACACCGTGGAATAAACCTTAGATAACACACTGGAGCTGCAGAGAGTTCCTGCAATCTCTAGTTCATCCTTGGTAACAACGGCTTCTTATGGGGCTGGAAAAGCATAAATCGTGAGAAAATGCTGCTGTGAACCCTTTTCCCAGAAAGGGGACCCAGAGCAGCTGTGCCAGCATCTCTCTGCTCCAGGATGCTGTGCAGGGATGCTGAGGGCACTGGGGAAGCAGCACCAGAAGCGGCAGTCACAGTCATGGAGCTGCCTGTTCCCTTCTCCCCTTCCCAATCCTAGAATGCTCTGCTCAGTGTGCTCAGCTCAGGGGATCCTGATGGGCAGAAGCAATGTGCACAGTCTGTGCTCTGCTGCCAGCATCCTCCTCACCACCACCGAGGATGACTTGGCCAGAGGCAGCTGGAAAAGCTCACACAGGTACTGCCAGGAAGCATTGGGATATAAAAAAACAAAGTGGAGAGATCATTAGAAGGGGAATCTGCCCCGAGCATCACCTCTGATGGACTGAGGGCCTCATTTCCATAAGGATGCAGCTGCATGGCTGATAGCAAGGGCAGACACCAATGACTGCATGAAGCAATACCTTTCCAAGGCAAGGGGTACCTGCACCAGCACCTGTTTCCCTGAAGCCATGGCCTAAGAGAAGCGGGCAGGAGCTCGGGTGCAGGCAGCAGCGCAAGCAGGGGTGCAGGCAGGGCAGCATGGTCTCTGCCAGGCAGGGAGCCACATCTCCCCATCTGTTAGCCCTGCGCTGGGCAGTGTGCATGGAGGCAGCAGACACGTCTGATCACAGCTCTGCTCCTCGGCTAAACGCTCCACAAGCTTGTTGAGCAGCTGGGTGTCGAACTTCAGGGCGAAGAGCCTGGTTCATTCATCACCAGTCTGAGGTAAAAACACGCTCAGCTGAGAACCGGTAACAGGCAGTGGAGCCCCAGAACCGTGTCTGTTAATGGTGCCCATTCCTTGCCTGCCCAGGACCACCACTCACTACCGCCCCTCACAGAGCCTGGCCAGCAGCCCAGACAGTCCGTCTCCATGCGGACTGGGCAGCTGCAGCCAGGCACATGCTGCGGCAGTGGTGACAAGCAACAGGTCAGCGCTCATCAACCCAGGTGCCCAGCACCGACGGAGAATCAAAAGTGCTGACTCGGCACTGATGATGCCGTACAGGGCTCCTGCCACCAGCAGCTCGTGGTATCAGACTGATGTCATGCGTGCTGCACGTGTCCATCCTGGTCATCCCCACGTGAGCCACGTGCCACCTGCTCCACTGCAGGGTCTAGGCGCTGGAACTCCAGCTCAGCACTCAGCCTGGCCGCAGACAGGGCTTCATGTGCACCAAGGACTTGGAGAACAACCAACCAAAGCCCCATATCACTTCCCAGGATCACCCAGAGCTGATTTGCCTTTCCCCCACGTCTAAGCAGATTTTTCTCTCTTTGTTAAGGTTTTCAGGCTGACCTGGAACTGCAGACCAGCTCCGAGGTCATTCGCTTGCACATCACACACAGACCCTGCAAAGCCACCAATTCTTCCAGCATTCCAAGTTGCAGTAGCTCAGGTCCGCACCAAGCACTTACAGAGGCTGTGGGTTTCAGGGAAGGGAAGGAAGAAAATCTGCTTTAGCTGACAAGGTTTTATTTCTGAAGGCTGGCGGGTGTAATATCAGGAACAAGCACTCGAAGTGATATATTTGTCATCTCAGCAAGGCCTTTACTTTGCCTGTGGGCTTAATGTCTCAAAATACATATTCATTTAAATGCAAATGTCTGGTTTCACCTGGGACCCAACAAAAGCTTTTCCTGAAGCGAATGGACCTTTCACACTGACTCTCCATCTCTCCCTTCCTTCTGCAAATCAAAGCCCCTGAAGACAGCCTGGACTTTCGACCTTGATACTCCTCCTTGGTGAGCCGCAGCCCTTAATTGCCACCCCCTTCCCACCTTCCCAGCCCAGAGCCAGGCAAGGTCCTGGGGAAAAGTGCTCTGGGAAAAGAGACTTCTGCAGGAAAATGCTCCCTGGAAAATGCAGCTGGAAGGTGGAGGCACTGCTCAGAGCTCAGTCCCTGGCCGGTGCTATGACACTGCCCTGAACCCCACGGAGCTGCTGAGCATCAGCAACATCTCACAGCATCTTCTCCACCACCCTTCAGTTACAGAGGCACCATGGGGTCTGTAGGGACCACACAGCCCCTGCCACCCTCCATCTGCTCCCTGTCCCCGTGCTGGGGAGGGTTCTGCTCTGGTGATCAGCTCTAGGCACTGGGGTCTGCACAACCCCATCCTGCTGAACCTTCCAGCTCCCTCCAGCCCCCCTGCAATGGCACAGCCAGCCCCTGCTCAGCACACTGCCATGGGGACACCGCGCACAGCACACTGCTATGAGGGGACACTGCGCACAGCGCACTGCCACGGGGGAGCACCGCGCACAGCGCACTGCCATGGGGACACTGCGCACAGCGCACTGCCACGGGGGGGGCATCGTGATGGGCTGGGCACAAACCTCTCGTGGCAATGGGGCTTCGCTCAGCTTAAAGGACAAGCCCCCAAGGCCCTGTCCTCCCAGCCAGATGCCAGAGTCACTCTCGACCTTTTCAGATGAACCCGAGAGTGAGAAGCCTTCTCCTGGTGATGTGATCCAGGGATGGAGATGCAGGCTGACATCTTCCCTGCAGGCACCCACAGCATGCTGGCATTTGGCAGGAGACGCGGCAGGGAACTTGGGGCTGTTCTGAGCCAGAGTGGGTCCCTGGCAGGCGCTGCTGCAGCCCCTTCTCCATCCCCATCACCTCACTGCAGCCAGGGCTGCACCCAAGGCACCCCCACACAAGAGGCATTGCAGGGAGCAAAGAGCAGCCCAGGCTAGACCCCAGCTGGGGAAAAGTGTAACCAGCTCCTGCACAGACATGGGCAGACATACAGGTTGTTTGCTCTCTAAAGCTGGGGGTTTAGGCAGGGTCTGCAGCAACATGTGCAGGAAGCATGTGCCATCCTGCACGGGAAGCTCTTGGGGAAGCAGAAAGAGAACTGTCACTCACCCGATTCCCAAGTTCTTCAGCAGGATCCAATTATCCCCAGCAAGCCATGAGCAGAATTAGTTTGTTTTTACCAACAGAAACGAGTGACCTTGTTTCTCTGTTCTGTCCTGAGCTTTGGTGCATTTTCTCCCCCTGCAGCCCTAACCAGCATCCTCTGGATGGGGACTGCTGAAGAGACTGGGCGCATTTCCCCTCACTGCCAGGCAGGAGAATTCCGCATCCGTGGGGATGCTGTTTGAATCCCAGACAGTGTCATGAGCTGTACCTCAGGCTGAGGGATGAACGGCACGAGACTCAATGGCTCATCCCCAGCCCACCAAGCCCACATAGAGGAGACATGCTCCAGCCTGAGCAGCCCTGAGCCCATCCCTGTACACCCAGGGCTTATCAGTGCCCATCCAGACCCTTCCAGCCGTGCAGTGATACACCCTGGAACTGCACAGGGAAAGGTGTGGGAAGTCTGGTAGGAAACCAAGAGCCTCTTCCCAAATCCCGCAGCCCCTCACTAGTAGGCAAATGTGGGACCTGGTGTCATGCATGAGAAAGCTCACAAAACCAGCCCGGGTTCCTACAAACAAAAGGATTTCCCATATGATATCCTGTAAAATAAGTGCTCTATAATCCATGCTAACATCATCACATTGCTGTCACCACTCACTCCAGCAATGTGATCCCATGAGTGCACACAGCACCCTGAACACTGAGCACCCATCAGAGGATGGCAGATGGAATGAGGCTCGGCCTGGCTGCAATACTAAACCCCCAGAGCCTCAGAAAGATGCCTTCATGTTAACTTGTTTACTTTCCATATCAAAAGATTGAATAAGGGATTCTTAGCGCTACTCAACAAGAAAAACGTTTGACAAAGCATCCTGCCTCCCGAAGAGCTGTCAGACGGGCTGAGGCTTTGCAGGAGCGCTACTGCTGCGCCTGCACAACAGGGAAGAGCCAGGAGCACCCCAAGGGAGAGGGAACCGGCCAGAGCAGGACCCTGCTATCACTGCCCCGTCACCAGGTCCCCAATGCACCCACGGCTGCAGCCACCCCCAGCGGACCCTGCGAGCTCTCAGCCCCGCAGAGGAACCAGCTCCAGCATCTCCCATCGCACCCATAGCCCCAGCACACAAACCCGGCCGGTGCCCTGCGGAGCTGCAGTGACTTTGCCAAGGTCACCAGCAGGCACAGGGCTCCGAGACGCCAGGGCCCAGGCTCCTGCCCGCCTGCAGGCAGGGCCGGGAGCAGCACATGGGGACCTGGGAGCTGCCAGCAGTGGCTCTGCCGTTCAACGTAACCCTCAGTTACTGAGATTGCAAAAGCTCTTAGGATTTAAGTCCCTTACTTTACGTCGGGCCCATGAGCAATGTGCAGAACCATGGCTCAGAGGCCACCCAGAACCCTGTTCCAGCCCACATGCACCCCGAAGGCTGTGCATCCCAGGGGCCCAGCACCCCTTCCACAGGCCAGAAGGGACATCCAAAGCTTCTCCCACTCCCCAGGTCATTGGCAGATGCCAAGAGCAATTCTCAGGAATACTCTGGGAAGGAGAGCCGAGCCCTGGATAACCCAGGCAGATCCTTGGCCATGGCATGGAGCAGGATGTACCTGGGCAGTGATACGGAGAAGAGCCCAGGAACAAACTCGCCAACAAAGTTAACAAGCAGGTATTCTTGATTGCGGCGCCGGGAGACAGGGGGGATGGCTCCTCCTAACGTGCCCCCCCATTGCCACACAGGCCATCCTAGTATACTCCCTTGGGCATACATACATGTTCCGGAGGCTACACGTGAATGACATCTTCCAGAAAGTTGCCCGCATACATACAAAATGTGATGGTGCTCTTCGAGAGTCATTTACTTCTTCCAACAATCCTCATCACCCCCGGCGGTCTTTGAAGCACCAGCTTAATTAACATAACAAACATAGCAATCATCCTGTCCCCCTACTTATCAGATAGCTTAGCTGCTCCCATCCCGGACATTTGCTAGTCCGGATACTCCCCAGTAGATGTTTACACCAACTTAATGGGTTCATTAACATAGCAATCACCCTGTCCCCCCACCCATCAGCAGTTTAACTGTGCCCATCCCCAGGTCCTGTTTTCCTATTTTATTTGTCTTACACTTTTTGTACTAAGGTCCTATGGACCTAAAACCACCCTCAAGCACCCCCATTACAAAGCCATCAGACTTAACCTTACTTAGAACGAACTACATTTTGTGCTTTTGGGCCTCCTCCTTTTAGCAGTGCTTGCTGCCAGGCTGGGGCTCTGGAAATGGAATGGGTGAGGAAGGTTGGACACCCCAGCACTGGACACCGCTGGATGCACAGGCAGCAGGATGGGTGCCTGGCTCCCGCCTCTCCCTTCCCAGGAGGGAAAGCACAAGGGGCTGCCTGAGTGGGTGGAGCCTGAGCAGCAATCTCATTACACAGAGTGGGGCAAGGTCGTGCTGCTCAATCACTGCGATGCTTTGTTGCCCAGCTCAAAACATGACAGCAGATGACGGTGATATCATGTGAACCCTCACCGCATGAACTGCGGTGATGCTCCTGGCATGAGCCACAGGAGTGTGCTTGGAGCCTGGCTGCGGCCTGGCAGGGTCTACCCGAGCCGATTCTGGGGGAAAGAAGTGGGAAAGCGGGTCCTGCAATCAGGTCTTGCCAGCATGAGCAGGGGCAGCACGAACTGGCAGAGCATCACTTCTGCCTGCATCCAGGCTGAGCTGCCCCTCACAGCCTGAACATTCACCTGCACTGTGTTACACAACCGAGTGGAATTTATAACCACCAAGCCAAGGTATGAGCAGGACCAGGGGCCCCGTGGGCAGGCGCAGGCTGTGCCACAGGGATGTGGCTCCAGTGGGTGCATTTCTGCTCCCTGGTGTGACCCAGCATCCTCTCATGGAGAGACCCCAGCTCTGAGGTGCCTGCTGATGGTTCATTGCCCAGGACTACTTGGAGAAGGGTTTAACACGGTCCCCACAGGCAGGCCGAGACCCCGGGGGGTCCTCTCCTACCAGAGTACAGTGCTGCAGTGCGCACAGGCAGGAGGTGCAGGGCTGGGAGCAGTCAGGGCAGTTCTCACTGGAAAAGCATGGGAATTATAGACCATCATCCGCTTTGAGCTTGGCCCCTTCCTTAAACAGACTCCACCGAGCTCAAACAAATCATCGCTTTTAAAAATCAGCTCCTGACACCACTGAAGTCCATGGACATTGAGAGAAACCACTGGAAGTCTTGTGCCAAAGCCACGTTTTCCGTGTTCCCACCTGTGTCCTGAGCAGCCACTGCAGCCGGGGCAATGACGCTGCCTTTAAATGCTGCTCAGAGAGAATGTCATATTTAGAGATAAAAATAATCCACAGAAACACAGCCCAGGGCCCTCCCATGGGCTCAGGAGCAGCAGAGCTCAGGCACAGCCTCAATTTTAGGACAGGTCTCCCCTGAGAGCAGTGTTTTCAGGGGGGCAGGTTCCGATTCCCCCTCCTTGGGCACCGGGGACCCAGGGACACCCACCCCGAGCACCCCATCGTGAGGACCCCATCACACACAGCCCTGGCTCCCCACACCACACATCTGCCCTTTGCATCAGCGGCTCTGGGAACACAAACCCCAGCCCCGTGCGTTCGCTGTGTATTCACACAAAGTACCGATTAAATGATGTCAGGCAGCAGATTACTCATGTTGATGGAGAAAGCCATTGTTGTAAGCCCAGATGGCTGCGTAAGCTTCCCCGCAGCCCGGATGGGATCGAGGGCTGATGAGAACTGCGCGACTTAATGGAAGGAGACTTCCGATCAAGGGCTTGATTGAAGCTAATGTGAGCGGAACAGCCAAATATGAGGCACTGGATTACTCACATACAGCAGCTCAGGAGTAAATACTGGTTATTAGTTTAGTTCTGCAACCCACAGAGCCACTCTCCCCTGCCTATAGACAGGGCACACATCCTGCACAAGCCAGTTTGGATGTCCATGAAATGAACATCTCCATCAGAAAGCAGCCCAGAGCCCCCCATGTGCTGGGCTGCACCCCAGAGCGCGAGCAGCAGCTCAAGAAGGGGATCTTGCCCCATTGCTGTGCTCTAGGGAGACCCCCCTGCAGTCCTGATCCAGCTCTGGGGCAGCAGCACAAGAGGGATGTGGAGCTGTTGGAGCGAGGCCAGAGGAGGCCATGGAGATGCTGCGAGGGCTGGAGCAGCTCTGCTCTGGAGCCAGGCTGAGAGAGCTGGGCTGGGGCAGCCTGGAGAAGAGAAGGCTCCTGAAGGGGAGACCTCAGAGCAGCTCCAGTGCCTAAAGGGGCTGCAGGGAACCTGGAGAGGGGCTTTGGACAAGGGATGGAGGGACAGGACAGGGGAATGGCTTTAACTGCCAGAGGGGAGACTGAGATGAGCTCTTAGGCAGAAGCTCTTCCCTGGGAGGGTGCTGAGGCGCTGTAGCTTTTATCTCATCAAGTGAAATCAGGATTAGGTCATAAGCCTAAGAAGTCCAACCTGTAAGTACTGTCCTTCCTCCAACATCACAATGGAGACCCAGCTTCTGTGAGGTCATTTCCCATCTCTCAGACCAAGCATTAAGTTCTAATTCCTTAGTATACATTTGTGTAGCAATACCTGAGCCCACCCCAATAGGAGAGGGGGAAAAGCAAGCAGAGCTGGGGAAAACTGGCATTAAGCAACAACTGAGCATTCAGTCCTTCAAGTACAATGAACCCAAGGTGATGAAGATGTAACTCAATGTGCTGGCTCCCGAGTTTATTTTAAAACACAGGCTTGCAGAAGAAACAAATAATTAGAGGAATGAAGTCACTGCTCCTGCACCATCACATCCCATCAGCTCAGCGCTGACAAAAGATGAGGCCCCGAGGCAGAGCCTCCCTTAGCGCAGCCAAGGCAGGAGCTGGCCAGGACAGCCCCATCATCACCAGGGACACAGGTTTCATTTGAAACACGACTGTCCTTCCTCTGGGGTGATCTGGTGGAGCAGCAGGGTCCCTGCCCAGGGCTTGGGCAGAGGCTCCGCTCGCCTGTGCCACACTGAGAGGCACTGACCTGTTCACAAGGGATGCAGGGCCAGGCCAAGGGGAATGTCTTTAAGCTGCCAGATGGGACACTGAGATGAGCTCTTGGGCAGAAGCTCTTCCCTGGGAGGGTGCTGAGGCGCTGTCAGGGGTGCCCAGAGAAGCTGTGGCTGCCCCATCCCTGGCAGTGTTCAAGGGCAGGATGGACACAGGGGCTTGGAGCTACCTGGTCTCTGTGCCCATGGCTGATCCTTCATCCCAGCTCTCACCAAGCTCAGGAGCCTCTGGTGTCATCTCTGAAAAACTCTCTGGAGCTGCACCAGGTCCCCTGTGCAGGATGGGTGCAGCGCCTCCACCCCACCAGGCACACGTCCCCTTCATCTGCTTTGCCAGCGATGAGGGAAGGCACAACAGCGCACTCAGCCTGGCTGTGCCTCAGGTATTAAAGAGGAAAGCTTCCATCACAGCCTTCAATCACCTAAACGTGTCCCACAAAACACAACGGCTCATGGGAAAGTTCAGCGTTGTCAATGAGCTCCTCCGGAGCAAGGGGAGATGTGAGGGAGACAGCACCAAACAGTGACTCAGCTCTGACAAAGCAGCTCTGCAGCAGCACTTGAGGAGATGTGAGGAGAAGTGAGAACGCAGGAGCCCCGACAAAGAGAGAAGACAAAAGAAACCCTCTCCTTCAGGCACGAGCCCCTCGGAGCCTCCCAGCATGGCTGTGCTCTGTGCCTGCCCAAATGAGGCATCCAATCTGCCTCCAAAGCATGATTTTCTGAATTAAACCCTTTGCTGGGATCTGCAGAGCAGAGCAGCAGATGTGCAGCATCCCGAGCTTGCACCCACCGGAGCAGCCAATCGAGGGCAGCCCAAACCTCTGCCGGCTTTAAAGGCACCATCCCCAACAGCTCCCTCCCAGGGGTACAAGCGCCTGTGCCCAAACGCTGCTCCCCATCCCACAGCAGGGATGCCCCAAGCCCACGCCACGTGCTTGTCTCCTTCCATTTGGTATTTACAGGCACCACAGCATGGAGAAATGTCCTCAGAGTAACAACCACAGCAAGAGACTTCACCCAGCATCCCAGGGCAGCCTCATCTCCCACATCTCGGGCACTACTCGGACAAGGAACTTGTGCTGAGCACGCATCCTTGTGTGCGGCCCAACTAGGTGCAGAGAGGAGGACATGGACTCCAAGATGCCCCATCCCTCCGAAGTCTGTACCCCAACCAAGTCTCACGCTTGCCTCTGAACAGGGGTGGGATCCCCTTGGGAAGGCCTGAAGTTCCCTACAATTCCTAACACTTCGGTTCTATAAAGCCTCTGCAGTGGGCTGTAGAAGAGACACCCACCCCAACCTGCATCCTAGGTTTCTAATTGCAGGCTCCCCACAGCTTCCACCTCTATACCATTGTATAAACACATGTACTGAAGTATTACTGGAATACAAACTAATCTTATTTTCCCTACAACAAGCAACCATGTGAATAACGAACACCAAAATCTATTGCAGGAGCCATGCAATTAGGAGCAAACCCGCAATTCCATCCTGCTGCCTGCACGCAAAGGGTGAAGTTAAACCCATTCACCTGAAAGGAGGTCTCCTAATGAATCGGGCTGTGGGGGTCTGTGGTGCAGTACAACACGCCTGGATTCAGAGATGAAATGCCATTTCAGATTGAAAGGGGAAAGAGAAAACGTGATGAAACAGTTTTTCACAGCAGATGTTATTGGCTCTACCTGAGGCAGAGCTGATCTGATTTTAGCTTTGTCCTTGCAACTGCTGAACAATATCCGCTTCCATTTCCTTTTGCAGTGCTCTGCTCCTCACCTGAAACCATTTGCAAAGGACAGCTCCAGGCAGCAGAGAGCTCCATCACTGACAGAAAGGAACAACAGGACCTGGCAGACCGGGAGAACAGCAACAAGGGAGAAATAATGCGGCCACCAGCATGGTGACCCCCTGGGACACATCACCCTGCCCTGGAGAACCAGCTCCAGTCCCAATGAGGAAAACATCTCCAGCAGAACCTCACTGTCAGTGTTAGGGCATCACCAGATCCTGGGTGCAGAGACCCATTTCCCTGCCAGGCTGCCCCGCTCCAAGGTGGGAAGAGGCAGCAACAACACCCCCGCGCTCCCTTCTCCTTCCTGCTGCACCCTGTGCCACTGAGCTCACTCCAAATTACTCATGTTAAAGAGGCCCCGCAACCCACCTCAGCAATGTTTACCTCCCTTAATTAAAGATGGCAGCAATAAACATGAGCTACAGACAAAGAGCGATATTAATAATCCCTGCCTCGGGGAGCCTGGAAGCACTTCAGATCAGATGGTGCTTTGTTAGGGAATTAAAACAATATATTGCCACATAAAGGCGATAGTAAAAATAACCATCATAAATTAAGCTTGGGGAGGAGGGAGGGGGGAAGCGCCTTCCCATGGCTTTCCCAGGAAAAGGCACGTGGCTGCCTCCAGCCCTGGATCTGCTCCTGCAATGGGACCATCCCATGGGAGAACCAAACACGGGTGTCTCCCACCAGGAGCCATGGCCATGAACACTTCCCCAGCATTGCCATTCTCAGTCACAGGTTTCAAGGTGACCAAACCCAAGCCAAGTAGTGAAAGCCTCATCAGCTTCCCTGGCCCTGGGACAAGGACCCAGCTCAAACGCAAATATTTGCATCCAGAAACAGCAGACTCTTGGCATACTCCAGATTTCAACGTTGAAATGGCAGTTCCTTTGGGATAGGGACTGGTGGTCACCCCAGAGTCACACGGGTTCCCTTAGAAGCTCTTCTCACAGTGTACCCCTGCATGAGAGAGCTCCAAAAGCCTGATGGGAAACAGGATTCTGCCACTGAACCACAGGGATGGTGTCAGCCCGGGCAAACACCATGCCCCAGCCCAGCCCTGATCCCGGGAATATAAAGGAGCCACCAAACACAGCTGGGGAAAAAACACACCCTGCCAAATGGGTTTGATGTCGTGATGAGATTAAGAATCAGTTAATAAAGGCAGTGCTGTTGATTTAATGTACTTAGACTTGCAGCAGACACTTAACCTGGGGTTGCATGGCATTCCCATTAAAAATCAGAATGGTACAACATCAGCATGACACGCGCTAACCAGATTAAGAGCTGCCCGAGACACCACTGGGATGCCGAATCCACCGCGTGGGCGTTTCACAGGGATCTTGGGAGAACAGGTCCAATGCCCAAGATTTCAACTGAAACCCCACACAACGACCAAGCACGGATGCAAAAGCAGCAGACAACGCTGCGCAGCAAACAAAGTGCCTGGTCATGGGTACAGAGCAACTGGAATTGCTTGGTAAATTAAATACAAGCTAAAAATCAACATCTCTTCTCTGCCAAGTGAAGTGCACACTGCAGGGAATGGGAAGCTCATACCCACATCTCCTTCATCAAGGAGGCAAAGCATCCCCATCTCATGGCAGAGAGGGAACTGAAGACCATGGGGTGGCGGGAATGATGGACAGAGGGACCAGGGAAGCCGGGTACCGAGTCAGGGATGTCACCACCAGCCCCAGCACCTCCAGAAGCAACCTAAAGGCATTAACAAAGCCTTCCTGACACCGAAGCCCCTGAAAGCTCAGCTCTTCCAAAAACCTTTGATGCAGCCGCAGCCTGAGCAGCTCCCACCCCAAAGGGAAGTGCTGTAGGGGACAAAACTCCCACCCCACTGAGCTCGGCACCACCAGCACAGCAAGAGCACTTTGTACACAGCTCTGTACTCACCACAGTCCCAGCACAGCACACAGGCACCTGCTCCCAACAGCCCCAAAGACCTCCCTGCCCCACAGCTGCTCCCCTTAAATAAAGCCAGGCCCCAGCTCAGCAGGGGGGAGCAGAGACCACTCAGGTGGGTGCAACTGGGACTAATTAACACCATTAACACCTTGCAAGGAGCTCTGCTGGGGACTAATGGGGCTGAGCATCTGCTGGGGCAGGCAAGCACCTAGTGCAGGGTCCAGCTGCTGGGGCACACCATCCAGCTCCTCCTGGCCATGGATCCAGGGTGCTCAGACCATGCCCAAGGTCCTACAGGCACAACTCTTCCTCACTGGTTTCAGGCACAGCATCAGTTTTCCACAACACACAGAAAGGGAAGAACCATCCCACACATACAACCCCCGGGATGTGCCCCCATGTTCCCAGGTAACGCTGGGTTATCCGCCTCTGCCAAAGGGACCTCCCAGCAGGTGGCAGCTCTCATCTCTGCGTTTGCTTCTGCAGCCTCTGCGTTCCACCTCCAGCTCTGAGCTGCTGCAAGAGCCCCTTCCCATGGGCTGTATAAGGTCAGCAAAGGCTCTTCTCGCTCCCCCAGGAGTCCTGGGGCAGTCACCACCCTGCAGTGCCAATCACAACCCATCTCGGACACACTGTGACATGGAAAAGCTCAGTGCACACAAGTGGCAAGCTTCTTTATTTGGGGGGAAAACAGAACTTTCCTGCATCATTAGTGCTAGGAGAGCAAAGAAGCAGATTTCTTTTGCACATCTCCATCTCCTGTGTCCCCACAGTGGCATCAAGGTCCCCATCCTTGTCTGCTGCAACTCCCCCCTTCGGACTCTGTGGGATGCCTTTCCAGGTCTGAACATCAGTGTGAGCATTTGTCCCAGGGATGAATGGGATGTTGTCAGTGTCTGACACCCACTGGCATTTCCCAATCACAAATCAGACTGTGGATGCCACACAGCCGGCACAGAGGACAGTGCACAGTGCTCCACACCCCTCCTGTAGCAGCTTCACCATTGAACTGGGAAAAGCACTTCACCATCACCCAGCTTAAACCAGGCATGAAGTGAGTCCGCAGCCTGCATCCAGCCACTCATGAGGACACAGGCACCAAGGTGGGGACACCCACCCTGGATCCCCTTCGCGGGGCTGCTGAGGGGCCCCGGCTGCCCTCGTGGCAGCAGGTGGTGAAGGGCTCTCTGCTGAGCGCATCTCCAGCACAGCACGCGTGCCTCCGCCAGCACCCAGCGGTGATGCCAGAAGTGCCAAATTGCTGCACTCCAGCAGCTGAGGCGACAATATCTGCTGATTATTTATACACAGAACAGCATATGGCCGCCAGCAAGAACTGCCTATTAAGCACAACGTCAGAGCAGCTCTACTCCATCCTTAGCAAACCCTCCCCATCCACCAGCAGCTCAGATCATTATTAATCACCCTTTCTGCCCTAGCAAAGGAGTCAATCAAATGGGGATGCTGCTAAATATTGTCCTGCAATGAACCTGCTCTATAGTTACTGGTGATATCCATCATTATCTTAATATCACTGATGCTTGTATTGCTGGTATTTATATTTCTCACACAGAAGCTGTGTCCGGCTCTATCTTGTGTATGTGTGGACAAAAAATAGGGCTCTGATGCACTGTCACTGTTGTAGCCCATTTCAGTGCAAGAGCACAGCGAGGGCTTGTCCTGGCTGAGGTGTCATCTGAGCACCAGGAGGTCACACTGCAACAGCCAAGTACATGTTCTGCTCCTCATCTTCACTCATATGGGAATATGAAGTAATAGACAGGCCAAGGGGAATGGCTTTAACCTGACAGAGGGGAGACTGAGATGAGCTCTTAGGCAGAAGCTCTTCCCTATGAGGGTGTTGAGGCACTGGCACAGGGTGCCCAGAGAAGCTGTGGCTGCCCCATCCATGGCAGTGTTGAAGGCCAGGTTGGACACAGGGGCTTGGAGCACCCTGCTCCAGTGGAAGGTGTCCCTGCCTGTGGCAGGGGTTGGAGCTGGAGGAGCTTTGAGGTCCCTTCCAACACAAACCATTCCATGGTTCTGTGGTGATGCTGAGGCAGGACTTGTCCCCTTCTGTAGAGGAAATTAAAGTGCAAAGTGTGGGTTCCATGTGGAAATATGACCACCGACAGGGGCTGATGGTGGCAGCTCTGAGCCGCAGGTGCTCTGGAGGCTGAGCCGGGCAGTGGCAGCGCAGGAGGGCTGGAGCAGCAGTGCCCATCGCTGATCCCCGTCTGCTCCCAGCAACCAGGCAAGGTCCAGCTCCCTGCAGACTGTTTTCCCAGGTATCATGGGTGACATCATCTGTGCCTCTGTGGTTCCAGGAAAGGAGGACAAACGCCCCTGTTCTGCTCAGCCCTGCTGCTGGTGAGGAAGAGGAGCAGCCCAATGCCCAGGCAGGCACAGGTCAAACCAGCACCGCTGCTGCTGCTGCTGCTGCTGTGCATCATCAGCACCCAGCACCCGAAGTAGAGCAATCTCACAGCTCGGTGCAGTATGGAAGGCACTGACCCAGCTGCACTAAGCTGGATTCACTTCCTTCTTGGCTTTCTGGAGAGCAAAATCACAGGCAGCTCAGACGCCAGCCTGACTCACCTATTGTGCTGTCACCAGGAGCTCTCACCTCCTCATTTTAGCTTTGGAATAAAATAAGCCCCAAATATCCCACAAAATGAGGCGTGAGCAGTAACAGCAGCCCACGATGAATCCAGGCCTGTGGCTTTTGGATGATTAGAATTAGACAGGGACAAAATCTCCATCATTCCCCTTGGTAAGTTCTTTCCACACTCCTGTGCACTTTCTGTTAAAGCAATGCACAATCCCACCACCGCTTGCACTAATGTCAGCCCCAGTGATTAGATCGTGTAGAGGGTCTCCTGAAAACGAGATGCTGGGGGGATACATGAAACGTGCTTTCCACAAGCTGAAATACCGGAGCTTTTTTCTGTTAGAGCCATAATCTCATTGCTGCTACCTTGTGATTCGCAAAGAAGGAGCCCTTTCAGATTTCAGCATGGTTCCAAGCAGCAGTTATGCAAGTGACTAATGGGTTTACCAGCATCACAGTCAGCCACCATAGGACATGTGTCCCCTCTGCTGAGATCCTGGCCGTGGAAGCTCTCAGGTGGCGGAGCCAGGCTGGTCCCGAGCATTCTCATGCCACCTCCCCTCAGGGCCTTGTTCTTCTCCCTGAGAACAGGGGTCCCAGCTGAAGGACAGGGTGATTTGGTTAACAAACAGCAAAGCCCTGGGGAACAACGTGTGTGGCTGGAGGTGACCTGAAATGGGGCTTCTCTCCTGCTGCCCCCCAGCAGGTGATGGCTGGACCCCATGGAAACACTGATCCTTGGACAGCCTCCTTGGCCTCAGGGAGAGCCAAGGGAATGCCCAGCTGGGCCCTGTAACTCTAAATATTGCCATCTGCTCCCCTCACACCATTAATCCCTCCCTCTCCATCCTTCCTGCCAAGCGTGAAGTGTAAATCATCCCATCCCCTTCCTCTGTGCCCCAGCGGCACTGAGCCTCACCCACCATCCATCCACTACCTTGTCCTGCACCCCTCCCAAGCCCTTCCTCACTGCCTCCTCCTCCTCACCTAAAGCAGGACAGCCTGGCCCCTGCCTCAGGAATTAGCAACTCGCCCTGGCACGAAACGTCCCCGTGCTGCAGAGCTGATGGAGTGACCCTCGTAACAGCCCAGCGTCTGGAGGCGCCTTCAAGATCACTTTAGTGCCTTACGCAGAAGTGCTGATCTCCTTTGTCATGCAAGGTGACCTTGCAAAGGACTTGGAAAGCCGGTAGATAGTCTTCTTTTTTAAGCATATATATAAATATCTAACACCCCCCGCCCCAGGCAGGCCCAGGCAGCACAGTCCCACCCTGGTGCAGCAGGAGGGGCACGGAGGCCGGGATGAGATGTTAGAGGAACGCCAGGAGGTGGAAGGGGAATCTCAGCTAAGAGGGACCATGGCTGTCCTGCAGCACGCAGCCCATCACAGCTCGGCTTCCCTGCAGTGAAGGGGCACACGGACTGGGTGGAGGATGCTGCAGACAGCATTTCATTCCCTCTCCATTCTCCTGTGGGGCTGCAGAGCAGGAGGCCATGTCCCCCCAGGACCCACACACTGCTCTGCTCCTCCAGATCCTTTGGTGGGCCAGCCCTGAAGGGCTTACTGCAAACGCAAACGATAGGGAGAGAAGAAAAGGGACAAAAAGGTCATTTGCATCTCGCCCAACCTTCTGCTGCTGCTGGTACCCGACCCCAGCGCGGGGTATGTACCCACATACAAACAAGTGACAACCATTTTGTTCCCCAAACCATCTGACATCCTGCCCCGTGCAACCAAGGCAGCGGCAGCGCCTGCCCGCCACCTCCCTGCTCATGACTGACACGAATCAGCCCCTGCAGTGTTAGAACCTCTTTTCCCTACCTCGTGCTGCTGGGGGAGGCGGGCTCGGGATGACTCAAGTTAATAACTGCACACACCGACGTGGGAATCGGCTGCTGTGGGCACGGCGGCCGCGGATGCCCCAGATGCTGGGCTGCAGCTCAACGAAGATCCCTGTGGACAGCCACGAGTATTCCTGTAGGAGTGTGACATCATGTGCAAATGTGTCACATCGCTTCATGTCACACCCATGTCCCAGCCAAGGGGAGCAGCGATCTGCTCTGGGAGAGGCAGACGCTGGCTGATGCTGCACACAAGACCTCTGCCCCCACTCTGCTCCTTCCATCCTCCTCCTCACTGAGTGTGGGGTCAGCCCAGACCTGCCAAGGCAGCTCCTCATTAAAATCCAAACCGGAAAACCAGAATCAGAGGGAGCAACAGGGGCACAGTAACCCAGAAAGCCCCTTAAATAGGAACTAACCATCATTAACTGTCTCGGGGGGTGGAAAAGCAACTACTGCATTTTAGCTGAGATCTATTTCTAACCACACGATCTCATGTATGTCACGGGCCTTTTCTCCCTGTTCTACTGATTTTTTCCCTAATTTGTTCCCTCTGAAGCCTCTCTCTGTTCTCATTTAAATTTTCGCCTTCGCTGCTTCCCTGAGCAAAACTCATTGGATGAGAAAGGAGCTGAGAAATCCCACACAGCACCTGGGGACGGGGTTACGGCTGTTGCCAAGGTGTTCTGGGCACCAGGTTCCTGCAGGGCTCCATCCTGGCAAGCGGCTCTGCAAAACCAGGACACGGATGGTGGCATGAACACCATTTGTGAAGCACCAGAAGTTCACCTCTCGGCAGTCCCAAGCACTCCCTGCCGGCGAGGAGCTCAGCGGTGCTAAAGGCTGCTCCCAAAAGCAACTTTACTCTGGAGAAGAAGGACCCTCAAGTGTCACCGGGCGATGCCACCCAGCAGCTCCAATCAGAGGTCCCCCAGTCCCTCCCGTGCCTGGCAGAGGCTGCTGGGGACGGATGCGGGGGCAGACGGGACCTGCTGCCTGCTTCCTACCTAACCAGAAAGACAACGACAGAAAGGATGCAACAAGTTGGTGACCCCGGTGCTTCCCGGCTGCGTTTGCAGAGGCGGAGGGGAGCAGGGCCATGGCACAGCATTCACCCACTGAACAGCAGCGAGGTGGCTGGAGCTGTGAAGGGGGGCTCCAAGTCAGCTCCCGGGAGAGGGTTCTGCTCTGCCCAGCCCACCTGGGCAGGATGCGGGAAGGCTCAGCCCAGCCTCCGCGTCTGCATCACAAAGAGGGAGGCGAATAAAGGGAGGCAGAAGCTGTCTGGAAGCCAGAGAAGCTGCCTTGCAGTGCTGAAGAGCTCGGCCTCTCTAATATATCAGAAAGAAGAGTGAGACGGTGACATGATTATCATCGGTAAGCGCCTGCACGAAGAGAAAATACCGCTACTGAAGGGCTCTTCAGTCGGGTGCAGAAAAGCAGCTCAAGAAGCAGAGAATCAGAACGAGAAGCAAGAAGCGGTTTTTAAAAGCCAGAGTGATTAAGCAGAGAAATAAACTGCCCCGGGAGCTGTCAGGTCCCACCTGCTCATGGTGCACCCCAAGCAAGGCGAGTGCAGGCTCCATCTCACATCCGCCCCTGCACCCCTGCTGGTGCCTGCACCCACAGCCCAGGGGGAGGTGGTGGGGACGTTCACCGCGGGGATGTCACCATGGTTTGGGGTATTCTGATTGGCACCGTGCCTCTGGATGAACTCCCAGCATGATCACGCTGGCACGGGGCATGCGTGGCTTAGGGGAAGCACAAGATGGGTGTGGAGGAGGTTGAGTGCCCAGCCACAGTTATGGGAGCCTGGCACGGGAGCCGAGACAGGCACTGGTGAAGGGGTGGCCTTCTGGTACCCGACCCACTGCCCAGCAGCACTTCCATGTACGCAGGCTGTGAAACAAAGCAAACAATGCCTGCAAGTGCTTCAGGCTTCCATCCCTGGCAGTGTTCAAGGCCAGGTTGGACACAGGGGCTTGGAGCAAGCTGCTCCAGTGGAAGGTATCCCTGCCCGTGGCAGGGGTTGGAGTTGGATGGGCTTTAAGGTCTAACTACAAATCATTCCATGATTCTATGAAACAATCCCATTTGTTCTAATTTTTCCCTTTGAAGACAGCAATCCTTGCCCAGAAGTTCGGTGGCACACAACGCCAGCACGAGCTTTGCCTTGAGGAAGGGTACTACCGCTCACATTAACCACAGTACTTGGGAAAGGAGGCAGGAATAAATCAGGAATATTGAAAAATGGATGTGAATATGGTGGCTCCTGTGAGGGCATTCCTGATGGCTTAAAATGCAAACACCCCAGCCTGGGAGGATACAGATCTGAGCCACTGTTACTGGGACCAGGCTGGGAGGCGGCAGCAGAAGCATCACTGGAGGATGCCGCAGCCATGGCAACGGGAGGGAACATGGAAGGGAACACGGAAGGGAACACGGGAGGGAAGCACAGGAGGGAACATGCCACCACACAGATCAAGGGCACAGTTTTACTGTCCAAGCGCTGAGCTTTTGTGGAGCAGCTCCTAGGGAGCGCGGGGTGATAACGGCTGCATCCGATTTATCATGGGCCTTTATTGTGCCTGTAATGAGCTCTCCAGGAAAACCTGGAGAGTGTTTCCTCAGAGGCTGAGCGCCAGAAGCACAACTCCAAGTTAAGTGCTTTGCTTCGCTGGCAATTCCCTCCCATGCCCACACGCTTTGAAACACAGAGCAGACTGATTAACTATTAATAACAGGGCAGTTACAAACAACATCCTATGCCCCGTTTTGTGCCACGTCGTGTTCCCAACGCACCCAAAGCTTTGGTGGCGGCAGTGGGGCCCCTCACCCTCATCAGACCTGGGATCTACCACCAAAGTGAGGACCCTCCTGCGTGGAAATTCCCACCATGCCACAGCAGAGACCAGGGCTGCAGCCATGGGCAAGTACCTGAGAGCCACAGGCTCACGCAGGCACAGCTCAGGGGGCAGGATCAGCCTAAACTCATCACCTCGCCCTGCTCTGGCTGGCGTGGAGCCAAAACATCTTTAGGATGTATCCCATGGCACGCACATGCTCCTGCTCTGAGCAGCTCATCCCAGCAATCGCATTTCTGTACGACTCTCATCAGCTGCAGGAATAGGGCAGCAGGTTTGGGTTTGAGTCAGCGTTTACCATGAGCCGTTGTCCCTCTGCAGCATTCCCAGCTTTCTGAGCCAACTGTGGTACACATCTCGGCTGTTCAAACATAGGGAAAAGTTGTCATTTCTTTTTTAACCCAACAAACACAGTCACCAGCCCCCTTCCCCCCTTTCTGCTTAACTGCAGTTTTACATCAAAACACCTCGGAGGCAATTCATTTGTACCAGGCAAACTTCTAAGGCTTGAATTCTCCCTGCTGGCACTGCTGGAAGGCTACAATCCACCAGCAGGTCAGCAAGCGGAGAGCAGGCTTCCATCTGCCAATTTATTCAGATAAGTCTTTCAGAAACATGAAATAAAGTATAGGGATGGAGGCTGTCACATCGCTGCAATAGCTGAGCTCCTGAGCAGAGTGACCGAGCACAAGGAGCAGCAGCAGCATCCTGCAGGGCATGGGACAGTGTGGTCCAGCTGCTCCAGCGAGTTTGAAGGGGCAGGAGGATGCAGAGGGCACTGCATGAGGGAAAAGCAATGGGTTTAAAGATGAAAAAGTGTTTCCATTAATTACTGTCGTTATCACCATCATAGCACTGGTGCTGTGCCCACTGGTGCCATCCAAAGCTGTAGTCTGAAAATGGGAAAGCTGAGTCCTTCGCTGCATTGGGAAGGTTTTCCATCAGTGATGGCCCGTTGGGGTCCTGTCAGTGATGCTCACCTCCATCTCCCATGTACCTGCCCCTGTCCTGCAACACATTCATTGCACTCAACCCTCCCAGTAGAGCACGAACTGCAGCCACCAGCGGCCACGCACTGGTCCTTGGCACGGGGGGTTTATGAAGGCTACAGAACCCTCAGGTCTGAGCTCAGTACCTGGCATGGGAGACAAAGATAGCAACCGAGGTGAACTCCGGAGCAAGCAGAGGTTCTGTGGGGGCAGCAGGAGCTGGAGCAAGCGGCCGGGTCGCTCTGGGTGAAGAACAGCCCCTTTGTGGCACGCACATCGTGGGCATTGTTCAGCAGCTGCTCACACCAGGGCTGCCCTGCTCTGCTGCCAGGGCCGGCGGAGCCTGAGTCACCGGGGCCCAGGAGCTGCCTCCACTTGGGCCGTTTACGCCTCTCTCAAAGGCTCAGCTGCCTCCCGAATTCCGAATTCCTCTTTCTCCTCTTTCCCCGCAGCATCTCCGTGGCCTCCTCTGGACTCGCTCCAACAGCTCCACATCCCTCTTGTGCTGCTGCCCCAGGGCCGGACGCAGGATGCAGAGGGGAGAATTTCTGTAGTACCTGGTTTAGCCCCACTCTCTGGTCTGAAGAGGAGCTGCAGGACCTGACCCCAGCTCCCCTGCAGCAGGAAGCCTGGGTCTCTTCCTCTCCTCACAGGAGGGGTCGGCCTCTGCTTCCCTGCCTTGCAGATCCTCCTACCGCTCCCCCTTCTGCTCCCGCAGCATGGCACAGCACGGCGCGGCTTCACGGCGCTGGACAAGTGACTCTGGTGATGCCCATTAGCACTAATGGGAAGCTACAGTGCCATTACTTCCCATTAGGGTTAAATGGGTGCTGCACAGATAACGCGGTTACCTCCACAGAGACACAGCAGCTTCCCTGACAGCCACACACAACGGCAGGGTCACGAGCCACAGCTTAATTCTCTCTGATACAGGAACAAATTAGTCCATGCAGTGGACTGGCCCTGAAGTTCATTAAAGCAGGATGATGCAAGGTGAGTGCTGGGCACTCTCCTTCCTCTGCAGCCCCATGCTGCCCTGGAGCACACAGACATCCTGAGCCAAAGCAGGAGAGACCTCGGGCAGTGCAGCAAAGCCTCATCCCCCATCACAGCAGCACAGTGGGACCCTGCAGGTTCCACATCCCAAGAACTATAAAAGCCTCTGGGCTTGGCAGAATCCTCTGGCCAGCTGAAGGGAGGGCTGCGGGGCTGGGTCAGGACATAGGGAGCACTTTTGCCACTCCAGCATCCTGATTCGTCATCCCAATCTGCAGGACCAGCCACTTCCCACTGTCCGTACAGCAAGCAGAAGTCCTCCTTGTCCATTCATTTCACACATTATTCACATTCACTCCGCATTAACTCAGCGTTCCTGCCGGGTCATCGCAGGATTTCCACATTCACCTGCCCTACAGGGCAAACCCAGTACGGGTCCCGCCGCCTGCAGCAGGGTCTGCTTCCCACCTGCCCGGCTCCAGCCCAACCTGCTCCCTGGAGCTCTGTGCGAGGCCAAACTCTTGATCTCCCGCAGACCTCTTGGATCCTGAGCAGAAATGGGATTGTTTCTGGGTCTACTTTGATGTTATGTTTTCATAATGAAGCCATTTGCAGCATGAGAATCAGGATTGTGCAACGATTTATACAGGAGATAACAGCTCTGCAGGAGCTGCTAGTGGAAAGCATTGGCACCAAATGGAATTTGCAATGGAGGATCCCAGCCTTGGGAATTATCTCTTCTTTAAGTGTTAGTATTCACTAAAAAAGATTTTGATTTCTAATTCCAGAAGAATAAAGTAGCTGAAGAGATTTGCCAGTCTGATTTGAGCTTGCAGCAGCTCGACACGGCCTCGAGGTTGGCACTCCTGCTTGGCAGGCTGACTCGGCAGTCTGCTCACATCTAGCATCCTGGGGGCGATGGGAAGCGGTCCAGAATGCAAACCCAGGGAATGTTTCGCTTCTTCCCTCCACAGACTTACTACCTCCATCCCCAGGAACAGAACACACAGAGACAGCCCATGCAGAAGATGAGGTTCCCAACCGTCTGGGGGTGCGTTGGGCACTTGCTGTGTCTTCAGCACTGACATCTGTATCGCTGATAGCGCAGGAAGCCCCTGGCCCAATACTGCTGAGGATGGGGCAGGAGGGGAGGAAGGCACAGGTGAGACCCAACTTCACTCCAGCTCCTCCGCAACTGCTGAGGAAGTATTTCCACAACAGGTCAGTGGTGGAAGCGATGCCTCTGCCCGTCCCGGCTGCTGCTGCTCTTGGTGTCACCGGGTGCTCAGCTGCTCCCAACACCCACCTGCTCCTCCTCCCAGCAAAGGCAGAGGGGAAGCGAACCCCCAAACCTCCCAAATCCATCACACTGGTGACCCAACAACATGGAGCCAAGAGCACGGCTGTGCCAGCGCAGCCAGAGCTCCCCGCCTCCCCACCCAACCATGGAGACCAGTGCTGCTCTTCCACCAGGATACTGCAATAGCCAGAAGTGTTTTCTGTCAGCTGATGGTTGCCACAGTGAGCCTGTTCCATGGGGATGGTGGTGTCAGCAAGCGATGCAAATGGAAAACAAAGAGCAAAGGTGCCTCACCTCCAGCACACATCGCGGCCCCAGAACGCATCTCTCTGACACTGGGTGGTTGCATCTTTCTTAATAGAGAACATGATATTAAAAGGCTTGGACAGCTTTGCAATAGCAGCGCTTCAAAACCACCGTCCCCGTGGCAGGCGCAGGAACACGCAACAGCTCATTAACCTCAGGGCAGCTTCTGATGCAGCGCATCCATGGGGCCGCGCTCCTCCCGGAGCACCCAACAGCTACCGCTGCTGGCAGTGATACTGAGCTGGGAATCTGCAGCCCCACATGGCGAAGGCAGCAGCCCCATGGCCCCGGAGAGAGTTTGGGGGTGACACAGCCGAGCTGTGTGTGTACAAGCACATGTGCGCACACCATCGCTCCTGCGATGCTCCCAGGGCACGGAAAAGCCAACCAAGCCCATCTCAGATACCCACACTGAGACTTACTGCATCCAACTACTACTTGTGAGTGAAAGCAGGACTGAAGTGTCTGGGTTGCATAATGAGGAACCGGGAGAGCACAAGCCCGGGGGATGCTCAGGTTCAACCCGCACTCACAGCTCCAGCATGGCGAGCTCTGCAGGAGCCGTGGCCGCAGCTGGGCTGGCAGCTGAGCCCACAGAAAGAGGACAAAACAGCTACCGCAGCCCAGAAAGTTGCAGATGGCCTGGAGCAGAGCTGCTGGAGCCATGAGCTCGTCTCTGCTCACGTTGAGCCGCAGAGCACACGGCTGATTAACCCCGCTTGGAGCCCAGAGCTCGCCCGGGGAGGGTGGCACGAACCCACGTTTGAGGCACGGAAGTCAGGGAAGAGAATAAAAGGGGCTTTTCAAACAAGGGCAGCACATGGAAACCCAGGGAAGGGAAATCAGGGGTCCGGATCTGCTTCTGAAGTAGAAGGGTGGAAGGAAAGGGCTGAGTGCGCAGCCACCAGAGCCCAGCTCAGATTTACATGGGGAGGAATTGGACTGAATTGTGGTTGCTGGCCAGAACCATCAGCGATCCGCGTTCCTGCGTTCCGACACACACCCTCAAGGGCTCTATGGCAGAGGGGGCTCAGCAGAGGATCCAGACTTGACCCCTGGAATGGCCCCATGTCCACGTTCCTGCATGGAGCAGCCTGGCCCCTGCGGATGATGTCTCTGGTGCACACACACTCACAGCACACAGCCTGCAATTAAACATTTAAGCATCCCATTAAACATTCAAATTGAGGGTGACCCAATGGCATCACCAGCACCCATCAGGGCAGGAAAACAACAAACATCAGCAACTCAGCCTCAGCTGCCAACTGCCCTAGGGTTTAGTGCCAGGTGAGCAGAGGTCCTGAGAGCCCTCAGAGGCTGCAGGATGGAGCTCCACAGCCGGAGCACAGGACACCTGACTCAGGACTGTGCTGTGCCGGCACTGCCACCCTCACATGAGCTGACCAGCGCCCAGTTCCCCACACGGGCTGGATGCGGTGCGTTGGTGCTGAGGCTCACAGTGACAAACGGCGCCAGTTTCGCTCCCATGTGCTTGTCCATCACCCTCCATGGCCCTGGGGTGGCCGCGGTCCCAGAGCAGCATCACTGCAGTTCAGACAGTGAGTGCAGGTGAGGTGGAGGTTCCTCGAGAGCCACTTGCCAGGCTCCTGCCAGGAGGGACTGAGGCCAAGGGCAGGGCTGGCGCCAGTGCCGGCACCCTGCATAGCCCAGGAGCATGCCCAGCCACGCTGCCAGCCTGCTGCAGCCTGCTCTGCTGCTGCCTGCCCTGCCCTGCATGGACCAGCCAGCCCCAGCCCCTTTCCCCACAACCCCCCCCCATCCCTCTGCCTGCAATCATAGAACCCCAGTCTGGTTTGTGTTGGAAGGGACCTTAAAGCCCATCCAGCTCCAATCCCTGCCACGGGCAGGGACATCCTCCACTGGAGCAGCTTGCTCCAAGCCCCTGTGTCCAACCTGGCCTTGAACACTGCCAGGGATGGGGCAGCCACAGCACAATTGCTCCTCACTCCTACCCTGCCCCTCACACCTCCCTGTGCAGGGTCCAGAGCATCAAGGTTTTAACCTTCCAGGAGTTTTGGCCATGCCCTTCACTGTGCTAGTTTTATGTCACGGTACAAACACCATCTGACTGCAATGAGGACCACTGTGCAAATGCCAAGTGCTGTTTGTACACCAGAGTCCTCCTCAAACACAGCTAAATCCCTGGGACTTTCCTATGTACATTTTAGAGCATCCCCTGGTTGCCCCTGTGGCAGAAAGCAAAACCACCTACAGCCCCATTGTGACCATGACCAGAAGAGCCCCCATTTCCCATTTTAGTCCCACTAAGGAGCTGCAGCATCCTCGTGGGTGCCCAGCTCAGAGCTGTGCTGACAGGAGCAGCTTTTGCCCTGAGGGGTTTCCCATCAGGTGCCCCATAAACTGCAGTTTAACACAAGAAATATCCCGACATTCCCAAGTCAGTGCATTTGTGAGTGTGTTCCAGTGACTATCCCAAAGCCATGCTGGGCACTGCCCGGCATCACTGACCCAGCACTCAGGTTCTGCACTCAGTGGCAACAGGAAAGATCAGATGGAGCTCTCCATGTAATTCCAGCTTTGAATTCCCTTCGCTGCTTATCAGCAGGGATGCAGACACCTGGGCAAGAGCTGGCCCCATTCATACCACAGCGGCCGTCACAGGCACTTCAGGGAAGCAATAAATCCCACACGATGCTCCAGGCCACGAGGGCAGCCCATAGACACGCTCCAGTGTTTGCAGCCATGGTCCTGCCATTGACTGGAAGCTCCAAATGGGAAGCTGATTGTGCGGATCAGACCCAAGGAGCCACTGTATCCCAAATGGAAGCCGATGTGTGCTGCAATATCAGGGGGACATTCCAGGCTCTGCTTCTGCAGGGGACACCGGCACAGGAGCTGCAGCACACTGGGCTGCAAACGTCCTCAGGCCACTCTGTTTAGATGGAATTCTTAGTGCTTACTTTTTACCCCACTGTTCTGTGCAGTTCTGGCTCTGAAGCATCTGTTTGATTAATGCCTGACTCATTCTAAGGTGTCCACGCACTCCAGAGACGCGTGAACTGCAAGGCCTGTCTGAGGCTGAGGGGTACTGAGCATCCCAATGTCTCAGCTTTAAATGGGACACACAGAATGACTAATTAATAGTGTACCCTTTCTGCACACAGCAAACCCCCCAGCAGCGGGGCAGGTACATCTCATCCCAGACACACACCTTTGTCCTTGTGGACAGGGCATCAAGGAGCTGCCTCTGCCATAAACGGGAGAATTCCTTTGCAGAACTTAAATCAACACTTGAAGCTCTTCAAGTGTTTATCCGCCCCGAAGGAAGCAAAATATTTACCTCTGCATCTTTAAACCCAGCTCGGTGCTGAACGCAGGCCCAGTAACTCTCCTCTCCCGCACTCAGCTGGCTGGCACGATACTGAAGAAACCAGTCCAGCTCCACAATGGCACAAACCCCTCTCTTGTGGATTCTGGATCCAATTAAAACTATTTCAGGCTTAATGACTTGAGCTGCTGCTGGTGACGGAGAGCTCCAGAGCTCATTGTGGTGCGTAACTCCTTATATTCCCTCAGAAGCAAACGAGGAAGCGAGTGTTCCCTGCAGCAGCAGCAGTCCTGGGCCCCGGCAAAGGCTTCAAAGGAGAAGTGAGAGCCTCCGGGCCAGGGGATCCCCCATCTCCACCCCGATGCTCAGCCTGGCCCATGCCTTTCAGTGAGCTGCAGGCTACCAAGGACATGAAAGACTGAACAAGGGGAATGGCTTTAAGCTGCCAGAGGGGAGACTGAGATGAGCTCTTGGGCAGAAGCTGCTCCCTGTGAGGGTGCTGAGGCGCTGGCACAGGGTGCCCAGAGAAGCTGTGGCTGCCCCATCCCTGGCAGTGTTCAAGGCCAGGTTGGACACAGGGGCTTGGAGCAACTGCTCCAGTGGAAGGTGTCCCTGCCCGTGGCAGGGGTTGGAGCTGGAGGAGCATTAAGGTCCCTTCCAACACCAACCAGTCTGGGACTGTGTCAGACAGAGCTCAGCACAGCCTGGCTGCAGTCCCACAGGGACATCCAAGGCACAGCAGCACCGTGATGGGTCAATTCCCGGACCCAACAGCCTCAGACACTCCCTTAAAAAACCTGCCCAAATGAGCTGCCCTGAAAACGAAGTGATCAGATTGGAACAGAAACTGCATCTGGACAAAGGGATGCATTTCCTTTTAATGGCCACTATGAAAGAAAACCAAGAGAAGCTTCTCCCAGCAGTTCCAGCTCCTAACTTTCGGACAGCAATGAGCTGCACTGTCTGCAAAGTGCAGCCAGGCATCCCAAGAGCATGTAAACCCGGGGTATCATGTCTGCAGGTAACCCCCATCCAGCACGGAGTGTGTGCAAGACTGTGCAGCTCGAGTTTAATGTAAAGAAGGTTCTGCCTGTCTGTTCCACTTATTCCCATCAGAGCGGGTTTCACATATGATTAGAGTGTCTCTGCTCAAGGAAAGGAATGTTCTGTGGGACCTGCGGGAAGCAGAATGACAATACACCTCCGGACTGCTCATCCAGGCTGGAGAGATCCATGCAAGTTGCACTGATTTGATTAAGATTAAACATTCTGATTACATTTTCCATCTCTGATGTGTCATTTGCACTACAAGAACCACTGAAGGGTGTCAGACCATTGTGCATTTACATGCACACACATACAGGACAGAGGAATAAAGGTAAGAAGGTTCCTCATCCCTGACCTCAGAGCGGGGCTGGCGGATGTGCCCACATCCCATGGGATATCCCAGTCCCACAGCCGCACTCAGAAACACAGCCCTTGGTCCCACCAGCTCCCAGCTCCCCCTCGGTGTCCATCCCTGTGTGAGTCCTATTACAAATCCCATCTCCCCAGATCCTCCTCATAGCCTCATGGAGCAGAAAGACCACCTCAGTTACACCTTGGAGATACGGATCCGTTCCCAGCTCCCCTTTGTGAGGGGTGTTTGTGCCAGGCCCTTTGCTGGCTCTGAAGGTGCCAGGCACCGACGCTGTGACCCACACTCACCCCAAGCAGGGCCCGGGGCCACCACCGGTGACTGAGCGCCCTGCCCGGGCTCACCACAAATGGCTCTGCATAAAGAGCCTTCCCCGCCATACAAAGTGCTGTGCATCAGCTTTGCCCAGCATCAGCCCATGCATTACTCGCTCAATTAGGTCCTTACTCTGCAGAAATAGATGGGTAAATAGACAGAGAGAACAATCCTGCCACTCGGAGCTGCTGAAGAAATGAAGGCGCTGCAGGGTCAGTGCTGATGGCTTGTCAGGAGTACAGGGGGTGGCAGGGGAAGGCGAGCATTGGCCCTTGTAAGAATTGTCATCTATATCCCCCTGCAATCAGGGCAGCGCCTTTCTCTGCAGCAAGACTTGTATGGGGCTGATACAGAAACACATTTTCAACCGTTGCTATCTCTGAGAGCCACTGCTCCATATCTATCACTGAGGTTCCCACAGTTTAACAAAGGCAATAGAGGCTCTGGACTGGCAGAGATTTAATTCAAAGCCTCTGTGAAGATGCACATATCTAAACCAGCTTTAGGAACACCCCCAGGTTTCAGCAGGGTGCCAAGGCGCACTCAGCATGCCCAGGGCACTGCTGTTTAGCCAGTCATGGACAAGCCCCATCCTTCGCAGCATCCCTGGGTGCACACAGAGGCTGTAAATGCAAATAAATGGTGGTGGAGGACAGGGGACACCCACCATGGGGAGAAGCAATTACCTGTCCCTCTCAGTGCTCCCAGCTTAGTGGAGGGTGGAATGGGAGCAGCCAGACAGTGCCCAGCAGGGAGGCAGGCATTGCCCACACAGCCTGGGAAAGGTGGGACTTCAGAGGGAAGAGATCAGGGGATGTGGAGGAAGAGCAAATGTCTTTGTAATGAACATAAACCCTCTCCCCACCTTCTCCAAGCCCAGCCTGAATCAAAACCCCACTGGCCACTAATCGCCAAAAGACAATGGAACAGGATGAGCTCCAAGGTCCCTTCCAACCCAAACCACCCCATGATTCTATGATCTCCCTGAGGCCCATGCAGAGGGGCTGGCACAGACCCAGTGTGGGGCTGGGGCACAGGGCAGCTCAAGGGACCAGGTTCCTGGAGAGCTCCTGCAGCACAGCAGCGTCCAGGCACCAGCGCAGTATCAGGGCACAGCACCCACAGCCCCTGGGACCTCTCTGCTCCCAGCAGTGCTCAGCATAGCCAATACCAGAGCAAAGTGCCTAGGGCTTGGTGTCAGGCAAGCCAGCAGAAAGCTACTTTAGATAAGGTGGGAAGGGAAGAAGCAATACACAACCTCTGCAGAGCAGCCCCTGGCTTTCATTTCCTAATGCAGGCAGCAGGTCCTGCCCTGCTCAGGATGTGCAGTGTGATGGAGGGCTCCGCTCTGCCCTCCTGATCGCAGAATCATAGAATCATAGAATAGTCAGGGTTGGAAAGGACCTTAAGCTCATCCAGTTCCAACCCCCTGCCATGGGCAGGGACACCTCACACTAAACCATGCCACCCAAGGCTCTGTCCAACCCGGCCTTGAACACCGCCAGCGATGGAGCATTCACAACTTCCCTGGGCAACCCATTCCAGTGCCTCACCTCCCTTACAGGAAAGAATTTCTTCCTCATATCCAATCTAAACTTCCCTTGTTTAAGTCTGAACCCATTACCCCCTGTCCTATCACCACAGTCCTAATGAAGAGTCCCTCCCCAGCATCCCTATAGGCCCCCTTCAGATACTGGAAGGCTGCTATGAGATGATTCCACCAAGGAAACAGGAGGCAATTCTCCAGCAGCAACCCCAGCCCAGAGGACACGGAGCCCTGGATTGACACCAGCCCCCAGTGCCCTCCACAGCACAGGAACGGGCAGGGTGTGCTCCTGGGGTCTGCTCTAAATCAAAACCGTAACACAGGAAGAAAACTGCGCAGCAGTAAGAGCTTCCCACAGCATCCTCCAACAGACGTGTCCATTAGCATTAATTACAGCAAATGTCCTGCACCAGCCAAGGTGATGAAACACAGCATTAACCGATTAATAGATGGATTTCATGCCTTGGCCTGTAACCCAGCGCTCTGGAACACATACACACCACTGCCACATCCTTCCAGCATCCAGGACTATGACTACTGTTAACTTCATGCTTCGTTTATGTTGGTGCCATGCTGTAGCTGTTATCTGCAAACAACAGATCACCCCGGCTCTATTAAAGCAATGATATTTATATTGCAGAGGAGTTGCTCTAATTGCACAAAGGCCCCGCAGCCACTTCTCTCACAACCATGGCAGTTCAGACCCCAGAGCTGCAGCAGCCTCAGGACAGCCCCTCGTCCTCCTGCTGTGGGTTTGTGCCCGTGTCCCACCAGCACCACACTGGGGCCAGGGGCATCTGGGATGGAGCTGGACAAAGGTACCACCCACATCCCAGCCTCCTGCGCAGGGGATGTCAGGAAACGCTGCCCATGACCGTGGCTTTGCCCATCACCGTGGCTGTCAGTCCGTCTGACAGCAGCCATCACTGCCCTTGCTGCACAGGGAGCCGCTTCCGAGGGCCGGGCCAGGTTCTGTCTCTGCTCCACAGGGATTGCATAAGCAGCCGGAGTTTGTCCTCAGAGCACACAGCAGCAAAGGCACGTCAAGGGAAGTGCTCGATCCCCTCTGACAGCTCCTCCCCAACGCGCAGCAGTTGCGACGTGGCTGTTAAACCTCATTTATGATAGCGGCTTTTATTTTAAAGAAGGTTGTGCAAAACAAGACACAACCCAACAGGACTTCAGAACCCCACTGCTGCCGCTGGCACGGGGTGGGAACACGAGCAGCACGCGAGGCAAAATCCCCCATCCCATCCAGATTCTCTGATGTCTGATAGAAAACCCTAACCTGCAGCCTCAGACCTTGCTGATGCTGACAGGAGAGGGGTGCTTTATATGAGCACTTCACTGGCTATAGCCATGCTTGGAAGAAACAGAGATAAGAGGAAATGCTGTCTCCATAAAGCAGGATTTATGGCTTTACAAGCTCTTCCCCTGTAGCAGGGTGCTCACATTCCCGGGGCGGCTGCAGAGACCTGAATCTGGAGAGGTGCAGCTCATGCCCAGCGCTGCCGGGCAGGAACGAAACTGCAGCTCCATAAATCTGGCTGTAATTGTGGGAATACACTGGGGACGTCGATAAAGAAAAGCCACAGGATTACACAGGCATGGGAAAGGTGCGGAACTGTAAGATCTGCACCTCTGCCTCACAGAAGGGAAATTGATTCAGACAAAACCCCTCCAAATGGTTCGTATTCTTAATACGTTATCAAATTAGTGACCAAGATGTAACAGCGGTAGGTGTAATTTACCTATCTCCTGCAAGCACAAGATCCTCTACAGCACAGTAATTGATTTACAGAGCTGGAGGCAAAGCAGGACTACGAGAGATTATTTATTGACTGAGGGATAAGAAACCCTCTGCAGGGAAGGTGGGTCCATCCTGATGGGGAGAGGCTTTGGAGGATGCAGGGCAAAGTGGGGGCTTCCAGGGTAAGCATTTGTAAGTCAATGCTTGGCAGTGGCTGGCATGTTATGCTTTCTCAATCCGTACCTAACTCCTGTAAGATCATCCCTAGCTATGGAAAAGCACTTTTAAATATGGCTCTGAAGAGATTAAATACATTAAACATTATCTTATAGATGGGAAGCTGCAGGTGTCCATGTGGATTCCTGCCACCTCCCCACCCCTCCCACTCACCCCCTATGTACCCTCAATAACAAGCGCTGCCAGGATGCTACCACCTACTCCAGCATTAGGGAAGGGCTGATGTGCCACACCTTATCTCCCCGCAGATGCTCCCCCCAGCCCTGACACAGCTGCCCTTCAAGTGAGCACAGAAGCAGTTGCTTCTTGAGCAACCTCTCTTTTATCAGCCAAACACACCCTATCTTCAGCTCTTTCCCACCAAAAGGTAATTACCTTAAGAGCTCATTACGACTACAGGATGTGCAATTACTGCCTGGAAATAATGTGCTATTTTTAGCACATCAGAGTAAGAAGTGGCAGATTGACAGGAACTATCCCTGGAGCAGGAAGGCAACCGCCTTGTTAAGACTGCCCTTTTTTGGGCTACAAAGAACTTCCTGTCCCTTTGGAGGGAAAGGAGATGGCAGCAGACCTGGGCAGGGTCCATGGCTGCCAACTGTCCTCTCTGCATCCCACCCCAGCTCCTGACCATCCTCTGCATCCCACCCCAGCTCCTGCTCCGCCTCTGGCTCCCTCTGCCATGTCTTGAAGCAGAGGCTGGTTATGGCAATCCCTTTAGGGTCCCAGGGCCACCCTGGCTGGGTGTCCCATCTCCCGTTCAGGGCTGCTTGCAGCCACGTGTCCCCTTTCTGCAGTGGCGGTGCCCTGGAGTCACTTATCCCACCACAGCAGCCCTGCGTCCCGCAGGGATAAATGCAAAGATCATGGGAGTCCGTGAGACCCAGGGAGGGAAACGGACCAGTCCTGCCTTGCTGGCGGCCACCAGCGGAACAGGGTGGCAACCGTGGTGGCCACCCCACCACAGGCCCAAATGGGGCAGATGAGGCTGCCCAGGGCCACGGGAATGGTCTTCCCAAAACCAAAAGCGCCTCATTCCCATGGAGACCATGAGGAGCACAAAACCCTCTCCCTGTTCTCCTCAGCCCCTGGGCACACGGCAGCCTGTGCTCACCACGGACAACTGCAGGCAGGCAGAAACATTTCTGGGTCAACAGAAAGCCCAGGAGGTGAAACGCGTGGCAAAACCAATGAGCCACAAGACACGGAGAAACGGGCTCCTGCTTTTCCCACTCCACCTCCCAGATTCCCCGTGGGCTTCTGTATCTGTCCCATAGCGCCATGGGAAACATCAGTGCATGCATGGAGCCAGGCAGCCAGACTGTGTCTCAAGGAGCCTTTGTCTACGGCAACTCGTGCACAATGGAAAGGGGAGAAATGAGGAGAGCAATGGGGGAGATGCAGTGCAGAGGAAAAGGGAAGATGCTGGAGTATGTCTGACTGAGGAGGGATTTCTCTGGGCTATCCTTTAAATTAGACAAAACCACACACAGTTTTTAAATGACACAAAGCGTCCCTGTGCCAGGGCAGAGGGGGAGGAGGCATTGACGCTGCCACTGATGGTGACTTTTCAAGTCTCCTGCATAATAATCTCTATTTCCAAGGAACCAGCACCCAGAGGGGCCTCAAGGACCACATGCAGGTGCTGATGCCATCCCCATCCATGCACCAGGAACCCACAGCCCAATGCCTGCAGGATGTCCGCCAGAACCCTAACCCTATCCCACCAAACCAGTGCCGCCATGTCCTGACCCTCAGCAGTTTCCCACCACAGGGGCAGGAGAAGCCTCTCTTGGCACAGGACACAGCCAAAAACCAGCAAGGGAGGAGGAAAAGAATGATGTAGAGTGAGGAGGGAGAGAGAATGGAGCCAGGAGGGAGGGAGGATGGGGAGGCAGTGCTGCCCTGCAGCGGGGTTCACCCAGCAGAACAGATAACCCATCCCGTTGGGCTGGGCTTGGAGGCTCCAGAGGAACTCACACCCTCCCGGCTGTGCCGAGCGCTTCACAGCTCCCTCAGCACGGCTGCTGCGATGTCTCAGCCCCGCTCCCCCGTGCCGGCACTGGCTGCGTGGTGACAGTTGTGTTGGAAGGGACTTTAAAGCTCCTCCAGCTCCAGCCCCAGCCGTGGACACCTTCCACTGGAGCAGCTCCAAGCCCCTGTGTCCAACCTGGCCTTGAGCACTGCCAGGGATGGGGCAGCCACAGCTTCTCTGGGCACCCCCTGACAGCGCCTCAGCACCCTCCCAGGGAAGAGCTTCTGCCTCAGAGCTCATCTCAGTCTCCCCTCGGGCAGGTTAAAGCCATTAAATCTGCATCCCAGCCCCATCAACTGCACGGGCACTCAGTCACCTTTGCAAGTGCTGCACAAGGCCCCTCCTTGCTATCAAGAGCTCTCTAGGAACAGACTTTATGACTCCTTCCTAAATCTCAGCTATAAAAACACACGCAATGCTTGGCTACCTGCAGCTACCTCCTACCAGCCGTACAGTGATGCTCTCTGGAGCCTCTCCATAAGTAATGACAGATACAAGAGCAGTGTAGGATGATGTCAGATACGCTTAAGATGTGTGTGGATTACAGCACCATAAATGTTTTAAGGGCTTGAGTGAATCTGTTGCTAACCTTGTACCGAGCTCCACTGGCCTTCTCAGCCCTTCCCTCGGCAGCGGATGCCATCAAGCCAAAGCATCATATTTTTACCCTGGTGTTCTTACTGTGTCTGACACCCTGATTAAAGGCCAGGATAACTGTAGTACTTAGGGAAGAATCAGGCGCATTCAGAACAGTCTCTTCTGGCTTCTGCTGTTTATCAGAGGATTTCGTTTTCCCAAAGTTACCTAAAAGCCAGCCTGCCGTCAGCACTCACCCTCTCCTGCTTGCTCCGTGTGCTATTCCATGCCAGCTTGCTCACTTGGAAGAGCACACCGGCAAAATGGCACCGTGTTTCCTTTGCCCAGGCACTGAAGAAATACCAGGAATGGGATCTGCATTGACATTTCAGCACTGCCAGCATGAAGCGGGCATCCCATGGCATCCATCAGGGTGAAGTCCACAGTCCTCTCTCCATCACCGATGCCAAGGGCTATGGTGGCACAGACACAAGGAGCCCCTTGGAGAAGTTCCCATAGCCCAGCAGCTGGGACAAGGCTGGATCTGGACTAACCCCAGTGGGTTCCAGCTCCATGTTATCACATCCCGGGGCTGTATGTGAAGCGCCAGCACGATGTCCCTGAAGCAGCGGCAGGGCAGTGGGGATGAGGACATCTCCCAGGTGACGCTGGTCCCCCGCTCACCAACATCCCTGATCCTCTGTTCCCATGGCAATCCCAGCCCCGCCAGCTGCACCGAGGTGTTGGCTTTCCTCCTCCCTGTGGTGAGATCCATGGAACAAAGCAAACCCAAACAATTAGGTGGTGCCCATGGGGTCACCGTGCAGTCACTGCTTCCAGGATGATTTATGGCTTCCCAAGGCCAATTAGAAGCCAACACTGAGCCACTCCGGGGCGCTTCTTACTCTTATCCTATCTCGTGGAAACCACACAGGGTGTGAAACTGCAGCCCAGCTCATCTCACCTCCTCATCCAAGCACTTATCCCACCACGACCACCAAGCCACTAGAGCTGAAGGTGGCAATTCTCCTCAGGGGTGAAGCAGACACGTGGAGGGAATGGGAAATCCTGTGTTAAGAGGACTGGTTAAAAGAACAGCCCATAATTTCAGTCAAGATCCAGCACTGGTGCTGGCTCAGCAAGGGAAACACCAGCACCCTCATACCTGAGGAAGCTTTTTGGCCGCTGCATCTGAGCAGCCCATTCTATAGACCTGGGGCTCAACATTCACATCCGCGCTGAGGAATCTGAGCTTTGACTGGGAATTTAAGCCAAGCAGAGCTCCATTAGCTGCAACAGAGAGGCAGCCATGGATCCCAGCTCCCATCAAGGGCTCTCCCAGCTGCCTGTGCCAGGCACCGGCTCTGTTGGGATGTGGGAGCCCCCGGTGCGGTCCCTGCTTGGGGCACGGTGCCTTCCCACACCCAGGGGCTCATGAGGAATCAATACCACAGAGATGAGGCTCAGAGAGCACATCTGCTCCTGCTCCCTTTCAGGGGGCAAGCAGGAAGCCAGAGGGATCTGGAAATGCCTTTCTCAAGTGTATGAGGTTCAATTGCTCCCGCTCTGCGTTAATGCGCTGCTCTGGCAAACCCCTCTCCACCCAGCGATGCAGGAACTGCAACTGGGTTGCAGCTCTGTCTGATGAGCCTCCCTGTGGTGAGGCTCCCGAGGGACAAGCCCTGCCCCAGGCTGGAGCCATGTCCTGCTCGTGCCCCGGCTGTCACCAATGCCAGCAGTGCTTGGGCACTGCTGCCCCCTCGCAGTTATCCCTCATGGGGACCTGCTCACTGCTGCTGGGGTTTGTACTTCCTTGTACCCAAGAATGGATCAATCACCTCCTCCTCAGAGGTGAGGTACGTGGGGCAGCGGGTGGCAGGGCGGGAGCTGGGGGGGTGAAGACATGATGGGTCCCTGTGCTGGGACAAGCAGAGCTCAGCTGCAGGCTGCTCTGCTGCTCCTCTGAGTGTAACCTGTGCTGCAAAGCAACATCGGCCCTGTACAGTGAAATCGTCCTCTCTGCTCATGGCACCAGCCCTGGCAAATCCACGAATCCGAGCACCCTGCCAGGACAAGGCCGTGTTCCTCTCCATGCACTCCCTGCATCCAGCCTCTCACCAACGTGTCCTCAGAGGAACCTGGATGGCGCAAGGACGAGCTGTTATCCCGGGTGTGCAGCTCCAGAGGAGGAGCAGGACCCTGCTGAACCCACAGCTCCCAGTGCTTCCCTGCGGCAGCCCCAGGACACTGACAGGATGCGACACAGCTCATCAGCATCGGCTCATGGGCACGGAGATTAACCATGCCTGAACAACACCTCTGGAAAAGCCCAGCAGAGCTGGTTGAGGACACAGCATCCACAGCCAAACCAGCTCCCAATGCCTCAGATATCATTCCCTGCTCCACTCAATGGCACCCTCGAAACAAAATGCCACGTTAATTAAAGAGTCCTACGGAAATGGGAGCACTTTCCAGTACGGGGGTTACTAAGGAAAGCCTTAGCCTGATTTCTGTCCCCCAAGCCTTAGTTGTGGTTTCATTCCATTAGGCGGGGGACAGGGATGGGGACATGGACGACAATGACTTTGCTGGGGCTGACAGTGGGAGGCATCCCCTCAGGGCAGAGGGAAATCACTGTCATTGTTTTTTAAGGCACCGTAATCAGTTGGGATTAATTTTTCATTAGCCTAGAACTTATGCCTAGGACAAAGCCCAGATGTGAAGCTGGGGGGCTGTACCCAACCGGCACCAAAGCACTGCGGAGGACAAGCAAGCTCCCACTCTGGTGGAAGAAAAGCAGGAGAGTAGTGACAAGGATGTGGACCAGAAGACAGAAAAGTCCACTTTGGATCAGGAGAAGAACCTTCATACTGAAGGACAGCCCAGCAACAAGGCCAGGTTGGACAAGGCTTGGAGCAAGCTGTTCTAGTGGAAGGTGTCCCTGCCTGTGGGGAGGGCTGGAGCTGGATGAGCTTTGAGGTCCCTTCCAAGACAAACCAGCGTGGGATTTAGGCAGGAGCTTGGTCCTAGAGAGCTGCCTCTGGAGGAAGGTCCAATGGTACCAGCCCAAGGGCAGGCGCTGAGGCTGGGCTCCAACAGCTGTCCCGCAGGATCCCTATATGGGTGGAGAAGAGGGCCTGGCACAACAGGGAGCACTCCAACATCCATTGCACCCCCACTGCCTTGATCCTCTCACCAGCATCTCCCACCGCAGCCCTCTCCTGTTGTGTTTTCTACCACCTTCCCTTCTCCACTTCCAATGGCCCCAGGAGCTCCAGGCCTTCAGATCCCGAAGACATCCTGTTCTCTTTACATTTCCTTTGGAAAGCCATTGTTGTTTGCAAGCCAGAAATGCTCGTCAGCAGGCTATATAGTGCACCTCTAATGAGAGTTGAATCGATCATGGGAAGTACCTGCTCAGCATGTTTATTGTCTAGTTTTCAAATGTAACTGTATTGGATTTCAGCTTTTTTCCCCAGTCCCAATATACCGTCCATCTGATGAGCTAAGTGTATAGATAATGTATAGTCACAACCTTTATAAACTCCCTAATCTATGTTCCTGAAATCTCTCTCTAGCTCCAGAATGGCTATATCAATTTTTGCCATTTTTTATTAAAGAAAAATACCATATAGGCAATGAGATGGATATTTCCTTCGGGATCCCACCTTCTGTGCCAAGCTAAAAGCCAATGTGATCTGAAACAGCCCTGCTATAAATCCTCTAAGAAACAGAAAAGCCTCACCGATATGACAGATATGCCATTATAATTAAAGCCGTTGGTTACAGATATTATACAGCCAAAATAGTCTATTTCCAGCTGCAGCACTGATCACGTTTTGACACTCAGCATTAACTAAGTGAGGTCTCCCAATGCCACAGAGCTTTTGTTCATTATCACCTATTAAAATGCCTCATGAATCCGGCGCGACACTGGCGCCTGGCGAGTGCCGACTTGCCTTATTTCACTCCTTCCTGCAGCTCCCGAGCAGCACGAGCTCTCCCCATGCTCCGGCGTCCAGTGCTCCCTTCTTCACTGCCAGCTAAGAAAGACTGAGATCTGTGCAAACCTTGAATCGCCAATGAGATGCTGGATGCAGGGAACTGCCTCTCTCCGGGAAAGAAAATGGGTCTTGGCATGTGCTCAGCTCCGGCGGGACCACAGCCCGGCCGGGAGCAGGGGGAGGCTCCAGCTTGAAACATCGAAAGAAAATAGGTTACAATTAGGATGTTCAGATCCTGGTGGCACAGCCAGAGCCTGGCCCTGCGCTCTGCAGGGCTCGGGCCTCTTCGGGATGGATTTCCTAACCTGTGCCTCTGCACAGTGCGAGTGCACCCTCCAAACCCAGGCAGCTTTTTCTGTCTGTTCCCGGCCTGCAGAGGAGCAGTTTCCATTTACATCGACTTTCCTGGTCAGGACCAAAGCTGAGCAATTCAGGAGTACAAACCCTCCCAGCTTCCATAAGGAGAACTGTGATCATCCACTAACAGAAGCACAAAGTTGATCTTCAGTGGAGCTAAAAGATCCAGTGGCTTAAACCAGGGCTCTGCTCCACAAAGGGATTCCGTAAAGCTGGCACCATCTTGCTCTTGGAACCAGGTGATCTTTAAGGTCCCTTCCAACCCAATCCATTCTGTGACTCTCTGATGTGTATCTGGAGAGACAGCTGCTGACTTCATCGAGCAAAATATGGCTTTACTGCGTTTCACCCTACACGTGACAAGGCAGAGGATGCCCGATGGCATCTTGTGTTTTGTGTGCGTGCAGAGCAAACTGCATTCCTCAGGAGATGTCAGCTGCCAAAGCACCTCTGCACATGGAGACAGTGCTGACCAGAGAGGGCAATCTACTGCATGGTCATTGCCAAAGTGCAATTAAGGGCATGGTACGGTCTGCGTCTTTAAAACGATGACATAGGATGCACAAAGTGCCAAGTGCTCCCCAGGACTGCGCCAGATCCATCCCCAGCACTTACAGAAATCCTGCTTTTCCCTAGAAAATCAAGCTGTTCCGCACCTGAAGCGCAGTTCACACCGTTCCCTCTGCACTGGCCCTTGCCAGGGGAAAAACTCAGGCATTTTTGAGAACTCGAGCTCAGTCTCCTCCAGCATTTCACAACGGACACGACAACCTCTGCACCATGTGCAGGAAAACTGCCCCACCAGCCCCCAGGTTCCTTCAGAAACAGCCATATCCCAGCACATCTCACCCGGTACATTCCTGGGAAAATCAGATCAGTTTAAAATCTGTGCCATGGAGCAATGGGAGGAAAGATGACAGTGACTGTCACATACCCACCCACTGCCAGGTGCAGCGACTCCAGACCGCGGCACCATTCCTCTCTTTTCCAAGTGCTCCTGAGCGCAAAAAGCAGCACTTACCCTCCTGTCCAGCAGTGAAACCGCTGTAATGGATATCTAATAGCTACCTTCAACCGCAAGAACTCCTTCTCCGTGTCCCACAACACACTAAATGAGAGACTGGCTCCTTGCAATAGGAGGCGGGAGGTGGGGGTTGGGGAGGTGCAGAATCTGAGTGTGAGGCTTAAAAACATGGTTTTGTCCGAGATGCTCAGGTCGGCAGGGGCTGGGTTATGGGCTGTAATCCCACGCACACGCAAATCCCTGAATGACAACACCCCGTGGGGATGATGGAGGAGAAAAACCATCTCCTGACCTGCCCTGAGCCCTGAACACAGATCTGCCAGATGCACCCACGGAGAGGGACCACAGATGCCCTTGGTGCCTCTAGGCTTGCACAGGGCAAACCAAACCATCATATGAGGCTCGGCTTTGCTGGAACATGGACACGGTCATCACAACTGTATCCACCATCTCCCGAGCTCCGTCGGAATGAAAAGCAAGTGGGCTGCTCAAGGCACTTCCAGTATCCCCCAGAGACCTTAACAAAGCCTCCTCCTCCTGTGCGTTACCTAATTTTTACATGGCAGAAGCAGGAAATTTCTTCTTTCCAGATGTGCTGCACGCACCTTCCTCCAGCGGTGGGGCTGTCTGTGTGCGTTATCTGTATTGGTCTTCAACATCTTATAAGACGGGAAAGCGATAAGCAAAGTAGTTCTTTCAAGAGGCTGGCTCTTGACAGGGGGATAACTGGCAGGTTCACAGCGGGTAACGTTGTAGAACACGTAAGAAAGGTTAACAGAAAACAGACGTTTCAGCTGAAATAGCAGCAGTAGAATCCTTTTCAGTGGGTCTCCATAACAACTTGCGTTTCCGCCTCCCATTAAAATGAGAGTAAATATGTCACTAGTTTTTCAGTGGACGTTTAGTGGATGCTTTCCTCAGCTGCCTTCTGTATCCTTTGTATTTGAAATTATGTACTTGGAATTGAATTTAAAGGGGAAAAGGAGGTGAAAGCAAGAAGCTCTCAGCTTCGTTACTTTGTCTTTCTGTGCCTTCCAGGCAGTTTGTGTTTCCAGCTGTACGGAGGTAAATGCTGGAGCAGGGATGGAAGGATGCTGCCCTGACAGCGCGCAGCTCCACAGAGATGTAACAAGAGCAACACACAGACAAAACCATTTGAATAATCCACAGGGAAGCAGGCGAGGGAATGTGATGCATTGTGCTCACCTCCCCTGGACCAGCAGGCTGCAGGTGAGAGCCTGCAGCCCAGAGTCTGCTGAGGGACTCCTCACTACTACAACACACTGATGGTGCTGCAGTGGCGTTGCCGGAGCCCCACCAGTGCTGGACCACAAGACCAGGAGATGCTCCAAACCCCCGACTTGTCGCATGGACCCATGGCCTCAGACCCAAAATGCACCTTCCTCCATGCTTCTGGTAACAGGCTTGGCATCAGCCCCTGGCCCCACACCTGGGCTCAGGCTGCAGAAAGGAGGCTTGGGAACAGGCAAACGTCCCAGCACAAAGCCTCATGGATTCAGTGCTCTCAGCAACAGGGAGCAGCTTCCAGCACAGAACCCATCACCTGGGCTCAGGTCTTCAGATAGGAGACCCATGGCATGAGCAGTGATCTGCTAACCTGATTCCTGGGAAAAGGGATTGGAAACTCTCGGAAGATGAAAACATAATGAACAAATAACCTTCACAGTAGCCAGCACTGCAAGACCCATGGCTCCCCTTTGTGTTGACGGCCTATTATTAATGATCCTGTCAGGTCTCCTAATGAACTTTGTGCCGCATGTGGGAATGTGGGGCTTGCCCAAGAGCGCAGTCAAGAGCTCGTTTTCATTTATTTACCATATTATGCAAGAAAGTTCTTACACTCTGAACCCAAGAAACCGCATTTCTATGGTTTTCTCACATCTCCACGTCCGTGTAGTGCTACTGAGGTGTGAAACAGAACTGTCCCTTCAGGAAAACGCTTGCCGCATCCAGCGAGGGCAAAGCATTCGTTATTCCAAGCCTCTTCCACCAGCACTGACACCACAGGGAAGAATTTCAAACATCTCCTCAAACAAGCAGCTCAGTCAGAGCGAAGCCACAGCCGGAGCATCAGCCCACAGCATCAGCCCAGAGCATCGCCGCTTCTCAAAGCCAGCTTGTGCTCAGAGACGTGGAGAACATGGAGGTAAACACAAAGTACACTGCCAGAGCAGCCCCTGGCCCCGGAGATGGAACAAAACACCTTTGGGAAGGCGCTCTTTCCGGCCAAGCGCTCCCCACAGAGGTGGCACCTATGGGAACAGGGCCCCCAGCTCCAAACTACCACCTGTACTGCTTTATGAAGTGCCTCTGTGGCATGTCACACATGTTAACACAGCAGCTTCTCTGAGTCAAGCAAGCCTAACGGCTTCATGTTCGAGCAGTTGCCCGAGTCCCAGCAAGCGGGTGAGACCTGCAGCCCTGTTCACCCAGACCGCCCTCAGAACCTCGCAGCGGCAGATGCCGGGATGATGTCCTCCCTAAACCAGCAAAGAAACCCAACAATAAAGCCACATGGGGAGGTGCCAGCCCCAGCGCCCGCTATTCCACTGCCTGCAGCAGCTCTGTCTCCCCCCCAGCTTCCCTGATCCATAGACAAGCTCCCCATGCTCCTCTGCCCTCTTGATGGGCTGTTGGGGAGTGAAAACGGGGGCAAAAGAGAGGAGGGATTCATTCAGACCAGGAACATGGGAATGTTACCAAAGTAAACTTGGGGTAATCAGTTTAAAAGGCTTTAGTTAGAAAGGGAATATTCAGGTGTTACTCAGCAGCACCGAGCCCCTGCTCACACGCCGTTATCAAGCACAGCCAGAGGTTAACTCTGTTGATGGGTTTAACCAGTGCCATTATGTGAAACAGAAATAAAACCTCTCCAAACCAGCTCTGCCTCAAGAGCTCCTTTCTCCTCCCCATCAATGGAGAAGCCAGATGACCCATCAGACCTGCCACATGTCAGGGGGTGCGGAGCCCCTCCATGACCCCACGCACTGCTGGGGCGAACGGGACAAACCCACGGGTGCAGCAGCCAAAATGCACATTACAAACCCCAGTGAGCAGCTTGGCTCTGGGAGTGCGCCGCGATGAAGGGTGCTGAGCCCACACCCCACGCTGGGCGACCGGGCAGCTTCCCCGTATGGAGGTAAAAACAGAGAGACGTAAATTAGCCACAACAGGCGTAGGAAGAGCCCGGCTGAGGAAACCCGACGGATCCCAGCAAGACGTGGAATATCTGCGCTCGTGAGGGAATGACCTTCAAAACTCATTCACCGCTCGCAGCCTGCGTTGTGACGGCTCTTCTCACTTGCCACCACATTATACTTTCCTCCTTGGTACACTTTAATTCTGCACAGACTACAAGTACTCAGCTTATAGGGCAGGAATAGAAAACAAATACTGAAGTGAGGTAACCTTGCTTGGGAGAGTGGTACACTGTACCTTGGGCCGCGCGTGCTCTACGCCAGGATTCACTGTTTACTGTGCGGAACATAAAACAAGGCACTGAAATATGTGCTCAAGTAGTATTTTCTCTTAAAGAGAGAGAAAGACGCAAAATGACGACAGCTCCGCGGTAAAAGATCGTAAGGACAGAAAATCCAGATTTTTCTTAACTGCATTGCCTACACTTTCCCTTCCAAATTACGGGTTTCTGCCTGATTTGTACCAAAAGCAGCCTGAGAGGTTACTCAGTTTTCCTCACGCAGAATAAGGCAGGTCGCCGTTACAGGTATTTACCGGGTCACACTTCACAGAAGGGGAGGTGAAGGGGGATTTGCTGCTTTGGCCACTCTCCCCCCCCCCTCGCCTTTACTTGCCCAAATCATCGTATTTATCCATTTTGGGCTATTTAAGCAAAAACGCCGTTCCCCCCCCCCCCCCCCCCCCCCCGGTCACGGTTCCCAGGCACAGGCGCTTGGAGAGTGCCACCGCAACGGCTGCACCGCTCCGCGGCTGCGGGACAGGGTGCAGCGAGGGGCCGCGGGGCTGGGGGGGACACGGGACGGGACCTGCTGCTGCCTTCACCCGAAACTCTGCCCCGGGCCGGGCTGAAGGCAGCCGGTACCGGCGGCGGTACCCGCAGGGGCTGCAGCGCCGGGACCGGGACCGGCCGGAGCCCGGGCGCTCCTCTCAGCCGCCGAGGCCCCATCACTGCCGCGGAGGCGGGGAGCGCCGTTTGCCGGTTTATAGGAATCCCACATCCCACGGTCCCTACGCGCCGAGCCACGGCCTCCGGCAGCGAACGGCAGCGGCCGGGCGGGAGGCGGCCGCGGGTCCCGGTCCTGCTCCCGATCCCGGTCAATGCGCCCCGTTCCCGCCGCCCTGCACCGTTACGGAACCCAACCGCTCATTAGAGCAGAACCAGGCGCTACCGAGGGCGGCGGGGGCCGGGGAGCGCCCACCCCAGCTCAGGGCACCCTCAGCGCATCCCTGCCGGAGGCACTTCACTTCGCACCGAAGTCCTCCTCCTCCCCGCCATGCAGCCGGCGGAGGGGGGCGAGCGCCGCGCCGGGGCTGCCCCCGCTCCGCTGCGCTCCGGGGACGGCGGGCGGCTCCCCGCGCCATCCCCGCACACCGCCGCTCTGGGGGGGGGCTCAGCCCCGGGGCTCCGCTCCCGCAACCACGCTCCGGCCACCGGCGGGGCTGCTGGCGCGGGGGCTGTCTTTGTTCGCGGCGGCGGGGCAGGACCGGGCCGCCCCCGCCGCTCCGCTCCCTTTGTCCGCCGGTGCCCCCCGGTGCGGGGCCGTCCCTCCCCGCGCCGCCGCTGACCTGGATGGTGCAGGTGTACTCGCTGTCGTCCAGCAGCCGCACGGTGCAGTTGTACTCGCGGTCCAGGTTCCTGCTGCTGCCACTCATCCACCTGCTCAGCATCTTCCCGAGCCGGGCGGCGGGCGCTGCCGCGGAGCCTCCGCTCACATCCCCGCTGCCGGCGCGGCGCGGTGCGGTGCGGAACTGAGCGGAGCGGCGGGGCCCGCCCCCCCCCACCCCGCGCCCGCCTCGGTCCGGCCCTGCCCTGCCCCCGCTGCGGGCCGAGCGGCGCGGAGCGGCGCGGAGAGGAGCGCAGTGCCCGTGCCCGGGCCGCGGCGCTCGGCGGGCGGGAGGAGGCCGGCCCGGGGGGGGCCAATCTCGGCGCCGCGGCGGTGACGGGCTCCGCCGCAAACCAATGCGGCACGGGCGGCGCGGCCCCGCCGCCTCCGCGGGCAGCCCCGAGAGGGAGGGAGGGGGCTCCGCGGGCGTGGAGGGGCGGGAGGGCGCGGGGGCTGCTTGCGAGGGGCTGCGCCCGCCGGCGGGAGGGGACCGGGGCTCCCCGGGGACACCCCGCGGGGCTCCGCCGCGGAAGACCCCCCCTTTGCGCCCGCACCCTCAGGCTGCGCCCGCAGAGGGGCTGCCCCGCACCCGGGCCGGGGGGGGCAGCGGGGCTGGTGGGGGACAGTGCCGCGGTCTCTCCCCCGACACGGAGTGGGGTCAATAGGTTGGAACGCCCACGCGGGGGGCAGCTACCACAGCCCTTGGTGGCAGCCCAAACACCAACCGGTCCCCAGGGCAGGAGCTTCTTCCCTGGTGCTCATTCGCTCGGAAGGAAACTTTTTAGTCCCTGGCTATTAGATAAAATGGACTCCAAAAGCGACCACGTTGCTGGGATGCAGTTGGTGCTGCTCTGGAGAAGTGAAACACCGGGTGATGGTGCCAGCAGTGACCAGGGGTGGATGGGAGCACAGCCAGCGGCACTGCAGAGTGCTGCCTCTGGCTCTGGCCATGCCCTGCCTGGATGATTAACTCCATCCATGGCCATCCCTGCCCCACTGAGGGGTTCAGCAGTGCTCCCACCACCACCCTGCTCCACACACGCTGACGAATCCTCGGTCAGACACTTAGCAAGGTCCACGTTATGCTGCTTCATGTCTAACCCATGGCACCACGGGCCCTGGCACTGCTCTGCCATCTTGGCTTTGCCTGGAGGCTCATGTTCATCCCCTCCAGCAGCCCCTGTCCTCCCTTCATGAGCCCCAGCCTAAGGCTCCAGCTCTGCAGCTGACGCGTCCCTGCATTGTATCTGCTCCAATCTTGCTCATTCCCAGCCTTCCCAGCCAGAAAGGCTATTTATAAAGCCACATTCCTCACCTTTCCCTGGGCAGCACAGGCTCCCTTCCCACCAGTGCCCCCATCTCAGGGGGCAGTATCCCCTCCTGCACCAGCAAACCTCTTCCCAGCTCCACTTCTCGGGGCTCTCATACCCCTGACACACCATCCTTGCTATGGGGAGCCCACACTCTGGGGGGGGTGGGGGGGGCTGGAATCCTGGTGCTTTTCTTTGGGATCATACAACCCAGGGGTTGTCTCTGTGATGGGTAACAGGAGACGAGGATTTCCTCCATCCCCAGTGGGCTGGATGCTCTGGGTATGCCCATCAGGACACACCCCACCACCAACCTGCTCATGGAGGGACCACAGAGGCTTGGTTATCTTGGTATAAAAGAAGCAATTAATCAAAATGTCCAATTAATGCTAACGGCAGAGTGGGGACAGGCTGATGCAGGCAGTGGAGCTGCAGCAGTGGGGCAGGGACAGCGGGCAACATCCGGGAGAGGACGTTACTCCACTGGGAAAAATGGTGGCAGCGGCTTGGCCTGTGTGGGCTGTCTGTGGGGGGACGGGATCGTGCAGCTCGCGGGAGGGTGGGCTGAGCCCGCACGTTGTTCAGAGGCGTGATGCAGAGCCCGGAACAACAACGGCGCTTTTCAGAAGAATGGGACTGGCTCCTGAACCATCTGGGCACTTTCACAAGGATGCTTGTATTCACTGGAGTAGCTGCGGCTTTGCCATGGATCCCACTCGGCATAAATGGTTCATCTGCCTCGCAGCTCCCTTCTGAACCAGCTGAACTGCTAGCGAAGAATGGGATCCGCGGGGCTGGCAGGTGCTGCTTTCATCGGGAACAGAAGCTCCGGAGCCAGCTGAGCAGCTTTAATGAAGAGCATTCACGGGCGGCTTTGTCAGGGAGCCCTTGCCCGTGCCACGCTCCGGTGTCGGCCGCACTCCTCGGCCCAGCGGGGGCTTTGCTGATGTTCCTGTTCTCAACACAGAAACTCCTTCTCTTTATAGAGACCGCTGGCAGGAGCCCCTTGACGGAGTCCATCTCCTCAGCTGCATCCTCAGAACAGGGAATGTTGCTGGAGCTGGAATCTGAGAGCATCTCTGCTTCTCTCTCAAGCTACCTGAAAGGAAACCTAAAGGTTTCCACAGAGCGTATCAAAGGCTGGGAGATGCCTTTATAAAACACTCTGTTCCCCAGCTCCCATTGCCAAGAGCGCAGCTTTGACGAGTAATGTCCTTTTCTTTTCTTTTTAATAACGAACACAGCAAATCCCATAAATTCTCCACATTTGGATACTCTGCTACTGGCAGTTTTCAGTTAAGAGATCCCAAGCACAGCTTCCCAAATGTGTGTTCCAAGTGGATCCTCTGATGTATTTGTTTTCCAGTAGGTTAGGAACTGTTTACTGAAAACCAAACACATCTGTAGTGAGCAGCCAGTTACTGTCTCACTTTGCATTTACGTGGTGCAGTAATAGATGGTGCATGGACAAAGTTAAGGCTGATCCAGCCTGGTGTGCCCAGCTGATGTTTGGGAAGCACTCGGCTGTGTGAATATTCAGTGTGGACAGGAGCAAAGATGCAACAAGTGCCTTCAATTCATTAGTAATGCTTTGCTTTTTGCCTGTCTCGGGTATCTCAATGCAGAGCCTTAAAGGACGACTGCTCAGCTTTAAGGTATGCCAGTGTCTGTAAGGAATAACTACTTGTGCTCCAGATGACCAAAATATGCAGCTCTGCTGTGTCTGGCATGACTTCTTTAGATACCTTCTGCATTTTCTTCATTGGAAGCCAGGAAACGAGGCTGTCAGCTCTGCTTTGCTTTTCAGCAGGTACCCGCATCTGAAATGATAGAAAGCCAGCATTTCTTATCATCTGAGCTCCTGCACGAACCCAGCACCATCCAGACAAGATGTCAAAACATGGCCCAAGCTCACAGGGTTTGCCCATCATTTAAATGGTCAATACTACTGGCGGTGTGGTCATTACACTTCCGAATCAGCTGAAGTCAGTCCTGCTCTGTTCTCCCAGGCTGTCTGCAGTGGGAAGTGGGCATTGATTCAGCAGCTCTCAGGTGCTCTCAGTTTTCTATCCCTGATAAGAGATAGACACCAAAGAGCAAATTCTCTCATATCCCTTAATTACTTGTGGTTGATGAAAAGTTTTGGGGAAGAAGATTTAGCCTGTTTTCAAAGGAGGCCCACCTAGATGCCACAACCAGCACATCTGAGTTCCCTTCCCTTGATTTGCTCTGGGTTTGGAACAAGTGCTTGTATATCCTTCACACCATATTTTTCTACAATAATGAACGATTATAAACACTTTGGTAACCAACGAGGGACCCATCGCTGGCCTTAGGCCAGGATTTGAGCGTGGCATGCTGCTTACAGACAGGAGGCTTTGCAAGGGATGCAGAGGAGGGAGTATTCCACCGTCAGTTAATGTTTGTAGAGCGTGGAAGCCCCTCAGCTACTGTTTGTGCATCTTTCACTCTCAGCTGAACACCAGTGGCCATGGGAAACATTAGGTCCAGTGACTGAGTTACCTCCTCCAGCAAGATTAGGTCATAAATCCCAGTTATTTAGTTAGCTGATATCCAGCAGACACATCCCCTGCAGCGGTGGTGGTGGGCCTGGCTGGGAAGGGACATGCCAAACCAGCAAGAAACCTCCTGAATCTTATTTCTCCCATCACAGGGGAAAGGAGGGTAACGTGCTCTGTACAAATCTTTATGTGTGGCTTTGGTCCCTTTATTACTTCTGTATACCCCCATATTATTTCTAGCAGCCCCATCTGATAAGAAGGGGCTGCACCATCTCCCGCCATGCTTCTGGAGGGTGTTTCACTGCAGGTCAGCTGCTGCAATGAGGGTGAAGAAAGAAAAAAGGGTCCTGTACACTGGGACCACCATCCCAGGTAGAGAGCCAGCCTGGTTTGTGTTGGAAGGGATCTTAAAGCTCATCCAGTCCCAACCCCTGCCATGGGCAGGGACACCTTCCACTGGAGCAGGGTGCTCCAAGCCCCTGTGTCCAACCTGGCCTTGAGCACTGCCAGGGATGGGGCAGCCACAGCTCCTCTGGGCACCCTGTGCCAGCGCCTCAGCACCCCCACAGCTTCTTCCTAATCTCTCATCTCATCCTCCCCTATAATAAAGAACTATATTAAAACACCTCGGCAACAAAGAAATCTCAACAGAAAAGCACGGAGCGTGACTCTTCGGGTCTGCAATTCCCAGGGAACTGCTGCTTTGACTCCTTCCCTGCTGCAGAGCTCATCATAAGCGCATCAGGAAAAGCTCTGCTCCAGGTTGGAGGCTCTGTGCTGCAGCCTGGCTAGAAGGGGCACGCAGGGGTTTCTCCTCTTTCTGAGTCACTGCTTTGGCAGACATTTACATCTCCAATCCTTAACAGTGCAAATACAACTTCCAGTCTCCTTGGGTACTCGCAGAGGCAACGCTGAAAAGCGCTCTCGGCAGTTTTTTGCTAGCAAGATATGCTTTGGTTTATATTTAGGGAATACAAATAGGGAATAGCTCTGAATCCAGCCCAGAAATCCATCTAAAATACTACTGTAATTCTATTTACAGACTGCTTCTGTCAATGTTGTATCAGGCAGAGGGAAGGGTATCACTGCGTCTGTGTCTGGGGACTCTACCGTGAACTGGGGGTCCGTACAAACATGGTACCGGGGTCACCAACACCCCCAGTGCAGTTTTGCCATGACCCACCACTGCAATCACACAGCTTGGGAGTTCTTTTATGGTGCTCGTGATATTTAGTGGTATTTTTCTGGGAGCCCCAGTTCCTGCTGCTGTGCCTGAGAGTAATCACAGTGTCTGTCAAAATGAAACAACCCATCGCTCCTGATTGCAAAGGAAGGCTTGAACATGTGAAGCATATGGGCCAGAGGGTGCTCAGCAGGGCCAGAAATAAGACAGCAGGAAAAGCAGCCCTGGAGGGGGTTCTCTCTATCTCAGGCTCCTGATTTTCAGGCATGAGGTCCTGGAGCTGCTAATGCTGCCCCTGATGTGCAGCATCACAGCAGACTCTTTTCCTTTTGTAAGCATCTTCACAGTCTTGGTGTGAAGAGGGCGCCTGCTCCGGCAGCCCCGGCTCTGCAGATGAATGTGGAATGACAATGAGAGCCGCTTGCCCCAGCGCACTCGCAGCCATGGCTCCATCCACCCGCCCTCAGCCAGGCGAGACACAGCACAATGCCAACAGCAGGAGAATCAAATGCTCCATTACTGTTTGTCCAAAGGAAGGAGGAATGGCAGAAGCTCCATAATTGAAACGCTGCACAGATCTGAGAGACTTGAAACCAGCGTTTGCCAAGGGAAGAGCAGAGGATGCTCCTCGGCATCAAACATCTTCCTAAAACGTATGGTTCTTGTGCACCGTGTAAAGAAAATGCCTTTGCACAAGCAGTGGTCCAGGCAATGGGCATCGCTTTCCATAACTTGCTTTTATTTTTCCCTTAAATATGTTTAAAATTACTTTTTTCACAACATTTCTTGTAGGAGCTTCTTGTCTGAGGGAAATGGCTCCGGGGGTGCTTCTGCATCTAAACATTGAACAGCCCCGGTTGAGAATTTACTGCTTATTATCTTCATCTCATACACGCAATTGTTGGCAGTCGTAGCTGCAAGAGAACCGCAAAGCTCATCTGGGCCCGGGCGGCCACGGCGCTGGGCTGCCAGCGGGAGGGGATAATCCTGCCCTTGCTGCAGGCACCGCACATTGCGGGTGGAAAGAGACAAAGAGATCTGTGGTGCCTGCTCAGGGCCACCTGGAAAGGCAGAGAATACTCCGAGATGCTGCTGCCACTATGGATGAGCCTTACACACTCTGGCGTTCTGGTGACACAAATGTGTGTGCAGCCGAGATGAGGAACCCTGGGCCGGGCTTGGGGCTGCTCCCTCCACCTCCATCACCATCCTGATCCACTTCATTCTGCCCTTTGGAACACTCTTGGTCCATGGAACTGGCTATCATCAGAGCCTAAAGAGGTAAAGCCAGGGCCTGGTCCACAGCCTCTGGTCTGTCTGAGTTACTCAGTATTGGTAAGACCCTGGACAACCAATGGAGCGATGATGTCCACTTGTGATTCAGCCTTTTCTCCACAAAACGGATCTTTTTCTACAGGATCCTTTCTGCAGGTTAAGGAATTCTAATGGAAAAGCTGCATTTCCCAGGGCTTCACTCCCCAGACAGGACAGGGAGAGGTTGGCAGCTCAGCAGCCCATGGTACTGCAGCGGAGCAGCCTCCACAGCGGGGCTGGGTAACGCATGGAACCTTCCCTTCCCCAGCAGGAGAGCCGGGGGTTTTGCCTTGGTTTTGTGTGGTCTTTTTCCCCTTTGTGTGAAGTTACCCTTTTATTTAGAGTCAACATAAAATCCTCTCATCCCTGTGGATCTTTCTTCGCTGTCTGGGAGCCAAGACTGTGCTGAGCTGCAGAAAAGAGACGAAGTAGGTATTGTGCATCGGAACTGTATTTCCCATAAGGGAAAAAACCCTATGGAAGCATATTTAGGAAAGCAATTGGCATCTATATTAACTGCTTTCCAAAGAGCAAGAGCCCATTTATCTGGGCTATTATCTCAGCATAGCCCTCTTTGAGGTTCTCAATACAGACAGCATAACTCATCCCCTTCGGTCTGCTTCATAACTGCCTTCTGCTAAGCCAGGAGGAGCCACATCCTGGCTCCAGCAGTTTGGTGCTGGGGGATGTGGGTTCTTTAGGCCTGAGGTGGACTCCAGAGGCTGCAGTTCCTTTCTGGATTTTATCGGGAGGAACGAAGAGGAACTGAGCAGCAGACATTAAATGTCTATTGGAAGGTGGCAGGGCTTGGAACTGGATTGGCTTTAAGGTCCCTTCCAGCCCAAACCATTCCATGGTTCTGTGAAGATGGGGTTTGTAAAGATGAGCATCACCTCAGGGTGCAGGCTGGTCAGACTGCCACCATCTCACCTGCAGCACAGTACTGCACTGCACAGCACAGTACAGCACTGCACTGCACGGCGCAGCACTGCACAGCGCAGCTCAGCACCGCACTGCACTGCGCTGCCTCGGGAGGCAGTTTTCTCCCTCAGGTAGTTGTTAGCAAATGCAGGATCCCTGCTGCTGTACCGCAGGTGAGCAAGAGCCTGGCGGGACAGACACGGAGGAGCGGAGCCGCTGCGCACCGCGCGCTCTGGAACGCTCCCTCATCCAAGCAGAGCGTGTTTTAACGGGGCTGAGGAGCAAATCGGACATGGGAGGGCAAGGCCCCCCCGGCTGTGCGTGTGCTGAGGCTGCGGGAGGCTGCTCCTGGCGAGCCCTGGGGGAGCACAGCGGGCAGCGTCCAGGGAGCTCCCTGGCAGGCAAAGCCAAGAGCAGGAAGAGCAGGGCAGGGCATTTGCCCATGGAAAAGTCAATTATCCGGCGTTCAGACCAACCCTGGAAACCCGCACTCAGTTTGGTGCTGGAGTGCTTAAGAGATGTGCAGACAGCACAGAAGAGAATGAATAAAACCACTGAGGGGCTGCAAAAATACCCTCCGAGCTCCATCTGTTTAAGTTCTAACGAGTACTGAGAGTTGGCTTTATTAAAGCATGTAACTATCTTCATGGTAAAGAAAACACGATGGTTAAAGGTTCTTTTATTCAACAAAGGGAGGAAGAGATGGTGCCGACAGCTGGGAATCAAAGCAGAGAGGCTGAGATGAGAGACGAAGCAGACGGGGCTCACAGCACCCTTGGGAGCTGGGCTCAATGGCTCCTCGCGCATATCCCATTTCTGCAGAACCTGTCTTACTGAGAGGCAGATTCCTGCACATGGGACCACCACAGCCCTGAGCTGGGTCTCCTCTGCTTATTCCCACTGCTCCTGGACCTGCGGCTGCTTTGGACCCTGAAACCCAGATTTCTAAAAGCTGTTCTTCAGTGAAGATGGGGAAGATGAAAGAAAGAGGACTTAAAAAAGGAGATAAAGGCTGTGAAAGCAAACAGCAATTAACCTTCCTGTTCTGAACATCCAGCTTCCTGGAGCTCAGGCACATGGCACCGGAGGGGAGCACAGTGTGGCCCCCCTGCAGGATGCAGATCCTGCTCAGCACCATGCATGGCACTGCTCAGCTTCCACACTGTGCTGGGACCACAGCGCTGATGATGGGTACCAGGGGCAGGGAGCAATGTCTCCACCATACCCACAGTGACACTGAGGATGGGGCACAGGGATCCATGCTCCGGCTCCAATAAGCTTTTTGCTGGTGCTTTTGGCACTAGTTTGGCCACTGCCATGGCCATGGATGGTTGGTGGGGATGGGGGAACAACCCAGCACAAACTGGACGGAGATCCCACCAGCCCAAGTGTGCGGTGCTGTGGGGCACAGTGTGCCAGGACTGCAGGCACATGTGTGCTGGAGGAGCTATGCTCAGGTTTGAGCAGGACCCTACTGGGCTGCTTTCTCCTGCCTGGAAGCATACACAGGTCCTCCCTCTCCCCTCCTGCTGTAGCATCTCTTTGGGAGGGTGAACCAGCCTTCTTGCGGATGTAATGCCCATGTGCATCTCCCAGCAGAACAGGAAGATGGCATTACACAGTGCTGCAGTTTATTAGTCAGCTGAAATGACCGTGTTACGCCCCTGCATAATAAATCCACCACTGTGCCACTGAGGAAACCCTACACAACAAAAAGCAGCATCAGATGCACTTCAGCAGGGAACACTGGGGCAGAGCAGAAATCATCAGCGTCTGCAGCCATGGCAAAATGGTCCCAGAGCAAAGATCTATGGTCAAATGATCCAGGGGCACAGGGCGGTGACGAGGGGACTCGGCACAACCCACACAGGATGGGCATGGCCACAAGGACCAGAGCACAGCCTCGCAGGGCTCTTCCCTTCGGACCAGGGTGCCCTCTTGCTCTCTCCAACACATGAGCAGCTCTGACAAGCTGCAACTGGCACCTACCAAGCACTCAGATACAGCCCACTAGAGAGTAACTGTGCCAGCGCTTCCTGGTGAATGAGGGTGAGGTGGCACAGCCTGACCGTTAGCAAGGTCTGGTGCAACACAAAGGGAGCTGAGAGACCAAGCGAGACAAGGAGCAAAAGGTGAAGATTCCCCAGCACATGTTGTGAGTGAGGGCAGGGATGGGGCTCCGGAGGCGGGGTGATGTTTGATGGGAACAGTGGGATGCGAGTGCTATCTCGGAGCATCAGTGGTGGGACCCTGATCTCAGTGTCACTTCCCAGGCTGGCGCCTGAGCATGGTGTGTGTGCCGGTTCCCACCATCCCATGCTGGGCACACACAGACCTGAAACCAGATGCCCTCTGGCCAGCAGAAACAGGGGTACAGGCTGCACACCCCCAGGCCGAGACACTCGCAATACCTGAAGAGCTGTCAGCATCCTTCAGGAGTGGGAATACTCATAAATATGGAGTGGGAAAGAGTTCAGTCAATAGGAGAAGCAGCTCTGCTGGCAGAGCCCATTGCCATGGTACCTGTCAGCAGCTCGCAGCGTTGTTTCACACGTCCTATGCTCTGAAAAGGATCTTTTTTAAGCAGCAGCATTTTAAATCTGAGCCATGCAGATAGAACTATCTTGCCACCCCACCTTGGCACCCACAAATCCAGCGAACTCAATGTGTGGTTGGTGAATTGTATTAACTCAGTGTATTCCAGGATATAAAGCCCTGGAAGTGCTGACTGGCTGAACCTCACAAAGTCTGTTGCTGGTATTTTATCACGTTACAGATTGCTTCAATAGCAAATGGATCCTCTTGACTTGGAGATATGCAATAGCAGCAGAATGAGGTTTTTACTCTGGGAATGTGAGTTTCATCATCAGAAAGGCATTTCATAGAACCATAGAATCCCAGACTGGGCTGGGTTGGAAGGGACCTTAAAGCTCATCCAGTTCCAGCCTCCTGCCAAGGGCAGGGACACCACTAGAGCACTCATTTCACATGGTGCTAATGCACCCACCACACTTCCCTGTCTGGGGTGATCCTGCCCTTTCCCATGAGCTCACAGTCAGGCCTGTTATAGTTTCTATCAGTTTCTGACCCCTTCTCCCTGTTACGACTTCGGCCGAGGCTGCCCCTGCGAGCCGGGAGCCGGAGGAGCAGGATCCAGCTCCCTCCACTGAGCTGGGACCCGGGAAGGGTCGGCACACGCCTCCCAAAAGACCACAGCCCCTCCAGTCCCGGCACCCTTAAACGCAGCGGAGTGCGGTGGAAAAGACGGGGTTCCCATGGGAACGGGAAGTGCTGACATTTCCAAAGTGAAGCAGGAAAGAAGCAGCGAAGTAGGAGCTCAGCGGGGCGCGGTGGCCATGGACCTGCGGGCGCACATCCTGCCTCTGCCCTCTCTGTGCTCCAGGAGAGACGCTTCCAAAGCACCCAGGTTAGAGCCCGGCTCCCAGCCACATGCAAAACATTTCTGTTTGTCTGGTGTGCGGGGTTAATTCAGGCCAACTGCCCAAAAGGGTCATCTTTATACAGAGGTCTATGGAGCAGCCTTTACCTGCAGCCACGGGACGGGAGACAAAGCGTCCACATGAAATCACACGGGGGCATTTCTCTCTCATGCAAAATGATGGATAAGTAAGGCAAATCGAGCTGCCATATTGCTGGAGCTGAGTTATGTGTTACAGCAGCATAGAGCGCACTTGCTGCTCAGCAGTTACATGTCCTGGAGTTCCAGATAGGGAGATCTTGAGCTCAGAGACATTTCTCTTTCTGCCAGATCAAAGTGACATTAGAAGTGATGGTGACTCCAGGGAGATGCTGACGTTGGACACCCATGTCTCCAGCAAAAGGGCACAGTGCTGCCCCAAGAACACTGGTCCTTCATGGGCTGGAAGAGGTGCTGCAACCACAGTTCTTTTCTACAGCACAAACAGCTTCAACATTAAAACCAATGACGTTTTTTGCAAAGTGAAGAAGTCAAGTGGATGAAGAGTCAGTCGTTAACTTCCACTCACTCTGATTCCGAGCCATGGAAAGGAGATCTGGAGGCATGGAGGATGCATCTAGCCAAGGAGAAGAGGGGGTGCGAGTCCCTGGGAAGCAGCCTGAAAATGAGAAACAAAATGGAATTACCAAATGTTTCTGATAGAGTGGATAAAAATAGCAAATGATTAATGTCATCATTTAGGAATCTCAGAAAGTGCCAGCTCTTGTGATCAGGAGCCGATCTGAGAGGGAAGCGGTGCTGCTGCCAGCTGGAGGCTCGCTTACCTGCAGGACACAAAGGCCCTAGCAACCACCCTCCCCATTCAAAACTGAACGTCGGGAGCCCCAGCACAGCCGAAGCAAAGACTCCTCTCTGGAGCCAAGGGGTCCTCTGCGTCCCCAGGCTTTTCACATCCCCGGGCACTGACTCCTCCTCACCTCACCCAGGGACCCCGGAGGCACCTGTCCTCTCAGATACACCAGTTGGCATCTCCCAGGTATGAACGCACCTGAACAGGTCCCCCTGAGAGCAGAGGGAGGGTGAGGAGCAGAACCCAGCTAAGCCCTTCCCACGCTCCTCCTGGTCCCCAGGAGAAACCCTGGCCCTGGAGCTCAGTGGAAGCTCATCACTTCTTTCTGTGGAGCCAAAATGTCACCTCCAGAGCGCAGCAGCCGCCCGCAGCGCGGGGAGCGCAGCCCGCAGTTAGGAGCGCTCCCACTGACAGCGCTAACATTTTTAGGTCCTCGTCCTCACAAATCGCTCAGGGGCATTTCCATCCCTCCTCGGCGCTTTCGCTGGTACCTGGGCTGGGGTTGAAGATGCCCCATCACGATATTGCCTTTTTGGAAGGCAGAGCCCCAGTACTGAAGAAATGGATGCGGAGGGAGTGGTTTCCCAAGCAACAGTAACCAGGTGAGAGCGGGACCCTGCCTCTTCCTCCTTCTCCTCCTATTTTCCTCCTCCTTTTTCTTCCTCCTTCTCCTTCGCCTCCTCCTCCTCTCCTCCTGCTTCTTCTGCTCCTCCTTTTCCTGCTGCTCCTCCTCCAGACGGTGGGGATGCAAATTACTCATCCTCTCACTAGCCCGTGGGTGGCATTTGACAACTCGCTGCTGTCACACAGGTCAGAGCACCTCTAACTATAACAGGGGCACTTACAACAATGGTGCATCATTCAGCCCCAGGGCAAGGCAGGCAGCCCTGGGCAGGCAGGCTCCTGGATGCTGCAGAGCCTGATTCCTCATCCAGCTCAAGCCTTGCTCCCACCCTCCTCCCAGAGCCTGCTTCCCCCAGTCTGACTTTGCGGCTGCTGAATGACAGCAGTAGGTTTATTGATGCTGTGTGGAGCTACTCCTCAAATACACATCAGAGGTGGGTGTGGGCATCCCCTGCCTCTTGCACCCACACTGTCCACGAGGGCCCTTGGCGGGTGCATCCCTACTCCCGATGAAGCCCACAACCAGCCCAGGGGCTCTGCAGACCAAGCTCCTTACGACCACCTTAAAAAGCACCTTCAGCACAGCACAGCAGCCTCTTCCCCAGGAGACTGAGCAGGGAAGACTTCCCAGGTGAGGAGCACCCGGCTGGACACTGCAGCATTTGCATGGATGCAGTAGGACTGAGTCATGGGCTGGGCAGCATCCCTCAGCTGGAGACACTGACTCATCACTCACACGGATTCCAGGCATCCTGGCCATCCATGAGAGGCTGCTGACCCATCTCTCCCTAAGGAGAGGGAGCAAGCAGAGCAGGAAATGCCGCACTTCAGTGTTTCAGGGGGTTCAGCACAATGAACAAGAGTAAGGGTAAAGCCCCCCCTGCCCATTGCAGATCCATCACTGGGAGCAATTAATGAATCCCAGAGCAAGGAGCTACAGTACAGTCTGAGACAATGTGGAGATAACATTCACTCTGCTGGCCATGACTGAGATGCTCCATGCAGAACTGTCAGGGATTTGTGCTGGCAGAGGCACAGAGCAGCATCCCTACCTCCTCAGATCCATCCCAGATCCTCCTCAGATCCATCGACTGTCCCACCTGCAGCAAAGCAACTTGTTGCCACCTTCAGGAAGAATCAGTGACAGTCCTACCATCAAGACACTATCAGGTGAGGCAGTTCCTATCCCACTCCCCCATGTTGCAGAGACAGGAGGACGTGAGACATCCTGCAGTTCCTGCAGTGCTGCTCTGTTTGCTTTGGCTGCAGGCAGCTGCCTGGAGCACCACATCCCTGGGGTGACCGAAGGAAACGGTTGTCATGGACTTGCTGTCTAGTCTGCTTGTGCTGGAGGAGGGTGAGTTCTTCTGTCTCCATCTTTTGGATGCCAGCATCAATCCTGGTCTGTGCTGGCAGTGAGTGATGGACGCCCTGCAGAGAGCATTAATGGAGGGAAGTCCCTTGGCTGCTTTACTGGGCCACTCTCATTAAACTAGAGTGGTCTTATCTGTTTGATTGGCTCAGGCTATAATCTGGTTTCATTCCCAGAAGGATACAGGGAGCTGTTTTCTGCCTTTGCTTTCATGGCTCCGAGGAAGAGTTTCCAATCTGGAGTTAGACAAGCAAATCCACTCCTCCTTCAGCATGTGGACGTGCTGAAGGAAGACAATCTGCTCTTACCATGGATGCCTTTCCAATGACACGACTAGGAAGACGTGCTGACAGACTCTGCTGTCACTGATGGGTTTGCTCCACAACTGCTTGTCTGGGGACTGAAGAGGAAGGAAGCTGCAGGAGGGGCAGCAGCGTTGGAGCAGCTTTTTGTTCTGAGCCAAATTCTGACCTGCACTGCCCTGGGCAGCAGCGCTGCAGCCTCGCAGGAGCCTGTGGGGATGGTTTCTCCATCCTAACTTAGGTGTGAACTCAGCTCCACACCCTGATTCTTCCCATTTCAGATCACTTTTGCCTCAGTGTCACCCCACCGGGCACCAGGGAAGGGAGGAAGCAGCTCCTCTGTATTCCTGAGGCTGCATCAGCTTACAATGGCAGTGCCTTAGTGTGGTCTCCCGTACGGTCTCACACCCATAACGTGCTGTTGTGATAGTACGAGCACAGGGAAAATGGGAGGAGTCCTTTCAGCTGAGAGGACAGTTTCCTGCAGCAGATACAAATGGGACTGAGAAAATGAGGATCCGGGCTAGGGATCAGAGCAGCCCTGTGTGGGAGTTAGGTACAGGACAAAGCAGCACAGCCTGGCTCAGCAGCACGCAGGCGGCACACCGCACAGTGAATAACTTCACCTCAGTGGAGGTCTCTTCCATCTCCCCTTTCTGTCCAGGCTCCAGCCACCACTGAACGGATTCCTTTCCTTAGGAACCACCTTGGAGCTGGTAGAGTAAGTCCCGGCTGTAACAGCTCATCTTCCCACTCGCACTGAACAGCAGCAACAAGCAGTGAGTGACACATGGAGCCTGCCCGAGCGCGTGACTTGTACAATTAGAATGAGTGCAAAAAGAAGGAGTTCATGTTCCAGTGCAGTCTAACTCGGGAAATATGTTTGTTAAGGGATGTTTGGGGGTGATTTCCATGACGTACCCATTTGCCCACACGTGCAATTCTGTGACAGACCACAGAAGCGTTTTCAGCATCAATATGGTCCCTTAGGGAAGGAAGCATCCCTCTTCTTCAAACCGCATAATCCCACCCTGAGCTGGCCACTGGAGAGTGGAGAGGTGGAGCAGACACATCAGTGGCCAATGCTCAGCAATGGTGTGAGGTTGTCCTGCTCGCTGGAGACAAACTCAGATGGGATGGTCACATAGGGATCACCGATGGGGTTTGGCCTATGCACAGGAAACAAGAGGAATACAGACAGTGCATGCGTGGCCATCGCATCAGTCACAGAAGCTGACTCAAGTTCTGACTGCAGCCCCTTGAACTACAGCATGAATACCTCATAACAAGGCAAAAATCCCCATGCAAAACTACCTGCTCTTCATATTCCTCCACACAGAACAGCTCAAAGGGGGCTGTAAATCGATCCCACCCTTAACGCCAAACATGCTGCTCCCCACAGTTCCAAGCTAACAAACTGTGCTATTTCAGTGCACTTTTAAAGTGCGTCATCTGCATTCTAACCACTGACCTTTCCCTAATGCCCTTCAGGCATCCAACAAATAGGTTACATCTGCTCCTGCAGAAGCATGACAAGATGTGGAGGCCGAGGTCTCCCGGGGTTTGGAGCAAAGCAGCCTTATCCTCATTCTTTCACATAACCCAGAAGCATGGGTGGGAGCACCCATGGGCCATGAGCATCACAGGGGTCCCCCCAGCGTTCCAGGCTGCACCTCAGCCTTCCGTTCCTGGGATCCTCCTTTGCTGAACGCCCCCTCCCAAGGCACAGGCACAGTTCTGATACTGGCTTTTGGATTTTTAATGGGCTTGTTTTAACCTTCAGGGTTCGTTGTCTCGCACCCTCCGGCATCAGCTCATACCCACAAAGGGAAATGTTAGAGAAGACGACAGCAAAGTGAAAACCACTCAAGTGACCTGATGAGCTGGACACCCAGCTGGTGACCCACGAGAGGGCTGTAGTGGTCCCCACAGCTTCCCAGGACTCTGCAAGCTGGTTCGTTGAACTTCCACAAGGAGAAAAACCTTTCTGCATCCAGATTCACCGTTAAAAACCCCTTAAAGGCTGCCTCCTGTGACATGAGATGTAACTGAACTCTGACGTGTCACCGTTCATCACATGCTTTGATGGCTGGAAGCACGCACGACCAGGATAAAACCTGAGATGCTCCTTCTCCTGTGTGGCTTTTTTAAAAGGAAGCCCTTTGTAAAGGCTTCTGATGAGTTTCCCCACTTTTGCGGGGTTATCAGGTTTGACATGGAGCATGCACCTCATGGCTTCTCAGGGGCTAACTCCTGCTGCTGAAGAAGACGGTTTGCACCACTGGTCTCATCCTGCCCAAAGTGGCTGACATCAGAGAAGGATACAGGGGACATCAGCATCCTCCCCATGGCCCAGGACAACACTGTGAGGTGCTGGCACAGGGTGCCCAGGGAAGCTGTGGCTGCCTCATCCCTGGCAGTGTTCAAGGCCAGGTTGGACACAGGGGTTTGGAGCACCCTGCTCCAGTGGAAGGTGTCCCTGCCTGTGGCAGGGGTTGGAGCTGGATGGGCTTTAAGGTCCTTTCCCACCCAAACCGTTCCATGATTCTATGACACTGGCAATGGCTGGTAAGTGAGGCAGTCCCATGACCCAGGGTGTGGGAAAATGAGAACCTACGTATGCATGTAGAGAAGGCAGTAGGTCCATCACATGGCAGCTAAATGAGGTAGGAGCTGTTCCTAGCTACTCTGTTAGGCTTGATTTACCCTTGGGCATTTTGCGCAGCAGGGGTTTGTTCCTGCAAGGCATGGTGAGTTCCAACCCAATTCAGCCAGATAAGGTTGGTTAAGGTGCTCAGATCTGATCACACTGCCAAACCCCTTTCTAGACTACAGCTGAAGAGCTCAGCACTTGAAGGACAGGTCTATAAGAATCCAACCCCTGTTAACACAGCACAGAAAGATGCTGGAGGCCAGCTGACAGGCAGCATCCCATTAGAGAACTGTGATACCCGGGCACAGTCACCAAGCTGAATGCCACATTCAGAGCTGCCTCTTCTCCGCCCTCCCAGAAGGCCTTCACGCCCTCAATGGGATGCAGTAATTAAGCCGACATGGAAGAACACAACCATTCTTCAAAGGGCTGGCAGATTGGTTGGGGATTTCTCCCGCAGTTGCACAGCTGCACTTTGGAAAGGATGTTAAAGGAAGCAAGCAGAAACAGAGGAGCAGCAGAAAGTGAGGAAGAACAGAGGAGTGCGATAGACAGGAACGATAAAAAGGAAAATCTGTTCTCCTTGCACAAAGTGACATCGGGAAAGTCAGGAATGACAGAGCACAGCTGGCTCCGCCACGGTGCTGATGCAGATGTTCCAACAGAATGCAGTTGGCATGAGATTGAGTTGTGCTGGACTGCAAGTTGGAGTCTCCGCAAACGCTGTGTCAAGGGCTGGGATCTGCAGATCACAAGCTGTCCTTCGCACCTCGCTTGCAAAAGAAACGAGGGACATGCGGCACTACCAGCTCCTGCTCTGAGACTTGCGGTGGGGATGCCCCTGTCTGAGCAGCCAGCTCCTGCCTAACAGCTCGGATGAAAGATACAGCCACCGAGGCAGGAATCACTCAGGTGATGCACTATCTAAAAGCAGGATTGCAGTGAATGAAAGAGTGAGATATCCCGTTAGAAGCAGCTTGGTTTCTTGGGGTGAGCAGGGACCTTGTCCTGGGCTCAGACACAGTCAAGGAAAGCCCTGGTCTGATTTGGTGGTAGCCCCTGACTGCTTAAACCCTTCCCCTTTGTGAGAGACACCAGAAATCACAAACATTTCCAGGTGCAGTGGCATACCTCACGTATAGAACACTCTATACGAGCAGTATAGATATTACTGTCAGGATACATAGATCACAAGCTTAGGGGAAGGCATGGACAGACACACAGCAAGTGGCTGTGCTAGGGTAGAGATGGGAAGGGACCAAAACCTGAACTGCTGTGTGATAATTGTTTGCAGGGGGGCACACGCACATTCAGAAGCCACTCATGTCCTTATTTACAAAGAACCAGGGTCTGTCCTGCTGTCAGCGCACCATTGTCACTGCACTTACCAGAGGTTGCTGCCTGACAGCACTGTTAGGCAAGGAGAGGAAAACATCCCTCTCCATAGCTCTGCTGGGAACCAGCTCGGTGTGAGTGCTGGACTCATTCAATTAACACTTAACCAAACGTGTTTGTGACCAGGGTTTGGCTTCAGTTTAATCCATAACAAATGAAAAACATGAAGAGGAAAACCTCCTCTGAGGTAAGGAGCAACACAGAGATAAGTCTGATTAGGAAGACAACTATTAATAGCAATTATGCTTTAATTACTGTGCCTAATCTTTTCGAACCAGCAGTTTCTAGCACGTCCTCTACCAGACAAAGCACGTAACCCTTCTGATTCTGGGCTCAGTGAGATGTAGAAGGAAAATGAGAGGATCTCCTTCCAGCAGATTCCCTAGCAGATAGGTACAAAACAGCCTTAGGAATATTTGCATAAGCTATGTATGAGACAGCCTCAAAGAAAGGCTGGAGCTGTTCCTCATGGATACAACTCTGCATGTGAGTGTAAACTGTCTTAGCACATCTCTTTGTCTCGAGGGCTGTTTCTCCAGGGCTAGGCTATTGTGCTCTCAGGCTGCTGCCACAAAATTCCAGGCACAGAAAAGGCACTGAAAAGGACATGAAACAGTCTGGACAGAGGGGAGCATTGCAGTGCTGCTGGAAGGGAACACGGACTCTGGCTTGGATACACAGCTCGGGCAGCATCTGATGTTTTACTGCCTGGCTCGCAGCACGAGCCTGGAGCCAAGGAACACATCCAGCTCCTCCGCATGCTGACCCTCACCAGCGACAATGTGGTGGATGGGCAGAGCCCCCTGAAGTGCCTCCCTTCACCTTGGTCTGAACCAGCACAAACTGGCCAAGGGGTCAAAAACCCCAGTGCCAGGATCCCTGGGCTCACGGCAGGAACCCTCACCCATGGTTGCATCCTGCGAACGTGAAGCTGAAAACTTCAGTAAAAAGCTTTATTGAAAGTTTATAACGCTGACAACGTGAAGGTGAGGGTTAGCTGGTCAGTGAGCACAACTTCACCGTGACCGTAACAAACGCATGTCAAAGTACCCACTGAGAATCACATTCTCCTGCACAATCTCATACACTGGATACCCCTTTGTGGTACCTCTTCCTGCTTGGGGTAACTCTTCCTACCTGTGGTATCTCTTCCTACCTGTGGCATCTCTTCCTACCTGTGGTACCTCTTCCTGCTGTGTCCTATTCCCCCACTGTCTTTGGCATAAATATTCTTAAAAGTAAGCTTCAATAGTGTCAACTTGTGAAAACTATTGAAGCATATAAAAGCCAAGTAGACTCATAGCAAAAGATACATTCCAAAGCACTTTCCCATCTTGTAGATGCTGCAACTTGTGTTAATGCAACAGGACAGGACCTGGGGGGAGCTGTCTTTTTTCTTCTCCATAGAAAACTCTTGAAGAAGTTGATTGATCGTCTAATCTAAAAATGAATCTTCTTGTACATCTGAATGAACAGTCCTACAAGCACCATGGCACAACTGACCTTTGCAGTGAAATCACCCACAAATCTAAAGTACACAGACAGATTAGCCAGTGCACCTCAGAACTTCCGCCGATAACCTGAATGCCTGGCCCAGATTGAAGAGAGGCCCCAAGAGCAAACCTTGAACAAAGGCATTGGAAGATAACACAGAACAATAACCTTGCGGGGGTGAGGAGGCAAACGAGCTCCTCCGCAAGCACAGGGCATCCATGGCAAGATGAGAGCCAGCACAGCCTCTGCTCCAGGGCTCCCCGCAACCTAATGCAGCCTTCGAAAGAAATCCATTCAGGAACCTGCTGGTGAGGAGGAAGGATTCGCACTGCTCCACACTCGGCAGTGGGACTGTAGGGTCCCAGGTACAGACAGGATGGAGCTGTGGGTCTCCAGCGTGGGATGTGCCCATGGCCCAATCCTGCCTCAGGGTCCCAAATCCCAGCAGAGTGGGCTGTAGAGAAGCTCAGAGGAAGGAGTCAGGCTCACAAAGGACTGAGTAGAGGTACGTGTCAGGTACAGCCCTACTTACATGCAAAAAGCATAGGATCACAGAAGGATTGCAGAGTTCTATGATGTCCAGAATTCCTAGAATGAAGCCCCAAGTCCTTCTGATGTCAGGATCCCAGAGTTGGACACAGGATTGCAGGGGGGCCTCACTACAGCTCTAAGTAAGCATCTGAGTGTCTCTTTGGGGTGAAAGAACAGTAATTCACTGAGCAGCAGAACTAAAGGCACCTGATTTCCAAAGCATCTGTGTCCTGCCCCTGCATACACCTCCTGATGGGCCTCCAGTCTTTCCCTCACCCTTCAGTGGGACAATTGCCCTGCGCCTGTCTGGCAGGCACCATTTTCTGGGCACACAGGCTTTGCAGACCTGACACTGCTGCCACAAGTGGGCACAAGGCACAAGAGCTCGGGGTGGGGGGGACTTACAGACAGGCAATGGTGTGACTGCAGAGCTCCATTGCATGGGAAAACTGGGCTATGAATGTGGATCACTGTAAGAGCGCTGAGGAACAGGCTTTGGAGGCCGTACAAAGCCACTTGAGGCTGACCTTTCTGAAGAGGTCCCCAGCAGTAATTGCTCCTCTTTGGCCGCCTGCTGCTGTCTCCTCCCTTCATCCCCAGCAGGCTCTTGCCCTCAGTGCCTGTTCTTTGGCTGCAGCCATGCTCAGCACCACACAGGACTCGACTCATTGTCCCAGCACCGTGTGTGCAGCTTTGCTGGCGTGGAACCTGCTGCACCTCTCCACGCACCTGAGCACTGCGATGCTATTACATCAATGGGGCTTATTATTAAATCCCAGTCACTCTGAAGTAAGTGAATTATCCAGGTTTTAGTTGAACCAATTAACTGATACAACACATGAGTCCTGCCTTCTTCAGTGAAGAGCAGCATCTTGCTCCCTGCTCATGGCTCACTGTGAGAGGGATTTCTTAAAACACTTTAATCTAATTAACTTTGAGACTGAGACTCCGCTGGAGGAGCTCGGGTGATGGCAAGGGGGTGTTGCTGTGTGTGGTGCTATCCAAGAACACTCTCAAGGGTTGTGAGGATGGGGGAGTGCGTGTGTGAAAAACAAACTGGTGTGTTCTTCTTGGGACACACCAGTTTACAGCTAGGGAGGTCTTGCTGTTCTTCTAAAACACAACCGGAAGGGTAAAACAATGGGAAGAAGCATTTTCAGAATGCTTTGGCTGTGGGCCTCCTCCAGAGAGAAAAGCTAAAAATGCTAAAAGCACCCTTAAAAGCACCTTTGGGGTGCACGTGACCGAGACTACAGAACACCAGCTACAACATGGAAGTCAAGGCTGCATGGGCTGACCCCAGACCTTCCCAATCCCAAACGCTTTGCCATGGAAATAGTGTTCCCTCAGCCTGCTGAACAGTCCCTCCAAAGGCTCCCCTGCTCTGCTGTGATGCAGCTCCAAAGGAGCATCCTGACATCAGGTGTTTTGCACGGATCGGGATTTCAAAGTGGAACTGGAACGTGCCCAGCGTGGAGCTGGATGCTGCAGAGCTCTGCAGGAGCAGGGAGCAGCATCCCTGGGAGTCCAGTGTGAATCATCCCCATGGCAATGACCTTGCAAGCATTTGTTACAGGAAATGACAGGAGCACAGGCCTTGATGAGTTCCCTGTGAATTGAATAGCCAGCGTAGTGTCTCCCACGTGCACCTGAAGGGAGCTCTAGATTATGGAAGGCCGGGAGTTGTACTGCCCATGCAGGCAAGGTAATAACAGGTCAAAGCACCGTGTGCGGGAGACAATGACTGTATTGAATGCAAACGATCCCCCTGTGTTTCTGCCTACAAATCAACAGTGAATCGGGGGAAGAACCATGGGTTAATTCTGGCTGGCCCTTGCAATGTTATTAGAGATGTTATTATAAAACAAAGGAAGAGCTAAATGAGACTCCCAATGAAAGAAACAAAAAGGAAGCAGGTTAAAGTCCACACTTGTTACTCGTGTTTACAAACATGATACCGAATCCCACAGCCTACACACTGAGGTGATTTAACATTAGGACTAAACCAGATTTAGCCTGCGTTTTCTTGTTGCGACAGTTGAGCTCCTGGGGTTGTACCCAGGGCACACACTGCTGCCCCAGCCCCACCGCCCAGCGTTTCCTCTGCTGAACCCCCAGCACACAGGGCTCGGGGCAAGGTGCTTGCCAGGCTGGGACTCGGCCACAGGAGTCCTGGTGATGCTGCTCCCCATCTGCTTCCGCCCTGACAGGTCCTCAGACAGGGCTTCACCCCCTCAAGCCTGTCCCACCCAGTGACCTGCGGTGGAGAGAGGCTTGAGGGCTGCTCACACCCCAGCCGTAGATGGAGTTTGTGCTCCCTTGGTATTTGGCGACTCCAGCTAGAGGCAGGGATGAGATGAGGGCATCGAGGGCATCTCGGCTGCTGTATAAGCAGATTAAGTTTACGTGCAGCTGATCCACAGAGAAATGGCTCAGCAGGAGTCCCTGACAAAGACAGATTCCTCCTCAGCTCACATTCTGCTTGCTCACAGCAGCACACTGGGTGATAGTGTTATTTACATGACCTATCCTCTCTTCTCTGAATTGCATCTCTTCACTCCTCAACCTCCAACCTGGGTCGCAGCCATCCCATTAAATTAGGCCCATTGCTGAAGCGGCCCTGAGAGTCATTTTTCTTCCTGATGTCTCTGCTCCTCCCAGGAATGCTCTTGATGCCAACTGCAGTCCACTGGAAAAAGGATTTAGAAGAGAGAAAAGTAAACCAGCTGCTGTGAAAAGCTCCATTATTTTTCCTCATCGGAGGAACAAGAACTCAGCTCCTAACATGCCTTCAAGGAGGGGGGAGGTCAGAAGGCACCAGCTCTGCCCTCAGGAAGAAAGAAGCTGAGTCTCGAAGGGAGCACTGCCATTTCTCCCAGTCACAATGGCTGCTCTGCTCCTTGAGAAGCCAGTGTGTGCAGCAGGTGCTGTGAAGGCGGGCAGGACACTGGTGACGGTACCTCCTGGAGAGGGAAAGCTGCTATGGCTGTTCAAGGTGTTTCCCTGGGTCCACCTGCCCTGCTTCTCCCTCTCCCCGACCCTGGCAGGATGAGACCCCCCTGCAGCAGCACTCCCAAGGACACCTCAGCAATGAGGCGGCCTGGCTGGCTCCCACGCCATTTCCCTCTTCTCCTTCCCATGCAGTGTCCCAGCTTCCCGCGAGCAGCTCCTCACAGCAATGGCTCCTCTTCAGTGCCCTTCGGACGGTGCGAGCTCCCTGAGTCGGCTCCCCCCGCACGGCCAGTCCTGAGCAACTGCTGAAGCTGATGGAAATTTCCTGCAGTGCATTCCGTGGAGCTCCTCCAGGCTCACACCATGGAAGCACACCAAGGAGCACAATTGACCCTCTTGTTCTGCATCTTGCGGCTCGCAGGGCTTAATGAGACCGAACAGTTAAAGAAATGGGTGACGACAGGGAAGCTATTTGGCACTCGGAAAACAACAAGGAATTTGGAGCCCGTGTGTGGTGGAGGACAGGGAGCACAGGCAGGAAGAGGAGGAATCATATTCACAGCTGTAAGGAAATAGGAATTTTCTCTGGAAGCATTATTTAAATCATTTGCAGCCTAATTTAGCACATCAAAGACTGTCCAGTTTCTCAGTGCCCTGCGTGGACTCGGTACTTCAGGCCAGCTCTAACTTCCAAGGACACAAGCACTTCCCCGGCCTTAATGGAGCCATTTGCTCTTGAAAATGTATCACATTCCTGTCCTGTGTCAGCTTTTCCTTAACCCAGCTCGATATTCCTTTCACCTTTGCAGGAGCACCTACACAACGTACGCTTCTGCTGCCCTTGAGATTGGAGAGCAGGATTTTCCTGCAGTGATGGATAGCTAACGGAGCTAGAAGAGGCTTGGGAAGTCACCAAGCACGTGTCCTGTCTGCCACCCCGCTCAGGAAGGACTGCAGCACCTCCGGCTTTTGAGGGTTCTGTAACCCACCTGATCCGCACCCCGGCACATCGGGGAGCCGGGAGATCACTGCCAAGAGCCTCCCCTTTCCTCCTCCGCCCCTGCCCAGGCTGTCGGCGCTATCGCTGCTCCCTGGAGGGTTCCCAGGCTGGAGGAGTCCCAGCGAAGATGAGCCCTCCGTCAGGAGATGAGCACAGTGGGAGCAGGGCTGAGCGCAGCTCTGTGCTGGAGAGGCAGTAGATGACAGCCGTTGTGACGGCAGCTCTTTTACTGAGCCCCAAATTAAACTGGAAATGCACACTTTTCATATCACTGAGAACATGACAACGCACAACATGCACGGACGGCTCCTGGAGCCCTCAGCTCAATAAAGTGCTGCTTTTCCCATCCTGAAATGCCAATTCCTCTAGAGCAATACAAAAACCTGCCAAAATCCTGAGCACTATTTATCATTCAACTCCTGGGATTTCTACTGTGAAGGAAGAAACAAATACAGGAGATTCTCAAGTATGACAAAAGTGCTTTCCCATCCATGTGCTGTAATGATCACTTGTTTTCTTTTCTGCTGAGGGCAAAGGAAGAAAAAAACCAAAGCCACCTAACCTAGGAATCAGAACTGGAAACTGCATGTGGTGCTTGAACATCAGGAACTGGCCTGTTGAGACAGCAGTACTTCTGCACTCACACAGACACAGTACCATAGAAACCCAGACTGGTTTGGGTTGAAGGGACCTTAAAGCTCCTTCAGCTCCAACCCCTGCCATTGTAGAGACACCTTCCACTGGAGCAGGGTGCTCCAAGCCCCTGTGTCCAACCTCGCCTTCAACACTGCCAGACACAGGGCAGCCACAGCTTCTCTGGGCACCCCCTGACAGCGCCTCAGCACCCTCACAGGGAAGAGCTTCTGCCCAAGAGCTCATCTCAGTCTCCCCTCTGGCAGTTAAAGCCATTCCCCTGTCCTGTCCCTCCATCCCTTGTCCAAAGCCCCTCTCTAGGTTCCCTGCAGCCCCTTTAGGCACTGGAGCTGCTCTGAGGTCTCCCCTTCAGGAGCCTTCTCTTCTCCAGGCTGCCCCAGCCCAGCTCTCTCAGCCTGGCCCCAGAGCAGAGCTGCTTCAGCCCACGCAGCATCTCCATGGCCTCCTCCAGACACATTGGAGCAGATCCACAAATCAGGACCACCTGCCTGTACCAAATTACTCTGTGTTTAAAAGTCTTCCCTTGGAATTGCCATTTACAATTGTCTTCCAGAGCATCAGCAGTAAAGAGCACCTCCGTTTGTGTGTAAGTTGGGGAAAAGAAAAGCATTAGCCAGGTTCCAGCACGACTTTTCACAGCCCAGTAAGCTCTCATTGAATCCCTTAATCCTTAATAAGTATTTGTGCTTAATTGCTGATTTTATCTGAACCTGGTACTTCTGCCATAATTGATGAACACTGTTTGCAGCGGGGTTTTACAGTTCTCGGTGCAGATGGAAACCTCGCTTCATTGCCTGTGCAATTGGATCTCCTCTCCATGGCACGGCGGAGGTGCCTGGCACCATCTAGTGCCAGGATGCCAGGCGCTGGCACTGCCGGGCAGGTGCTGGACATCAGGACATTGTGTTATAGAACCAGAGAATCAACTAGGTTGGAAAAGACCTTTAAAAACATCAAGTCCAACCATTACCACATCTAAATTGCAGTATTTAAGTTTATGCATTGATATAATTCTGCATATAGAGTCTTTATTAGAAGGCAATTCCAGCAACCATAGTTGAGAAAGGGCTTCATTGTCCTAGGGTGAGGAAAAATAGAGAGCACCTGCCCCTGGTATGTATAAATGTGTGTATTGTGTCCATAACGCAGGGAGAAATCAGGCAATACATACATCCTGGTACATCGTCTTGAAGCTTTAAGGACATGGTCCGCAACTTGTATCACCCTGGACTCTAATTCCCACAAATATATCATTCTATGGTTCTATGACATCCAGTAACAATTCCCCACACAGGGATACACTCTTGTGTGACTTCCAGAACCACCCCATGCACTCCTGGAGGCCAAGCCTGTGATCTGCGTTGCCTAAAACATTTCTATGAAAATGCTTATGATTCAGTTTTTCAGATGCTCCATGAATTCCATTGGCTGTAGTGGGGCCTTTGAGACCTGGCACAGCACCACCCCCTCAGGCCAGAGAAGGTTTCCCTTTGTCCCACAAGATCTCATTTACATTTCGCAGAGTTAAATGTGACTTATTCTTTTCCTGCTCTGCTTGTGTTCCCCAGCACTGAATATGGATGCTTTGTGAAACCACAACCACGCTGGAGACAGAAGAGCCACAACCACCACCACATTAAAGTACTTGTCCTCACTCTTGCTGAGCTACAGCAGCCTCTTCACAGCACATGAACCTCCCCCCTGGAGTGCAGGGAATCCCCCAAAGCTTTCCACACCTACTCGGGGGCCTCAGCTTCCCCCTTCTCCAGGGACACTACTTTTTCCCTCCCCTTCTGGGCTCTCTGTAGGATTTACAACTGGGGACGGGGTGGCATTGCCCCCTGCAAGCTCCCCCAGCACAGAAGGGAGCATCCCCGTTTCGAGGCGCAGCCTGTCCTTCACTCCATCAGGCACACAGCATCTCCCCTTGGTGTGTGCCTGCACCCCGGATTCCTTTCTGCAGCAGCAGCCACCGGGACCTGCTGCAGTGCTGCGCCTTTGAGGCTGCTCTCTTCATAGAAACCTGCAGCCATGCGCTCCCCTCCTGCTCCAGGGAAAAGGAGTGTTTCCTGCCCTGCACAGGCCCTGCGCATTCCCAGCCCAGTCTGCATCTCCCAGGAGCTGCTTCCTCTGGGAGCAGCTGAACAGAGCCTATATCCTCAGCTGCCACGCTCAGCTTCCCCCTGAAGCACAGGTACAAAGCCATTTCCAGTGCAACACTGACTCCCCACACAGCAGCTCCCTGCAAACAGGCAGCCCAAATGTATGCTTTGCCTTGTCAATAATTACTGCGATAACCAACAGGAGCTCCTGCCAACATCTGTGGATTTATCCTCACTGCAAATGTCATCTGCTGTTAGAGGAATTCCAGAGGCGCCTGGGAGCTGCATACGGAGCTGTGGCTGCTCCTGTGAAAAGGAAAACAAACTTCCACGTGTGGAAAAGCACCTTTTTCCTAAATGCCAAACTCTGCACTGCACCTCCCCAGCTGCTCCTCACAACAGATGCACTTCCCGCTCCCATCCTGGGCAGGGGCTCTAAGCCAAGCTCTATTCCCTGGATACAGCTGCACTCTGCAGATAGGGCTTTCTTCAGAAGGTGCAGACATTTAATGAGGCAGCCCAGATGTTCCTGTGCTTGTCTTCATAATGCAATGTGTTACAGATTGATTCTGATACCCCACTCCACATTACTGATCCTCAGCCAGATTTCCAAATCTCAGGTGCCCATAAGCAAACTTGAAAGCATTTCAGCCATATACAGAAAAATGGACTGTTTCCATTGCACCCTCTTTTCAAGCTGTTCTAAATGCCACCTTTATCCTTAAGAGGAAAAAGCAAACATTTTCCTTAGAAGCCAACATGCCTCACATGTCTTTTGCAGGCAAAGTTACATTTTATTTCAGACATGGGGAAGATGGGGCTGAGATGCTTCTGAATCACACTCAGAACCAAGGAAGTGGGTCTGTGCCTCCTTGTGCATCTCTGCCAAGATTCCTTTCCCTGACTCAGGTATCATGATCCATTCACTCTTTCTTCCACGCCTCAAATTATGTTTTCTTTCGAGCTTTCCTTCCCTCTTCCTTTTTTTCCCCCTTTTCAATCGGGTTTGCACAACTGAAGGTACAAGTAGGCAATCCTTACTGCATGCTGCCCTCCATCCCTAAGAACTGGTACCCTGCTGAGCAGGTCTGCCCAAGGGTGTGCTCAAAAGAGAAGCCTGAACTGATGGGCTGCCTGCCTGACCTTGTGCTCAGCAGTTCCCCTTTTGTCACTACTCCAAGGATAAAAGAAGCTTTTGATGCACGATGGGGATGTCCGTACACTTGTGCAAATACAGCAAAATGTCTAGAAGGAAGGAAGGAAAAAGCAGCAGCATGGAATGTGATGGGCCTGCATGCACTGCTTTATTATAACGTGCACTTGTAACATGCGCATGTATGGCCAGGTACACACGTGTGCATGATGTGATGGTGTGATAGCCTGCGGCTTTTTTCGCATCTTTTTATACTCTCTCTGTAAGTCACAGTCTGCTCCTCTGTGCTCCCTCTGGAACAACGCACAGGAAGTAGCATCCTGGCTCTCTGGAAGTGCGGAAGGAATGGAGCCTCTCCTGATTTTGACAAGACAGATCACCCTTAAAGACACAAAGTTTCTTCCAAGACAAATATACTTACTAAACCTCAAAACACTGCTCAGTCATCTTCCTGTTGGAAGGAGTTTTGACACAATCCCAAACGAAGGAAGAGTTGTCGGGAAGGTATGGGATTACTCTAATGCAGCATCAGCTCGTGAGGAGAACAGCACACTAATGCAGCAGCAGGATGCCCACCATGGCTCTCCCTAGGTCACTGTTTCTGCAGCTTTATGCTTTGGTGTTTTGCTGTAAGAGGAGGAAATGTCCCACCTTTTTGCAGAGTGCTGTGTCAGGGCCCAGTGTCAGATATATTCATTTCAATATATATTTAGTGTTCACTTAGAGCTCGACTGCTGCTGGGTTTAATTACAACATACACTTCACCTGTGCTCTGACTTAACAACGTTTAATGGGAACAAACCATACCAGTTGTTGCTTTTAAACCCAAAGACAAACCAACCAGACAATGACAATCAAAGTACGGGTAGATGCTCAACCTAGAAATGGTACACAACGGGTTCCAAAGTACCCCAGTTCTCTGATGTTTGTTTTTCTCAAGCTGACACAAATCCAGGCAGTGACTGGATGGGCCCTACAAAGGCCTAACAGCATCCTCCAGAATGACCACATGTGAGGACTCTTAAAATGTGCTGAAACTGGAATTAACTGTCTTTACCAACTGCCATTCTGGCGAACAAGTAACCAAAATGCTTGACACAGCGCTAAGGAGGTGACAGCCACTTTGCAAGACCACTGTGCTTTGAACATCTCTCCCATCCACTACCCGAAATAACCACATTGAAACCCCCCTGTTGCTCTCTTTTGGGTACCAAAGGCTTGCTCCTTCAGCAGCACCCTTGCAGCTCTGCACGGGAATGGCAGCAGGCTCTGCGGCTCATTTGGACAGTAGCTCAGCTTACCAACAGATGGAGCATGTTAATCACTTTTTAAAGTATATGCGAAAGTCAGGGCTAATTTAAATTCTGTATTCAGAATGCTTGCAAAAAATACAAGCTCGTAATACATGCAAAAAGAAGAGCTTTGCTCTGCTGCAGCTGGGAGGGAACAGTATCTTAGGCTATTTAATTATATGCTTTTAAAATCTCTAATTTTCTGTAATGCTGAATAGATTATTAAATCAGCGCGCTCTCTTCTGCAGTGTATCCACTATTCTATATCTAATTATATAGAACATCCTTGACTCTAGAGTTGTATTTCCACTATTTAAAAAGAGAAAACTCTGGAGTGAGTCAGAGCAGCACTGCAGCCAAGAAACGCCAAATGAAGACCCAGCAGGAACGCTGTAGAGGGACAAGGGCCTGTAGGGACAGAACAAGGGGAACTCCAACAACAAAGGGACTCACTCCAACAAGGGTTGGAGCTGGAGGAGCTTTAAGGTCCCTTCAACACAACCCATTCCATGGTTCCGTGATTCTATGAAGAGAGATTTCTGAGCAGACTTCCACAGGTTGGTAAGAAGGCAGCACACCTAAACCCCTATTGCTCTGAGCTCAAACCCGTGTTATGTTTCTATTGCATTTACATTATGCATACAAACATTTCCTTTCCCACAGCTTTCAGGTTTGCACAAAATGAGTGTATCCGACAGAACCAGCGCGAGCAAGCGGATCAAAGCCCCTGTCAGGATCAGCTGCACAATGAGCTATGATTTGCCACGCTACATTTAGAACACGAATCAACACTGCCATCTGCAGCAAGCAGATTGGCAAATTAATTGCCTACCAGCACAGAAGCAATTAAAAGTGCCAATATGCAAATATTGGCATGCAAATATGGTATAGAGTGAGGTGCAAAAGAGAAAGGGATATATATACACACTGTGACAGCACTGCAGCTGACAGATCCTGCATGATGTACGCTGCACCTCAGCAACGTGTTTTATACTTTATTCCTTAAACGTTGTTCTTTTGACTCCTTTCCGGAGGAAAACCGATCCCCTTCCATTCCTCCACATCCCCTCAACACCGTCCTGCAACCTGGGGGGGCTGCGGTTGTACCCCAGCTACAAACCGCTCCAAGCCCTCTCTCCTGGCCGAGGTGCTTGGCCACAGGAGCGCAGTGGAACTGCACCACAGAAGGGGGGGGGTGTGCAGGCTCCGAGGCAGTGCGAACTCGCAGGCCCGACTTTGCTATCATCCGCCTCCCCTCAGGAAACGCGGGTCAGGAGGAGCCTCGAGCAGCCAACCCCGCTCACTGCCCCGTGGTTTCGGCCCGGCCCACCGCGGGTCGCGGTGCCACAGGGAACGCACGCATTACTGCTGCTGGTGGTGTCCGCGCCTTGTGCCGCGGTCCCGGTACAACCCCGGGTCCCGGTGGCACAGGGGACGCACGCGTTACTGCTGGCGGTGGTGTCCGTGCCTCGTGCCGCGGTCCCGGTACAACCCCGGGTCCCGGTGGCACAGGGGACGCACGCGTTACTGCTGGCGGTGGTGTCCGTGCCTCGTGCCGCGGTCCCGGTACAAACCCCGTCCCCCCCGCACAAGATGGCGGCCCCGCGGCGGAGGGAGGCCGGGCTCTCGCGCGAGGCGGTGGCGGAAGGGGCGGGGCAGCAGGCGGAAGAGCCCGGTGCCGGCCGGCGCGGTGGGCGGGGCGCCGCGGTGGCGGCCCCAGCGCAGCGCAGCGGCCCTGAGGCGGCTCCGGTACCGCGGGCAGGGCCCGGCCCGCGCAGCCGCTGCGCTCTCCCCCGCCGCCGGGGATGCGCTCGGCCTCCCGGGGCAGCGCCTCTGCCCGGCGTTGGGCTCCCTGAGCAGCCTTCCCCGCGCTCCCGGCCTGACCCTGCTGCTCCCCTCTGAGGCTCGGGCGGAGGCGGGGAGCGGGTGAAGCCCCCCGCCCGGCGCTCTCCCCCATGGTGGGCTTCGGGGCGAACCGGAGGGGCGGCCGGCTGCCCTCGCTCGTGTTCGTGGCGCTGGTGGTGGTGATCGCCATCCTCGCCTTCAACTGCTGGAACGCCTCGTCCCGCCAGGCGCTGCTGCAGGAGGAGCTGGCCGAGCTGCAGAGCCAGGCCAAGCGCACCGAGGTGGCCCGGGGCCGCCTGGAGAAGAGGAACTCGGACCTCATGGGCAAAGTGGACTCCCACAAGAAGCAGCTGGAGCAGAAGGAGGCCGACTACAGCCACCTGAGCAGCCAGCTGCAGGCCAGGGACGGCCAGGTGAAGAAGTGCGAGGACAGCAAGGTAAAGAGGGGGAGACAGGAGGCTCTGCCCGGTGGCCGGGCTCCCCGCAGCCCCGGGAGGGTGACCCGAGCCCCCGGTGGTGTGTCGGGCCTGGTCGCTGTTGGAACATTCGCAGTATGCTTGGGTTTTGAAGGCATCCCGGAAAAGAGCTGAAAATGCCCAGCACAGGCAGTGCGTGTGCAGGCAGTGGAAAGCCGAGAGCTCGCTGATTTCCAGACTGCTGTTTTTGAATGTGTTCCTTTCCCTTCAGCTTTCCCCATCTGCTCGTCTTTTGTGATCAAAAAGCTGTTCACAGCCTTAAAACAGCGCTCAGTTTGGCCTCAAGAAGAATTCCCCAAGTCTAACGCTCAGGTGCAGCGCCCCGAGCTCGCCTGGCACACCACAGCCTGGTCCCTGCCTGTGCTTGGGGCGTGAAACCCTGCTGCTGCTGAGGCAGGCTGTGATTTTCCTTAGCTGGGAAGTAACAGGCCGATGTGAAATCCAGCCTGTCCGGGTGTGTGGGGGTGGCCTGGGGATTTCTTTTGTTGTGGAAGGGAGGAGGAGTTCGTGCATCAACTTTCATGATGATCACTGGCAGCTGGTACAGAGGAGTTACACGGGCGAGCTCTTGTACTCAGCCGTGCATGGCAGCGGGTACTCTATTTGTATGCGGTTCCCAGTTCTCCTAAGGGAACGCTGTTTATCTCCTATGAGGTTTATGGAAATGTAACGCTCTCAGCCTTGTTAGTCTCTGAATTTGTTTTTCGGGCCCTTTCGTATGACACATTTGATGAGCAGTGTAAGAAAATGCCTTTAATTGTCCCAGAAGAAGCTGAATACATGCACATCTCATTACAGAATGAGCCTCCTTCAAACCGATGAACTTTGTGTTAATGTTCTCTTTCCTGCTGAACCATTCAAATGAACCCATTTGTGTGTTCAGCAAACGTGGCACTTTGAGTTTTTTTTGTTTTCGGAGATTGGAATAAAAAGCCTGATCAGATTTGTCACGGGGATACCAGTGCTCTCCACTGGAAACTAATGCCACTAGCACCGGGATGAATAATACTGTGATACTCTGAAATCTAGATTTAATTAATAAATAGGTATTCTATCCATATCAAAGTCTGAGTAAGAGTTGAACTGAGACTGAAGCACTTGGATTCCAGCCTAAATGATTCTGTGGTTCCAGAGCAGTTAGGTTGCAACAAAGGAGTTTCCCCTTGTAGAAGGCAGAAAACTAGTAGTTTTCTAAACGTTTGGGTGTTTTGGTTTGGGTTTTTGAATTGAACTTTGACATGCAAACAGAGGACAAATAGGTTTAGTTGTTCTTTGCCCTCTTCATTAAAAGCAAGCATCCAAAGGTGGGAGTAGCTTGAAGACAGTACAGGTGGTGGTCAGTGCCCTGAGCTGGAACTCCCTTTCTTGGGCTGTTGAGGGTACTGACATGAGGGGAGCTGACAGCTAGGCTGGAGAAATCAATGGAGGAAGGCTGCTGATGGTTGGTAAATGCATTGAAACTGCCTCCGAGCTGCAGGCTGTTGGAGAAGTGGCCAAGGATCTTCAAGGGGAGTACAGTAGGTGGATGCTGGTCGTGTGGCTGTTCTTTCTGTGGATGAAGTTGGGTTCCTGTTACTGAGCCTGCATTCATAGGGCAACAAACTTGTTTCGTGCATTATTGGCTGCCAGGCGTCCAGCTCCCCAGTGACATTCAAGTAAGCCATCAGTCAGTGGGCTGTGTGGCAAGGCTGGCTTTTAATACAAGACACTTTGTCTATTTCTGTAAGTCTGTGATGTTTTACAATAGGACACTAGGCAAGGAAATGAGGGGGTGAAGTGAGGGTGCCTGGCAAGTGCTGCTGGAAGCCAGAGCCTGCTCTGATGCATGATGCACACCAGGGTGCTGTTGAGCTGCTCCTGCCTGCTGGCCACTTTGTTGCTCTCCATAAACCTGGCCAGTCTTTGGACACTGCGAGTCAGGAGGGGACCAGCAGAAATGTGGCCAGTAAAATGCACAACTTGATTTTATGGTTATTGTGTGCATGCTGCAGTATATGCCTTGGATCCTCATTCTTTGTTTTAGAAGCTGCCACTTAAGGCCAAAGGAGCCAGTAGCTTTTGAATACCCCCTCTTCTTTTGTTCGAAATGTTCAGCGGGCCTTAACAGGCAAGGGCAGCAGCATGGTTTATCAATAACCAGTCCCTGTCCCTTTCCCTTCCCTCCTGTGTGAACTCCTATAAGGTTCTCAGAGGCAACAATCCTAGTTGGTTTTCTCCCTTCTAAAAAACCCCCTTTAAGTGACTCAAGAATAAAGCTCTACTTTAGGGAAGTAGTGAGTAGAAGGTATAAAGTGTCTGACCAAAAAGGCTTGAAGGATAATTTTTTTTTCTCTCAAAATAGAATTTGGCAAGGATGTTCTTGGAACAAACTGGGTTTTACCAGCTATCCATTTGTGAAGTGCAGAAGTCAGAACCACACACCATCGCTGGTAACTCCCAGGTGTCAAGTGATCACAGCAGGTCTTTGCTTGTTTCATAGAAAACTCCTGTGAGAGATGCTTCTCTGGTAGTTCTCAGAGCCTCGGTTCTGCTTTGTGCCCCTTCATCTCCATAAGGGTTTCTTTGCCTTGTGGTCATGCAAATTGGGTGTTCATTTTCCAGTGTTGAGGCAACTTGGGTTTCTGCAGGCAGCTTTCTCCTCACTCAGTGCTATCTGTAGTCGAGCTCAGACGCTTGTTTGTCTCCTCCCTCCTGCCACGTTTGCAGCATGCCATTCACTGCACCAGGATGTTTGCTCTTGGGAGCAAGTGTAGGAGTGTGACCTAGTGTCTTGTGGGGTTTCAGGTAGAAAAGAAAAAGCCTGAGTTCTTGGGGTTTTCTTCTCCTGCCACAATGTGATGAGCTCGTGGTGATCTCTTGGACCCTGGAAGAGCCAGAGGAGTCCTCCCGGAGGCAGTTTGGCAGTGATTGCCCTGCTGCCTGGGAGGTGATGTGTGTGGGTACCATTAGCTTCCTGAGTATTTCATGCTGCTTTGCAGCATACTGTGAAGAGGCTTCCCCCCCCCCCCCCCATCGCTTTACACATCCCTTTGCAATAAGCTCAGATGACTGAAGGGCAGGGATGTGTGGTGGCGAGCTGCCAGATGGCAGCCACCCGGTGTGTGGGGGTTCAGAGCTCTGTGGTTTCCACTGCGCCTATCTCATCCCAAAGCTATGGCTGGTGCCCCGAGGTGGTGCTTCACAGGATGGAGCTGTGTGGTAAAACATCCTTGGGAGCAGCTGGCTATGTTATTTGCTGCCAGAACTCCTTGATAGCTCCTCAGTTTGCAAAGCTGTGATACTGAATGATCTTCTATGCTTACCACATGTTCCTGATGATCAGCACCATCCCTGATGCTGTACTAATAGCATGGTCATAGCAGCGTCTATTCTGAAAAAGGCGGTTGGCAACATTAGAAGGGTCTTGTGCAAAGAGGCTTTTGAGCCTCTCTCCTGTGCTGTTCCTGCACATGCCTTAGCAGCGTGTTGGCTTGTGAAGCTGCTTGGATGGGCAGCTCAGAGGGTGTTCTTGTTGGGTAAGGAAATGCCTCCCAGGGAGGTAGGGTGACTATTTACCATTATCAGGAAGCAGCACCACCTGTGTTCTGTCCCATAGAGGTAAGCTCCAGCCTGCTCCTGACTTCCTTTTCTCACCTCACCTTTCATTACAGGACACGATGCTACACTCCACGCAGCACTGGCAGGGGTGTCTCACATGTACAGAGCTCTGGCATGTGCAAGATTTCCGATGTTTTTTCCCTGTACACAGCTCATTGGGCTCCAGAGAATTTCTTTTGTACATCCCAAGTGCTTTGGAATGGCTCTGAGAAGCCGCTGGGAAACAGAACATACAAATAGGACTAAAGGAGGACATGGCTCAGAAAGAACTGGACTTGTGCCATGGTTTGTGGAGTGTGGGTTTTTTGCATGTGTAGGTGGAACAGATCCCATGAATCATAAAAAAGCTTCTTCCCTTCCTATCCTTCAGATGAGGGACATTTGCTGTCAGTTGAGCTGTTTTGGATATAAATCCTGTCACTTCTCTCTGGAACTCAACATCACCAAGATGAAAGACCGTGTGATAAAACTGATGCTGTCTCCAAATCAAACCCTGTAGCAGACAGGCAGCCCTCCCCCAGCCTGTGGTGAGTTCAGTGTTTTATGGGATGAGCAGAAGCAAGCCAGGAGGAAGACTTCATGTATGATGAATTCTGATAGATGGAGGTTTGAAAACAGAACCCGCCACTTCCCTCCTTTATTGGTAGATTTATTTGGCTGTGGGAAAGAACCACTTTGGAGGAGAGGAAAGATTTGGTCATTATTTCCAGTGGCTTTGCGAAATAGGAAAGGTGCTTTTGGTTAATGCTCAACAATCATGGTTTGTACCTGTCCCCCGTCTTGGTGTTGCCTTGATGGAGAGCTGAGTGCCTGTTGGAATAGGAGGGCTTGGTGGTTACTTCTGCCTGTGCTTCTGTGTGAAGTCCAACACAGGCTTTCATTTAACTGAGTGTTGCTCTTTGTGCATCCTGTAATTGGAGAGTCCTGAACCTCTTGGTGAGCAGAGCACGTGTGACTTGCTCCAATGCCTGGCTTGAACGTGCTGAGGCTGCCCATCGAATGGCCCTGGGCTGTTCCCATTTTGTATGTGTTTCAGAGCAACGTGGTCAGGGATCTCGGGTTACCAGGAAATTGCCTCATCTTTCTTTCTTCCTAGTTTTGGGAAAAGCCTGTGAAGTGGCTGAGCCTTCCCCCTGAGGTGGGAGCATGGTGGTGGTGCCTCTTGGCTTGGTTCTCAGCCTGGGGCAGGGTTTGCTGCCAGCATTGCCCATATATGCGGTGCTGAGCCAGGGCACTGCAGTCTGGCACAGAGCAGGTGCTGGCCGGAGCGCTCTGTTCCATGAGGAGCCTCCGGGATGTGGCTGGAGCTCTTCCCTGGACCCGTACCTCCCTGTACGCTGTGTTCTGCGGAACATCACGGCTTCGGCAGTTCTGGTGTGGCCGCGGAGCTCCTGAAGTTGGAAGTCCTGCCTCAGCCATGGAGGACACATTGAATCCCAGGGCTCAGAGTCTGCGTGTCTCTTCAAAATGCTTCATGCATGGTTTTGGGTTTAAAGGCATGAATAATTTGCTGAAAGGGAAGGCAGAGGTGAGTGGAGGAAGCCTCAAAGTAAGGACGTATATCTCTTGTTTGGTTCGACAGGAAATGTAGGTAACTGACTCAGCCACTGAGCTTTAGAATCCCAGTGGGAATTACAGTAGCCCGAGTGTGTCCCATGCCAGAGCAGGGCTGCTTGTGCCTCAGTTTGCTATTTAAGAGGTAGTTCTGACCTTGCAACCCGAGAGTCACAGCCCTGTTTCAGCTCCCTTTCTAGAGTTACTGCTTGAATCTATCATGAAGCTGCAAGAGAAAGAATTCCAGCATCAGTGTTGCCTGATGAGTTGTGGGGTTTTTCCCCTTTTCTCAGTATGTTCTACATGTGCATCTCTTTGTTTCTGTTATGTTTTGCCTTTACATATGTCTTTGTGTAAGAACAAGACAAAGCATCTTTACTTAATGCACATGCATTTCTCATTTACTGTAACTGCTATTTATTTCCTTACTAAAAATACCCAATGAAAAGCTGGTGTGGAAGGCTGTGGTGTCGGATTCCCTCTCAAAAATAAAGCGTGTGTGGTGAATATTTGGTAGCATCACATCACTGGTTTACTTTAAATAGCCATTAGGTAAAGAGTGGTTGTGCTGCTGATGCTGTGCTTATTTTTATACCCTTGCCTTTGACACTGGGGATGCTCCGTGGCCTCCTGTGGTGTCAGGGTGCAGTGTGTTTCTTTAGTGCTGACGGAGTGGGCTTTTTTGGATAGAACTATGTTCTGGAAATCAATTGAAGTCCTTGTTAGCAAGGCCTTAAAGACAGCGTTCAGGTTGATGATATCACTTACAGGTAACTAAATACACGTCCCTTGTGTTTACAGGAGCTTCACACGTCATTCTGATAACCCTTTATGTACAATGTCTTTACAAAGCAAACAAGCATGCCTGAGCCTTCAGCCTCTGACCTGCTGATGCTCTGTACTTACACCACTGTTTCTTCCTTTCAGATTAAGCTGCAGAACAACATATCCTATCAAATGGCAGACATACATCGTTTAAAGGGTAAGGAGCTCATGGCGACATGGTGGTTTGGCAGGCTGGGAAGCTGTGTGTTTGAGTACTGCAGAAAACATCTTAAATGAGAGACCAAGTGGTGCTGGAGCATCGTACAAAGTGAAATGCCCCATCCCTGGCAGTGTTCAAGGCCAGGTTGGACACAGGGGCTTGGAGCACCCTGCTCCAGTGGAAGGTGTCCCTGCCTGTGGCAGGGGTTGGAGCTGGAGAAGCTTTGAGGTTCCTTCAACTCAACCATTCTATGAAATGTCACTATATGTGTTTACTGCCTGCTCTGGATAAGTGAAAGGTGGGCTTTTGCTCTGCTGTCTGCAGAAAGAACATGTTCTGACGCTGCTCACTCCCAAGAGACTAGAATCATTTTCATGACCAGATATACAGTTTGGTACCATTTGGATCAGCAGCATTGTGATACTTAACATTTGAGTTAGAAAAGGTCTAGAAAACATCTTTTGGGGCTGTTCTGTGCAGACATGATTACAGTGCCTGTAATGCTCTTGTGTGGGTTTCAGAGTGACCTCGAGCAGCTGATGCCAAACTTTGAACATGCCTTCTGGCAACATGCTTGGCACTTCTGCCTCTGTCTCTGGAGGTGCAACTTAAAATAGCAGGAAGCATGACAATTATTTGTAGCCTGAGGAGCAGGGAGAGGAACTTCCAGAACAACTGTGAAGACAGGAAATATGTCTTGGCTTTATGGGGAGTGTGAAGGTACCTTCTGTTGTACACTTACTGCAGAAAAAGAATATTTCATCATCACCAACCTAATAGTACTTCTGTGTCACTCAGAAGGGCAGAATCTGTTAGGAAATTGAGGAGATTTCCAACAGATGGGTGAACTAGCATTGTGTGAGTCTTCTGAGTGAAAAGGTAAAGAAAAACTTAAGGGGTTTGGCATGGTATGAGAATTGTTCTATAATTCACACTGGCATCTGGCAAGCACGAGTAAATCGGCATCTTGTCAAGTTACTTAAAGAATCTTTATATCCAGAAGGAATAACAAAGCTTGAGCATAATCTTAACTTACGTGGCAATACTGCCAGTTGTGTCTTCTTCTGTTTCATGTTGGGTTTTGCTGTTTGCTCTAGAACAACTGGCAGAGCTGCGTCAGGAATTCATTCGCCAGGAGGATCAGCTGCACGAGTACAAGAAGAACAACACTTACCTTGCAAGGAGGCTGGAGTATGACAGGTAGGGCTTCAAGAGCGGTGGTCACTGTGGGTTTCTGTGTGTGTAGTCTGTGCTTAGTAAAAAGTGCAAATTAATGCTGTTTCTGCTGATCCTCCAACTTGCGTGTGCTCACTTGGTGCTGTAACCGTGACTTAGCTAGTTGTTTCATTTCAAAGTTCTAGTTTTCGTGCTGTTCTGCTCCTCCCGCTAAAGTGACTCATGGCCCAAGAAAAATCTCACTCGAGTTGTTTAGCATTGGACAATTTTAAGTCAATGCATTTTTTTCTAACTTGGAGCTCTTGGTTAACAGTCACTTGGAGGAGTCCAGTTGACTGTTCTATGATTCTCCAGGTGTCATGGTTTAAGCCAGTTTGCTCACTCACTCCCCCTTTTTTCTTCCCCCAGTCCCGGGAGAATGGGGAGGAGAATCAAAAGAATGCAACTCGCACAGGTTGAGATAAGAGCAGTTTAGTAACTAAGGTATAACACAAACCACTGCTGCTACCACCAGTAATAATACAAGAGAAATACAAGGAAACAGAATACAACTGCTCACCAAGCCCGACCCAGCCAGTGCACCACCACACCCTTCCAGGTCTCTCCTCTCCGTTTTGACATCCTGGGCATGACGTGCTGTGGTATGGAATAACCTCTTTGGTCAGTTTGGGTCAGGTGCCCTGTCTCTGCTTCCTCCCAACTTCCCCTCCTCCCTGGCAGAGCATGAGGCTCAGAAAGTCCTTGGCCAGACCAAAACACTACCAAGCAGTAACTGCAAACACTGGTGTTATCAGCACAGCACCAAGGCCCAAAAATCAAAAACACAGTGCTGCACCAGCTACTAAGAAGGAGAAAAATGACTGCTGCTGCTGAACCCAGGACGCTAGGACACAGCTCTAGAAGTGTAATTTTCTTTCACTGAAATAGAAAGCATTGCGTAGATTGAAATTTGAAGCTGACCGCAGCCTTTGTTTATAGTCTTTATTCTTTACTCTTTGTGTGGTGTTGAGTATTACTGGGTTTGTGGGAGACAGGAGTTTTGTTGAATTGGGTTGATGTTGATGTGGCTTATTGGAGAAAGTGGGATCCTGAGCTATGACATCCAGATCCTGTTGAGTTGGTGGCAGTAACTGATAGTGGTAGTTGTGCAGCTTCTTTATTGAGAGCCACGGGGGGAGATCCTGCTTTCCTGAAGGAGTTAATGTGTGCTGACAGGTTAACTGTGGAGCTTGACTTTCCCGTTGCTTTCCAGGGTTTGGAGGCACGTTCAAGGCTTTTCTGTTTCTCTTCCTGTTTTTCTGCTCTGTCCCTGTTTTTATCCAGTTCTGCTTGTTTTCTGTATTCAGTCCATTTCCACTCCGTTCCAGGACAAGGCTTTTTGAACACACTATTCTTGTTATAACTCAGGTTTGGCTTTCTGTGCCGTTTCATATTTTCCCCCCTGTTTTATTTATGGGAGAGCAGATGCAGCTAATGAAATGTAACTAACAATGTGTTTCTAATCAAGTCTGCAGTGTGGGCAGCAGATCAAGGAAATGAGACTGCAGCATGAAGAAAACATCAAGAAATTAATGGACCAAGTTGTGCGGGAACAGAAGGTAATGCACAGCAAAGTTTTGTTGAGTTAGAGTCTGATGTCCTGTTTGTTTGACTGAGCATTGCAGATATGTGGATGCTTTGGACATTTCTTCCCTAATTTTTGGTTAAATATCTTCCTGAGCAGCCCTAAATGAATATTAGAGTACACACACAGAATCATAGAACAGTTAGGGTTGGAAAAGGACCTTAACATCACCCAGTTCCAACCCCCCAGCCATGGGCAGGGACACCTCACACTAAACCATGCCACCCAAGGCTATGTCCAACCCAGCCTTGAACACCGCCAGCGATGGAGCATTCACAACTTCCCTGGGCAACCCATTCCAGTGCCTCACCTCCCTTACAGGAAAGAATTTCTTCCTGATATCCAATCTAAACTTCCCCTGTTTCAGTTTGAACCCATTACCCCTTGTCCTATCACTACAGTCCCTAATGAAAAGTCCCTCCCCAGCATCCCTATAGGCCCCCTTCCGATACTGGAAGGCTGCTTTGAGGCCTCCACGCAGCCTTCTCTTCTCCAGGCTGAACAGCCCCAACTTTCTCATCCTGTCTTTATATGGGAGGTGCTCCATCCCCTGATCATCCTCGTGGCCTCCTCTGGACTTGTTCCAACAGTCCCATGTCCTTTTGATGTTGAGGACACTGGAACTGCACACAGTACTCCCAGTGAGGTCTCCTGAGAGCAGAGCAGAGGGGCAGGATCACCTCCCTCGCCCTGCTGGTCACGCTGCTTTGGATGCAGCCCAGGATACGGTTGGCTTTCTGGGCTGCGAGCGCACACTGCAGCCGGCTCATGTTCATTTTCTCATCGACCGACACTCCCAAGTCCTTCTCTGCAGTGCTCCTCTGAATCTCTTCTCTGCCCAACCTGGAGCTGTGCCTGGGATTGCTCTGACCCAGGTGGAGGACCTTGCACTTGGCATGGTTAAACTTCATCAGGTTGGCAGCAGCCCACCTCTCAAGCATGTCAAGGTGCCTCTGGATGGCATTCCTTCCCTCCAGCATATCAACCGAACCACACAGCTGGTGTCATCAACAAACTTGCTGAGGGTGCACTCAATCCCACTGTCCATGTCACCGACAAAGATGTTGAACAAGACCGGGCCCAACATCAATCCCTGAGGGACATCTGCCTTTTCTGCTCAGTCAGTGAACTGAGCCATGGAGATGGGGCTTAATTCTTTGCTCTGCTGCAGCTTTCCTACATGACATCATTGTGAAGGATTTCAGTTTCTTCTCTGTAAAATGGATACTACTTTACAGCTCTCTAGGGCAGGATCTGTGTCCTTACAACCTTGTATAGGTTACTACAAAGGGGAACCTGATCTCTGTTGAGGCCTTGAGGTGCTAACGTGATGCAAATAACAATGGCATTTGAATGGTATCAGGGGTGTAATTACGTGGTGCAAGCTGCCAGTAGAACATGGGCCTCTTTCCTACAAGCAGATGAATAACCTGCTTTTCTTTAAATCTAGTTTCCTTACTTGTCTCTGTTTACAAACAGGCAATAATATGGTAAAGTAGATTTCAGTCTTAAAATCTAGACTAGTTTCAAAGCCTCTGATCTGAGGCTCAAGGCCAGTGACACCTTAACCTGTTTGTTTTACACTTGAGCCACATACACCAGTATAAATGTCTCACAGCCCTGCTGTATTTCACATTTTGTGTCCTGAGTCCATCCTGTCATCTCCTACCCCAGGGCTTGGGTTTGTAGATGGAGGAATTCTGCTGTGGGTCACTTTGGTGATCATGTAATTCAGAAAAGCCATTTTGCTTACCCAAAGTACTCATGAATTTGAGGGCGTTTGGTTTGTCATTTTCAGGGATGTGTTTAATGCTGGTTCCTTCTGTATTTGTTTTAACAGGACACACAAAAAATTCAGTCCAGTAAAGACACTGAAGTAAGTCCCAATAATGATGACCAGCCGATACCTAAGACTGTTCCAGAGACAGAGGATAAAAACACAATAAAGAATGAGCAGCCTTCAGATCACATTGCAAATGGCAAAGGTATCTCTTAGTTTTGTTATTTCTGATGGATAATGAGCCAGTCCGTGGTGTCCTCATACAGAATCCTGCATTTCTCTGAAGTAGAACAGTGAATTATCTCGGGGTGAGCCAGGGAAGGAGCGTCTTGTTGGAGAGCTGGTGGCTGGGGGTGAGAAGCCTTGAAATCACTGAGCAATGTCTCTAGCTGAGAGGAACAGTGGGGGCCTCTGGTTAGCAGCAGCTGTACAGGAGGTTCCTAATGAGTAATTATTGTGGTTGTGTCCTCCCTGAAGGCCTCATTGAAAGACAGATGGGGGTTCCCTCTGGTTCTACTTCTTGTGCTGCTGAATCAGCACCTTTTGGTATCAGTTCAGTGTCTGTTCCAGCCAGCTTCTTGCAGCAGGCTTTTTGTACTCAGCTCCCAAGAGCAGTACATCTATTTCCCATTCTTTTCTGGAGACTGCGCTGATTTTGGGAGTGCTGCTCCAGAGCAGTCTGCAGTGCAGCACAAGGAGTGTCGTAGTTGTGTTGTCAATATTGGATATGTTCTGTGGATAAAGGACTTTTCTCCTGGTCCTAGAGCCTTCCACGAGAGGGAGATTGACTGTTAATAAGGCAGCATATTCTATTCTTGTCTTACAGAGAAAATCAAACCAGGAGGAGATGCAGGAATGCCTGAAATAGAGGATAATGACCCTGCTAAAGCTGAAGACACTCCCACTGGTTAGAAGTATTCTCACACTTTCACATTTGGGTTCTTGATGTTGTGTATATTCTGTTTGAATACCGTGTGTTTCATAGTGAAAGCAAAGTTTTAAAATCGATGGTAATAATATTCAAGTGGGGTGCAAAATGGGGTGAATTTTACTGTGCTTTTGAGGTTTGAGTTCTCAGCTGAATGCTGATAACTTCATTATTTTTGTCCCAGAGATCTTGTATTTTATATTTTAATCTATGGCTTAAAACCAAGAAAACAACAAAGTTGGCAGGATTGTTGGGGGAAGACCTGGTATACACTGTCTGTTTCATGCTTTTGTCCTTGCATTTTGTTTTAGCTTTAAAGAAGCCGCTTATTTCAGCTCCTAAAAGTGAAGCTCATCAACCTGTGTTAAATCTTCCAACTGAACAGCCCCATGCTCCAAATCTGGCACCAGGTAAAGTTCTTACTAGCAGGTGGCAAGTCAGCATTTTGTAGGAAACCCTCTGTTAATGTCTGCTGCCCTGAGTGTCAGATGTGCATAGCCAGACCCTTCTTGGCATTTGATGTGCTTGCAAAAGGAAAGCCAATGATCAGTCTCTGCAGGATACAAGGCTGAGCGTGTCCTTAGTCTGGCTTCCTGAGGCACTGAGGTTCTGTGATCTTTTTGACCATCCCCCAGTAATTTCTGAGTCTTTTGAGCAACTTCAGCCAAATGTGGGAGTTACAAGTTTCGAAGAGAGGTGCTTCAAGATTTCTGCACTGGGCAGAGGAGAGTAATTGAAACTGGTATCTCCCCTTGGGGGTGCTCATTACACATGATGAGGGCTGCAACACATCACTGGGAGTTGATTGTAGATCTGTTGGTAGCCTGTTCTATTTGGAGATTAAACAGTGGTTAAATTGCTCAGTGTCCTCCTGTTCCTGTGAGCAGCTCACTTGAGGGTGACTGGGGGAGAGTTAGGATATGAGAGAATTAAAAGTACTGCGGTGACAGTGGTTGGAAGAATTGCAGTTAGAAAGGGCACGAATCCATATAAAATACACTGAAATGTAACGCTCATGAGTGAAGTCACCTTGCTTTAATGTCAAAGAGAAGGCTAGGTTCTATCTGCACCTTTGGCAAGTTCAAATACTGCGCTGCTAACAGCCATGCAGTGTAACATGCTTGTTACATGTGTGTGACACAACAAACAGCTTCAAGTTTATTATGCCCATCCTTGGGCCCTTTGAAAAAAGGGGCAGTAGAAGTATTTTAAGAAATACTTCTTTCCTTTGGCAGCGGCTGCATAAGCAGATGAGAGCACCAGAACTGGTGAGCTCAACCCCTCTGTACACATTTAGAGTTTATTATCTCTAAATGTCAAATCTTTTAAGTAGTTCCTTTCCTGTTGTTCTGAGGCAGTGCTTTTGACTTTGATTAATGAGGAAACATTAAAGACAGCAAGTGAAAAGCCTGAGTGAAACTTGGAGTTGAGCAGCAGCAGGTTGATGGGGATATCAGGGGGGACCAGGGCTTTCTGTATTCCTTGGTTACGTGTTATCATACTTATTACTTGCAGCATAACTGCTGTGACCTTCTGCAACCTTCTTCTCAGATCATAGCTCTGAAACAAGAAATGATGCTCAGTAGACTTGAAAAGCTGAATCACCAGGAGGATAAAGAAATATATAAACCTATTATTGTTCTGGGCTTCATCAAGCACTTAAGTACATACAGAAAATCACCTGAGAAGGTGATGACTTGAATTGATTGTGTATTAACTGTGATGAATTCTCTTTTGCAGTAACTTTACAGCCTGCATTTGGAACTGTGTAAAACCAAACATGCTTCCTTGTTCTGCAGGTGTGCACAGTGATGCTGATGGAAACGCAGACATTGTGAAGCAGATCCCTCCCAATTCTCTCCAGCACTTGAATTTTGAAGAAAACATGGAAGGCCAGAAGGAACACAAAATTGAGACAGACCATATCAAAATCCCAAAGAGCAGAGTTAGTGACTTGCAGAAGATGAAGCAAAGTAAGTTGCCAATATCATATACTTCAGTAGAGTAAAATCACTTCAGTTTCTGTCTGTAATAGTGCCTGTCTGGGAAGTGGGAACCATTAGAGCAGGTGGTCTTCTGGAGAGTAAGCCTGAAATGTAATGTGTTAGTGTGTAAAAGATACACCTTAATGAGGCATCTTTTGTCTATATACACATATATATAGATCTATATTCAGGCATTAAGAAAAATATTTGCTTACAGGAATCAAAAATGCTTTTTGAAGTTACTACACATTTAAGTAGATTAAGTCAAAACCTTTGACACATGCATGATAGTTACTTACATTCACACTGTTACTTGAATGAAGTTTTGGACAGTATCATTAGAGTTCAGACCTTACATAGAGGGTCTTTGGGTGATGTATTTGTACTGGCCAGAAGTTTGTCCTTCTCTGTGAGAAGTCTTCCCAGAACCCTTCTCTTCCGTGTCTGCTCGAGGAAGAAGCCAATAGACAGGAGCAAATCATGTGTGTGTTGTGAGTGATGGTGGTGATGCTGCTGAGGCTTAGTGGGCAGGCAGCAGGTAAGAACTTGCACAGCCATGCACGGTTGTGAGGTGTCTCTGTCATAACACCGGGAGAGTATTACACCTGTAGCATCTTCCTGTAGGAACATCACACTGAAGTTTCTTGTGGTATCAGTGGAGATATAACACTCCTAAGTGTTAGTGTACAGTATAGTATATTCTGACTGGGTATACTGTAACCTAGTTATTTTAGAAGAACTAATTCTGATTGTTAGGCATTTGGGCGGGGAAGGGGCACTTGGAAGAAAAAACCCATGTGCTGAAACATCTTTGGGTTGGTTTTTGGGGTTTTCTAAAGCCAAATAAGACTTTTCTTTCTATATAGCTGTTATAAATTCAACTTTACACTTCTTTGTGCTCACAGCTAGTAGTTTCCATTTAGGCTTTGGTTTCTATTATTAAAATCATTCTGTACTCCAAGATGACAGGTTGTTACATCAAAGCAGCATCCTCAGAGCCATGAGAATTGTGAGGAGAAAAGGACTCTGTAGCCTCCTAACAGAGACCTGTGTGAATGCTGTGGATCAGATACGCAGCGGTACAGAAATAGTGGTTTTGTTGAGATAGAATCCTGAACTGGTTTCAGTGACCAGTGAAGAGGATTTTGGAAGCTGGACTCACTCTCGGGGACATGTAATTGTGAATGCACTTCTGCCACAAGTTTTAGCTTGGGGAGGTCCCTTCCTTAAACTTGCAGATAATTGATAGTGCCTGAAAGGTTTAAGAGGCCACCTGGAATGGCTTCTGAACCATTAACACCTCTGTGGTGTGATGGTACCTCTCTCAGAAAGACATGTTTAGAAAGTGAATGGAGGGAGGACGTGAGGAATTCCAGAGGCCCAGCAGCTCTGAGACCTGGAAAGGCACCAGAACAAACCCTCCTTCAGTTTAAACATGACAAGTGGTCAGCACGAATTCCTCAAGAACAGACTGTGACCAAGGAAAGTGATCTGAAAGTATGTATTCAAAGGAAAGAGAGAAGTAAAAGCAGGAATGTGGCTTTGTTGTAGGCAGATGAATGGAGACGTGGTAAGGAATAAACTGCTATTGGTGGGTGTCGTGGTTTAAGCCTCACCCAGGCTAATAAACTCACCCAGTTTGTTCACTCACTCACTGCCCCTCTTTCTTCCCCCAGTCCCGGGGGGATGGGGAGGAGAATCAAAAGAATGCAACTTCCACAGGTTGAGATAAGAACAGTTTAGTAACTAAGGTATAACACAAACCACTGCTGCTACCACCAATAATAATGACAAGGCAAATACAAAGAAAAGAGAATACAACTGCTCACCAAGCCCGACCCAGCCAATGCACCCCCCAGCAGTGAGCCCCCCAGTACCAAAAGCCTGACCACGCCGTGCACCCCCCAGTCCACCACCACACCCTCCGGGTCTTTGCTTTCCGTTTTCACATCCTGGACATGACGTGCTATGGTATGGAATAACCTCTTTGGTCAGTTTGGGTCAGGTGTCCTGTCTCTGCTGCCTCCTGGCTTCCCCTCCCCCCTGGCATAGCATGAGGCTCAAAGTCCTTGGCCAGGCCAAAACATTACCAAGCAGTAACTGAAAACACTGGTGTGTTTTCACACAGCACAGCACCAAGGCCCAAAATCAAAAACACAGTGCTGCACCAGCTACCAAGAAGGAGAAAAATGACTGCTGCTGCTGAACCCAGGACAGTGGGTGCACAAAAGACTGTTCCAGGCATAGGTATCGTTAATGGTTTTATTTGCAAAGCTTCTGTGAGGTTCACTAAGGTGCATCCTCTGCTTGGTGGTGGTTGGTATTTTGAGTGCTGGATGACCACCAATGTAGGAGGTGCAGCTTTAAAGCATAAAAGCTTGTGAATGTGAAGTAGTCTGCAGTCAAGAACAGAGAAATTCCTGCCCAGAGTGAGTGATGAACACAAGTGAGCAGTTTGGGCAAACTGACGTGGGCAGCAGTGGGTATTGGTCACTAACAAATGTTTGAAGCGAGGTTTTTCCCTGGGATGTGATAACAGGGTGTCAGGATGATGAGATGCAGTAACTAACACTGTTTTACCTAGGCCATCCTGTGCCTTTAAATATCAAAGATGATGGGAAGCTGGAAGGAATTCAGGGGAGAGAAAAAAACAAACAGGGTCTAGTATGAGAGGGGAAAAAGCTCTGAAAAGCAAACGGCTGAAGAGGTAGGGAACGGGCATCAATTTACTGCTGTCTTTCAGAAACAGATCTTTTGGGAAGACTTCAGGGACTTTAATATCCCTCATGGATCGTTCTGTTGAAGCGGGGATAGGTGTATTCGAAACTGGTATGCAGCCTGGCAAGCTGTGCTTCCACCCTGTACCCTGAGATGTACAGCACAGTCCTGTTTATCAAAGGAGCTGCTTGAAGACCCTGTGCTTGCCTGGTGCCCGCAGCTGAAGTGACAGAGCTTCATGTTCCAGTGGTTGGGGTCTTCAGATGGATGTGCTGTCCTCCCTGGGTACAGGGGAGTGAAGGGATCTGGCTGCAGGCAGGAGCAGTGAGTGGGATAGCTGCACTGTAGGCTGCGAGTCAGTTATCGTCACATTTCCTTTTCTCTTTGCTCCTTCATATTTGGAGTAGCTTCGATGTAACGATGCGGTGAGGGAGAGGCATTTTCTCTGTCCCCCATTCAAATAGCTAGTGCAGGTTCGTGGCAGATTTATTCCCTGTTGGTCAGCAGTGGCTGTTTGGAAAGGTCCCTCAGTGACACATCCATGCCCCGCGTGTGGAGGAGCCCAGTCTGGCACACTGCTTCCACTGGAGGGGGTTGCCTGGCTGGGTGCTGGTTACTGAACGCTTCGGGCCTTGCTGTGCACCCAGCCCATGGGCCAGGAACCAGTGGTCAGGGGATCTGTCCTATCTCCCTGGTTTCAGAATCAGGGAATTGCTTCCCAAATTGTGTTGTCCTTTTCAATTTTGATAGCGAGGTACAGAGCTGGGCACACAGTTTTTTCAGTGCACTTGGGTATCTTCCATGCTTGCTTTATGTTTGACATGTGTGAATTGTACAGTTCTGGCTGCTTTTTACATAGGATGTAGTGGCCAAAAATGCAAACAACAGCACGGATTACTCAGCTGGGGATGAACAGAGAATAAGATGCTACACTTCTCATTTCTAAGGTGTTCATAGTTTGTTCTAGTTTGTGAAAATAACTGTTTCTGTGCACCTGAGCAGCACTAGGTGCGATTCCTCTGCGTTTCCTCCCCATCCAGACAGCAGCGTGTTACTGGGTCTGTCCCGGGCTTTTTGTGCTGCCGCATCTGAGAGCTTTCATTAAGAAATCATTTCAGTTTTACATCTGTCCATTGCAACGCCAACCTCTCCTTAATCCTGGTACTAAACTCATGTTCTTCAGCTTTAATTCCTTCTTTAATTGCTTCCACTGTGAATTGCTTAACATCTGCCCCAGCAGAGTGTGTTCTCAGTCCCTTTCCAGCCTGTAACGATTGTATCGCACTTTAATCCTGTTTTGTTTCATTTCCACATCATCCCTCTGGACTCGGATCCTCTGCAGGCCCAGTGTCACATTCCTGAAGCGACGGGCACGCAGAGTGAGCCGCGTTGGCTTGAACAGATCTCCTTGTACCCCATTAACCACCAGCTCTGAACTTGACATCACACCATTAATCTTTCATTGTGTGCTTGGGCGACTCTCTCATCGTTGCGGAGCTCCAGCTAATTCTTGTGGCTTTTTGTGCATTGTTTCAGTGTCTGGAACTGTTCTTAATTCTTTGCTGGGAGACAAAAATACTGGACTCAGAGCATTTTGGAAACTGGTGAAGCCTAATAGGAAACCCGAGTGTAAAGCCAAATCAATTAGGTAGTTAAAAACAGTCCCTTCAGAGGCACAAGGCAGAGCTTTGCTGGGCTTTCAGCCTTGATGGTGTGGTGTGTGCTCAGCAGAGGGACCCACATACAGGGTTTGCAGTCTGTTGTCCTGCTGTAAGGAGGAAAATGCTGGTGGTCCTCAGACATAGAGCCTGGGTACAACCCCCTGTGTCTGCCCTTCAGTGTGTTCAGAGAACTTGTTCTGGGGTTTGGGTAATGGAAGATGGAGGTTTTGTTTGGGCTCCTACTCCAGCTCTGTCCTCCAAGAGTGAAGCTTGTAATGAGCCAACTGCTGAGGAACTCGGCATGGAGATGGTCCATGACTTGCTTCCCCCCTGCCCTCTCCCCTGTCCACCTTCCTCCTCCAGCTGAAGCTGCCCCAGCCCTGTCCTAACCTGCCATCTGCTTTCGTTTAGAGTCTCCCTGTTTCTTTTCTCTCTGCTTCTGACTTAATCCTTTGCCTACTTCACAGGCCGATTCTTTGATGAGAATGAGTCCCCTGTTGATCCGCAGCAGGGTTCTAAACTGGCAGATTATAATGGGGATGATGGTAACGTGGGTGAGTATGAGGCAGACAAACAGGCTGAGCTGGCTTACAATGAGGAAGAGGATGGTGATGGTGGAGAAGAAGACGTCCAAGGTGAGCTTGGGCCTTATCTCCATCCTATTGTGACAAAATCCATTCTGAGTTTACTTGTTGAATTTGTGTAAAGCCTTGCTGCATTGACCTGATCACAAACTTCCCAGATGAAATGAATGAGCTTTAGGCAATCCTTACATTTGGTCCTGCTCGTGCTTGAAAGCGACGCTCTGGCTATGGGCAGTGAGAGGCTTCTAGTGCCTTATTTTGGTTGTGCAGCTTCTGCTGGAGAATCAAGACACGCAAATTTCCCAGATGTGATTCCCACCTCATTGGGATGCAGCCTTGGATGCTCCTAAAGCCATTTCAAACACAGAAGTGTAGTTTTTGTGACTACTCCTTTTGTCGTATGCACCCTCAGGCTGCACACAGCAAGGTCTCAGCTGGGGGTGCCCAGTGTGATCTTTGTGCCTTCTACACAGATTCAACAGGCTCCTGCTTTCCTCCTAACCCACCTTGCAAGTGGCTGACTTGGTGCAGCCTAACACCCACCCGTGCATGTCACCACCTCTGCATGCGCTGCTGAGCATCCCCTCCATCGCTGTGTGCCGTGGACCCGCCATGCTCTCTGCCATCCTCCACCTATTGTTGGTCACAGTCTGTGAGAGGTTTGCATGTCTGGAGCGGAAAACATTTCCATAAGCGTATATAGTATTTCCATTGAGTGCAAAATAGAGGGAGGACCCCCCCCCTCCCCAAACCCTGATTGATGTTCTGTGGGCATCCTGATTTTGATCCTCATAAAGCAGTTTCTTATAATAAGTTCTTCTCACAATGCACTTTTCTTATGGTAGTGTTTCAGACATGTATTCAGCTGCTGTCCAAGCATAATTAATGGGGAAAGCTGGTACAAAGCACCTGATTTCTGTGGGCACGCACTGAACTGTACAGTGTAAGCGGGTTTTTGGCCAGGCTGGTGGTTTGAAACTCATGAGCAAGCGAAAGGAAAGTGTGGCTCAGAACTGGGGCAATTAGTGCACTTGCTGATAGAAATGAGACCTGTGCTGCTGCTCTGTTACGCTCTGCTCTGAGCTAGCAGTGGATTCTGGTTGTTACCCTCAAGCAGTGCCTATGGTCTTGTCACTGGCAAGGGTGTGTCTGTGTGTCCAAGCTCTGCCCTGCACATTGAAGCAGCTGGTGGCTTCAGGTTTAGGTCAGTCCCCGTGGTGAGCAGGGGGTGATGCCCTGCTCCTCACCAGGTCCTTGTCTGGGCTTCGCAAGATAACTATTGGCATTTTAACCAAGGCCAGGGAACTCTTCCTGAAGCTGTCCCAACTTCTACCACTGCCTTAGTCAGGCCTTGGGCCTGTCTTTACCAGGAGTATGGGAAGAGGTAGGAGGAGGCCTCAGAGCTCCACCCTGGTGTCCTTATTGGCGTGAGGACGTCACTACAGTGGCCTTCACGGGGAAACTATGGGCTTTAGGTAGCAAGAGTTAATCCCATGCGTGTTACAGCTATCGCCAGCAATGTGAACAGTGTTCCTGCACACCGTGTACAAGAGGGTGGGGAGGATACAGACATTAGTGGAGGAAATGTGTTAAAGACCACAGAGGTTGTGCTCATGTAGCTTATTGTGCAAGGGAGGTTTGAAAAAACAAGAGCTCTCAATGAAAGTGGCTTCGTAGAGCAGTTTCCCCATAGATGTGGTACCTGCCAGCTCACTGCTGTGCTGGCCTTACGTTTGGACTCGGTGAAAACCTGTTTTCTGATCCCGCTGCCCTGTATCTGTACAGAGATAATGGTTTACTACCTGGTGGTGAAGACAGTGACTTCTGGAAGCCTTTTAATGAAGAATGGACTGAGCAGTGCTTACTGCCTTAAACCCAACTTTCCAAGCCCTCTGTTATGCTGTCTCCTAATGACTTGTTGACTTGTCCCAGGGCACAAGCAGCGGGGAGAGGTGCTTCCAGGAGCAGTGCCTCAGGGAAAGTGTCTCCTTTGTTTTTCACTGGGATGTGTGTGAGGGTGGGCTCTTGGAGGGGGTTCAGGAGGGGGTTGGACTCCTGTAGGGGAGGGAGGAAAGAAATGATTCCTGTCTAAAAATGAGTAGGAGAACGTCGCCTGGTTTTGTGTCAGGCTGGAACAAGGCACATGGCACGTGCAAACGCAGCAGCTCCAGTAAACATGGTTTCTGTGGCCACTAGAAACGTGTGGGCCTGGGGCTGAAGTTAGGAGAGGCAAATACACGAACCTGGGGGTGTGTCCATCCCTGCCCCTGCCTGCAGGGATTTAAACACTGTTGGCTTCTGCTGCAGTCAGTGTGGTTTGTGGTGGCGGGGCAGTGGAGGAGGCCCTACATCAAGTGATACCCTGTGCCGTGCGAGCGGTTCCTCGCTGAACAGCAGCACATCATGTAGATAAGCTTCAGGAGGTGCCCAGCGGGTGCCCACCTTGCTCACAGGCTGGTGGATAGGTGTAAGGGTGTTGAAGGGCTTCAGGCAGCTTCACACCTAGGGAAATCTTTGCTTGCCATTCCTGGGAACAGCATCTTTGCTGATCCCAAAGGCACAGCCCAGCCCTGAAGCGCAGGAAGGGCTGTGAGCTGAAACAAGGGAAGTTTTAAGGCTTGGTCACTTCCTGGGGGAAGGAGGCTGGAACCCACTGGGGACGGAGCGGAGTTACTGAGGTAGAGGGCAGAGCGTTAAAGTGTATTTTAAACATCACTTGAAGAAACACCGAATGTGCATTTTCCTGATGGATTTTGGGTGTTCTGAGGATGCACCAGGTGGGGGGTTTAACTTCACAGTTTTTCATGAGGCTCTAAAACCAAAATCCAAGGAGCAGAAATCAAGGACGGAGTGGAGTGGTGGAGAGACAGGCAGTGAGGATCTGAGAGACAAGGAACTTCTGACAGAATCCCTGCCTGGTCTGTGTTGGAAGGGACCTTAAAGCTCATCCAGCCACAGGCAGGAGGGACACCTTCCACTAGAGCAGGTTGCTCCAGGCCCTGTCCGACCTGGCCTTGAACACTGCCAGGGGTAGGGCATCTTCGCCCTTCCCATCCAGGACAGAGCTGTAAGTCCATTGTAAGGATGAGCTGAAGCACATGGCAGCCTGCAGTGGCAATGTGCTGCCCTCGCTCCGTGTTCCCAGCAGAGCACTCTGCAGGCCAAGAGGAGGCACCTTGCCTGGTGGGTCAGGCGTGTATCACAGTGTAGGCTTGGTTCAGCTGTGAACGCGTTGCTGGTTCTTCAGCAGTGCTGGGAGGGAGAACAGGGATTTCCATGACAAGAGCCTGGAAGGGGCTGAGAGCTGCCATTCCCAAAAGCCTCTCTCCAGCTGGCACCCGCGGGTCGGAGCTGGGAGCTGGTGGTGTGTGAAGCACTGACAGCAGGGCTGGCTTCAGCAGCAGTGAAAAGCCAGCACTGAAGGATGCACCGGCCGCGGGCTGAGAAGTGTTAATGGAGCTTTGCAGAGGAGCCGAGTGTGGGGCTGGGCTGGAGTGGGGGAGCTCAAAATCCTCATAGGAGAACCCTCAAATCACAGCAGTGAGTTTAAACTGTTTCATCACCTCCTGAGTTACTCCATCTCTGCAGCAGGGTTGCAGCAGTAGAGCCAAGGATGCTGTGCCAGGATCCGACAGCCACCCCAGGCCCGTGCGTGTTCTCTGTGTGTTCCCCAATGAGTTCATTCCCAAACCCAGGCACACATTCAGTGTGGATGTACGCGTTAGCTGCTTAGGTGTCTTCAGTAGCATTCCGTCAGGTTTGACCCGAGTGCTTCATTTGTAGATGATGAAGAACGGGACCTACAGAACGACCTCGACTATGGGAAGCCTCGCTTCAGCGACGGCGTCCTGTGAGCTGTGAACAGGGAGAGGATGAGGCTGCACCCGAGGGACCCGACGTGCTGCAGAACTGAACCATTCCTGCTTCAGGTTCCTTCCCTTAAGGGAGCTGGTAACAAAAAGTGTCACATACTCAAAGTCAGCGAGTACCAGGAGGCTGGTGTGTACATATGTGCATAGTTGTACTATTGCAGATTGTATTAAAACTACATTTTTGTTGTTACATTGGGCCGATTACTTAGACTGTTCCTTCTCTGTAATAATCTTTACACTTGAAACCACTGTTATAAATACAGGCTGACTTGTTTCTGCCATTTAGACAACTTTGTAAACTGGAGAACTTGTACAGTTTGTATCTCATGTAACAAATCCACTGTGCAAACACTGTACAGCCAAAGGACTCCTTTTCTACAGTACCTGTCTGAGGGCCAGCGCTCCCACCTTCCTCATGCGTGCCGTGTTGCGTTCCGCAGGTGAGCTGTCAGTTGGGAATGAGAACAGGATGTTTAAACTGCTCCCCCCTCCATGTATCCGAGGGAAGTGCCGCTCCCGGGCAGCACGAACCACCTCAGTTCTGATCACAGCGACCAAATCTCGGCTAGAGCTGGAAATCGGCAATTGTTAGAATCCCAGAGCTTTGAAACAGCCTGAGATAGTTGTGTCGGTAATAGCTTGGTTAAAAGGTGATAGAAAGCAGGCAGCAGAGCTAGGAGACTGTGGCTGTGCTAAAGAGAGCACTTGCGCCAGGGAGAGGCGGGCAGGTCTGGGCAGCTCTGCGGGGACGTCGTGTGCTCCCACCGTCCCGCAGCATCCATCCTGTTGTCACACCAGTTAATTTGCAGTTTAATGCTCTGGTGCAGGTCTCTGTCTGCCACGTTCCACGTTTTGATTTGCTGTAGCAGAGGCTTTGCGAGTTCAATACTTTTTGTATTCTGTGTTTCAGCACTTTCTGAATTTCCTGGGACTGATTCTGTTGATCTGCAGTTGTGGAAAGTAAGGTTCTGAGCCCAACCTGCTTCTCCAAAAGGGCTACTGTGAACAGGGGGCCCAGGGCCCGGGCGGCTCTGATTCGGGGCCACAGCTGAGGTTTGCTCAGTGCCCAGCAGTGAACCTCCAACAGAAACCACAAGTTGTACAATTCTTTATTGGGCTGCAGGGATCTCTGACCCCCGTTTTACATAGGGAAGAAATAAACCTCTCAGCCTCTGGCGCTGCATCTCAAGGGGGGGTTTGTTTGAGGCTTGGGCTCTTCATTGCACGCTTCTGGGGGGCAGATGGGGAAGAGCCCTTTGCATGGTGTGAAAACCAGGCACTGAACTGCTCAGCATTCGCTCCCCTGCTAAAACCCCCCGAGGAGCAGGAACTCGTGCCAGGGCTCGAGGAACTGCAGTCTTCAGCAACTGCTCTATTTAAGCTCTCTGATTTCTTTTCTGTCTTACAATGTAATTTCACCCTGAATTAGGTGTTAACTTGAACTCTTCTGATGAAAGCAACAGTTATGGGTTCTAATAAATTGTTTAAGGTATGTGAGGCTCCTGGTGTTTCTCTCTCTCCAGCTGGGCTCACTTTGGGCTTTGTGGAAGCTGAGGTGCTTTTAGCTGCTGCCTCTTGGAACACTAAAACCATTTCGTGTTACTCCTTTGAATCTGCTCGAGTGGGGGGGGTTGGAAACAAGAGACCCACCCCCTTTTCTGCAGCACAGAGTGGTCCCTTGGTGCTCGGGGCCTGAGCAAGGCGGTAAGTGACAGGAAGGAGTCCTTAAGGTGATTCTGTTCATTCTGACTTTCCCTGGGGCCTGGGTGTGATGCAGTGACAAAACTGTTGGATAACTGATGCGGGGAAACAGGCGAATTTTGTCGTTACAGCTTTGCTATAACTGTTAGAGGCACAGTCAGGTTTTGCCACAGGCGCTGTCTTACTTTAGATTTAGAAGAGCCCCACATGAAGTTTCTTTAGGTCACTGACAGTAAAAATGGAAAGGACACTTATCCTCAGCTCCCTGTGCTGACCCCTGCCCCTCCATCACTGGAATGGTTGCTGCAGCAGCCTTGTGATGCACCCACTGGGTCTGGGCAGGTACCTACAGGTCAGAATTGGTTGGGCAAACCAAGGAACTGGTGGTTTTCGTAGTGTTTGATGGTGAAAGAGCCTGACCCCGGCCCAGAGGGATGCTTGGCCTCAACTCCTACACTGTGTGGGTTTCTCTGTTCTTTGTTTGGGAAACTGATACAGTTTTATGGCTTATTTCACGAGCAGCCAAGGAAAGGGCAATACAGACACAAAGGTGCTACACAAGCATCTGTCTTGGAACAAGGTTCCACCTCTGGCATGGTTGGTGCCTCCTTGGAGAGCAGGAGGGTGGCTGATGATGCGCCCCCAGGCTCAGTGAAGGATTCAGCAAGGGACAAGGGCTACTGCTTTCCTTTCCACAAGCACTCAGCTCCTCCGGCAGCAGCAGCTGCTCTGCCTCTGTGTTTTGGGAAGTCCCTTGGCATTAGCACAGCCCCTATAGAAGCAGTTTGATCTCGGTGGGTATCCTTTTAAGGAATCCAATTTAGGTCACCGAGCGCTTTACCCTTCGTTATTCAGTGATCCAATGCTTAAAGAATTTTATTTCTAAGGGGAATTGTTCTGTCAAATTCCACTTTGGTAAAAAAACCCCAATCCTGCGCTCTTGGGCAAGGGCCGGAGTGTGTTGAGCAACGCTCCGCGCTCGGGGTGGCTGTAGGTGGCTTCCTCATGGCTCTTCCCTCTCCCCTCTCTCACACATGGCTCTTGCTCCTTCTTCCCCCAGCCAGCCCTGTCCCACCTTGTCCTTCCCGGGGCTCCCCCAGCCTGCAGTGCTTCCTCACTGCCCTCCTCCTCCCACTGTTGCCCGCTTCCAACAGCTGGGACCATGGCTCCAGAGCATCAGGGTGCTTGCTTCAGTGAGGAACAGCATCTGGCCACTGCTTGAGCTGGAAGACACCATCTGAACCATCACGCTGAAGGTGCAGGACCACAACCAGGCACCTTCATCCTTCGGGAGCTCCTCATCCTCCAGGTCAGAGTTGTTCTTGTGCAAAATCCTGCTAGCTTAACCCTATTTTTGCGTGCTGTAGTGATGCTTGAATGGGGCTAACCTCTTTGGCTATCGATGGGCTGAGGCAAAGTAGCCCCCGGAAACTAGGGCTTGCTTCTTTCCACACGGTGCTAAGGGCTGCAGCCATTCAGTCATCCATCTGTCTTTACAAGTGCAGTCACTACCACAGTTCTCATCCAACCCACAGATCTCATCCATCCTCCTTTGAGGAGGGTGGGGGCCTGAAGAGGTGACAGAAGTGTGATCGTGCACAACAGCGTGTGTTGAACACAACACAACCAATGCCTTTCTCCTAATAAAAGGTCAGCAAACACCACCTCACCTTTAAAAGCATTAGTTTGAAGCACTAACCACTGCTCTGCTGACTCGCACGAGGGTACCCAGCCAAGGGCCAGGCTCTGCTCAGCACCGCTGCCTATGTTCATGACTGAAAGTGCTCAACCTGTCAGGTTTGGGTTTATAAGTGGGATTGTGAGGTCCCTGTGCCGAGCCCGTACCTGTTTCCATGGAAATGGCAGCACACAAAGCCTCACCACATTCCCAAGCAAGCGACTTCCACATCTGCTTCCCCAAAAGCACCAGCCAGACTCTGACACGGAACCGGCTCCTCTGTTGGGTGGGACTGGTTCACAAGAGGAATCAAACACAGCTCCTCGCCACAGCAGCCCAGAGACTTCCCAACGATAGACCCGGGGGGGTGTGCAGAGCCGCTGTGCTGTGACCGCACTGGAAAACTTGGAATGATGTCAGTTATTTCATGAACACCCAGAAGGGAACAGGCTTCTCCGGACGGAGATCCAGCGCTCTGCCGTGGTCCTGGAACACGGGAGCTCCTGAGCTACGGGCTCCTACGTGCCCAAAACGAGGAGGGATGGAAGCTGCACAGGTTAGGCCAAGGGCCTCGTCCTCCCTGAGGGACAAGCGGCACAGCCCTGGGTTTGGTACCCAGGGGACTGACGGCGGCAGCAGGGCGATGGGTGAGCTGCTCTGAACACACGGAATTGTCTGCATCCATGTGAACACCAGCACCTCTACCCATTTCTTAATTAAAGCATGGCAGCACTGTACAGCCTTAAAGCAGAGACCAGGCAGAAACTCATCACCATGCACCTGGGTGAGGAAAATACCACATTCCTCCACCACCCAGAGCTGGTACCATATCAAAGGCCAAGAAAACCCTTGCAATTGTCCCATTTCCTCAGGATTTCAAATGCAAAACTATGGAACAAACCACCTCTGCATAAAGAACCAAACCTTCCACCCCCTTACAAAGGGCTGTACTCCAAAAGCACTCCCAGGCCATGTAAATGAATGCTGAGGTGCCAAAATGTTTTGCCCAAGGTTAAACTAAGAAAACTCCATATTCCTGAGTCGGTTTTGATCCCGCAGCGATTGCAGCTCTTTGGGTTTATGCCCGGCCCTGAAGAGAAACCTGACGAGAAGAGGCATTAGCATACAAATGGGCTCCGAGCTTCCTGAGCTTACGCAACCGTTGCTCCGTTGCAGCTCGCATCGATCAGGTTGATCTCAGTCTCAGTTTAACACGGGTCCCCCCCTGCACCTCAGAGACACGCAGGGAACTTGAAGTTGGTAAAGGCTGAGCTTGCTGAGGAGGGGAAGAATCCTCCCAGCAACCAGAATTCACTTTGTGCTCTCTGCCAGTTTTCCCCTCACCTCCTCCCCACTTCCATGGCCCTTCCTCTCCCCTCCCTCCCCCCAAAAAAGGATCGAGAGGAATCGAACTACTGATAGTCCTAACACTACATTTGCCTCTTAAGATGACCGAGTAATTTAAGTGTGAAACCAGAGGGGTTCATCCTGCCTGGGGGAAACCTCAGCACAGGCATGGCTACAGGAGTCCAAGCATCTCTGTTACACAGAACACGACAGCAAGCCAAGGACTCTGCTGCTAAGGCTGAAGGATGAGATGTAGGCACCTGCAGGGAGAAACGACTCCATTTACTCCAGCTCGTCCCAACTGTCCCATCTTGGGGTTTGCAGTACGCAGCTTAGCCGAGGCTTTCCCGAAGTCTCACAGATCCCACAAAAGCCAAGACTTGCCACTGAGCCTGGTCTAGTTTGGAAACCCAAAGGAGCTGCTGGTGGTCTCACAGCAAAAGGTAAAACGGCTCCATGTGAAATGGATCAAACCCAACCACATCCTTCAGGATTTTAGCAGAGGCAAAGAGCATTCTGCTTCAAAGTGAATGGAAGATGGAAGCAGACACTAAATAGCTAACGGTGTATTTTATTAAATCTCATCATTTCACATTTCCATGCAGCCAAAACCATCAACAGTGAAAAACCCAAAGCCTGCAGAACAAACGCTCTCTCCTAAGCAAGTGTTTGGCAACAGAACATTGTTTCTGGTGCATCCCAGCAGATTTGCCTGGAAAACAGGCTGCCTATACCTGACACACCTCACCATCTGCTTCACCTTAGCACTGACACATGCAGGAGACCCTCTGCATAAACTCAGTTATAACATACTACATTAAATCTCCCCCAGCCACTGTGACCTGCCCAAGGCCAAACCAGTGCTAAAAGAGGAAGAGGAGCCACGTCTCTGTCACTTGATGCACCTCCACAGTCAGGCACTTCTCTGCACACAGAACTGTTCCCTGCTCACTTCCAGCTCCTCTGGATTTGCCTGAACAAGTGTGGTGTGAACTGGTGGTTGTGGAGAGCCCACCACCGCTCCACAAGTTCACTCCTTCAAGTATCTTACTGCAACTGAAGGATTTACACCCCCCCAACAGAGCACAGCGAAAGCAATTCCTTCAGCTTCCATACGCCACCAGAAAAGCCCAATTTCAGCTGAACTCATGACATTGTGTTACTGAGCGTGCTCAAAACACAGCGTGCATCAACGCTGGATGCACATCCTCAAAGCAGTGAATCAACACAAGTGATTAAGAGCTGTCCAAATGGTCTTACATGTTCCCAAGGCAAGGGGATTTAAGTGCTGGAGTGCACAAAAGGTTTGCTCCATCTATTTAATACAACTGTTTTCTTTACGCATTGGAGAAAAGCTGCATCAAAAAACGCTGCTTTACTTGAAGGAAGGTCCCGAATTCTTCACAGATTCCAGTTTCACTGTTCAACACCAGCCTCGAAACACATCCGTACCTGGCCAATAACTACTTTACCTGTGTTGTGGAGAATTCCAGCACGCCGTAAATCCAGCTGTCACCTGCAGTCCTTCCTCCAGGATATGCTGGAACTTAAAGTAACCTGGGATCCGAGTACGGAACTTTCAGTTAAACGTTCAGTAACCCTTCTTGGAGGAGAAAGATGAGAATATTGAATAGGACCAAAACATCTTGCCACAGTTCACTAGGAAACGTGAGATTGGTGCGTTAAGCCACTGTGGAGAAACAGCACAGCGCTCTGCACTAGCTAGAGCTTTCCAGCTCACCCCAGGACTAGACACACCTGAGTACTTCTCTAGTATAGCACTGGACCAAACCAAAGACACAAAGCCCCCAGACGCACCCACCCAACTGGGGGCCTGTACACCTATTGACTAGAGTGCAGTGGAGTCTTCAGGCCCGCCAGAAACAGTAACTGCATTTATGCAAGAACTTCATGCCAATGCAAACCCCATAACAGTCTAACTCCTCACCCTCCATCAAACTCCGCCACCCAGGCGTTCCTAGTGTGGGTACCCCCCAGTTTAAACTCCTAAAGCTGGAGCTGAACACTTGCGGGTGTTCATTTCTGTTCCCACAGGATTGTTTCATGATCAAACATGTGTAAAGGTTTACTTAAAGCTGTGCTTGCCTTGGTTCCTGTCGGGGATATGGTTACCATCTGAATCCCTGACTCCCATCAGCAGGACTGTCAGCAGTGAGAACAGGGAGCCTCTGGCTGGACACAGGAGCAAGCACAGCCTGGGAGCTGCTTCTCACTTCAGGGAGGCACAGGGCTCTGTTTACCTGGTGAACAAAACGTATTCCCCCCAGGTAAATAAAGAAACAACAAATACTGGGAAGAGGTAATTTAAAGAATATAAACCCAAACAAGAACTGCTTCGTTTATACAACAGCTCTCAGTCTGTCACAGCTGCTTTCAGTTCAGCCAAAGAAACTGCAGCGAACCACTGCACTCAGAGCACGAAGCATCTCTGCAACAAGGACGCGGAGATACCAGAAAGAACTTAACGGAAGAGTCTTAACCCCCAGATTAGGCAGGGAATTAAACCTTTTCCCCCTGAAATAGAAAAGGCAAGGTTTAGGACTTTAGCTTATGGAACAGAACTCTGAGGGACAGTCTGATCCCTGCACATGGGTCCTGACATACAGAGGACTCCTGCAGTGCATGAATCCTGCTGGGAAGCGCTGCACGGCAAACCGGAACCTGAAATGAAATATATCCTCTAACTGCAGGTACCTGAAACACCAAGAGGAACTGGTGAACTCACTAGCGCTTGATCTCAACAACAGACAGGGACATTGTCCTAAAGCACGTCATTTTACATGAGCATATAAGCACAAAGCCAATGGACCAGGAAAGACTTGGCGGGGGGAAAGGTGAGAGGAAATCATAAAACCTCGGTGGCTGGCCCTTCAATGAACATTGAGGGTACACCATCTCAGGGACGCCCAGCGTTCTGGCAACTACACATCCTTCCCTTCAGCTTCTCTGGAAGGTGAATGCACCCCTAGAACACCTCAGACAGAGAGCCTGAAACCCACTGCCAGGGGAAAACCCACTGCTGCTGAACCAACTGCACGTTCCGAGCCCCTAATGCTTCCCGTGTCCATAGAGATGAGTTTGAACCCTCAGTCATATGCTTTAATCTCTCCTCTGAAGGGTTTTTGGCTCTCGTTACAAACGCACGCGGCTGGTTTGCTGTTCACACACAGCTCTGCTTGCTTCGGATCCTGCTGAAGGATTTCCTCTGGCAGCCACTTTCCTTCTAATTACACACTTTGAGGAAGCATTTCCACCTACCAGTTTTCAGAACTCCTACTTCCTAAGCACCAGTGAATGTCCTTTTAGGCTTATGCCGTGAGACGCAGCGCAGTTAACGCGCCATACTCGTTCCTCTGAGAGGACTGACACCCTTTAGGCAGGTCTAACATGTCCACACGCACCCTCTCCACAGCTGATCGCAGAGAAAATACTCAGATGCTGTGGTTAATGAGCGTGCTTAGAAATACTTCAGTGCTGTAAAGGAACGAGGCTGCCTGTTCCGAATGAGGACAGCACTGTTCCACTGCCCCCTTTTTTCCTCTGTCCTTAGGAAGCTGGGATAAAATTAGCTGTACGTCTTCTGCTAAAGAATACAGAGTCCTGTGTTAGGATTCTAAACTAAATCTTGGCTACGCAGCTGTAGATGTGGTTCAGTTTAACAAGCCAATAAATGTTTTAAGTGATTAGAGAGCTGGGACTGCCATAATATGACCCAGGTTTAAAAGCTAAGAAGGGAGTCAACAGGCACTAGGAAAAGGAAACAGATAGCACCTGTGTGGGGTTCTGCCTACTGCTAAGTTAGGGAATGAGGATACAAGCTACTCCTGTAAAAACATGCCATTCTGAGCAATGCCTTGAGGGTTTATCCTAATGTAACATGTATTAACCTAAGAGCTGAAGATTCCTGTTTAAAAAGCTCTGTGGATAAAAGCGATCCCCAACAGACAGAAAAATCAAACCTACAGGTTCGGCAGGATTCCCATTACACATCTAAACCTCGCTACATCCTCCAAAAACTTTACTGAATGAGACGGTCAAGCTACTTCGTTAAGTCATTCAACCGCTAAAGCCAGCAGCATCCTCAACACTTCACACGCAAAAGGCTGCCTAAAAAACAAAACAGAACAAAGAAGAGAAAGTGGAAATAGAACTTCACACTGCGCTCCGCTGGGGCTTACAGCAGCCGCTCAAACCGCAGAGCCAGCCCTGCCTGTGCTTGCAAGAGATGAAGCCTCAGGAGCGCGGAACGCGAGCGGCAGCCCCGGGAGCACCGGCCGGGAACCAGCCCCGAGGGAAGGCCGGGCCGGCCCGGGAAGGGAGGGAAGCGGCGCCTGACCGGGGGCTGCCTCCCCCGGGGCCGCGGCCCGAGTCCCTCCCGCCCGCCCCTCCGGCTGCAGCGGCCGCACTCCGGCCGCGGCCAAACCCCCCCCCGGCGCTTCCCGCCGCGCCGCTTCCTCCCCGGGGAGCGCAGGGAAACGCTCCTCCCGGTGGCAGCCGCGCCGCCCCTCCGGGGAACGCTCCCTCCCGGGGGCCGCCAGCGGCGGCTTCCCCTCGCCTCGGGCGCCCCAGCGGGAGCGCGGCCGCCCCCCGCACCTCACAGCGCGTCCGTCCGTGCCCCCCCCTCCCCGTGCTCCGCGGGACCCCGCAGCGCTCGCCCCTCGCCTCACCTCAGGGGCCGCGGGCCGGCGGCTCGGCCCGGCGCCAACGGAGCGAGGCGGCCGCTGCCTCCGCCGTGTGAGGCACCCTCGGTCCCGGCGCCCGAAGCGCAGCCTCCCGCCCGCAGCGGCGGCTCCCGGCCCCGGAAACAGGCGGCCGGGCCCGCTCGGGCAGCCCCGCCGCGCTCGGGCCGTCCCGCCCGCCGTCCCCGCCGCCTCGGGGCGCCGCTCCCCGCGCCAGGCCCCGGCTTCCCTCTTTCCCGGCCTGCCCCGGCGCCGCCGTCCCCGGGCCCCCCTCCCCCGGCCGGGCTGCGCCTGCGCGGCGGCCCCTCTCCCCATCCGGGTCCCTCCGTGCGGTGTAGCAGGTCGGTAGGCGGGAAATGGCGACTGGCTGCTGAGCGGCGGCGGAGCGCGGAGCCCCGGCGGCGCTGTAAACACAGCGGAGCCCGCCCGGCCCGGCCCGGCCCTGCCGCCGGGAGCCCGGACAGAGGGGGCCCCGCTCCCCGGCACCCCGCGCCCGCAGGTAACTGACGCGGCGGCTCGGGCAGCGCGGGGTCCCAGCCCGGGATCAGGTGGGAGGGCGAGGGGTGGCCGCTACGGAGTGACCGGCGGGAGCCTCCCCTCACGGCCTTGCCCCGCGGCGAGCCCCTGCGCCCCGCGGCCCCGGCCGTCCTCCCGCCGCGCTCCGCTGCCTGCGGAGGCGCCCCGTCCCTGCCCGCTCAACCTCCCCTCGCCGGCCGCGGAGGCCGGACAGCCCCGGCCGCGCCGGAGCGGCGGCGCAGCCCGCCCGGGCCAACCCCCTGCCCCCGGAGGAGCGGGCGGCGCGGCTGTCACCCCCGCGCCGACACCCCCCGCCTCCCCCTCTAGGCCGAGGCCTGCGGAGCGCCTCCGCCTCCCGGCCGCCCCCCGTCCCGTCCCGCCGCCCCGTCCCGTTCCGCGCCGCGGGGGCTGCGCCGGAGGCGGCGGGGGCGAGTCCCGGCCGGGCCGGGCTGGCTCAGGGGGCGTAGCTCTGCGGGCTCCATCCCGGCCCCTGCTGCGTACGGGCGGGCCGAGCCCGGCTCCGCGGTGCGAGCGCGCAGGACGCGCCTGTTGCTGGCGGCAGCGCTGGACGCGCCTGTCAGCGGCTCCGGCGGGGGCGGCTGCCGCCCCGCTGCCTCCCGGGCGGCTGCCGGGCACCGGCACGACGCCGCGGGCTGCCCGGGCAGAGATCCCGGGCGGCGGCGCGGCGGACACCAACTTTGTGTGCTGTCACTCGTGAGGGCAGGAGGTGGGGACGGCGGCCGTGCTGTGCCGGTAACGTGCGGGACCACCGCCATCTCAGCCTGGTGCTGGCATCCCTGTCAATACCGGGAACGCGGCGCAAGGTATTAGCGTGTTGCATGCCGCATTGATTGTCTGCTCGCTTACTAAGGAGGGCTGTGCAGCCTGTTGCTCAATTTTATGGTGCTTGGGAGCGCGTGAGAGGACAGGTCTTAGTGTTTCTTTTTGGCTGTTCTGGTGAGCTTGAGCCTAGGCTGTTTCTTCCTCTGTGATGATGGCTGTAGCCCTTGCTCTGATCCCAAGCCTATTGTATCTTCTGGGGTTTTTCCTGGTCGTCAGTTGCTTGTGATGCGCTTTACAAAGTAATTTTGAGATTGTAGTTATTGCCTTTGCCTTTCTTGATAAGTTTCCGCTGTTACAATATGTTAGTCTGTGAAGAGGATCTCTGAGTGTAACTATTACTCTGTTGCCTTCGGCGAGTCACAGCCTCTTTTGCCATTTCTCCATCAGTAAAATGGGGATAATAATACCTCAGAGAGTTGTTACAAGAAGTAGTTAATGTTTGTAGAGGGCTTAAAAGACCTAAGTGTTATTAATTAAGCCCCATGACACATTAAGGTAAGAGCTAGCGAACCAGGTTTACACATGGATGAAGCGAGGCAGGAAGAGATTATGATTTAGCTGGAATAACATACTGGATCTGTGACAATAGCAGAAAACAAGTTGTAACTACTTCATGCTGTAGGCACAAGCGAACCATTCTGTTTAACAGATAAGATTCCAAGATTATTTGCCTCTCCCTCACTCCCCCCCTTCCAATTTCAAGCTTTTCTGCTTGAGGAGGGTTTGCCTGTGTGACTTCCAGTTGACTGGATAGCTCCAAGGACACTTGTGGCTTGCCCACTTGAAAGTGTTTCAGCAGTTTTCATAGCAAGATGTATGTTCTAGGACGCAGGCCAAATCCCGACTTAAATTCCATAAAACATTCTCCACTTTTCCCCTGAAAACATTGTGTGGAACTTAGTTGAGACTTGATCCCGTTCCAGTTGGTGGAGTACGCACTGAAGCTGACATTCCTGCCTCATTTGAGAAAGTTCTGTAGCTAGCGAGCAAATTCCCTCGTCAGTGTGTCCCGGAGATTTAGTGGCACAGTCAGATCATTTCTCCCCCCATGGAAACACCCCACAAATGCTGGAGCTGGGCTTGGGTTTTCGTCATTTAAAAGTAGTGTTCCACCTTCAGACTTCCACCGCAAGTGCTGATAACTCCACACTGATGTGACGCTGCCGAGGGCTGAGGAGCATTAAGCAGTTAAAAAGAAAAGAGCCTGCTGAATTCAAAAGGAAACTTAGCCTTCATCTTACAGAGTTTTTCCGTACTGTACTGGCTTTTCTTTGATCACTTGTAGTGCTGCTGAGGTCGACACCAGCAAAAACAGTGCTTGCAGGAGACTTGGAGAATCGCGTCCTCGATGCAAATATTTCATTCCTGAGGAAGAAACTTTTTCCATAGGTATAAGTGGAATAATAACCTGGAATAGTTGCCTGGTTTTGTAAGAACCAGTACTGACAGTCAAACAGAACTGTTGTGGCAAGAGCTCGCCAGAAAAGCTCGAGCAGGGGGGGTTGAGGTGCCCTCCGGAGTTCCCTTCCACCTCCACCATTCCAGGGGGTGCGTTTCTAGACGCACGTGTACTTTGACAGAAGCTTGTGATTTCTTGCCCTTTTGAAGGAAGATCTGGAAGTTCCAGGACATCATTGTCATAGTTGCAAGGTCGCAGCTGGAGCCAGTGGGACTGTATAACTCTAACACTGCCTCTCCCAGGGTACGGGTTTGCAGCTTTCCCTGTTCAAACCCCGTGCAAGGCCTTCCCTGTCCATGTGGTTTCAGCCTGGTCCCCACAGGGGAGCCACTTCTATGTGTGATAGTTTTTGACTTGGATCATGTCCCCATGGGACTGTTAAGGTCATCCCAGATTCAAAGGCTGCCCCCCACACGCACACTTCCCCTGCCACTGCATCCTTATTCCATACTTTCTCAGGAGCATTCCTCTCTGACAAGTGCCTTTCTGATTCATTACTGTGACTAGATCAGATATGATGGCTCTTACTCCTCTTAGCCCAGAAAGTAGAGGACTAAGCCTGAATGAAATTCTTTCATTTGCTGGCAGCTTCCATTACCACTAAGTGCTGGCACCAGCCTCTTGTAAATTTTAAATGGGAGCTTGTTTTCCATCTCTTGCATATGAGAAGTTCCTTTGATGTTTATAGATCCCAGTTAAGTCTTCAGGAAATGCACATACCCACCTGAAGTGCCCAGCTCATGCATCAGATTCATACCGGATTGCAGCATTTAGGGCCAGACTGTTCAAACTGAAGCACACTGCTGCTCCTATAAGGGAGCTGCAAGCTCTTTCCAGGCTCCTTCAAAAGAGGAGCTGTCTCAGGGAGGGGTTTTGATGGTGTCAGACCCAAATGAACATGGGTTAACCTGCTCAAGTGCAGAGTTGAGTGCAGCGTGGTGCATCTCTTCTGGTTGCTCAGGGGAGAAGCTCCCATAGCACGAGGTACTCTGCAGCCAATGCAGCGTGCTGTTTGCAGGCTGAGCTGCCTCCATGGCCATTATTTAGTGTTTTAGAAAAATAAATATTTTACATTCACAGATGAAGACATTTTCAATAGCACTTGAAAAATTAAGTGTGAAATCAGTCCACATCTAAAGCAATCAGTCTCAGGGGCTGGATAGTGGTTTCCCAGTTGGCACTCGCAACTTGGTGTAAATAGATGACTTCCCAATCAGATCGGTTTCAGTAATTACTTTGATTAGTAGCTGAAGGTCCTCTTCACTGCAGAAAGCTTCTTTCATTGCACCTTGTGATCCCAGGAAAACACTTACCAGGACAATCTGGTGCAAGCAAGTGATGAGTTGAGTGTCACCACTGCCAGCGCCACCAGCTGCATGATCAGATATTGGTCCTCACTGCCTCAGTTTCCCTGCATGATGGGTCAGTATTTGTGGTGATACCATGGTCTGTGGACGAGGGGAGGGGATGGGCAGGCGCTGGAGGACAGGCTTAATTCTGCAGCCGCATTGGGTTCTGCTGTATTGTGACAAAAGAAATCCACCTCCCCTTGGGGAAACGTTTGGGGGCTCAGCCCCATCAGAGCAGCGTGCACCTGGCTAAAGAAAGACCCTGAAGGGCTACTGGCTAGCTGGTGAGTTCAGTGCAATGAGGGTGCTCAGCCCGCTGAGGGGTGGGGATGTCTGAGGTGCATGTGTAAGAGGATGGAAATTGAAGGGTGCCCAACTCCTGTGTGCAGTCAGTGCTTCTTTCTGTTGGGTGAGGAGTCTGGTTAGAAGGCATAAAACACTTCAAGTTACACCACTACAATAAATATGAATTCCAAACTACAAGTATAGCATTATGATGAAAGTGAGGTTAACTAGAAGAAGCTGTTAACTCCGCTGCCTCTGGAAAATAAGCTGTGCATGCTTAAAGTAGCACAATGCTAAGAAGTGGATCCTGCTATTAATTGCCAACGTACCAAGAGTAAGAAGGAGAAAAAAATCTGTCTGGAAGACGTTTGGATGAGAATTTACCTATAAATAAATTACTTTATATACACAAACACACACAGTGGCAGCACAGCAGGAGTGTCATTATCGGCAGAGCGAGGCTCAGAAGGCGATGCTGCAGGGCATGTTGCCATCCTTGAAGCCTCATATGCAAGGAAAGGAACCTGTCCTTGCTTAGGCTACATTTAGGAAGAGATAATTTAAGTTAATAAATGAACAGGAACTCCCATCAAATCAGAGCAGTTGTTGTAAGCTTCAGCTGCACTGATTCAGTGTAAATCATAACTGTTTACTTGAGGCCATTCTAAACATGATTGCTTTGATTCACCCTGTATTTTAGAAGGTGCTAATTAGCAGAAGGCAGGTAATTCAATCTAAGGATTAGACTAGTCCCACAAGGACTTCCCTGGCACAGCCACACCAGCCTAGTTAGTGGTAAAATCCCACACAGAGGGGTTCCTTTTGGCAGCACGAGTTGCACTTGTGCTCACTGGGAGGCTTGCAACCCCAGCTGCGTGTGACTAGGGAAAACCAGTATTCCCCCTTCCTTTCACATTTCTAGCAGGCAGCATTTAGTTTAGACACAGTCCAATGTAGATTTCCTCAGCCTGGATAGAGCTTCACAGATACCTGCTTGGTACCCGGGGGCTGAAGGCGCTGAGATAGACAGTCTAATACAGGTGTATTTATGTCTTACCCCTGATGGTGGGATCCTCATTCACTGCAGTTTCCTCTAGGCTCATTCTTCTGTAGTTTACAGTCTCGTAGCTGGTGTTTCTGAAGCATTCACTGTTTCAGGAAGGAGCGGGCTGGCTCTGAAGGTTCTGCGGTCTCCTTTGTCCTCAATTCATTTCCCAATACCCTTTTCATAAGGGATAACACTACCTGAGTTGCTTCTCCTTTTTCTCCCTTTCCCAGGCACTTCCCTCTCTTCACTGTCCTGGGGGAGCTCATTTAGGTGCAGCAGGCTTCCTTTTATATGAAATAATGCCTTTGGGCTGTGGTGCTGTGCCTGATCACCTGAATCAAATCCATCATCTGGGGGGAGATAAGTCCTGTAGGCAGGGACTCAGCTTGTTCTCTTCAATGTGTGGCTGTGCTGCAGTCCTGCATCTGTCTGTGCCTGAGAAATGATGAAGAAGAGCATCTGTTAGCACTTAAGAAATAAATTAAGAGTATAAGAGCAAGTTAGTTATTAATAGTTACATGGGCAGTGGTTCTATTTCTGTGTTTGCTAAAGAAAAGCTCAGTATGGACTGAAGTTTTAAGGTGTATTTTTGGGTGAGGGGTGGGAAGTAGAGATAGCAGAAACATCTGCGAGAACATTAAAGATACTTTAACATTTAATTTGTGGCCTTTGTGTAGCTAGATTTAAATATAGCATATTTGATTGAATTACCTAGCTCAATTTATTTGACACCTTAAACTCTCATCAAGACCAAGTAGTTGTAATTAAATCACTTTAAATGCACTTGGGAAAGCCTGTGTATTTTGCTTATCAAGACAGAGCTGAGGAATATTAAAGAAGAAAACAAGAAACTTAATGGAAACTTGATACCTTTAGTACTTAAAAATATGGATTTAGAAGAAGCTTTTGAAGACTTCAGTGTAGCTGCAGCGACACTCAAACAGCTGTACTTACTGGATGTAGAGTTCCTTAATTTTGTGCTGCTGGGGACTGGAAAGCTTCCTAGCACTCTTAAGAGAAAAGCCTTTGAAAGCTCAGTTGGAGAAATGGGCTCTGTGGACACAGATCAGGTGAAGAGGTGCCATGTTTAATTACCCTTTTGGACTTACTTGAAGATGATTCTCTTTTGATACATGATGGGTTTATTATGTACCTGGATAATGTTTGATAACGCTCAGTCTCAGAGGTCCGGAGTCAGTTAACGTAACAGGGTTCCAAACTGTGGAATAGTTTAAGACTAGAAAATAACCATTTGTCATTCGTGGTCCACACTTGCAACATCAGGAAGCTTTTTTCAAGCAGATTGCTCTTTGCTGTGTCTCCTCTTCATGTGTTTTCTGTTCCCTTTTAGCTCAGGTACTGCGAGGTTAGAGGCGTGCGTGTAGCTGCCCGTGTGCCATTTGCTGGATGTTTGGAAGCTCTGTGCCTCAGATAGCTGACACTTTGTCAGCATCATGGGGGAAAGAGGAAAAGCGATGGACTTTCTTTGTTTGCTGGGTTAGTCTTACTTTTAAGCTAAAGTAATGACTGATGAACCCACCAGTGTTACATCGGCTTACTCAGAGTGTCGTCAGTCTTCATCTGTATTGTCAAGTACTGTGGTGTGGGAGGAATGGGCCCATAGAATGAGTGTGTTGCTGTTGAGAATCTGATGTCTGTTGTTTGCATTTCTGGAGGTTTTAATATGGTCTGGTCCTATGTCCTTCAGTGGTTGATGTGTATCTTCAGTCTGAGCACTCCAGGTGATATGCTGCTTTGTTACGGGCACCCAAGCACTGTAAAAGGGGATGATAAGAATTGTTTCAAAAGCCCCCACTAGATCCAAACTGAAGAATTGGTGCAGATTTGTATCAAACACCACCTTGCTTAGTGGGAAGGCAGAAGATGCCCTGCCAAGGCTAAAGTTTTAGTTCGTGTTAAACTCCTTGTGAAAGGAGTGAGAAGCACATGGCAGTAATGGAAGAAGGGATAAATCTGATGTGAAGAGGGTGTAAAAGAGGGCTAAAAGCCTTCACTCAACCATCCCAGGATAGAAGCAGATCCCATGAATCTGTGCAGTTTCCTGAATGTCTGAGCAGATGCTTTTTCATCTGCTACTTGAGTTCATAGCTCAGCTCTGCTCTTCTCCCTGTGGATAGATGGACACTCCTCATCGGGCTCTGCCCACAGGCTGCTGAACTAATTTGGTTTGAGATAGGTGCTTGTTTAAACTAATCAGGATGCACTTGGTTTATCCTCCGTGTTCAAAGAGTTTAAAAAATTAGTTTCTGGTTTATAACATAGATGATACTGAAAGGATGATGAATGATATCCCCCACACACATTTAATTTGCAGGTTTTGAAATGTGGGTGGGGGTTTTGACCCCTGTAGTGGACAGGGACAAACGATGTTAACCCTCTGCATGAACGGTGTGCTCAGCATTTTTCTTCAGACTCTGCTTTTGAGTTATTGTTACATTGCATCATCAATATCTTGTTACTAAAATAGTCACAAGCTAAAATATTCCAGTTTGTTATATGTTGTTTCTCGAACAGCAGAATTGGTACGATCTGTTGCACAGGCTCTATTCCTTTGTGCCTTCCAGCCCTCTCCTCTCCTGTAACACACCCAGTACCCTGGCTGCTGTGTTTTGGGTCCCTCCTGCAGTGCCTGCACTGGCTTAGCTGGTGGCTGTGCTGGGAGTGGGTGCGTGGCTGTTCCTCCACTGCTCAGGCTCCGCTGGGAGCTGGCCTGTCCTTTGGAAGTGGCTAGGAAGTGTAGCCAGAGGGGATGTGGGGAAGGGCTGGGCTGGGGCCCTTTGTTGCTTATTGGAGATGTTAAAAGGGTCTGACCTACCTACAGTGCTTCTGATTTTCCTTAAACTTGGAGGAACTTAGTAGTTTGAGATTTCCCTCCAGTGAAATTGGTTGGTGTTGGTTGGTGTTCCATGTTTCCCAGGGGAGGACTGGCATACACCTATGGACAGTGCTGTTGTGTAAGCCTTATTTTCTCTAGAAACAAGGCTGTAAAAAAATCAACTGTAACAGAAAAAGCTTGTTCATGTTAATGCTAAAGAATGCAGCCCATCAAAGAGCACGGTAAGCAAATGAAACCCATGACATAAAATACTGTTGCTTAAAAAATCTGTGATGGATGGTCTTAGTTAAAATAACGTTCTGCAAAAGGAAAACTTGAAACCTGAGTAGTTTCAGTGATCGCATCAGCATAAACCCAGCCTCATGTTGATAGTGGAGCAGATGAGGCTGTGCTTCCAAAGCAGCCTGGAGCAGTCAGAGCTGCTGCAGTCCCACTGTGGCACAGTCAGTGCACAGTCAGTGGCACAGGCCAGGATGTGCTCCTTGGCCTGGAAGAGCACACAAGTGACACACAGCCTGTATCCTCCTGGTGAAGCTCTAAAGCCGGGGACCTTCTCTGTCCTGCCTGTAGGGACCATCTCTCTCCTGTGTATTGCTGTGAGCTGCTCTGAGCCCTGTGCCAGCGATACCATCTGACTGTGCCAGAGAGCTGAGCACTGAGCAGTTGTGTTAGGTTCTGCAGATACACACAGGAGGCTGTGGTACAGCGCTTCACCCCCATGCCTTGGGCTTGCTGGTTTACTGCTGTAGCTGTCCTTCCTCCTGCCAGGAGTTGTATGGTTTTATTCCACCCCTTGTTCCTGTGCTGGAACATTGCAGTTTACTAGGCTGGCCTAAATTTTGGCTAAATGGAGGGTTCCTGAGTGCCAGCACGGCCTCGGGCAGGGTGCCGGGCTATGGTGGTGGTTAGATGGGCTTGGGCTGTGCCAGAGCTGCAGCCTGACAGCAGCAAACCCTGCCATGGGGTGAGAGCTGAGCCCCTTGTGCCATGCTCAGTGCCAACCGCTGTCTCAGCTGCACTCTGAAAGGCAGTAAAGTCAGTGCAGGAATGGACAGCTGGCTCCTTGAACTGCCTTTCCCTTCCTTCTCACTGGCCGCAACGCACAGGGTAGAAGTAACTACTGAGCTGGAGGGATGTGGAGGAGGGAGGGCTCCATTCCTGCTGTTTTCATTCCAACACTTCTAAATATCAAAAATACTTTGCCGTGATTTTGCTAAATTGTTTCTTCAGTGCTTCTAATGAAAAGTGCTGGGTGTATCATCACATCTAGCATGCGGCACATGGGTGACAGCTAGCTTGCTTCCAAGTATTTGCTATCTAAGTTAAATTAGTTCTCCTCAGTAGCTGTAAAATTCTCCCAGATTAGTGTAACTGCTTTGGAATGGGATGAATGAACCGCTGTCAAACAGACTGGCATTGCTTCGAACGTGGCTGGGCCCTCATGTTCTGTGGGATCTCCAATGGAGAGGGCAGGTTTCCTCCTCATACCAGGGAATGATTGGGAGAAAAATCCAACAACTGTGTAGCTTCATGGATGGTACCTGCACTTCCGGTTCTTGCCCATTGCTCTGCTTTGAAATCTATAGATACAGATTAAGGGTCGAGTGTGGAGATGGACACTTCAGCCACCTCTGGTCCATTCAGGTTTATTAGTGTGGCAGATGCATGCATGTTTTCTCTTAAGGATGTAAACCTGCACCACAGGGCGTCACTGCCAGTCACATCTATAGTTCTGTAGCTCCCAACTTTTCCTCAGACACAGCTTTCCAATGGAAGGCATGAGGTAAACTGTCTTCTTGCTCAACAGAGCAGCTCCCTGTTTGTTTCCAGAGCCGTATCTGCTGCTTTACAGCCATAAAGTTATTTCATTACACCTCAGGCATTTCAAAGTGGCAGAGATATGTTAGACCAAAGTGGAAACAATTACCTTGGGAAATAAGTAAGTGACATTCAGGGTAGCGTCAAAGAATGGAAGATTATAGTGTGGATGCAGATCGGTTCTGGGTACAGGACTTCTGCTGCTGGCAGGAGCTTGTGCTTGTTACGCTTTGTAGTATTGGCTTATTGACCAGAAACTTCCCACAGAGTAGCCACTGAGGTTTCGGTTTTTTTCCTGTGGATTTGTCACCCAAAATATAATATGGAAAAAAATAATGAGAGAAAATCAGATGTGTAAAATAGCCTCATTGGGATGGGATCAGACAGGTCCCCAGTTCAGTTCCTTTTTGAAACAGAATGCGATTCAAGTTCCTAATGTCTCAGTATTGTGTTTTGAAGGTTGTATGTAAGAACATAACATCACTCGCTGGTAAAGCTCTTAAAACCTGAGCACCTGTATTCATATCAGTTTTAACTTGTGGACATGTGCAAATCAGCACATTAATCTCAGGGACTGCAGTTTGTAAGAGTGAAGTTCTCCATGTGAGAAACAGGCCAGAGAGGGCCGTGGAAGTGTTAGGGTTAAAGCAGCACGTTAATGGGAAAGGGCGAGTTTCAAACGGGTGCGCCAGGGGCTGATGGGAATCTTGGCTGGGATGGCATGTCCCTGTTTTTAACAGCAGAGTTGGTTGATTTTTGTGTTTTAAATCAGGAAAGCCAGGGGTGAGAGGAGCGTGGCAGTGGCCCCTGGCGAGGCAGAGAGCACGGTGTAAGCTATTTGTACAGGTTCTGAAGCTACAGAGTGCACCAGGGAAAACTGTTTTCCAGGGCAGTAAGAATGGTATTATCATTTAAAGAGTTTTTATCCTACAATATAAACCCTCTGCTATTTCTAAGGCCAAAGGAGCAGCCAAAGGCCTTATCTAGCCTTTAAAAGATAGCAACCTGACAGAGTCCTGCGGGATATGTGATTGTGGATCTGATCCCACGGGGAGATTAAGGTGAAGAACAGCAAGATTAGGGTTTCTGGAGCAGTTAAGCAAAATGCAGCTCTCTTCTCTGTGTGGACCTTGCAGAAATTGCTAGCTTCTCATAACAAACACAGCAGTTACTCTGTGGCTTCCGCAGTCCAACACACACTTAGTGGGGCTTGTTACTACTCTTGAGTGGTTTAGTTGGGTTTTCCTCAATTAAAAGGAGAACTGGTGAGGAGTTGCAATTAAACATAATCAAACCCAGTAAGTCATTAGGATTTGTCTGTGGTCAGCCAGCATCCTGGAAGGTCTGTTCAGGAAGTGTTTGGCAACCTGGCTCTACCACGGCTTGTAACAAGAGGGAGATGACTTCCAAAAATAGGCTTGCTCTGTGCCTGCAGCACGGATTAAGTGTCCGAAGCGCCCGATGTGCCTGGGGACAGCTGCTCCGGCCCAGCCCGGGATCACTGCTGGTTCTGGGGGCATTTGTTACCCTCTCAGCTAAAACTCGGGTGCTGCAAACTCCCATCTCAAACCACGGCAGCTACTGGTGGGTGCCAGTATCTGGTGGTGCCTCATGTCAAATTCTTGTCTCAGCAGTGTCACTGGTTGTAAATAGGATCTGTCTTCAGCAGCAGGTTTTGGGGTTCTGCTCGGACATTAACTCTCCTCCGACTAACCCAGCTCTCAATTTCTCTTGCTTGGTTAATAGTCAGACCCAAAGCGAAAAGACTGAATTAATTACAAGCTGCAAAGAGAAAAATATCTTGGCCAAGAGGGAATAAACTTTCGGTTCCAAATGCATACAGTATATTCAAAACAAAGCCTCGCTGGCAAAGCAGTGGTGCCTAGAAATATGACTGCTGGGGTAGAAAGTGAAGTACCAGAAAGGCTTTCTCCTGTTAAGGCCAGTTATAAAAAGCCTCCTTCGCTGTTTGGCAAAGTCTCTCTTAGAAAGTGTGTCTTTAGGGGAGGTGCTTGGGCTCTGGGAGAGCAGAGCGATGGGTGCGAGTCCCTGAGGAGCAGGGGTTCACATTGGGGCTGAAGGCCAGGGGCTTTGAGCATGATTTTATTTTGGATTGGAATGACTGTAACCTGAAAGATGGGGAGGAGAAGAGAATGTGCTTTCCATGGAAGATGGAGAGTGAGAGGTGCGGGTTGCATTGCGTCTTCCATAGTTGTAATCGCCAGCTACTGTTTTGAGGGCCCTTGTGGTTGCTTTATGCGTTCATCCAGGTTTCGTAAGCAAGTACCACCAGCTGAATAGCACATACTGTGTTTGGCTGTGTCTAGAAATTGTTGTCTTTTTATTTTGCTCTTCCCTGCACGGTACTGCGGACTTCCTCGAGTCATGGTTTCCTGGTTAATGGTTGTCTCTTTAGGAGGCAGTTGCAGAAAAACACACTTCAAGATTTGAGAAGTGAGCGGTAATACAGTGCGTTGTAAAAACCAAAGTACATCAGCGGGAGTGGCATGAAAATGCTGTCATTTTCCAGGGAAGGAGGATAAGTTGGTTAAAGAAAGGCCAAGAGTGTTTGCGGGAGGAAAGCCTCAGAGTCTCTGAACTAACAACAAGCATTTCCTTGAAGTCTGTGAAGTGCTCTGGGGCCTGTCTGGATGAAAGGCTTTATCTGTAAGTCATTTTCCTTGGCTTTGTTGTGAGTCCAGGCAGGTATCTCATCGCACCAGGGTTATCATTTGTCCCCTGTTTCTCCCTGCCCACCAGGCAAGGGCTTACCAACTTCTTGTCCGTTTTCCATGGTGCCTCAGGCTTCTGTATACACTAGCACGAGATCTTGTGTTTCTTGAAAGCATCACCAGTGTGAATGGACTTGAGCCAGCTCCATGAGCACATCATCTTGTTGGGATGTTTCTTCATACTTGAAATCTGGGTCACGTCACAGTAAGGAAATGTGCTGATGAAACGTGACTGGCATTATTTGTTTGAAAGGAAGCGGAAGGAATCCTTGGGTTTGGCTCCTCTTTCTGTGGATCTGTCTGCTGTGATCCAGCTTGTGTGTCCTGAAATCCCTGGAGAAGTGAGCACAGTTTCACAGCAGTGAGGTCTGCGGTGTCTGAGCTGGTTGGTAGTGGGACGCTGAACCTGCCTCACAGATTCAAAGCCAGACATCAGTTGTCACTGATGCTGTTAGATTTGGGGATGGTTCCCAGCTTTGTGTGTGTTGGGCACATCTCCATCTCTGTCTACAGCATATACAGCACGTGTTGACACTCACTCAGAATCTCAAAAAAAGGAACAAATTTGACTGCCTTCTTGGCTTTGTGTAAGAAACGTTTCCAGAAATGCTGTGGAAGCAGTGCAGGAAGAGCGCTGTGGTGGTCAATGGGATGTAATCCACAGCATTTTTCGGCATGTTTTGTTTTCCAGTGTGAATTTTTCACACTCACTGCTCATCAGCCCCATGATGGCAAAAGCTGATATATGGGCACAGGGAGCCTTATGCCACGTAGTTCCATCACTTAGGAAGGAGGTGTGCTATGGCAGCAGGAAAACACAGTCAGCACAGGCCATGTCCGCAAGGGGAGGTTAATGTCATCCGTAGCAGCAGAAGCTCTCTTGTTGAGGGTCCCAGCAGAGCTGATGCAATAGAACTGTAGAATCAGCCAGCTTGGAAAAGGCCTTTCCCCCAGCGCTGCCAAGGCCACCACTGACCCATGGCACTGAGGCCTCGTCTCCATGCTGTGTGAGCACTTGCAGGGCCAGTGACTGCAGCCCTGCCCTGGGCAGCAGTTCCAATGCCTGAGCACCCTCTGGGGAAGGAATTGTTCCTCAGCTCCATCTAAACCTGCCCTGCTGCAGCTTGAGGCCATTTCCTCTTGTCCTACGAGTTCCATCCTTTCCTCTTCCATTTATCTCTTGCCTCCCAGGAGAAGCTCAGAGTCCATCTCAGTACCATGGAGGGTGGCCGGGTGCCTGCCCAAGCTCTCTCCAGCTCTGGATATCCCTTTTGGTGGTGCTGGGGCTCTTGGGACCTTCTCCAAGGTCCAAGGAGGGTTTGTAGCCTCTGATCTGCCTGGGAGAGGCCTGAGTATTGTGGTGTGAGAGAAACTGATGAGAGAGAAAAACAAATGCACCCTTTCCATCCAGTGTTCCAATGTATCAGGAAGTCTTAAACCCTGTGATTAGATGTGCCTCACCTCATTTTCCTTTAGCAATTTTGAGAAAAGCAGGTAAAGCAGTAGTACTGCATGTGGTGGGATAGTTCCCCAAGAGAAAAGCTCATGGAGGCATCCTCTTAGAGAAGTGAGTCATCGTCCTGGGTTCAGCAGCAGCAGACATTTTTCTCCCTCTTGGTAGCTGGTGCAGTGCTGTGTTTTTGGCTTTCGGCCTGGGAACAGCGCTGATAACGCCGATGTTTCGGTTACTGTTTGGTAATGTTTTGGTCTGGCCAAGGACTTTCTGAGCTTCGTGCTCTGCCAGGGAGGAGGGGAAGCCGGGAGGCAGCAGAGACAGGACACCTGACCCAAACTGACCAAAGAGGTATTCCATACCACAGCACCTCATGCCCAGGATGGAAAAACGGAGGGCAGAGACCCGGAAGGGGGGTGTTCGCTGCAGGGTCGGGCTGGGTATCGGATGGTGAGCAGCTGTATTCTCTTCCCTCGTATTTCCCTGGTCATTATTGTTATTGGTGGCAGCAGCAGTGATTTGTGTTATACCTCAGTTACTGAACTGTTCTTATCTCAACCTGTGGGAGTTACATTCTTTCAATTCTTCTCCCCATTCCCCCCCACCCTCCGGAGTGGGGGCGGAAGAAAGAGGGGGGAGTGAGTGAGCAAACTGCATGATTTACAGCTTAAAACCACGACAGTCATTCACAGGAATGTCTCTCCTGTAGGTACACTGTACCTGTGTGTGGATTAGCAACAGTGCGTGCAGAGTGGTGTGCCCGACAGCTTGGGGTGTGGGGATGCAGGAAAATGGGGATTTACTGCAGCTGTAGCTCCTCTGCTGCTGCTTTTTTAACGGCTCCTCCTTTCCTTATTTTCCTGTCTCACGCGTTGCTCAGTGAGAATTCCATTTAGTCCCTCTTTGCTGTGTTTCTTTTCCCCCACTTTCTGGGTTTACTGAAACTGTAGAAAGAAAGAAGGAGGTTTGAGAGTTTAACATATGTACAGCAGAAACATCACCTGAGTCTTTAATGTGCAGTGTATTTGCTGCTCACGTATTTAGTTGGCCTCAGGTTCATGGTGCTGTGGTAATAGATCAGTATCAACTTTCTCAATGAGGAGGAATTAGAGGACTGCACAGAAGGAGGATTTTGAGCTGCAAGCTCCTGAAAGAGAATCTGTTGAAAGAGAACTGAAGAGCAGAAGTCATTTAGGGTAGTTTGGTGTGATCCCCCCATGCACTGACTTGGCCTGTTGTTCCAGTGCAGGACCCAAGCGCAGCCCCGTTGGGTGGCTGTGGCAGTCTGTGGTCACACAGCCCTTCAGGGGCTCACACTGATGGCACGAGCAGTGAGACTCAGACTGACAGAGCCCAGGGAAGGAAATCACCTGTGTGTTTAGACTGCTTTGAGTGAGAACACATGAAGTGTCTCGGTCTGCATTGTGCTGCTTTCAGTGAAGAAACAAGGCTGTAAGTCAAAACCCATCCACGCCAAAGGTCTCGGGCATCAGGAAAGCAAACTTCTGTCACTGAGAGGATTGTAGGGAACTGTTGCTAAGTCCATTAGAGATATTTATAACCCCAGGCTTGATACCCAGGGTGTGAAATAAGCCAAAGAACTCTGGCAGCAGTGTACAGATGAGTTAAATGGTTCCTTGCTGGATGAATACGTACTCACCATTGACAGACATTACATTGGTTCATCTTATGCCTGCCTGATAGTTCTTTCCGTTCTAGAAAAGTTAGGCAACTTGCAGTATAGTTTGAAGTAATAGTTTCATTCTCACACTGGAATCTCACTGGTGGCAGTCATCTTTCAGTGTCTTACCTATTCCTCTTACGTTTTAAGCCTGCTGTTTCACACAGTCACGTTGCAGGGTGTTTTCCAGGTTTTCAAAAGGCATAAGTAACATTTTAGTGGATGTGCTTTACTTCTTTGAAAATATGAAATCCCACTATATTTTGGTGTCATTTCCTTAATTCCTAATTCCCCATGGGAAGCAGTTGTTCATGCTCTATCAAAAACTTGGATTAGTTCAGTGTAGCTCTCTTCTCACCTTACAGAGGTTTATGAACTAGATGAATAAGAATTAAGAATCTCACTTGTGTACACGTTTATATATTCAACGTCTATTTTAGGGATGAGAAATCTCTCTGACTGCTGCTGGTGTGTGTAACACACCCTTTGCATATTGCTCCTAGTGCAGGGGATTGATTGACTGTAGTTTCTGCAGTTGGAGTAGCTTGAGACCACAGTTGATTAATTAAAACTTCACCTGGCAGCTCTTTGTGAGGCAGCAAAGTGGAGATGCAGGTTCTGATAACGGACAGGGTCAGTTCATGTCTTCCTATAGGAATGTTTCTCTTTATTTTCTTGGTGAAAGGAGCAGGGACAGGAAATTGGACTAAAATCTCTGGGATTATTTTCGTTACTTCTCTGCGTCACTTTCCTCAGTGTGCAGTGGATCCTTTTAAACGAAGTGCAAATTTCATTGCAAATATTCATAATGAAAAGATGCTCTCATGGACTTGGGAGTTTTAATGCTTCTGTTACTAGAGGACACAAGGTTGTGAGGCCAAGTTTTTATCAATGTAGACTATGGTTTCCTGGTGTCTTCCCTTGAACCTCACATGCAAGTCCACTTCCACTGTAGCTTCGTCATTTAGGAATCTTGACTTTCCCTTTCTTGTCTGAAAACAGCTGTATGATCTGCAGATGGAAAGTGCTGGACATGTGCCTCTGAAAACTGAAATCCCATATTTGCTGCCAGTTAAATATTGTATGTAACTGGAGTACTTCCCTCTTGACAATGCCACTTGAGCACTTCTTCTGCTAAGCCTTCCAGCAGTGGTGTCAGTAGTTATTGTATTCCTCATTAGCTGTGAACAGCTTTTGAAAGCTGTTATCCCAGTGTGTCTGCATCTGAATCATTCCAGTGCCACACCGTTGCCTTTTCCTAAACAGAATAGCTGTTGTGACATTGCTTGTGTTTTAGACATTACAGACTATTTATTCTGTCTCTTCAGCAATAAGATGCTTGCTAAATGAACTTCAGAAAAGCAAATACCCATTCCCATCAGGATGAGCATATGCTTTCCTTTTGAAAAAAAGCTTTTTGCCATGAGTTCAGCTGGGAAATGCCTGGTAGTGGCTTTCCAGTGTTTCTGTGCAGTACAGCTCGCATAGATTTCTTACTGCTGCTTTTTTCCTGCTCCTGATCCCATCTGTGCCTAATTTTAAGCGCAGGAGTAGCCCCGTTCAAATCGACCTGAGTGTGAGCTTCCACCAGCTGGAGAAGAGTCCCTCGGTCCAGAAGAGCAGTTATATTTGGCTGTGCCAGCAGCCCAGTTAAAGGTTAGAGATAAATGGGACACATTCTCTGGAATGGTCCTTTACTCAGCTTTAATAACTATCACCCTTGCACAAGTTTTGCTGTGGTTGGATCTTATCCCCAGATAGAGTCGTATTGAAGATCAATTGTGGGTTCTGTTGCTGGGCTGCTATACCCTCACCAAGCTGAATGCACAGTCTTATTTGATTTCTTCTTCTGTGAACACTTGACATGAATATAGGTTTATGCCTCAGCTGAAATTTAATGTGGAGACTTAAAATGAAGTGTTATGAGGAGCACAGTGCTGGAAAGGGCTGCCTAGGTCATTGGGTCTGGTCATTGATGCTGGAGACATCAGGTACCACACAATCCTCATCTTAAAAGCAGGTAGAATTTTTGTTCCTACTACTTGGATTGGAGGGTTATGCAAAAACCTCATTGATCTAATGGTTAGATGTATCCACAGCCAGATTATACTCATTTGTTCTTCTGCCAGTGTTATGCTTTAACTTAAATAGCTCTTCTCTGTGATTTAAATTAAGCCATCTACATGATGTAGAAGCTTAGTGCATCAGAACACTGTCAGTGTTATATAATGTTTTGAATTCACGATCTGGAGCTCAGTTCTTTTCTTCAATGACTAAAGTATTCCTGGTGGTTTTTCCTTTTATAGCTTTACATGTGGTACACAGGAAAATGAGGCTGAGAACGCGGAAAGCTTCTCAGCAGTCGAATCAGATCCACACGCCGCGTGCTTTGAGGGCAAAGAGGAAACACTCAGAGGTGGAGGAGAGCTTACCTGTCAGCAGAGGCAGGCCCGCCAAGAATGACACCGGCCTGCTGTCGTCCATCAAAAAGTTCATCAAAGGAAGCACACCCAAGGTACGCACCAGTGGGCTGCTGCTTGTGCTGTTTCACTGCGTCAAATTTCAGTTAAATTTGGTTTAAAACATTTCCATCAGAAATTATTCTTACTGTGGTAGAAGCAAACGATGCTTGTCAAGAATTACAAGCCAGCAAGCCCCTGTGATATTGTAACAGGTATCAAACAACCCAAAGCAGACCTGCGAAGCCTACAGGAGTCAGTGGTAGGTGTGTTCAAGACAGCTCAGGAAGGCCCAGGATTTACCACTGAGGTATTGCTTTGTGAAAGTGTTGACTGATAAATTCAGTAGATTTTTAAGTTCTCTTTGAAGCATTCCCAAAACTTGGGAATTACCAGAATTGGCAACTAAGAGAAGCAAGTCTGTAAGCATGAAGTTGCTCAGTGTTTTAGCAATTTGATTCACAGTTGTTTCGGAGTTCCTCAATCAATAAAGGTCAAACCTCACAAGTTCAACTATCCTGACATTGCTGTGAGTACTCAGTGTATTACTACAGCGAATGCCGCCCTCTCAGTGGGTCAAACCCAAACGCTGTCAGGGCTGAAGCACTACATCTCAGCTGTCTTTATCCAGAAACCCCAACCTTACTCATTTTCACATGTTAGAACCTGCTGCATGTATGTTTTGAGGGTGGCATTTTTACACACACACACACACACACACACACACACACACACCTTTGATGGGCTGAATGTAACCTTGCAATTGCTTCAGAAACCTTCAAACCCCTCTTTTTTTTTCCAGGTGAAGGGAGGCCAGTTGGAAAAGGAAATGTAATTGGGCTGCAGCAGCCCAACTATTGCCATCATGTAGCTGTAAGTTGCAAAGAATAGCCAAGAGGTCTGAACTGAATCAAAATGTATCCCAAAGTAACTAGAGGATAACTAAAAATCTGAAGTCAGGCCCATTTAAGTATTTTCGGGGTTTTGACCCAAGTGTTGAAGCCATAACTGTGTAACAAACTAAAGTTGAAATAACTTCCATTAAAGTAACAGGGTCTTCCTAACTTGTAAAACTAGAGTGAAAGTTAATGTTCCGTGGCATGTGTTAACTACTCTAGAAACACTGAGGTACCGACAGAGGGGCGCTGCAGTGAGAAGAAATGGTTAAATCACTTCCATCTTGGTTTTCATGAAGGCAGGACAATTAATCTCTCCTGCATTCACCATCGATAATGTAGCTCAGCCGTGCAACAGTTTGGCTGCAAAACCGCTGCAACAAATGCTGAAATCTAAGCAAAACATCTTAGGCTGGAATTTTGAGATAAGGGAAGTATGTCTGCTTTTCCTTTCCTTTGTCTCTGGGAGGTTGGGTTCACTTTCTCTCTCCCGCTTCTCTTCCTCTCCCAAAGCTTTGGATTACATTTCGTTCTTTATTTCCTTGACAGGTTTTTTAATATAAAGCGTCCACGTTTTCCTCTCTTTCCTTTCATGTCCTCTCCTAGCAGGACTTGGAGCGGTTCCAGTGGCATTAGCATGGCATGATATTGATAGTGCCGGGCTATCTTCCAGAGTGCTAATGACTTAACCAAGTAGTCTGGAGGCTGCCGTGGAAACGTTATAACTCTTTGCGATAGTGCATGGGTATGACTCCCGGAGTGGCTCCTTTCTGGGTGTGCACTGAGGGGATGTGGGTTTGCGGCAATAAATGTCTTTGGAACAAGTATATCTCGGTCGTGATCATAGTCACAGGTATGGTGAAGATGCCCTGTTGGAAATACTCCTCAAACAAACAGACCCTGCAAAAGCCTCAAGCTATTTAAGTTGGAGTAACCAGAGGCTAACATATGGCTTTGAGTGTGGATGGTGACAGGTCTGGTCTTGAGGTCCTTTACTAACACACAGCCCACTGGCAAGTCAGCAATAGCATGGAGAGCACAACAGTGTTTGTCATTTCCAAAATGTCAGATCTGGTACACCGGAAAAACCAATACATGGATGCCTATGGGGAGTACTAAGAACATTCCTGAATATTAACATTGGAGGATGCTGTAGAGGTTCCTCTAAACTTGTCTGGTTTGGGGCTCTAGCACTAGCACTGTCAGACATTGCTGCTGACTTTGAACATGTCAGACTTCAAACTCAGCGTAGCCCATTTCCTGCTACACACGGGGTTTCTGAAAGCAGCCTAACAGCCAACAAGATGTTTGTGTTGGTGTGACATCACCGTGTTTCTTACGGCACAAGCTATTGATCTTACTGGGTTATACTGAGTTGAATAGATCAGAATTCAAATAGATTGTTATATAAGTACCTGAAATAGGTATATTTAATCCTATATCTGTCCAATTAAATTTTCAGTGTATAAAGCAAGTTAATCCTATATCTGTCCAATTAAATTTTCCAGTGTATAAAGCAAGTATCACAGTAACATCGTCTCTGATCTCACCATTGAATTCTACTAACCAGTACAACACAGGCACAGCAGTGGGAGCTCTCTGACCACAGTTGTGACAGCTCTTCTTCTGGAGCATGAGGGGCTTCCTGAGTTCTTTCTGCCTCTGCTGGTACCTGTTGCCAGCGTAATTATTGGGGCGTTTCGACACTTGTTTTCCATAAAGCAGAACAAGAGCACACCTCATTTCATAAAGGCCAATTGATGGCTTTTGCAAGTTAATTTTCCTCCTTTTCCCCAGTGTTGAACTTCTACACAGATGTCCTAGAAGCTGAGCTGCCGTCCTGTTCTTGCACTGGGTCAGGGAGACACATGTCAGCACACTTCCATGTGCGTTAGTATTTGTCTCAGCCACTGTACACTTCACACGGGCTTTAGATTAAATTTTCTCCAAGATCCAGTGAGTTGTTTCGGAGCACACAAAAAACCTTTTTCTCTTCCCCTTTTAAAGCTGTGAAACTGCAGCTCCAGGAGAGCAGTTCTGTAACTCCGAAATGGAAATGTTCATTAACTTCGGTATGGTCTGTGCCCTTATTAATTTGGATATAGAATTCATTTTGCATTGTCTCACAGCTTACATTTCAGTGTCCTCTATATGGTTCTGCTTTAGATTTCAGGTTGCCATTTTATTAAGCTGTAGTAGGTGCTTGGGGAGCAAAAGGGGAAGAAACCCGTCTTAGAATCAGAATAAACTCATAGAATGGTTTGGGTCTCAGACAGTGTGTGCCTATACATGTACTCATGGACAGAAAACGGGCAAAAATGTTTGGTTCTGTATCATTCATGCAAGTGCCACAGGGAAGAACAGCCATTTACTTAAAGGTCAGAAGTCTCACTGGGCCGTAACCCTTGTCCCCAATGTTTTTACCAGCTGAGTTTTGCCATCGGATAGGGATTGAATAGCAGCAGGTTCTGTCCATGTATACAACTGAGGAACCCACTTTGTGTAGGGAGTGTGGTGGAGACTTCACATGGGCTATTGTAAACTTTACTTCCTGGATGTTTCACAGGCAGAGAAATCAAGTCCCATGTAATTTTGGTTGCCTTGTACCTGCAGCTCCCAAGCTGCACAGCACTTCCATATTTATAAACAGGTTATCCAGAGAAACTGAACTGAAAGACAGTTTTTCTACTGCGGAAGTTCCAGGTTTTCTTTCCTGATATTTTGCTATTTACCTTGAGCTGTGTCAGTTTAAACTGAGTTTAAATGTCCAGCTGCCCTGATACGTGTTGCATGTTGTGCGTCTGGAAGTGGAACAATAAATGGATCTTTTGTGAAACTTTCTCTAACAGCTGACATTTTCTGGTAGTATCCACTGAAGAAAAGAGGCACTATTCAGTGTGTTCCTTTTCTTCTTCCTTTTCTATTTTAAGGAAGAAAGAGAAAATCCTGCAAAAAGAAGTAGGATCGAGCGGGATATCGATAACAACTTGATCACATCCACACCTCAAACAGGAGAAAAGCCTAACAAACAGATCTCTCGAGTGCGACGGAAAAGTCAGATGAATGGAGGTTTGTGAGCACTCTAATCCTGTGTTGTTGCAGTAGTGGTACAGATGGCCCAGAGACCTGTTACCAGGAAGTAAATATCTTCTCTTTATTCCAGGCTCAGAGCTGTGTCTTGGAGCTCAGCCCTGAGATGGCAGTTTCTAGTTCTAGGATGTACCTTGCTGCACATGCACATATATGGAAAGCCTTCACTGTTGTGTTGTTTTGCAATGTGGAGATTTGGTCTATGTCAGTTGTTATCTGTGATAACAACTAGAAAGTATTTCACTTCATAGCTGAATTTGTGTATGCATATGTGGGAAACTTTAATTATAGGGAAGCTTAGAGGTTCCAGGCACTGGAGTTCACTGACACTTTCTCTTGCCTCCATCTAGTGGAACCCCACTGATACTGTCAGCTGTGTGCTGGGAAGGGTGCACGGCAGCTTGAAGTGTCTTCCATTATCAAGCTCATTTAAAGGATTTAAACTTCGACTCTTTGTTAATCTGTAGCATGATTTCTATAATGAAATACAGAAGAGTGCTTCCTAATTCAGAGTGCTGCGATGGTGCTGTTTTTATCTTGAGACTGAGTGGCTGCTGCTTTGTTGTTGTTGTTGCCCAAGTTGAACTGTGAACAAGAGGGATCTTTCCTCTAATGAAAATGATAATGATTAAAGGGAGGATGTGTGAAAACCAGAAGGTGGTATTGTGCCTCATGAGTTTTCTTTTACAGAAGTTGGAAGTTACGAAATGACAAACCAACATGTAAAGCAGAATGGGAAACTAGAAGATAATCCTGCCACTGGCAGCCCCCCCCGAACCACGTTACTGGGAACCATATTTTCTCCTGTTTTCAATTTTTTTTCACCAGCAAATAAAAATGGTGAGTGTTATCTGAAAAGCCGATCCTGTTAAAGCTCAGAATGATAGGGCGTTTTAAGAACAAGCTCTTTTGGGTGGCAGTACACTTTGCATGCTGATTTACAGACCAGGAGTTACTACTACCTGATAAAGGGCTCCTTAAGTGTTCGAAGGGTTGATAATGAATAAAAGAAGCAATAAGTTTATATGCATTAGACTGTTTCTTTTATAGGTGTAAGTACCCAGTGGTGCATCTTTCATTTAAAAATATATAATAATAATAGTTGGTATGAAGTTCCTTGTCCCAGGCATAAGAGGCATTTGTCACGGCCTTCATTTTGGGTCTTGTTTTTGTAACATGGTTCAGATGTGGTTATCTTCAGTTATTCTGAAACTGTTTGTTTGTGTGGTCAATAATACCAGCACTCTGATGGGTAACTCAGCCTGATAATGACTGTGAATGTACTGAAATCTTAATCCAGGAACATCAGGATCGGATTCTCCAGGACAAGCTGTTGAAGCTGAAGAGATAGTCAAACAGCTTGATATGGAACAGGTTGATGAGATTACCACAAGTACTGCAACATCAACCAACGGGGCAGCTTACACTAGCCAAGCAGTGCAGGTCAGGTCCACTGTTAACAATGGTTTGGAAGAGGTGGAGGAAACAAGCGACCGGGACCTGCCACCACTTACAGGTAAGAAACATGTGCGTGCCTTGCGCTCACATGTGGGAGCTGTGTGTGATTTGTACTCTCAGGAAAACCCCGACACCTGCATTCTGTAGAAACGAATATTTCACATTTGCTTAGGGCGTGCAAACTGTAGTAACAGTGATTTTTATTCTAATAGACAAATCTGGTTTATGCACCAAAGACACAGTTTTGTCAAAGCTTATCTATTATTCCCAGTATGGCTCAGCAGACTTCATAACACTTCCTCAGATGAAAACACAGATTCCAGAATACATAGTGGAGCCCGCCACCCCATTAGAAATGCGCATCCTGGGCTTGCTGATCACAAAAGAGCAATTTGCAGCATTTTGATCTCTTATATTAGAACTTCCAGGGAAGCGAATTTAACTTCCGCATAGAGGGGCTGGTGTGGGATACACGGGTCTGGTCCAGAGCTTCTGGTCTAGTCTGTTGCTGTGTTTCCAGAGGGCCCCTCAGCTGTGGGAGCTGCCGGTGGAAGAGCTGTGCTAGCTTCTTAGGCTGGCATGTGCATCCGAGGAGTTGTCACCACCAGAGGCTGTGTGGGGTCTCCCAGCTTGGCCAGGTCATGATGTTATGTGACATGAGAGGACACTGGGCTCTCGGGTGGCTTCCTTGGGTGCGGTGCAGGCCATTTCTGAGGACACGCGGGGACAGAGGGTGGGCTGCAGGGAGAGATTTGCACTGCTGTCTGAGGCCCTGGCGTACCAGGGGCACGCTGTCACTTCTGCAGACTGCACTAATAAGACCAGCTCCTGTGGTGTTTTGTTTTATTTTTTGGTTTGGTCATTTTCGTTGAATTTTAGCGCCAGTATCTCCAGACAGTGGCTACTCATCAGCCCATGCAGAAGCTACCTATGAAGAAGACTGGGAAGTCTTTGATCCGTAAGTGCTGATGTTTGTACTGCAAATACCAACTTGGTGGGTTTGGGTGTTGGATTAAGGCATTCTTATTTAAGTTGGAAGAATTTTATATTATGGAAATGAATTCTAAAAGCTCTTAACTTAAAAAAATAAGTGTGTATTGATGTGGGGTTTGTTCAATTTAAAATACGTCCTGTGCAGCCTTAAATATTTGGAATCTTAAGTTGGGCTTCAACGTAATGTAATGAATAATGTAGATACATATCTACAGCCAAATCTGTGTTCTTTCCAGGTACTATTTCATCAAACACGTTCCACCACTAACAGAAGAGCAACTGAACAGGAAGCCAGCTCTTCCACTGAAAACAAGAAGCACACCAGAATTCTCCTTAGTTCTAGACTTGGTGAGTACCTTTATAAACGCAGTTCCAAAAGCAGCGGCTCTGTAGCATTTCAGTCGTTTTGTTTGTTGCTGAAATTAGAAGTGTTTGCTTTCAACAAAAAGGCCTTGTCAGTGTTACACAATTTTCAGTTAAATATAGTTTGCATTGGGAAAAGATGATAGCTGCAAGAGCAGAAAGCTTGCTTTGCAGGCTGCGTGCTTAACATCCTGCCTGGAGAAAAGCATCACAACTCTTATTGTCTCAAACAAAGAGTTATCTGTCCCCATAAAGCTTTCCTAAATCCAGTGTGGGAAAACTGAGATGGAATAAGTGGGAAAATTCAGCTCCGTGTCTTGCATCAAGACTGATCAAGAACAAATCTTTCAATTCTTACAACGTTTTTATTTTCAGAGGTCACAAATTGATTTTTCAAATATCCATAGAAAATGTATTTGTCTTTATAATACTTTCTCTTCATCTCTCTGTTTGAAAAGTTGTTTCAGAGCCTGTTAATGATGGCAGGAACATTCGTTTAGTTTATCGTGCCCAGCATCACTTGGCATGTCCTCCAGCTGCCGTATAAACAGATAGGTTGTTCACAATGATGGGTGCAGGTTTGACTGACAGGAGAGCTTCTGTCTGTGCCCCCAGCTCGCAGCTGTGCTTTAAAAACCCTGCCAGAATAATGCAACGTATCATTCATTCAGAGAGTTCTTCAGTCTTGACAGCACTCGCATAAAAGTGTTTCCCAGACTAAACAGACCTACCTTCAAATGAGCATAAAAGCCCAGAAACTCACTTCTGTTTTTAATATTCCTTTCACAATGTTTTCTTTCCTTTACGCCATCTTTTCTTGTTTTAATAGGATGAAACATTAGTGCACTGTAGTCTAAATGAATTAGAAGATGCTGCACTCACTTTTCCAGTCCTTTTTCAAGATGTCATTTACCAGGTAATTCCTGTGCATGGAAAAATATGGAGCTTTTCTTTTGTTTAACACAGGAATTCGTGCTGTGTGTGTTTGTTACCATCTTGTTTCAGGAGATATAAGAAACTGTCTAGCATTTAACAACCGTCTGGTTATAAACGTATTGGCTTTGGCAGGTTGGATTGTCCTGGGTTAGAGATACTGCAGGTGAAGGCAGGAACACCAACAGTTTAGCCATTCCCCAGGAGCAGCTCCTCACCAGCTGTTAACGTTCCTCCCTTGACAGGGAAAAGCAGTCCACATTGGCTAAGCCTTTCTCTCTGTAGAGAAGACATCTGAGCACCTGACACTGAGCAGGTTCTGTCCAGTCATCAGTCTTGTTGCACACTTCACCAATGCCACTTCTACCTTGTTACTCCCTGGTAGCGTACCCAATCTGCTGGGTACTTAGTGTGATTTGACTGTCCTGTGGGGACTGCTAGGGTTCAGTTTTGTTCTGCCTCAGGAGATGATTGCTGTGTGTGTCTTACATTGACCTACCCTCGAGGAACAAGTGGGAAGAAGGAACTGTCTTCCAGCAACTACCAGAGATGCTGCACTGATCCAGGCTGTTGTTCTCAGGTCCTTTTGTGGGATGTACCTGGGAGCAGCCACAGCTTCCCCACCATGTAGTTCACACGGTATTGGACCCCGCTGTAGTATCTTTGGAGAATGAGGCAGTCATCAGGCACCTTAAAAGGACACTTGTCAGGTATTTTTCCTGATTCTAAAAGTGCTTTTCTTTGCTGTTCCTTAAAAACACCTTTGGAATCTGGAATAATCTTTATAAATGGGTTTATCCTATCGCTTAGTTGGTGATGGCCATGCAGTTTCTCCCCAGGATGACCTTGAAAGGAGCCTTAGAAGTAGTTCTTTAGAGGCTTTTGACACTCCTAACAGAATCAGGAAGACTGAAGCTTCAGTTTTTTCCTTCCTTCTCTTAGATCTCAGTATGATTCAAGTACTTTCTGTCTATAACTGGGTCTTTTAGTGACTGTGTGTTTATGCTTTTGCCTTTAGGAAATTGAAGTCAATGGAGAGAGTGACTTACAATATTTCTAAAGCTTTATTCAGTGGCATTGTACACAAGCCTGTATAGCCCTTGACACAGTACAGCTACTGTGTGGGTCCTGGAGTTTTCTCTTCGCTCTCTCTGGAGTCCAGCCTGGATTTGCTGAGGAACAGTAGCTTCTTGCAGGCCTGAGAACATCGGCTGCTATCTTCAAGCCCGCTCTCCTGGTCACTATTTGCTTTTGCTGCTTTTTCATCACACTAGGCACTGACAAACGTTCACCTCTTACTAGGTAACAGCTAATACGCAAGATGAATATCTTAAGGATACTGTTAACTTCATCTTCCACTAGGGTTTAATATGCAAAATCCAAATAATCTTCTGCGATGAAATTTGAAGGAAGTTTGTTATTCCATACCCTTCTTAGCAGTTTTACTCAGTGAATAGCTGTTTACCAGCTTATAAAACTTTCTCTTGCGTATTTCTTTTGCTTATCGGTCTGACCAGCACCTCTGGAGCAGCCCTGTGCTGATTTCACATCTCTGCATTTCCTTTTGGCAGTAATTTCAGCTGGCAGCAGAGAAGCAGCCACTGAGCTGTCCAAGCAAAGTGGAAGCCAGCAAGTTACTATATATAAAGGATTGCGTAATATATCCCACTGCAAAAAACACAAGATGTGGAAGAGAGATTGCTGAAGATGTTTTCCATTAGTATTATGTACCACTTCCGTGTCGGTTTTCCAGAAATATTGGACAGTTCTCTATTAATTCTTTTTAAGAAAGAGTAGAACAGCACTTCCTTTCCTGCTGAATATCTGCTCTTTCTCACATCAGGGTCTGATTAATACTGCACATGGAGCCTGGGTTCACAGCATTTCCATTTCCTTACTAGCGGAAGGCATCAAGCCAGTGCTCTTGCAGCAAGAGTATGGCAAAGCAGGCACTTCCCTGAAAAGATGTTCCAGAACTGGCCATCCCAGGGTACCGCAACAATAAGAACCAGGCTGGCTGGGGTTCTAGAAGGTCTCTTATAAAATCCAGCTGAACTCCATTGGCCTGTGGGTCAAGCACAAGTTTCGTGTCCAGGAACTTGGCTCTCTTGGTGCTTGTTTCAGTGATTGCAGGTGATGGTCTGGTTTTAAAGAAAGGTTTCTAAACTGAGGGCTTGTTTGCTCCAGGTGGTTTCTCACAACTTCCCTGGAGTTATGCAGAAGAAGTGAGCATGGAGCAGCGTTCGGCAGGCTGAAAAATGATATTACTGTGATTCCAGCACTGACACACAGCTTTTAAACCTTGGGTTGAGTCACATAGCTGATTTCTGCTTAAGAAAGCTAGCTGTGAGATGGGCACAGTTGGCCTTGCTTAGGTCAGGCTTCTGAGCCAATGAGTTTGTTGCTATTTTCTTCATTGAAAAGAAAAAGTCTCTAAATGAAGGCGGTGTTTAAGTTCTGGGCTTAATAAAAATCCAGTCTTTGCAAAGCTGAAGTTTTCTTAAATGCTGTTATCTGTTAAGTGCTGCCTTACGTCTGACTGGAAACAAAAGCCAATGACAGTTCTTCAGCTGTAGACTTTAGACTTTGTACTCTTTGTCTTAGCTTTACATAAGTAAGATAAGCAGCTTATCTTCTGAAGCAGTTCAGCTCTTTTTCCTTGGTAAAGAGGTTTTGTTTCTGTTGCTGACTTCAAGTCCTAGGTACGAGATCGTCTCAGCCCTCTGTTCTGCTCTGGGGCTGCCTTCCCTGCTCCCTGCCTGTAATCAAAAGGCAGGTCCTTCCTGTTCTTCACTGGAAGTGCATCGTTACTGATCTACCTCAGAATAATCCCCTTTGACCTTTCTGATCCTTGAAAGACATTCTGGAACTCCGTAGGTCAGCTGTAGTTACTGAATCCAGGGTTACATGTGTTCCATCTCGCTGTCACCAGCGCCAGCTTAACTGCTTTACTTTGTTACTGCACTGGAATGAAGCAAGCAATGCTTGGGAATTCTGGCTCTCCCTTCGAGTGACCCCCTCTCTGTTTCCTGGAAATAACAGAAGAGCCATAAAGCTTTGGATCTGGAGGCCAGGAAGCATTGGTGTGTCTTTGGCACATCCACCAAGAAATCTGGGCTTAGGTTGGGAAGGCACTCTCTGCAACTATCTGAAAGGAGGTTGTGGTGAGGTAGGGGATTGGTCTCATGTTGATGTGGCACTTAGTGACATGGTTTGGTGGTGGATTTGGTAGCATTCACTCAGTGGTTGGACCTGATGATCTAAAGGTCTTTTCCGAACCCAGTTGATTCTATAACTTCATTTGAGTTCAGTAGAGCCTCTAGAATTTCACTCCTGGCCCTTGAAGAGCCACAGCTGGCCGCGCTTCCGGCACTTCTGGCTGGTAACTGCAGGGATTTTGACACCAAGTGGAACACATGTATCTTGTTCAGGTTTTCTAACGCAGGGAGGGAATACTGTTTCCTTCCTCAAGTCCTGCGTATTTTGAACAAGGAAGACATTGACAGTCGAGATTTTGCACATTTAGATTTTGTTGCCACTGAAACAATGGGATGAGTTGATCATTTGGGGGGAAGAAAAATAACCAAGAAGACCTGCCACAGAACTGTGGGGGGTCTTCGCATGCACATCGTGCATTTGTGAGTGTGGCTTTGAAGCAGATGATAGCATGTGTTGCTGTTGACAAACTTTCAGTCATTAAATCCAGTGAGAATTACTCTTAGGCTTCTATTTTCAGAAGTACTCTCTCACATTTACTCATGGGAATGAGGGATGTGTTTTGTTCCACTTTGGTTGCTTCGTTCTTCTGCTTGGGTCAGAGTTCTGTGCCAGGTTGGTGCAGCTGGGGGTAGCTGATGTCGTTGCCTTGCGCTGTGCCAGTGTCACAGGCCAGAGAAAACAGAGCAGTGAGCCTGCACCTGAGGGCACTGTTAAATGAAGTGTGTGTCTGTGCAAGTGGTAATGAGAAATACAGGTTCTGACAGGAAAGTGGGTTTCCTGGATTTCTCGTTTGCATTCACACGTCACCTTCTTAGAGGAAGATTGATACTGAGATAGCAGTTGTATTAAGATAGATGCACACTTATACCTGCTTGGCAGCAATCTCCACTAGAACATCTTACAACGATGCTGCGGTTATCCAAGGACTAAAAAGCAGAACTAAAAGCCAAGGCAGGAGGAGTGTGCAGCCCTGAGGAGCCCGAGCAGCCGTAACTGATCTCTGGTCTAATGCAGTGATTCTAAACATCCGTGTAACTGGCTGCTGTGACCGATCCAATTGCATCCAGCTGTAAAAGGAACAATAAATTACACAGAAAATGGGTTTCTGTACATCAGCAGCAGTTGAAGTACTGGCAGATAGCTCAGCTGCCCGCTTTGGTTGCCAGGAATGTTCGTAGGAGAGATGCTGAAGAGACTGTTTCTGAGGTGACATCTCTGTTTCTTCCATAACAGGGGATAAGCTTTTTGGTTTGAATTCAAGCCCTTGAAGATCTGCAAACTAAATATCGTCCTCTCTACCTACTGCCATTAGCAGCTGTGACCTGTGCGCAGGGAAAACACGAATGTCCTTTCTGTGCTGGCACACACCAGCTGGAAGCCGCCCTGGCGCTGCCCGGCTGGTGAAGCTCATTCGGGATGGCTGCTCAAAGCAACCAGTTTCATTTGGGCTTTTTGTCCACCTTTTAGGTTTTAACTGAAGTCATGTCTCATTCCACCATGCGTTCCAGTGAGTTTGTTAAGCCTGATTTTATCATCTGAGGCTTTCACTTAGAGCTGCCTGGGCTGCGACCTAATGTCGTATTGGTTTAATTCAGTTATTACTCTGCAGGAAGTCAGTATTTGCTGTGTACCTTGTTCATAATGCTCATTTTGACCTTGTCTGTAGAAACTGGTACTTAGTGCAGGTGGTAGCTGAGGTCTTTTGGATTGTCATTAAAGTCTATTTCTGCTGCAGGTTTATGTCCGATTAAGGCCATTCTTCCGAGAATTCCTGGAACGTATGTCTCAGATTTATGAGGTAAAGCCCATCAGATACTACCTCTGAATTTCACTGTCAAATTATATTCACGTACTTATACCCAAAGTGATTACTTTTCCCTCTTGAATCCACAGATCATTCTTTTTACCGCTTCTAAGAAGGTGTATGCAGACAAGTTATTGAACATACTAGACCCTAAAAAGCAACTGGTCAGGTAAACCCAGAAAACTGAATGTACCTGCTGTTCGTAAGCAAACTAAGTGCTGCTTCCCAGCCAGTGTGCTGGAGCATGTGCTGGCGGCCTGTGTCTCACCGAGCTGGTTCTTTGTGGGTTTGTCTGGTCTAAGAGTGAGAGAAAAATGAAGTGATTGAGCTATTGCCTTGGGGGCAGAGGAAATCCAGGCAGCTTCACAGTGCCTCTGGGGCCAAACCCCATAGCCGTTCACTGAGTCCGAGCTGCTCAAGCTTGAGTGATTGCTTGTAAGTTGCGAATTGTATAGTTATCCTTACAGTCAGCATGGTTTTCTTTCTTACTCACAAAGTAATTTGTTTGTGGGTTTTCTATTGGAGCTGGTTTAGGTTTTCATTTCCTAATAGCGAGTTTGCTTGGCAGTGATTGGCACTTTGCAAGAACAGTTCCTTAGGGCAGAAAGATGTTCTGCTGGATGAGATTCTTCCTGTTATTCCTATCTAGGAGGTGGGGTGTTACGTGGGGAAGCTTAATCCTAAAAGGATTCCTCTCAGGGATTCACCTGCACAGGGTAACCCCAGTAAGGGAATAAGCTGCTCAGAGCCAGGCCTGTGTGTAAGTGCTGCCTTTGGTATGTCACCACAGCATTTTATTGTGATAGTTGTCAGGAAAGACTTGATTTTAATTACACACATAATAAACCAACCATTTGGACAGAGATGGCGGCTGCATCCATTGTTTTCACTGAGTAGTTTGGGCACATAGTAACTCATTTTCTGGATGAGTGTGAAGATAAACTGTTTGCTGGTTTCCGTCCAGGAACAGTCATCTCACTGCTTGTTTTCCCGTGGCATGCACAGCAGAATCCCGCTTTGGCTTCAGCAGCCTGACTTGCCACTGCGTTTTGAGCAGGCAGCTAAAACTGGGCTTTTACTTCCAGTCCTGGAGCATCTGAGCTTACCTGCATCACACGGCCAGAGGGGACGCGTGTCAGGGAAGGTGTCTGCATGTCCGAGTGTGCATCCGTAGTGTTAAAAATCTTCCTCCAAGAGCCTGTGTGATTCAGGAGTGGGTATGGAACAGGAAAATGGTAATAAAATACACAGCCAAAGAGTCTTCTGAGAACCAAAGAAGGACTCACGTGATGCATGAGTTTAGCTGTGATTCATGTGCCACCAAAAAGCTGACATGGAGGCATGATTCCCTTTGGCATCAGCCTCAAGGTAGACTTGTCAGCGCTCCACACATGTGACTCAGAATCTATATTTAAATTCATTCGCTGCCGAGGCATCAGCTTATTTTCCTCCATAGCAACATTAGGAACTCAACCCCTCTCTGAAACTGAGCACACGGTGTGCAGCTGCTAAAAACTTCACTTAAAAATACAAGCAGCCTTAAAGACACCGCACAGTAATGTAACCCTGTGAGAGCCCACATCTGTCTGCTTTGCAATTTGTTTCTAAACTGGAGTGATATTCCATGAAATGCCAGTGGTACTCCTGGTATTTTTTTAAACCGGGTCCTTTCAGCCTCTCCACCCATTTCTTCTGTAATAAATGAAAAGGGAGCAGGCTAATGGGAAAGGAAGAACTCGCTGCAATGTTTTGGCCTCGAGGCTTTTTTCAGGTTCTAGTAACTGAAATAGGTTAATTGCAAACAGAGGTAACATAGAACACGTCTGGCGCGTGGTGGCGTGGGGAGGCCACGGGCTGTGACAGCAAAAGGAAGGGACAGTAAAAGCCAATGAGTTGGCTCCTGCGCAGGGCGAATCTCTGCTCCCAGGGCCTTGCAAAACCATTTGAGTGTCCTGGGTCCCAGTGCTGATCCATCACAAGAGGCTGGAAGGCAGGGCCCTGCTCACAGACTGCTTGCGTCCCAGCGGAGCTTTTCTGGGTAAATAGAGACAGCTGCCTGCAGAGTGAGGCTGATGTAGAATCACCTTCAGCAGTCACTTTACCGGTAAAAAGCTCAAAAGAGAATGGGAAAAAGGGAAGAGTTTTGTAAGAGGAGCCGGCGGGTCAGAGGGGGAGAGCACTGCCTAACGCTCGGCAGCCTTGACTCTTCCCCGCGCAGTGTAAGTTGGTCTCGTTCATTAGTGTTCTGCTTGACTTGCAGGCATCGACTCTTCCGCGAGCATTGTGTTTGTGTACAAGGAAACTACATCAAGGATTTAAACATTCTTGGTAGAGATCTTTCCAAAACCATCATCATCGACAATTCACCGCAAGCCTTTGCTTACCAGGTGAGGACGGGGCTGCCGCGGGAGAGGTGAAACACTGCAGCCTGATTTAACAAGCTTCCTTACGGCTTGTGAGCCAGACCCTGGCAAAGCAGCCGGCTTTGCTTGCCTTTCTCTTACGGTTAGTGAAGAGCTGATCAAGTGCAAACCAAGTGCCTTCTCTGATGAACCACGTAACCCCGCACTTTGACTTCTCACTTAGCTTTCTGGCAGAGGCCGGCAGGCTGCCATGCCTGGTGCTTGGTCTCTAGCACGGAGCTCATTTCTTAATGCTAGTGAAGGGATTAGGATCAGATCTCTGGCTGAGGTGACCGCAGCTGTGAAAATGGCTCATGCTGAAGTACTGAGGGCTTACACGCTGTGTGGGGGACGTTCCCAGCAGCCTGCTATGTCCCCACTCCGGGCAGCCTGTCACACTGGTGAGGACATGCAGAGAGGCATCCCCGACGTCTCGTCTCATCTGCATCAAAGCAGCAGCAAAACAAAGGGCTCTTTGGCTCGGCCTCACTTGCACACACACAGCATCCACCATGCTTTAGTATAAGAGTTTCTGAGAACACCCGAGCCTTTCCGATCTTCAGAGCTTCGAGAGCTAGTTCTGTTTCAGCTTTGCTGTGGAAATCTGTCCCGTGAGGTATGCAAAGGAAGCAGGCATTGTGGAAGCGAAGTTCAATGCAGACTTCAGAGGAAAAATACATATAACTAAACTTTAGCTTGGAACCGTTTTTCCTCAAAGTGCTATGTCGCAAGTTATATTTTTAGACAAATCAAGTATAAACCATGTGTTGATGATTTTATTCTCTCTTTATGTTAGCTCTCGAATGGAATTCCTATAGAAAGCTGGTTCATGGATAAAAATGACAATGAACTCCTGAAATTGATTCCATTTCTGGAGAAACTTGTAGAGCTGGTAAGTGTTTCCTTGAGGTGGCTCTTCCCCACCCACTGCCCCAAAGCTTACTCATCTCTTTTAGGCACTGTTATGGGTTTTAAGACTGGAGCAGGGTGCTCCAAGCCCCTGTGTCCAACCTGGCCTTGAACACTGCCAGGGATGGGGCAGCCACAGCTTCTCTGGGCACCCTGTGCCAGCGCCTCAGCACCCTCCCAGGGAAGAGCTTCTGCCTCAGAGCTCATCTCAGTCTCCCCTCTGGCAGTTAAAGCCATTCCCCTTGGCCTGTCCCTGCAGGCCCTTGGCCAAAGCCCCTCTCCGGGTTTCCTGGAGCCCCTTTATGCAGTGGGCGACTGCTTATGTTTTGTTGTATTAAAGTGGCAGTGGTAGAAAGTTGACCTTGTTAAAGTAATGGGTTTATAGACGTGTCTGTCCTCCTGAAACCTGCGCCTTTGTTTTCTCTCTCCCCTCCCTGCAGAATGAAGATGTCCGACCTCACATCAGAGACAGATTTCGCTTGCATGACTTGCTACCCCCCGATTAAAGCCTTTTGCCTCATTACTGAAGGGGGAGAAAATGCAGGACCCTTTTGGACTAAAACAAAACATTGCCATTACTGTTGAAATTTTGCATTTTTGTACCCCGTCTTGCTTTTCTTATCTTTGGTGCCCAACAATAATCAAGGGTTACAGGAAGAGACTTTCTATGGCTGAGGTTGAACACGTTCAGTACTCCACCGTACAAGCCCGTGGGTAGGCTAGAACAGAAGAGTCTTTAGAACTAGTGCAACTCCAACACGTTTTTGTATGTCCAGGACATCTGCGGTTTATAAAGAATTCTGTTTCTGCCACCAGCAGTTTGACCTGTAGAAACACAGGATCTTATGATACAACAGAGATTGAAAATGGACTCGTGTTTTCTCTCTGTTCGGTGCTCTAAGTGGGTTTGTAGCCACTTTTCTGTTACTTTCAAGATTCTCATTTCAACAGGAATGGCCAGTAAAAAGTTGCTTTATTTTTCCTGTTAAGGTTTATATCCTTTTTACATTTTTGACCTGTATTAGATTAGAATTCCATTCTGCATTCCTTTTAGTTGAGGCGCTTCATAGTTTCTCTGGAAATAGCCAAATTTTCCTAGTTTTTTATTAAACAGTTGATGGCCGTTTTCCTGCTTTGTCTGCCTGCATACTGTATATTTGTTTCAAAGTACTCTCTAGTTTTAGCCCACGTAAGTTTCATTTAGAAAGAGGACAAAAAACCCACCCTGCATTTATCTTTTCTTTCTGTAGTATTCTGCTGTAGTTGGAATCCTTTCAGAAAATCAAGAGACTGGCTAGATAAGAAGATATGAGTTACTAATATCCAGACTATTTTAAAGCGTTGATGGCCCGTGCGCTGGACAGACAGTATCTCGCGGTGGCACAGACGGACAAGGAATACCTCAGACGATGCTGTGGGTGCAGGGCTGGAGAGCAGCGCCGGCGCGGTCGGGTCCCGGGGCCGGGCTGGGTGGCTGCCGCCTCCTGCCTGCCCCGAGGCTGCCGTGCTGGGCTGTTGCCGCTGTGTCCGGTGTCGGCGGAGCTGTGCGCCCAGCGGGGGTACCCGGCTGTAGCTACGCACACCCCGGGGTCCACCGCACCGCTCCGCTGCGCGCCCTGGGACGGGGCCGGCAGCCTGGCTCTGGTGCAGCTCCCGCCGGGGCCGGGGGGGTTCTAGTGGTGGGTCCATCTCCTCCTCGGGAGGCTTTTCGCAGAGGGTTTAGGTTGCAGACGTTGGACGCCTCCGACTGCATGAACACGCCCCAGGCTCGGACTGCTTTTGTGTAAGAGATGTCACAGAACGGCACTTTTTCTAAAGAGAAGTTTGATATTTTGTATGCTTGTTCAGAAAGTACAGTATTGGAAATTAAAGGTGGACAACTGCTAATGGAGAAGTATGTCAATTAATTTTTTATGTATATTACCTGTTTACTTGTACAATTTTATTGTACAAATTACATGCAGCTTCATTTTCAAATGAGTCCTTAAAATAAGGAAAATCTTTTTAGGAAGACATTTAATTTTTGTATTTTTGATTTTAAAAGGCATGAGTTATGTCAACTTTTTCCAGTGTATTAATGAAGATTTTAACTTTTCATCAGGTTGAGTGTTTTCTTACTATATTCTCTGTTGTGTATGTAGCTAGCACATTGTGTCACTGAACTGTTTAAAGAACTTAGCATGTAGAGCAAGCCTGTTTTGTGGAAAATCCTTCAGTAAAAAGCAAACCATCATGGCAGATTTTCTGCAAAAGAAGTGAAAACATTTGCAATTCCGAATACTGATTTTTTTTGTATTTAAAGAAAGGTATTTTGCTTGCAGGAAAGAAATACTATGGATTCATTTTAATGAGAATCTTTTAAATGTATTTATCTTTAGGGCATCTGGGCATCTTTACGCTGTTTGTCTTATGTCTTTATTGAAATAAACTGTACATAACATGACCTTTATATCTGCTTCTGCGCAGACGCGTGCTCCTGGAACCCCCCCGCCCTCCTGGGTTTATGGCCATGAGATGGTTCTCAGGTGCGTCCAGGTTCTGACAGCGGTCGGGGTTTGCATTGCTCCACGCTTCGCCGGCTCTTCCTTCGGTTGTTCCTTGCAATGTAACCCTAAACCTGGGATTTTGAACTCCTTTAACAGTGAATCCTCGCTTGCTGTGCAATGCGGCCACGTGTCTCCCAAGTCATTGCCGTGACAGAAGGGCTTTAAGAGTCACTGGTCAGCCAGAGCGGAACGGGTTTTGTTGAGTAGCTCATGGCTTTCCTCTGCCATAGAGACCGTCACCTGCTCAAAGCGCGTCCCTGGGCGCGTGGGTCCTCTCTTTGCCTGACCCCATTCTAGAAGTGCTCTCTTTACTTGAGGGAACCAAAGCATACGTTGCACTTTACAGCTGTATCTGCGTGGGGAAACGCGAGCGGAGGGTTTAGTTCTGTATTGCTGCAGAGCAGAACTTACAGAGACCGCTGAGTAAACGTAGGAAATACTCGTATTTAAATGTGCTGCAGGTCCGGTGTTTATCATCCTGAGCTTCCTCTGCAGAATGAGTCCACCTTCCCCAGATGTACGTTCCCGAACGTGTCAGACACCCTGGTGGGAACGCTCGTTGCATGGAGCAGAGGTATAACCCGTCAGGTTTTAGTTTCACCTGATTAGTCCTGAGGGGGAGGCTCTGCCTGACGTGGGTCTGGATGGACTGTGTGTGCCAGAGGCGACATGGGCGGTGGGGAGGCTCCGCTTCAGGCACTGCTCGAGTCCTGAGTGCAGAACTGCAACAATCCGGGAGCTGTGTCGGGGATGCCAATTCTGCGTCATTTTAGAAAACAAAACATCCCATTTCCGAAGTTCGCCTCCTTTTGTGGTCTTTCCCTGGAGCGTGGCAATCGTGTGTTCCGTTTCCATGTCCGTGTGTATCCTGTTGGAGGTTTGAGCATTCTCCGTTCTGACAGCAGAATAACGTCTTTTGTGCTTACTTTGGCAACACATGTTCAATGTGTTTGGGGGTTTATAAGCTGCTCTGTAGCTCGAACAGTGCCCACCTCGGTGTTCCCGGCCTCCTTTCCACCACTGAGTCATTTCACCTTCCATCCGTGTGGGAAAACGCGTCATTACCTTTGGAAGGTACCCGGAAGGCTGCAGTGTGTCAGGACCTGATTAGAAGTCTCCCACGAGTGCTGTGGACCACGGGCGCGCTGAGGAGGGAGCTTGCCTTCAAACAAAGCCCTGGAGCAGCCACGACCGGGGCGCAGGAGGAGGACGAGGCCAGCCTGGGGCTGCTCCTGCTGCGAGAAGCCAGCGTCCTTCCAGGGCGCATCGTCCCCTCCCTGTGTGCGGCTCTTCCCAATGGATGCCCAAGGGTGAGACCAGGAAGCTGTGGGTGAGGAGAGGCCAAGTGGGTGCCTGCGGCAGGACCTTTAGCTGCAGAGTTGCTTGTTCAGTAATGAGACCTGTCCAGAAACACAAACCCATTGTGACTTTACCAGGCAAACACCCATATTCCTTTCTTTTTCCTCCTGATTCTGCATCCTCAGCACTGCGTGGCCAATCGTAGCCTTTATTCTTTGCCTGAACAAACTGAAGTCGACATCGGTGTGTTGAAGTAGATGATGGGATTTGGAACTTGGCAATCTCTACAAGACCCAAGGGGAGCCTCAGCCTGCGCCAGCCCTGCGCCCCTTGGGGCTGTTCCTCTTCCATGTGAGGATGGGATTAGTGCTGAGACCACCCAGGCATGGGGAATGAGAAAAGAGAACTGTGCCTTCATCCCCTGCTCGCTGTGGCGCTCCTGGGATGCTCCCCTTGGAGGACCTGGAGAGGACACCTTTGCAAAGCTTGGATTTCCATGTGAAATGGATGCTTGTGTGGTGCAGACGGATAAACTGGAACCTCATCAGAGCCAAAGCCGCAGCAAACATTCACATCCTGCTCTCGGTTTAAGAACTGACAGTACCTGCTGCGGGAAAGCAGCTCGGAGGGGTGAGTCCGTTCCAGCAGGTGCCAAGGGACACAAACCACTCCTATTAATGTCTCCCACGGTACATGGAGCACTGGGTTCATACGATGTATTTTTCTGGTGAAGGGACTTCCACGGATGTGTGTGGCAGGATCACCGACGGCACCTCTGATCCGCAGCCAGGCCACTTCCCTATTTCATGCCATTAAACTCCTCATCAAAGACCAATTCCTGGAGAACCGGAGCAGCCGCAGTCACGCAGGCAGTGAGGTGAATGGCTTTGGTTTTAGAAGTGCCTCTTCCTGGGAGAAGGAATCCATCGTGTGTCTCTTCAGACGAGTTTGCTTTGAGCGCTGCAGTGAGAAGGGACTTTCAGACCCATTCTGTGAGTAGAATAAAGCTGGAATGGGAAGAACAAAGAGAAAACCCGGGATTGCAGCAGCATTCCCGGCATTCCTGGGCTGGCTGAGTGCAGGGAGGTTCCCTTTCTCCTGCTGTCCTTCCCCTCCCTGGGTCACATTTGTTACCTGCTTGCATCCAGCTGAGAACTAACCATGATGGGAGAGAGGAAGGGACAGCGGGACGGTGGCAAGGAGCTCAGGTCAGTTACGGGTGCTGCGGATGGAACCTGCGTGGAGCTCAGGGGGAGACACTGGGAAAATACTCAGTGTTACCCTCCTTCAGCTGGGAGCAGCGCTCAGCGCACCCGGGAGGTGCCACAGGGCTGACAGCAAAGACTTGGTTACAGCAAGCCCACACCTGGGGCTCCTCACGCTGAAATCCTGAGAAAGCTGAGGAGAAGCAGCAGGGATGCAGCAGAGATGCAGCAGGGATGCAGCAGGGGCGCAAGAGGGACACAGCAGAGATGCAGCAGGGACGCAGCAGGGATGTAGCAGGGATGCAGCAGGGATGTAGCAGGGACGCAGCAGGGACGCAGCAGAGATGCAGCAGGGATGTAGCAGAGACACAGCAGGGATGTAGCAGGGACACAGCAGAGATGCAGCAGAGATGCAGCAGGGACGCAGCAGGGATGCAGCAGAGATGTAGCAGGGACGCAGCAGAGATGCAGCAGGGATGCAGCAGGGACGCAGCAGGGATGCAGCAGAGATGTAGCAGGGACGCAGCAGAGACGCAGCAGGGACGCAGCAGGGACGCAGCAGGGACACAGCAGAGATGTAGCAGGGACGCAGCAGAGGTGCAGCAGGGACACAGCAGGGACGCAGCAGGGATGCAGCAGGGACACAGCAGAGATGCAGCAGGGACGCAGCAGGGACGCAGCAGGGACGCAGCAGGGACGCAGCAGGGACGCAGCAGGGACGCTGCAGGGACGCTGCAGGGACGCAGCACTTCATAGCTCATAGTCACTTTGTAAAGACAAAGGTAACTGTCAAACCCCCTCCCAGCAGCCAGGCAGTGGTGGTGGTTGGAAGCGAGCGCAGCTGCAGGGCTCAGGGTGAGCTCGGCAGGGGCACTGCGTGACCTGGCGCTGTCCGGGTTGTCTTGGCCATGCAATGTAGTGCCTCGTTTGCGTTCTCCTGTTTGATACTTGCGAAAGTGCCGTTGTACCGATGGGCTGCATCGTGTAAAATACAGCTGGAAGGGAGCCCGTGGTCTGTGACATTGTGCTGCTTCTGCCGTCGTTTCTGGTATAGGGACTCAAAGGTTTGTACGGAGTATTTGTGCTCTGGCTCCTGGGTTCATGATTTGTAGCTGACCCTGCGCTGCAGACTCGTTTCCTGCAGACTCTTCTCATGTCTGCTTTCAGCCTTTAAAAGGGAAGGAGAGGGGGCTCTGGGTGGGTTTGTGTTTTAAAAGCCAAAGATACCGGAGGCCGAACAAGAGAAAAGATGCGCTTTGTAACTGGCACCGCGCAGCCTTGAGGCGCTCTGCTCCACGTCTCACTTTCCACGGCATCACAAGGCCCAATCGATCTCATCTGTATCAGTTTCTCCTCCTAAGCAGAGACGTTGAGGCTGAGCCCTTTGCTGCCCTCCAGGGTGGTTCCCCTCCCTTCACGCTGCGCTCGAGCGGAGTTCTTCGGGCTTTGTGCCTTCATTTCCCCACCTGTGCAATGGGAATAATTCCTAACTCTTTATTCCGAATGTTCCATTGACTTTAACGCGCTGTGTGAACCCAGGGCCCCTTTGCCACCGACACCTTCACACCGCGGCGCCGCTCTCGGCACTTCACTGCCCTCACCGCAGGCAGAGCCCTGCGCGCAGCGGCGGGGGCCGCGCTGGGCTGTTACCGCCGCCCTGTTCCGCGGTGCCGGAGCTGCATTCGTTATCTGTCCTTACGCGCACCGCCCGGCAAGCGGGCAAAGGCGAGCGGGCCAAGGCGAGCGGGCAAAGGCGAGCGGGCAAAGGCGGGCGGGCCAAGGCGAGCGGGCCAAGGCGAGCGGGCCAAGGCGAGCGGGCCAAGGCGAGCGGGCCAAGGCGAGCGGGCAAAGGCGAGCGGGCCAAGGCGAGCGGGCCAAGGCGAGCGGGCCAAGGCGAGCGGGCCAAGGCGAGCGGGTAAAGGCGAGCGGGCAAAGGCGAGCGGGTAAAGGCGAGCGGGCGACGAAGCCGGAGGCCTTCGCTGCTTCGGCCGCGCACACAAACCCCTTCCCCTCAGGCGCTGCCAGGCCCCGGCCCTCACAGCGCGGGGCGCGGCTGCGAACGTCCCGGCACTGCCGCGCTCGCTGCCGCTCGAGGAGGGGCAGGGGCAGGGGCCGGACCCGCACCCCGGGCGGCGGTCAGACCCGGCTGTGCCCCGGGGCGGCAGCGGTCCGGGCCCCCCTCCCGCCGCGGCTGCAGCCCCGCGATAGCGCCCTCGGGACCGGGGCGGTCCGGTCCGGTCCGGGCCCCCCTCCCGCCGCCGCCACCGCCCCTCAGCCCCGCCCCGCGGCGGGCGGAGCTCCGCGGTCCCCCACCGTCCCGGCGTGCCCCGCGCGCGGCGCCGCCTGCGCCGCTCTGGAGCGGCCGCCTCACGGTGCCCTGCGAGCGGTGGCGGGGAAGATGGCGGCGGAGGCGGTGGATTCGTGGGGTAGGTGCGGCCGCTGCCCCCGCCGCTGCAGCGCCCCGCGGCCGCCGCTCTCACCGCTCTCCTCTTCCCCACAGACGCCGACAGCTTCGAGGTGGTGGAGCCGGTGGCGAAGCGGCTGATGCCGGGAGTGGTCGGAGACCGCTGGGCCGGGGAGGATGAGGAGGACGACGTGAAGGTGCGGCCGGGCCCTCGCGGTGCGCCGGCCGAGCCCGGCCGCGGGGCCGGTGGGGAGCGCGCCGGGCCCGCCGCGGGCCTCTGCCGTATGGGACCGCGTGCGCGGGGGCCGCGGGCCCGGCGGCGCGGCCCGGCCCGGGCTGGGGCCGCGGGTGGGGCGGGGAGGCCCCGGCGGGGGAGGTCGGGCGGCCGCGGCCACGCGTCTGCGGCGGGGACGTGCCGGGCCCGGGTGCCGGTGCCCCGAGGGGCAACGACGGCCGCGGGTGACAGTGGCCGGAAAGCGGGGGGGGGGGGGGACACGCGTCTGACGGGGCCCGGTGTCCCCAGTGCCTGCTCCGAGCGGGCGGGGCCGCCCGCGGTGCACCCCCGCTGCCCGCGGGCCTCCCAGGGGAGCGCAGGGCGGACACACGGGCGCTTGCTGGGCCTGAAGAGGCTCAGGGGAATCCACCTGCTGCTTCCCGGCTGCCTGCCGGCCCTGCGTGCTCCGCTGCCGCCGCGCTCCCATTGCCTTCCGCAGCGCTTCGGACCCGTTGTTCTGAGTGTGGATGAGGTCCTGGGCGGGCGCTGGGATGGGATTTAAAGAGAGCTTTAAATTGGAGCTTCTGTTGTTGACCAGTGGCTTCTGCGTTGTCCTTTCCACCCCTTTTGCCTACTTCACACACACATTTGAAAATGCAGCAGCCTTACTGTGTGCTTGTGCATTTGGTAGCGCCTGAATTGCTTACAGTAGGTTTATTATATGATGGCGTTTTGCTGTGTTTCACGAGTGGTGTCTGCTTGGAATCAGGGTTAAAATGTGCAGATGTTCGCTTCTGGTGCTTCCAAAAGCTTGTTCCATCTGCCCCTGTGGCTGGAGGTGCCCTGGGTTCAGCAGCAGCAGACATTCTTCTCCGTCTTGGTAGCTGGTGCAGCGCTGTGTTTTTGACTTTTCCGCCTGGGAACTAGCGCTTATAACACCGATGCTAACAGTTATGGCTTGGAATATTTTACTCTGACCAAGGACTTTCTGAATCACATGCTCTGCCAGGGAGGAGGGGAAGCCGGGAGGGAGCAGAGACAGGACACCTGACCCAAACTGACCAAAGAGGTTATTCCATACCACAGCACGTCATGGCCAGGATGGGAAAACGGAGGGCAGAGACCCGGAAGAGTTCAGTTCACGGCTCGGTCAGTCGGGTGGTGAGCGGTTGTATCCTCTTCCCTCGTATTTCCCTGGTCATTGTTGTTATTGGTGGCAGCAGCAGTGATTTGTGTTGTGCCTCAGTTACTGAACTGTTCTTATCTCAACCTGTGGGACTTACATTCTTTCGATTGTTCTCCCCATTCCCCCCCTCTCGGAGTGGGGGGGAAGAAAGAGGGGGGGAGTGAGTGAGCAAACTGCATGACTTACGGTTTAAGCCACAACAGTTCTTTTTGGCGCCCAAGCGTGGGGCGATACAGTGGAAGAAGTCTTTGAGAAAGGGAGGAAAATGATCCCAACCCTGCTGAAAGCCGGTTTTGCCATAAAACAGAGTGAGGTCAAGGGACCTGCACAGGAGATTCAGTTTTGGGGAATAAGATGGCTTAAACCACAACAGGAGGCCACAGCGTTTGTGCCACGTTCATATGGACAGGAGGGAAATGATGCCAGGGAGCATGGCAGGAGCGAGCGTGAGCAATGGAAATAGGTCAACTGAAAAGGCCTTTCTGCTCCCAGTGCAGCAGCGGCCAGCCCCAGGTGACGTGGGTGCTGTTGGTCACCTCTCTGGAGCTTACAGGGTGAGGCCACATTGGATGTGTTGGTGACGCCAGTGGCTGCCACCAGAACCTCTGAAACCAGCAGCGCTGTTGGCTGGAGCGTGGGCTCAGCTGCTTTTTGCAGTCACAGTGACAGAAGTGGTTCATCTCCCCTTCAAAAAGCAGTGAACGTGTTGTTGTGAGTTACAAGCTGTCCGTTTTCCTCCTTAAATGTAACAACACCCACACGCTTCAGCTGCCAAAGGTATCACTGCAGCAGGCAAAGTAAAGGTGCCTCTGTGTAGAGCAGCTGCAGTCCTTTGTAGAGTGTGGTTAACGTGTAACTGTGGGCATAGATGTGATTTGTGTATGTATATGTGTGCGTACACACGTTGTTTCTGGAGGCTTTTCCTCCCACCTTTGAAAGTGAGGAACTTCTCTGCCACCATAGAATGTGTCCCAGAGAACTGTGCTCTCAGGGGTTACTCTTCAAGGACACCTCTGCTTTGGGCTTTGATAAAGACACAAAGTTTTCCTACCTGTAGTAAGAATGCAACTACTTAACTCTTCCAGAGGAGTCATGGTTTAGAGCTGGGGCTGCAGCTGGAGAGGAGGAGTGCTCCAGCAGAGAAAGCTGCTCTGCTCTGCCTCCATCTGCTCCTGCTGTGGAAGGCCCGAGGTCGCAGAGCTGAGCCTCTGGTGGTCCTTGGGCTCTGGATTCCCTGTTTGCACCTGGGAAGTGCCTGTGTAAGATAAAGGATACGCTCTAAAACAGGAACTCGGTGTGCTTCCTGAGCAGGAGCAGGTGTCAGGGTTGGGATTTCACGTTTTGGAATGTGTTTTCTGTATTCAAATCCTGGCGTTTATTTTGGAAGATTTTTCAGGAATGAACTTGCAGTAACTGTTAAGTTGGGAAACTTTGACTTCCCCAGGTTTAAAATTAGCATCTTCGTCAGTGACAGAACTCTCTCTGGTGCTTCCCAGAGCACAAGTTTCCCAGAAGATGGGCCTCCAGCCAAGGAATTCTCATCTCACTCCTGGGCCATTCTGTGCGTAGCAAAGCCAGGGCCACACAGCTCTGAAGGGAGGAGAGCTCGTGGGTCTGATGGGAATCTATGTGCTGGAGTGGCTGTTGCTCCCAGTTGTGTCTTCTGGGTTTTCGGGAGCAGAATGTGCATTAGTGTACGTTTAAGGTAGATGTGATGGAGCATACGAAATGATGAGAGAGATGCTGTCATCAGGGGCTTATTGACATGCCATGAAAATGTTTTCAGGAGCCTCAGTTCGGTTCAGTACACATATATATTGCTGAAACACTCCGGAATAAAGATGTCATCTTTGAGTAACTTCGTATCAGTGCGAAGCTACAACATGAGAGCAATTTTCTTTCCCTCCTAGGAAGAGCCCTGGAATTCCTAAACCACAGGAATAGGCGTGGATGCTCCCCTGCCCCAGTCACAAAAACACTCAGTTCAAATAAGCTCTGCCATCGTGTCGTGTCCCTGCGCAGGCACGCGGGGAAGGGCTGAGCCTGTCATCCCATGGAGGCCCTTGCCCAGGCGTACTGGTGACATGCAGTAGCTGCCCTCAGCCCACAAGTACCTTTACCCCACGGACAGGGACGGGGTGCCCTGCTCTGGGGTTTTGCACTCTCAGATACTTGACTTTAAGACCCGTGAAGGACGGGGCAAGGGTTGAGGCAGCAGTAATGAAAGGAGCTATTTAAGAAGTAAGTGGGTGTAACAAACTCTTAATTAGGTGTGAGCTAAAATAATGCTGCTCCAAATTCAAGTCAGCTCCTCGGAATGGGGAAGGAAGCTGGAGCCCTCCCAAGTGCCAATTAACTGGAGTGAGCTGGTGGATGGACTCGGTGGCTCCCTTGCTTGGGTCAGCACATTGCAGTGAAGTGCTGAGTGCTTCCACCACTGCCTTCTATTTGCTGTGCTGTAGCAACCTCAGAATTAATAAATCACTTGACTTCATCAATTCCGTGCATTGCTGTGCGAGGTGAAATCACGATGTTCAGGACTTGGGGTTTAAGCTTGTCTATAATGGTGCCCCGACAGTGTGTGTGATTTGGGGTAAATGAGGTCTTGTCAGATGTCATCTCGTGAGCCTGCAAGTTGAGTGGAAGCAGGTAACTGAAGTTTTGAACTCCTGTGAGTTTCTTGGCTTTAACTTGTGGTGTGAGCATCGTGTGGTACTTGGCACGTGCCTTCAGGTCCAGTTCAGAGCATTGACTTCCACATGGAGGACACGGGCTTGAATCTGCAGTGGGGTTAGGACAAGAATATGGATTCCCATAACCCTGGTGTAGGGAACAGTCAGGAAGAAACTGGAATTACTGCTGTAGAGTCTGCGGGCGACATTGGCAGGTCAGCTCTGTAGAAACAGTGCTTCTGTATCTGTTTGAACCATGGGTCATCCCTTGGGCAGAGGACAGTGGCTGGGAGGTGTGGGAGATGGTGGTCATAGAACAGTTTGGCTTGGAAGGGACCTTAAAGCTCATCCATTTCCAACCCCTGCCATGGGCAGGGACACCTTCCACTAGAGCAGCTTGCTCCAAGCCCCCTCCAACCTGGCTTTGAAGGTTGAAGGTTGCTGCAGCTGAAAGCTGGAGGCAGAGCTACTGCAGACACCATGGCTGAGACTGCTTGAAAATACACCTGAGGACGTGGTGGCTGTTGGAGAGCATTTAAGTGATTTTTTGTGGGAAGAGTCTGTCAATAGCTCCTTGGTGATGAAGGAGCCATCGGTCTGGTGGCTGTTAGAGGTCGGTATTCCTGTGTGGCTCCAGACTCTGCATCCCCTCTGCCGGCTGCTGCTTCCCCTGCTCCTGCAGCATGGTGTTGCCCATGAGTTACTGTGGGCGCTGATGTGACCATGACCTGTTTTTGTGACTACTGACACAAGCTTTCTGATTCTTTAACCAAAAGCTGCTGTTTTCAAAGTAAGAACTGGTCCTGAAGCCTCCTGCTCAGCTCCCAGAAGCCCTTGTACAGCTCTCAACTTCCTCCCCACTGCCACACTCCATACATAAGATTACTGGATTTAGAGAGGTGGCACATGAGCTGCTGCTCTTTGCATTCGTGACCTAAACAAGTATCTGTAAAAATGTTAATTCAGACTTTTTTTGTAGGATAACTGGGATGATGAGGAGGAAGAGGAGGAAGTAAAGGAGACGGAGGTAAAACAAGGTAAGACTTAAAGCACACAAGGCTCTGTACACAGCAGAGCAGAGGCTGGTTTGTTTGGAGCGTATCTGAAGAATCAAACCCACTAAATGGGGTTGCTTTTGTTCTGACAAAGTGTGTCCTGGAGCTCCCTGGGTTCAGATTCCACTGCCGGAGCTCCAGGGATGACTCTGATCAGTGTGTCTGCACTTGCTGGGAATAAGCTTTGGTGTCCATGTGTTACAGAACCAAAAGTCTCCGAAAAAAAGAAAATAGCAGAAAAAATTAAAGAAAAAGAAAAGCTACAGAAGAAGAAGCAAGAGGAGCTTAAAAAAAGGGTAACTCCTGTTTCCTTCTGGGTCTCAGAGATGGAGGGGGCAGGGTCGGTTTGATTCTTTTGAGGTTGAACCAGCCCGGTAAAGCCCTTGACTGTGATAAACCTCAGTCTTGCACTGAATAACACGGGTGGGGGGCATCAGCTTTAACATCTGTAATTGGGCCAGTTACTGAACTGCTGCTCGTCTCTGCTGCTTCATGGTACAACGTGCAGTGGTGAAACGCAGAACTAAGGTGCTGCTTCGCACTTGTAGACTGTTCGTTAAACGATGTGGTGGTGTTACCCTGCTCAGGGGCACAAATAAAGTGTTGTCCCTGTGTTTCTTACTGCAGTTAGAGGCCCCAGAGGAGCAGAAGGGGCTCACACCAGAAGAACAGTTAGCAGACAAGCTACGACTAAAGAAATTGCAAGAGGAGTCAGACCTGGAGTTAGCAAAAGAAACCTTTGGTAAGTGCGAGTTGGTGCAAGTGCAGCAGCACCAGAGGGCTGTGTCCTGAAGTCAGACTGGTGGGGGAGTACCTGCAGAGCCAACTGAGCGGGATCTGACTGTCAGCACACACAGGTTGTGTGACCGAGACTAAAGGGGGGTTAAACTGGAACTGCTGGAGGCACAGCTCGGTGATAGGGACTAATTGGAAGAACCATGAAACCATCTTTAGCACAGGAGGTGTTTTGCCTTGGCAGGTAATAGTAGGAGCCCATAGGAGAAAGAGGCGGCTGGCTGAAGTTTCCAACATATTGCACTTGGAGGTGTTGGTATCTGTGGTAAAAAGCCGAGTGAGATAGGTGTGTAAAAAGAAAACCAGGAAGTGCTGTGTCTGAATGTTCTGAGGTGCTTTACAAGAGGGGTTTAACGCGGCTTTGGAGGAGTGTGGCACAGCAGAACTCGCTCCAGTGTGCTTCCCTTCAGGCGAACTGTGGCAGGCCTGGAGGAGGGAAAGCCAGCCAGGTCAGGGCAGGGAGCTGGTGGAGGGGAAGCAGATTTAGAGCAGATCAGTCTGGTTTTGTGCTCTGACAGCATCAGCAGAGATCCTGACTCACAGCAGCATTCTCCGCACATGAAAGCGCGGTTCCTTGATTATAGTGAATTATCCAGCTGCTCCTCAGTGGAAATGCTGCTCTGTGAGCCCTTGGCAGAGTACGGGTGAGGGATGCACCAAATACAGCTACAAAGAGCCAACTAAACTTTGCACTGGGGAGCTCAAGGCAGGAATTCTTTATTTAAGGAAAGGGGCTTCCTGTAGCGCGCTGCTCCAGGGAATGGGAATAGCTGGTGCAAATTACCACATCTGGGAGTAAAACACCTTTCCATAGAGGCTCGTAGCTGGGGCTTGGCTGGGAGAAGACTCCAGGAACGAACTTGCCAAGGAAGTTTCTAGTTGGCAAGCAGGTATTCTGTATTGCGGCACTGGCAGACACGGGGATAGCTCCTCCTAAGCGTGTCCCCGTATTGCCACACAAGCAGTCCTTATATAGCCGCTGGGCATACATACATATCCATAAGGCTACGTATGGATTACAGCATTTTCCAGAAAGTTCCCCGCGTGCGTACAGAAATGTGGTGGTGGTCTCTGAGGGTCATTTACTTCTTCCAACAGTCTTCAGCACTGCTGGCAGCCTTCGAAGCACGCGCAGTAGATGCTTATACCAGCTTAATTGGTTTGTTAACACCACAGACATAACAATCATCCTGTCCTTCTACTTCACTTAGTTTAACTGCAGCCCATCCTGGGCCCCTGCCATTCCAGATCCTCCGTATCCTTACGTCCTGTTCTTCTAGCCTGTTTTTCTTACACGCATTTTGTACTTAGGTCATAAAGGCCTAAACCTGCAGCGGTTTCTCTTGTACATGAATCCTCAGTATGTTCTCTAGCTGTACTCTGTTTTTTCTGTGTGTCATGTGCCTCAGTAATTTTCCATTGCTGCTGTTACAAAGCCATCAAACTCAACATGACTTAAAACTGATTCTAAAGGTTTATGTATTTCACTTTGTGATTTTGTGCCCCCCTTGTCTCAGGCTGTTGGCTTTTATGTGGTGGAAGCAGCGAGCAAAGCTCAGCTTTGGCTTTGTGGAGCTTCGGTGGGGGCTTGGACCCGAATGTCAGTGAGGTTACTGGCGTCCTCTGGTGTCACCCCGGGGCTCACAGCTAATGGTTGTGTAACACCTCTGTCTTCCCGTGCAGGTGTAAATAACACTTGTGGAATAGATGCCATGAACCCCTCCTCAAAAGATGACTTTACGGAATTCGGCAAGCTACTAAAAGAGAAAATCACACAGTATGAGAAGTCGTTACATTACGCCAGCTTCTTGGAAGCGTTAGTTCGGGACATGTGTATTTCATGTAAGTGTCATGGGAGCCCTTCTAGAACATGCTGCTGCCAGAGCTGTAATGTTCAAGGTTCTGTCATGATTGAGCTGTGTCGTTTACACTAAATGAAGGAGGAACCCATTCCCCCAATGAACATCCGACTCCATTCCCACAAAATGTATTCAGGATTGTCTCCCTGTACCGGAGGCTGCTTATCCGGGGACCTTCAAACAGTAACTGTGATTCCAGGGACCAGACTCACTCAGCCTCTATTCTGCTGATTCAAAGCAAGGAGTTGCCCATCCTCATTACAGATGCTGATTTCTACATTTTGGAGAGTGTTGATGTTGGGTTATTTAACTGCCTTTGAAAACAATACTGACACAGAGTCCTTTTTCTTTCCCCGATGTAGTGGAAGTTGATGATTTGAAAAAGATCACAAATACCTTGACAGTACTATGCAGTGAAAAACAGAAACAGGAAAAGGTAAGGCTTCTGCGTGTTGGTGCTGCAAGGGCTGGGCTGGTGAGGGCAGTGCTCGGACACTGCTCCAGCTGCTGGTTATGGTTTGGGAGCAGCAGGAGATTAAATGATCACACATCCAACCTGGCCTTGAACACTGCCAAGGCTGGGGCAGCCGTAGCTTCTCTGGGCACCCTGTGCCAGCGCCTCGGCACTTTAATTCCTTCATTAAATCGGTGATTTCACAGCGTTAAACACCAGATGCTGCATTTACTTTGTTATTCTACTTGTTTGGAGCATGGGTAAAATCGGATGACAGACAAAACATGGGCAAGTCCATGAGGGAGCTGAAAATGCCACAGCTTTGCTAGGAATGGATTGCAATGGACGGCATTGCAGGGTGAAACACAGGGTAGGAGTCATGCTCATGGCGTGGCTGTGTGAGTGCTCATACCCAGAGACGTGAGGTGTTACTGCAGTTGGGGTAATGACTCATTGCTATGGAGCTGCAAGTCAACGTGCTCTTCCTATTTAAGCAGAATAAAGCCAAAAAGAAGAAAAAAGGTGTTGTGCCGGGCGGAGGTTTGAAGGCTACGATGAAAGATGACCTGGCTGACTACGGAGGATACGATGGTGAATATGTACAAGACTTTGAAGACTTCATGTGACATTTATCTCCCTTTCCGTTGTTTTTCTGTTGCCCGTAATCCTTTAAACATGTAGCACAACTTTTCTTCCTTTAAATTCTGCCAAATGCTACAATCAGAATCGCAGTATCTGTGCTGGTGGTTTAACTCCAGATGGGTCCCTGGTCAGGGCTTAGACCCAGGATGTTCCAAAGCTATGTAAATTGCAGTAACCCCCGCCAAATTCTCATGAAGGGTAACTGTTGCTATTATTTGACTCCATAGTAACAGCCACTAAATTGGCCTTTCAACAGGACACAGTGTTATTCCCAGCAGGGTTCAGTGACTTGGCCTTACCTAAGTGACCTGTGCTGAACCATTGCAGTTGGCAGCCAGGGTGTGGTGTGCACTTAGTATTACGATCGCTTTGTTTTACTTTAGAGCTTGAGGATTTGGGGTATTGTGAAGGGGAACCACTAACTTCAGCGCTGAGGATCCTGCACGCGAGACGCTGCCCGAGCAGGCATGGGGTGGGCACGAGCCGAGGGGGAACTGATTGGAAAGGAAGGATTTTGTGTCTTGAGTATGAAGTTTAGTTCCATTCATCTGGATTTCTCCTAAGGCAGCAGCATGGGTTTGGGATTCCTTAACAGTTAATTGCCTGGTTTAAGTGTAAAAACCCAAGACTTCCTTTTGGGCTGTCCTGGGTTGTGGTAGATCTTTCACGACTCAGCCATTTTCTTTCATTTAAAACCAACAAAAACTTGCTTAGCAAACTGCAAGAGTTGCTACAGTTGGGCAAATTGTTATGTTAACAATTACAACATCTGCAGTGTTTTCTAAAGCAACTAATTTAATAAAAATCACTATTGAGGACCTCACCCCGGCTGCCTTTGGACCCGTTCTTTGAGCGTCTCAAGTAAGAGGTGGTGGGGTTGGGGTGCTGGGACTCCCAGCTTGGGCTAACCACAACAGCTCGGTCTCATTCCTCTCACAAGACTGCCTAGCACTGCAGGTGTAAGTAGGGTTCTGCTCAGGCTTACTCCTCCCTGCCCAAAACGTTCTCTTTCTTGGAGGCGCTGTGACCTGAACGCTGGTGGTACCTGTGTCCCATGGCCGTACCCAGGTACAACCTCCAGAGCTGTCCTGGTGGCTTTGAGAGAACCACTGCACAGGGGAAGCATCATCACTGGTGTACAGCAACCAGGAGGAGGCTCTAAGCTGTAAACCCAAGTTAACATCTTTGCTCGTTAGCTGGGTTGCCATGGCAATGGTGGTTTTGCTGGGGTAGTGTTTAGAGATAGTGGGATCCCATTGCTTAATTTTACTTAGAAGCCATCTGCCTGTGTGGTGCCTCCAGCTGTGAGCCCTCCCCCTGCTCTGGGGCAGGAGTTAGTGTCTGTGTGAGCCAGGAGCTCTGCAGGCTGCTCTTACATGGGGCATGTACTGAATCCGAGGTGAACCCCAGTTTCTGCCTGAAGCAGTGTCCAAGTCTCACCCTCCCTCCCCAGGTAAATCAGATCCGGTTTGCCAAAATATCTCAGCAGCAGAGTGCTTATTGCAGCTCCTGACCTGGTGTCAGAGCCAACCACCTGCCCAGGCACGGAGGGGAGTTAGGATCTATGAGAATACATCACTACTTTTTTACTCCCAGCAAGTTGGTATCTGCTGTACAGCCCTACGGGGTTGCACAAGACATTCATTTGACCACTAAGCTAGGAAACAAAACCAGTCTGATCAGATGGGAGCCAAAGCATGGATTATCTGGGCACGTACCTCAGCCTTCCAAAGAGCTGACTACCCCTCCCACTGACTCCATCACCATGTACGGGCCACCCTGCGCCTGCTCCTCCAGCTAGCTGCTGGTTTGGACACAATTCCTGTGGTGAGCCACAGCCTGACACGAGTGGCCGCTGGCTCCCTGTGGCTCCAAGGGGCCCTCCCTGGCTGCAGTGGCTGGTTACTCGTGTTTTGTAAACAGATTTATTATACAAAACACGATTTTAGGCCAACCCAGCCTCAGCCCTTGCAGTATTTACAACCACCACCAGTTCTCTGGAGCAGCCTTCACGTGGCAGCACATCGCTGCAAGCAGGAGATGGATAAAATACCTGTTAGAGAGTCAGTACTAACCCTGCGGGAAGCTGGGCTCTAGTTTGACAACATGTCATTGAGGCAGCAGCCAGTCTGAGCATCCTTCAGGAGCGTGTTCACCACGTCGTAGAACTTGTTGTCATAAGCCAACCTGTAGTACGTGTAGATGTCCTCACAGTACGTGAGCAGTTTCTTCAGGTTCTTCAGGGCAGCTTCAGTAGGTGGGTGTTGTTTAACTCTGGAAATAATTGGACATGTACATGAACTAGAAAGGCTCCGCAGCCACCACTACGACTGATTGGCTATAGACCTCCAAGAACTGCAATTCCTAAAAAGGGGCTGTGCTCCTCTAAAGCAGCCAATGGACAAGAACGCTCCAGTTTGTCCACAGAATACTCACTTCTTGGCAATCTCCTCAAACATGCTGGGCTTCAGTGGTCTTTGTTGTTTGAATTCTTCTAAGTACGTGAAGTCTCCCTTGGTGACCACTTGCTGGTACAGAACTTCAGCCCAGTCTGGAGCGAACTCATATGCCTCGGATACAATGGCTGCCTGCAGGGCAACAGAGCTGCAGTGACTGAGCGGAAAGAGGTGGTTCTGGCACAGAAACATTCCTGTATTTAGGATACTGAAAATGCTGTAGGTCCCCACCAGGGCTATGCTTCTGTTTCCAGGCTCGCTCCTGACTGGGCAGTATCATGGGATAACAGTCACAGGCTTGGTGGCCACGTGGCAGAGCTGAGCACTGTGCTCGGGTACCCACTATGTAAAACCCTGGTCGGAAGAGAGCAACAGATGAGGGAGCTGAGCTCACCTGGTAGAACCGAGGCAAGGCCACGATGGAGTCCATCAGCTCCTGCCTGCTGAGGTTGATGAGCATCGTGCGCTGACCCGTGCTGAGGAAGTGCAGCTGGAGCGTTATGAGCTTCGTCAGCCGCCGGCAGCGCAGGGCCTGGCGCACACAGGAGTCCTGTGGAACACACCAGACAAACAGGAGCTTGTTTCTCAAGGAAAGGAATACATATTCCTGACAGCAAGCATGAGTTCAGAGTTATCCAGCACTTCCTCTTCCAGGTCACTGCAGGGTTATCACTGTGAGCTTTAAATGAAGCTTCACACGCCACAGGAACTCTTTCATCATGACTACACCAGGTTTTAAACTCATTATATTGCTCTACTCCTGCTAGTTAAGCTCATGGCCACTCCTCTGAAACTGGGGAACCCAACTGTAACCCTAAAGTGTAGAGTCTGAACAAGCAACAGTGATCTGCTTGTGGACACAGCAGTGCTACTGGGTGGATGCTGCGAGGGATTATTCCTCTGCTCTTCCTGGGACAGGATTCCACATTCTCTCCCTAGCACAGCTTGCTTTGTCCTCCCCATTCAGCTCACTCCTTATGTGCTCCCAGTTCTGTCCGGCTACAATTCCACCTCATTTTACCTTAGAATAACTTTCTGCTGCATCAATGAAGAGCGTCAGGGCTTTCATCAGCAGTTTCTTTAAATTCGCAACATCCTGAAGAGACTCCTCTGAAATGAGGGGAAAAAAGAACCAATTATTTATACTGTGACAAAGTCAGTTACAGAAATACCTCCTGGTGCCAAGTGTGCCCCCCGAGGGGTGCCTCAGAGCAACAATAGACTAACAAAAGGTATTTTGTACTAAAAAGGCACACAGAAACAGCGCTGACTGCTCGGTTAATGGAGCAAAGCCACTGCTGGAAGCCAAAGGATGTTACCAGGACCAGACAGGCCATCAAACCCACAGTCACCCTGCATGTCCTCCTCCGGAAACCAACCTGGTTTCCACTCACCCCAGGGCTGAGACTCAATGAGTTTGAGCTGTATGCAAGCAGCAGCCTCGTGGTTCTCCCCGATCTCTCGACACATGCTGAAGCACAGGGCTATCATGTTGTGCTTCTCACTGTCCCCGGGGCGGCAGCGCTTGATGTAATCCAGCAGAGCTGTCTTCAGCGTCCCGCTCTGGTCAGATGAAGGAAAATCCCATTGAGATTTGAAGAGCCTTTGTTTCATTCCCATTTTAGTAAATATTTGCGATTTTTTAACATTAAATATTTCTGATGTTTACAGCCTTTCACTGGGAGTAAATCCAAAGCAGGACATGAAATCTCTGAGTGACATCGCAAAGCCTGAAGTTTCGACACTGCACTTATTGCAGCACTGAACTAAAACCAGAATAAACCCCAGAATTAGCTTATCCCTACGAAACCTGACTGACGCTTCCCACACTCCAGCAATTCAAATCCCCAGGCAACTCCACGCTGTTGTGTAAATACCAGTTCTGACACGGCCACACAGTTCCCTGAGCTTCCCCCCCTTTGTACCCCTCCACTTACAGGGTCTAACTTCTTTCTCATGAGCACTTCGAAGTAGTGTTTCTCATGCAGCAGCTCAAATATGTACGTCATTTCATTGTACCGGCCAATTCCAGTGAGAAGACGAACCTGTGGAAGCAGCAGTGGGAGCCTGAAGCCCAAAGCAAGCAGAAACCCCCCCTGTCTGAGCAGTCAGCGCAATGCACAGAGAAGGCTGTGTGCTGGGCTGGCTGATACGGATACAGGGCACAGTGAGAGGCATCAGGCAGGCAGATGCTCCCTCAGAGCCATGGAGGTTTTAGTTTTCAACCAACCAACGGCATCCTTTTTCCTGTGAGGTGAAAGGATATAATCTGACCAAATTAAAATAGGCAGCGACCCTTTTAGCAATGACACCTTTGTACTGGGCATGTCTCCAACTCCAGGAGCCCTTCCAAGGCAGGACTTAAAGATGTGCAACAGCCCAGTAATGCAAATCCTCACACTGCACCAGCAGCTGAACTACTCTGACATTCCCATCCTGATCTACTTCACTGCAGCCATTTCACCATTCCCCGTCTCCACCTCTGTTTCCCAGAGAATACTTCTAAGAGCTTCTGTGACCTGCACACATCAGACCTAACACCCGCTTTTAGCCTCCAGGGACAGGCAGGATGGCAGCTGTCCAGAGGAGGAGGACTGTGTCCATTCCACCCCCCCAGTTCCCCCTGCACTGCTCACCAGCAGAGTCACTGCTGATGGGCACATGGAGCCCTCTGCACACATCTGGATAAACACACAGGGCATCAAGACCCGTACCATGACTCCGTACTCTTCATTAGGTGCCAGATACTCATCCGTGAGCAGCCGTGCTGCTTGGAGGACTCGAGTGATCCCTTCCATGTGACAAGTCAAACTGAAGCAATTGTGAGCCAAGATCAGCAGTTCTGTAACTGAAGAATGGAAGAGCTCACGCATTTCAGTTAAGAAACTGAGGAGGTTAATTTCTGTGTCTCTCTCCATTGATGCTACTGCTGCTGAGGATACACAGCCCTTCCAATTACAGACAGAACTGGATTAGAAAGTTGAGCTGCTATGGTCTGTCCTATGCAGTTTCAAGTAGTAACAGTTTCTATAACAGCACGCATCCAGTCTGGCTCCTCAAGCTGTGGGAAAGCCTGGGTTTTTCTGGATCATTTTCTGACACGTGACTTTATTCCACACACAAAACTTCCAACCTCCCCCCCCACAAGCAGGCTGACAAACGTGTAGGAATACATCAGCACCCCACTGCTACCAGCCACCTCTGCATCTGGGCTCTGTGCTGCGATTTTAACCCAGGTAACGCCATGTTCAGTGATGCACTACTTACAGCAAGTATCATGTGCCATTTACTTACTGCACGACAGCTCCCCACGAGGTACGGAGGAAATTTTATCCAGTAACTTCATGCCAACCAATGTATGATCCTGGCAGAGCTTAGCAAGCTGTAGGAATGCCTGACTCTCAGCTGCTGGGTTCACAACTTGTTTCTGTCCTGTGTCCACAGAGAGAGAGTGAGTTACGTCCCAGGTGCTGCTTGTTAGGGTGAGATTAGCTACGTTAATAGACAAATAAACCAAACCAACCACTCTAACTTCATCCAGACTGAAGAAGGATGCAAATGTCTTATACAAAACCCCTACACAAGGTTTACAAGCCTTGTACAAGAGCTGCCCAAACATTACTGACTATAATCAACACCCAAATATCTCGAGAGCAAGGACCGTTTTGCAGACACAGGAACACCACACTTACAAACCAAACCTGCTAACATACAAGACCAAGCCTCTTTACTACCTTTCCCTTCCGAAGATGCCAGTAGCTCCTGCATGATTTCCTCAGCCATCAGCTCTGCCACGGTGCTGGGCTGCAGAGCCTGTGTGGTGATGAACGCCTGCGCCTTCTTGCACCGCTCCGGCTGGTGGGATGACAGGATGGTGCGAAGCAGCTTCTCAGGGTCCTGGGCTGACAGCTCACTGTAGGAGCAGTTCAACTCCTAAGAAACACACATGCGCTTGGAAGATCCTACACAGCAAAAGGTCCAGTGCAGAACACCTACTGACCTCCAGTACGACTTGTTAACAATGAGCTGATGCAGGAGAGGAGTGCTGGAGAACAGACAAAACCCAGGTTCAAAACCTGCAAACATCATCTGTCCTTAGGTCAGGTAACCTTCACCTGGGTATCTGAAGTATTAGGGCTCTCCAGATCAGGGTGACATGTAACGACTCTGCATTTGAAGTTTAATACTCACAGAGCAGTTGCCACAGAGATACTTTCCTAGCCCAGTATAAACCTTAACACTTGAAATACATAGAAGAAAGACAGGAGCATTTCCTCCCAAAGGAAGAATTGTGTTTTACTGAGTAGGATTTACTTCTGAGGTTTTTTCTCCTCTTCTCTACGTACCACAAGCTCGCAGTGAAAAAGACATCCTGGTTTTTACATTGGCTACGTCTGGCAGAGGTGAGGCTCTGTAAATACTCTCCTGTGACATACAACAGCTTTACAAGCGTACAGATTCATTGAAAAATGTACCTCCTAAACACAATGTTCAGCTCTTAATTCAATAGTAGGGACACATCCAGCTTCGGGCACGAAGTGTATGAGTGGTGTAAAAGGCAACAAGCCAACCATACAACTACATAGCAGTTCAAACCTAAAGCCCTCCCTCTGAATATCTGAGGTATGCAAAATTCTGCAGGAAAATCAAGGAAGCTCTGTGATAAAGACAATTCTAAAGTCTTCAGCACACACACTGCTGCTTTTATTCGGGAAAACCTAATGTTATGTTCCAAAAATACCCACAAATACCATGGGAAAAGGCTCTGTACCCTGAAAGAAGTGTTCAGCAGCACCTCTGGAGCAGAAGCAGAGGTGGGCTGAAGGCAGTTATGAAGGTCAAGGAGCACAGAGGCAGCAAACAACAGTCTGCTGCCCCTCCTAACACTGTCTGGGTCAAACCACTTGGAAGTTATTACCCACTCCTCTGAGCAGCTCTGAGTAAGGAGCTGTCACTGCGGAGCCTGCAGAGCACTTCTGTGCTAAACTTCTAAGGCAGCTGCTATCTCTTTGTCTCCTCCTGGGTTGGGGTTCATTAGGAAGCCATCCCACAACAAAGGCCTGAAGCAAAGGGCGAGATGAACAACATCTGCTAGAAAGATCATGAAAAAGGCACATCAAAGAGAGCCAGGCTGCAGTCTGGCTCCGAGGAGTCAGAGCAGGGGCCTGGGGAGCCTGGGAGGTGAGTTCGTCTCAGCACTTCACACCCAGGAAGCATCTGGCCATTTTTCCACACAAAGGTTGGGCCATTTCCCCCTCTGAAGCTTGCTGCAGGCACCCAGTGAGTACTTTCACCACTCACTATTTTTTCCTCCAGAAACTTCCACAGCACAGCTTGATACAAACCACGTTTCTTCAGTAATGTGACATACCTTAGAAAGCTCATATAAACAGAGAACCTGTCTGCAGTAATTCCTGCCATGGACACATTCATCTATAAGAGCCTTCAGACTGATAACAACTTGATCGTCTGGAGGTGGAGCCACAATGTGTGTCCAGTCTTCTAAGCTTGATGCTGGAAACAAAACCACTGTCAATTCCTTTCTCATAAAGACAGGTAACACCAACAAGCCTTACCCTTGGAGCGAGACTCCAGATATCTGCAGTAAATACATAACACTTCCTCAGTCTTTGAAAACTGAACTCAGTAATGCCTCAGATGTACAATTTCTAGGCATAAAGAGAACATAAGGGTTCAGCAGCTTAGGCTTCATTTATGCCCTTCTGTTTCTATTAAACTTTATAGACGTTAGTATCAGAAAGTAATGTTCCAGCTGACAGCTTTCTCATTGACTTCATAAATATGCACAGAGTACTTTATCAACATTATCAGCCTTAGCCTTGCTATTAATACAAAACACTAAACCCTTTACAATGTACAAAGAATTCAGAGGATCATTAATTGAAGCATTTCCTTGTTTCAGCTCCAGAAACACACTCAGGATTTACTAGCGTGTGTCTTCCAAAAGCAGGAAATTTGATGAAGCCCAGTGCTACTTCACCAGAACAGAAACGTGAAGTATAAGAAATGAATGGTTAAGAGACTATAGAAACTGTTTACAGAAGCACCGTGCCTGCAGCACATACAAGCAATGTATGTTATGAGGCTTCAAATTCCTTTCACCAGATGATTTATGAACCAAGGAGATAACCCACCACCAAAGAGACCTTATTTCCTGCCGAAATGTTGAGGGAAATTAACACTGTCACAGAAGAGGAGAAGCCAGTGGAACCCAACAATGCTATTACTTGTGATGTGGCTGAAGTTACTCACCGCTCAGGACTCTGCTGTGCTCCGATGTGCTGCTTTCAGATGACTTCTCTCTTGCTGTAAGGAGAGTCTGAATGTCTGGGTGTAAGTTCTCTAGATCAGCCTCCCCTGAGGCCAGAGCTCTGCAGTGCAATACCAGTGAAACATCTCTGCTGTAGAAGTGGAAATACTGACAAACACGGCTGGCTTCATGCACGCTGCCTGCATCGAGGAGGCACCCAATCAGAACCTTGAGTGACTGCTCCTCATCGTGAGTCAAGGTCTGGTGAGACTCCCTGAATGCAAGCCCCTCTAGTTTTAAGTACTCTGGTGTGTTGAGAGCCGGTAGCTTTGAGAAAGAAAACTCCTTCGCTAAGTCATCAAAGGTAAGATCCGGGCTCACGGCAACATGGGAGGAGAATCTTGCTGTGCCTGACTCCTCAGTGGTGGGTGACAGCTGCTGTGCGATGCGACAAATCCAGATCTGCTTCTCTATTGCCTGTAACTCGCGCAATGACACCAAGTCACTCTTGGCAAGCCAGTGGCCAGCCAGGGTAAGCAACAAATGCCTCTCTGTGACGCTGGTTATCTTCTCATGAGCTAAAGATTCAAATACCGCGTTGGCCTGATCGAAAAAGAAATGAGATGCAGCTTTGCTGGAGACTGAGTTTTTCATGAAGCTGGCGTTACATTTCTTCCAGAATTCAGTTCTTGTCTGGGTTTGGTGCCAGAGCCCAAGCTCTCTCAACCGATGGAGATCTCTTAGAACCTGCAAAATTCATAGAGAGTCTAAACAGCTGTCTTTCCAAAAAAGGAAATTCACACCGGATGGCCAACGTAGTGAGAAACTGAACTGCGATTCAGTCTCAATATGCAACAAATCCACCTACTTTTCTCACCAGATAAAGCTGATTGCATAGCAAGGAAAAAGAGTAAGAGAATAAGGAAAGCTACACTGTCCCTTTCAGCTCAGCACCCACAGCCAAATTGTCTGCTGTAGTTGCACTTAAAAGTAAAGTAAATTAAAGAAAAAACTGGTTTTCAGGAAGGCTGACAAGTAACATTCTCAACACTGCCAGCACTGGGAGGAGTAAGAGGTGAGTATCATTATTTAACTCTACTGTACCTCTTGTGTAACTACGCTGTCCACAGGCAATTCAGCCAGTGCTGCTACCTCCCGAGCCAGTGAGAACATCCCTTTCTCTTGCAGCTGCTCAAGAATCAATCCGCACTCCCTCTGGAACGTCTCCAGATCGGAACTGGTTAGGATGGAGCGATTAATTGCTATGGAGGAATCCTTCAGGATCTCACTGAGTGCACAGAGTTTCTTCATGTAGGGGCCTGTTGTAAGAGAGTACAAACATCTAAAGGCAGCTGGGTTTTAAACCTGAAGAATTACTGCTGCTTATTTCAACATGCAACCCTGCCAGAGGAGCACAGATCTTATACTCCAAAGCTTTCATGGGACTGAAAGTCAGCACTAAATCCATAACTAAAATACTTTAGCAGATAATCTGTGCACTCCTCCACAACACTTGCACGTGATCACTCTCCCAGACTTACACTCAGTTACACTTTCACAACTGCAACTCACTGCAAGGACCAAGTCTGGTTACATAAATTCTTACAGTATGAATACACTTAAACATTTTCAGTCACTCCGGAAACACTCTATGTGGTCTTTAGATTAAAGAGGTACAGCAGCTAACAGAGGAAGCTGTATTTACCATCAAGCAGAAGACCATCTGCTGCAGCAAGCAGCTGTAAGAGCTTTCTCAATTCATATTCTGTCCTACATTGCTGCATCATCAATTCAAGAAGAAACAAGGCTTGTGATTCCAACCACTGCACAGGGAATTCTGAAGCTGCTGGTTCATCTTCAGTTTTAAGCTGTGTAGATAAAGACTTTTAAGTGTTGGGTTTTTCTTTTTTACAACTATACTCTGCATTTTGGTGGGAATTGTGCTGGAAATGGAAGGTACCAGATCTACCTCCTCCTTTAAGAAACAAGGAACTGCCATTGCTAAAGGGACACCAATCTATTACGTATATATACAAACATACGATGTATGTTTGACTTTGATCTGAAAGTAGTAAATCTTATGAAAGGGTGACCACAAATTACTCCTGGTACTCATGGAAGAGATAAAACTTGCAAGAAGTATCAGAAATGGATAGATAAAATAAATTGCTAGATCAATAGCTCCTGTCATCCTTCTGTAGACTTGATAAGCATATATGCTGTGTGAGCAGCACATAGGTAAACTGGTGTAGCCCTAGCTTGGGTTGCGGGAAGGAAAACCGCTATGACATGAAATGTTCATTACCAGGATATTCAGGAAACTAGAAAACTGCGATGGAAAGGGAAGAACTGAAATCATTTGTGAAACATCTTGTTCACTATTTTCATATACAACATTAGAGCCCATTCTAGTAAGGGAAAAGCCAAGCAATGGCATTTAGAGAAAACGAGTACTCACTTTTGTGAGACTTTCCTGAAACTTGCCCAGTTTGGTTTTAGCTTCACCGTATTTTTTACAGTTCATACACAGTTCATACATCTCCAGGATATGCAGTAAAGGGGAATCCTTCAAGACACAAACCCAGGTTAGAATTCTTTCCTGAAAGTACCTCAATAAAAGTAGCATTTATCTTCCTCAGTAGCAGAGCAATAAAATTCCAATTTATTAAAACTGCACGCAAAGCTGATGCATGATTTGCAAACGTGTAATAACTGGAAGAACTTCCATTCAAGACCTTCCTACTTGATTGGGATTTTCGGTGGATTGCACCCAGGTTATCCAGGCCACAGCGAGACACAGGGGGAATCTGTAGGCTACCCCTCCAACACTATATGAGATACACTTAAAGATACCACTAAGAAGACATTAACTTACCTTTAAAAAGAGCTGGAAGCCATTTAGAAGTGTTCTACTTTTTTGCTTTCTTAAAAAGACTTTCCAGATAACTGCCAGGTCATGAAGATCCCATTCACAGTTTTCTGCTGAGCTCTGAATATGGTTTGTTGCTTCAGCTCTGGTAGTCTCATCCACAGCAGTAATCACCCAAACACAGAAACAATGAAGAATGTTTGCATCCTGTCAAAAGACAAAATGATGCCTTATAGAATAACCTCATTATGTACTACTTGGTGAAATGCATCATAATAGTCGCAATTATTACAAACACCGAGAAAACCCCTCAGTGAATCACAGAATCATATCTACCATTGCACATAATTATGCACAACCATCACTTTTTCATTACTTATTCTTCTAAGAGATGAATAACTTCATCAATACTCACTTGGAAACATGCTGCTAAGACACTCAGAATGGGAGCCTGCTCTCTCAATCCTGCAGTCAAAAGGTAACGTGAAGGGTTTGAGTTCCCCTGACACTGAAGAAGGATTTGGAAGAGGCTATCTGCATATCTGCCCTTGAGCACACTGACAGCACTGCTTCCAGCACTCCCTGCAGCAGGACACACACTCGGTAGCTTCTCCAAAGCCAACATCAAGTGATCTTGTAAAGTGGGAGTGAAATCTTGAAGGACAGAAATGACCTAGGAAAAGAGAACCAAGAGCATCTACACAGAGCGAGATCCAAAGAGAAAGAGGGGCAGATGGACAAAAGCATTAAATACATAGAAAATACAAAGCATTCTTCAATTTTGACTTTTAGAACAATTTTGGAGACCTGGAGAAGTGTTCTGTCCAATAAAATACTGAAGTTCATCCTCCTCCATGAAGCTAAAACACCTCCCAGAGACACTCCTTTATGTCATATCTCTCCTACTAACAACACACCATGAAAAGTGCCTAGTTAGTTGCTGTTGTGTAATTCCATATTTTTCAAGACTCCAGTGCAAAGATCCAAGTGAAATTCCTAGGCCTGCTCATTATCATCTTACCCACAATTCTCCAGTTAGTCTCCTCATATTACCCTTCCCAAATTGCTTTTAATTTTTACACACTGCTAATATTTTATTAATTTTTAAATCACATTCTAAACAAAAAATGGAAGATATGGTTTCTCTTTATGTTGTCTCCACAATGTGATATTCCCTTGTCAAAAGAATCTATTTTTTCCCCTCTTTTTCTCAACATCACAGACGAAGAACACTCTTGACAAACCCTATCTTCAATTAAATCAGACAAAGGTAGCTTACCTCATCTGGCTGGTAGCTGTACAGCTGGGTGTGGATGATGAACTGCAGCCAGTCATTGCATTTGGCACATTCCTTCAGGTAAGACGCACTCAGTCTGATATTATGGAGTTTACAGAACTGCATTACCAAAGACCACTGCCTCCTAGAGTCACCGCATGTCCTGTACGGGATTTAAAGAGCTTCAGCTGTAATAAACTGGTATTTATACCAGATGTTAACAATGTACAATCTCATCACGTGGCCCAAGATCCACTGCCTGCAAATGGCCACACCAGCGCTTTCATGGACTTCACCACAGATTAAGTCACATTTCACTGTGGGAGCTCCAGTACTGCACCCTGTGGACATTCCCACCCACCACAGCAGATACATAGTCCTACCTGGACAGTGTTTGCTTTGAAATTAAGTCAATGATCTTCCCTTCTCAATGTGCTGCAAGAACTCTGTGGAACAGCTTGTCCAACATGCTGACTGCACCTCCTTATTCTTGCCACATACCCCTATTACTCTAGTATATGAAATACCAAGACAATCCTCTAAGTTCAAACACTGTTATTCAGTTTACTGCAATACAGCCCATGTGGATCTTTTTAGTATTATCTGAACACACAAATAGTAAAATTCAGTGCTCGATTCCATTTGCCAGCATAATCCTTTAAATCATGTTTTACTCACTTCTTTATTCCTTGCTGCTCAACTGCATCCCAAAAGGCTTCTTCTAAGAAGGCAAGAATTTCTGCTGCTGCTGCTTTTTCACCATCAGCCAATTTTGTTAACTTTTCAACTGTTTAAAATAGCATATTATCATTTCTGAGATGTTATTTGGGATTAGAGTAAGGGTAATATTTTCAAAAGTACCAATAGTTTCCTAGTTAGGACAAAAAGACACCTGTGGACCTACGGTTAGAAATTCAAGTTTCTGAAGTTATTCCTAACATAAATCCTTAGTAATAATTATTACTATAAATTTAATAATTTCCTTAAAGCTTTGAACATCTGATTTCACTGCAGCTCTAAGACAGTTTTCAAGTACGAGAGAGAAAAGAGATTTGGTGATGGCCCTTTGTTTAATCCTCTAGTTATACTATTATGCTAGGCTGAACCTTACTAAGTATTAAACTAAGCCTTCCGCAGCTGTTGCATAGCGTCTATTAGATACTCCTGTAGTTCTGGCTGCATGTCACCTTACAGTCCTTCTGCCCTGTTTGTATGCATTCAAAATCAGTATGAAGTAGGAATAAAAGAGCAAAATTCTCAGCCCTTCAATGGACAGGATGCTTTTACTGCTTTCCTGAGAAGCATCTTTCAACCCATCTCTGCTTCTCTTCCCAATAAATACAAAGTACCCTATTTGAAAGCAAACAGAAGACACCCTTACCCAAAGATTCTCTTATTTGACTGTGCTGAGTATCTTCATGTCTTGTTCTGTAACTGAAAATCATGTTTGCAACTTTAACATCAACCCTGAGTTTGAGGCTGTCGAGACCCAGCAATTCCAGGAAACAGGCACAGGCTGCTCCGACTGAGGGTGCACTGAAGAGGGAAAGAGCTAAACCGTAGGCTTCATTCCCTGCCTGCTGAATCCTGGAACAGAAAGAGCAACGGTTAGCACTCGTGATTTGTAACCGATTTCCAAACATGAATATTCCTCCCATGAACAAGTACTGACAAGGTTTACTAAACGTACAGCCTTCAGTAGCATGAAAGATACTTAACAACCCGTAAGTTTCATATCTATATTACTAAAAAGTTTCATGTTTGTAATCTTTGCTGTTTACACAAGAGAAACTGATTTGTATAAAAATGAGGAAAAGAAACAAATAGTGACTAATACACAACTGCACTCTAGGCATTCTGGAAACAAATTTGTTCTGATGTAACTCCTGCCAATTTTGAATATACTTCCTAGTAAATTTAACATATTCAAGCCAGATGTGTAATTTGAATGTACCCTTTTGACCACATGATTTTGAAGCTTCAGCCAGAACATTTAATTCCTTCAAACTCCAACCTCCAGAAGATTTATTTTATCATTCTCCAGTAAATTTGTCTTATTAATTTAACTAAAGGAAAAGTCAAAGGGGCATCTTGTTTCTACAGTGATCTAGAGGCGCAGGTCCTCGGAAGAGAAGCCTACCTGTGTTTGATATGACTGGAACAGTTTTCATTCCTTGCTTTCACTGAGCAGATTTATTTAGGTAATTCAAAATAAAGCTCACCCTCGCTCAGGTGATATTTGATTTTTATCCTATTTGATGCTAGACTGAATAGACCCCTAGGAGATCTAAAATTTCAAGTGATGCCATGCACGCCACTTGATGGCTGTTGGGGAGGATTAAACGTTACTCCATGTGCTAGATTATAACTTCAAAAGAACTGTCTGACTGTCATTGTTGAGAAGACTTACGACTGTTTGGGGGATTTGCTCTTTACTAACTGCTGGACCAAAAATGTACCAAAAGCAAATGATGGACGTCCATGGTGCAAATAGTACAAAAAGTCCAGTCGCTCTGTTATAGCATACTTGTTCACCAGTTCAGGGGATGAAAAGTGAGGAAAGTCACTTGATGCATCTAGAAAGAATCATTATTATTATGAGCCGATAAATAATTTAATTAAATACAGAAAATGACTTTCAGCTACAACACATGAGCTGACAACCAGATACCCCTCCTCTCGCTCTAACTCGAATCTCAGCATACCCAAACCCACTGAAATTCCAATTGCCATTGTAAAATCAGAACTCTGGATCACTTATAAACCCTCAACTTGCTTTCAAAAGAAAATACGGCTTTTCTGTCTCATAATATCTTTCGAAAGAACTCTGTGAAGAGCTTAATGGAGAAAGGGAACCTGTTGAGCATTGTATTTCAAAATACATTTTTGTAAATGACCCTAGTTTTTTGTAAAAGAATTGGCAGTTTGAGTAAGTTTATCTGCCAAATCACTTCACTGGAAGGTGTTTTATCCCAGGTGCTCAGGCTAAGAAAGCATAGAAAACTTGAAAAGTAACATACCTGACACAGCAAGAGTATTTGCTGACTGCCAGCCAAACAGTTTAGTGGGATCAAAGGGCACTAATGACTGAAAGATTAGAAACAAAATACATTGAGACAGCTTAAGATTTTCACATCAGAGCAGACTATGGAATATTTTAGAGAGCTAGAGTAGCAGAGGATCAGGAATGGCCTGTGCTGCTATCCAGCAGCGATCTGCCCTTTGCAGCTGTCTCTCAAAGGCACATATTTATCTACTCTGCATGATCGGAACACAAACAAGCGCAAGGAAAGGTTTAAACTTTGATCTAGGGCAACAGGGAAAGAATATGCTTTAAGTGTTTTCTAAATTGTGATCTTAGCAAGGCCAGCACTTTCCTAATAATGAATAGTACGTATTATTTCTTCCAGCATTCAGCTTATCTCATACCACAGATCTGAAGTGAAAGGCATTTGCCCAGGAATGTGTTAGGACATTCCAGGAGACACTATCCTTTAATCCTAAATTTCAAAAACATTTTAACTTCTGTAATACTGAACAATCTGCCCACTGAATATAGCAAGAGAATCACTGCTCTGACATGCCAGACTGCTGCAGTTAAACACTGTCTGTACCTGTCTGGGGAACAGGGGGAAGCAACTCACACTATTTAGATACCATTTAAAATCCTGCTCAGAATGAAGCTATAAACTTTAGCTCCAAATGAAGGACTCCAAAGACATAACATGTGGTGCCCACCCCCCAGGCATTAGCTGAAAGTAAGCTTCTCTTAGTTTACTTTTGTTCTGCCAAGAAAGCACTGCTGAGAAGCGTTCTGTCTACCTGAACAAGATGGTAGAGAGAGATGTCAAGTGGCAGAATTCCATGAGAAGTACATGGTGGAAAGAGAGCAGCTTTGAGCTTGGGGTAAGGAGTCAATGCCATTTTTAGGAGCTGTGGATCAACCTTCTTTAGAGGATTTTCTGTATCTTCATTCTGAAGAACCTGCATTGCAAGGAAGCAAAATGATTCCATTAGGAAGGAGTAATTGCATTAAGATGATAATAAAACAATCTCTGAATGCACCAAACTACCTCATAGGAATCTGGCATATGGTGACAACACAGAAAGTCCCATTTGCTGCACACAGTACCTGATCGATACCTCCAGGTGCATACATTGTAGTAGCAAGTGCTAACAGTGTACGTCCTTCCAGTAGCATGCTACTCACACTGGCTTGGTTACTAGGAATCAGGATCTGAGCATTTGCTAGACTAGCCTGAAAAATCATCTTTGGATCTGAAAGAAAAGAAGAAAGATTTAATTTCATGCAAAACCATTACTACATCAATAAATGATGCATTACAACTGCTCTGTGACCGGGAAAAATGCGGGGTTTTTGTTGTTAACAGTTATTTTCCTTACTTATAAACACAGAAAAGCTGCCTTATATTTTACTAAGCTTTCCCCAATTTCAAACCACAGCTTAACCTACACAGATGGATTTGGACTGAGTTCCACAGTTCAGCATTGTATTGGTTCAATTCTTTATCCTATGCTGCTCACACTTCCTGAAAAAGCTTCACTTGGGCTTACTTTTATCATTTGTCAATGTGTGGCTCTACAAAAGGTGAGGTGTTCCCCAAAAAAGTGAAATTCTACTGATTTTCAATGGTAATAACAGAGCCCCAAAAAGCAAACACATAATCCAAGGGGCAGAACTAAAAATGCACCACAAGAACTAGAGGAATCTTCACTTTCAACATACATGGATTTTCTTATGAATTCTCCTGTTCAACCTGCTGGGAATGTAACCAAATTGGAGGTAATCATGATCATACACACAAAAAATCTCACTTATCTACAGCCTCCAAATCTTTATGTCCAGTTTAAGCAGGAATTATAATCCACAATTTAGAGATGAGGAATTAATGCACATACAGATGATTTGCCATGGACAGAAAAAGGATTGCAGCAAAGCAGAGAATTAAACCCAGCTGTGCCCCAGACTCAGCAGCATAAACACAGGATCAGCTCCTGCATGGCTGGACTCATACCTTGTGGGCTACTGGCAACCCCTCGACACTGCACCAGGAATTCGAACCAAGGATGTGCTTCATGCAATTCCTTGTTTTCCAAAATAGGGCAATTTGAAGAAGTTAAACTGGAAACAAGTGAAAATACAGGACTTGTAACCATCCTCTGCCCCAGTATAACACTGCATTAAAAAATAAGAGCATCTAACTTGGTGCTACAGTGGCTTATTCCATCCACTTGTATGAAAGAGCCAAATCACACCACTTTAGCCATCTGGCATCTCCCTTCTCTGCCCTGTGCTTGTTTGCTTCTGTAAATCAAACTAATAGTTTCCAGACCTGCCAACCTCAAACACTTTCTGAAGAAGGGACTTGACTCACACACGCCACTCTGCACAGTCTTTCATGCAAACTAAAATTGATTATACAAATAACCACACACACACCCCCCACCTCCCAAATTTATTGGCCTTTTTTCTGGTCCATTTCTGTTTTCTTAATAATTACCACTGTTAGAGTGGAGTTACTGCTAAGAGATTGTTATTGTAAGGTATTCATTAAGAGGAACGTATTCATACAGTTGCAATTCCAAACATTACTTTGGCCTTCCAATCCTAATCCTTATTTAGATGGAAACCAGCAATTTCTTTATTTGTGAATACATCAAGACTGAACTCATACTTGTGCTCAAGTGAGAGAGTTAGTGAAGAACCAGCTGCCCCGGTGTCTTTAAGATTCTATTGCTTATAACGTTATATAAATTACAACTGATAACATTACACTAATTACAATTGTAATTGTTTCCTTTGATGACTGATGCACAAATTCATATTGACAAGACAACCTAAATAAAGCTTCAGAATACAGCATGAACCCTCACACAGTTTTTCACTGCACGACCTTGCTGTAGCCCAAGCAGCATTTCTCACCAAATAAGAAGGGTTGAGGAAACTCTTACTGCCAACTATTAGAAGTGTTTCATTATTTGAATAGGCACAAGGTTTGAGGGGTGAAAAGCCTTCATACCTGTAATAGTCTAAGTAAGTGTATAACAGATACTGCAAATTATATTCTAAACAGTGAAGGACGAAACGAGCGTGGAAGTCCAAACCACCTGCAGCACTGTACTTTGGAACAGGGTGAGGAGTTTGCAGAACTCCCCCGATGTAGGAAAGTCTCTGGAGCAGAAGTTCAAAATCTTCCAATTCAGAAGAGACAAAAACTCCATTTCTATCAGGAACGAGAGAAAGAACAGGCACTGAGGAGACAGTTACCTCTTCAGCAAGCTCTGAAGGGTGTTTTCAGTTCAAAACAACAAAGCAGACCTTTCCTTCTTGAGGAAGCACCTTCACTACTGAGATGAACGCAACATGCCAGAATACATTTGACAGTATCAAACAATACTATAGTTACTACAGTTCACAGCAGAAAATGAGGCTCTGTGCATTAAAATGGGCATCCGAAATGTAATCACTGTGAAAGATCGAAGGGCTGATGGAGAATTTCTATTACTCTCATGTTTCTCACTGTTTTGAGATAATAAAGTGCAAGTACAAGACTAAAATTTGATTTATTAATGGGTTTGTGCGGTTTAAAAAAAGGCACTAAATACAATATAAAAATCAATACATATCAAAGATGTTACTAACATGTACTGCTGTAAATATCTGATTTTGGCTTCACCTAAGACTAGAAGTTGTACAATGCATCAAGGGCACATACCTCGCCAGCTTGTTTAATATGTCATTCCTCATGTAGCTACTACATAACATGCTCCTGTCAATGATGTCTGAAGTAAGTGGGGGCCAGTTAGCTTCTCCACACAATCTCTGGCTGGGCTCAGATTCTTCAATCCAGGAACAAATATTAAGCCAATCATGCTGGGCTGTCAAGTGCATCCAAAGAACCTCGGGATTACATGCCTTGAGTTCTGTGTTTCAGAAAGGCAAAGTGATGAAACTGGCACAGACACCACCAAGGGAAATAGTGACATTTATACATGCACATATTTTTAATGAATGGTTGCAAATATCACATTGAGATTAAGTATGCTGTTACAGCTTTCTAGAGCTTTATGTTGGAAAAGCTAAATGGAATACCACAGTGTAATAAGCTCTACAAAATGTAGCAGAAGATGACATTTAAAAGTCCCTTCCAGCTAGTTTCAAATTTTTCGCTACAGGAAAAACACAGATCCCTGCCAGAAGACAAAAGAATAAAAGCACTTGTTTCACCCATTTTCACTGACACAAATTAAATGAGCTCCTGTGGCAGCACAAAACTTCGTTTGTGTCAGCGCCACTCCTACACAATACTACGTCAAAGACACATTTTTAGTTCCAAATTCTTTTGAATCCTCAGTAACGCAACACTTGCCTTGGCGTGGTTTTCTGGGGAGAAGAATCATTTCCTGAATGAGCTCATCCCACCACTGGGCCCAATTAAACATCACTCTGACTCTCCTATTGGGAACCCGACGTCTGTCACAACTCAAGGAGTCCAGAACAGTCGAATGCCTGCAAAGGTCTTGTTCCTTTCTCCAGTTCTTGAAACTGCAATGAAGAATTGCATTAGAACCTTCTTTAGCACTCTTTTAAAAACAGCCTAACAAACAGAGGATGATGCAAGGGTCAACAAATTTTGCCCGTCCATTTTGAAGAGGATTGTTCTTCCCCCTGAAGAGGGACTTACTTCAGCTACAAGTCTGAGAATTCATGCAAGAGCAATGAGCAGAGAATTACTCATTTTTCACAAACTGGCGTCGCAACTGATAAATACTATGACATTTTACGATTAACTGTGAAACGATTTTTCTAGGAGATTGCTTTATTATAGCAATCAAAAATAGAGCAAACATTCCATCTGAACCTGTTTCATTTGATTAATAATGCTAATAATATAATTTGTTATAAAGATACTTCATTTATGGAGGTGATGACATGAACAGAAGACTTCTGTTACACTGACAATAGTACATCATGACTTAGTCTGGAAAGAACATGACAGCAATTGACTGTTACATTAATGAGACAAGTAACCAGAACCCACATTGCCCCCTGGTTCTGCAAATGAAGACCAGCATGAAAACAATTAAATTACAGAAGACTGTGTTCGTTAGTGCAATAAATCATAAGGAATGCAGAAACCAGCATATGACAAATCCTATTAACATTATTAATTAATAATGAGAACTGACAACCCACATTACCTGGCAAGAGATTGAATCTCTCTATTTTCTTGGGAGGATTCCGAGTAAAAGCTTTCAACCTGATGCACAAAGTCTATCATTTTCTTCTCTTTCTCAGAAAAATAATTTTCTTCTCGTAAAACTTTCACCTTTAATTCAAATTAAAGTATTACCTCCAATTACAATTTTTATTTACTTATAAGATATTAAAGTTGTAAATGATCCTGCAAGTGTAAGCACTTAACCAACCAACTGTAGGAAATAACGCTGGAAGCATCAAGTCAATGCACTTGAATTACATGAGGGCTAGGACTCCCTACTGTGTGCAAGCAGATGGGAACTAGATCAGAGACAGAACACTGAAACGACTTCTTAATCCATTTTTACTTTAACTGCAAATACAAAAGAGCACAGGCATGTGAATGGCATGTTCTGGAGACTGCACTGTAAGGATGCAGGGACAAACCTGCTCGTTCCCATTCTGAAAGCATGATCAATACAGTTATTTCTCTCAGCATAAATACACATCAGACTCCAGACCTGAGAACATCAGGTGGACAGAAAACTGCACTTACCAACAGATCTCGTACGTGTTTATCAACCGTGTAGAAACAGATCTTACGCAATTCCCCCTTCACATCAAAGCCCTAACAAAAAGGAGACACTCACTGTATGCAGACGGTAAAAATGCAGTGTACAGAATACTGTACAGTGTACAGAAACCGTACAGTAACAGAATAAAGGCATCTGCTCACTTTCCAAAGCACACAACCTTTTAAAGGCAAGCTGTGATATTCACTTCACCAGTTACCACAGCTGGCATAACACAGGGGTCTGCCAGATGTCTCCAGCATGTCTGGATATGACATGTGTACCCTTTACTACCTGACTTGCCACAATCACCTTTATACTTTGCTGATCATCACATCAGTCAATACACATAAATAGGCTCCTCAGCATTCTGAAGGCATTAGTGATCGAACAGTTCTTAAAAACAAGTAAATTTTCACTGTAATACATGTATGTGGCAGAATTAACGCATCCATAAGATACCTAAATGCTCCCCATCCTCTCAGCACTCATTTATTTCATTAGTCACCAAGAAGGGGTGAGATCAGCATGCTTACTGAACACCTCTCACCATGTTTCTTAACAGTGCTGAAGCCTCTCCAGTGTTGTCCTTCAGAAGGCGGTCATAGACTAAGTTCAAACCTGTCTGAGTAAATTCCTGGAGACTTTGAGCAGGATGCTGATGCTTTCGGAAGAAGGCCTGGGCCTCTGGCATTTTGTTGTTTAAGATGGCCTCAGCAATGACTTCCTAAAAAGGGTTAAAAAAGGAACAAACTGATAACAATAATCTCCAGGGTTACTATCTTTACAGTCCCTATATTGATTTTTTTCCACAACATTTTAAATACATTTCCATATCAGTAATTTCCTAAAATATACTTAACAAGCATTATAAAAATTGATTACTCATTTTTACCTCTGGGGTCAGTTTTTCCCACATGTGGCTTTCTTCTAGTTCAGGCAGGTCTTCCTCAGGATCACTGCCTGTGTGCACTGGATGTATTTGCGGTTGAGGATATTTTCTCAGGAATTGTCTCAGTTTAATAATGTAATCAGTTAAAATATCTGCAGCCTTCTGCAGGAATTCATCAGGTTCTGTCAAAAGCATCCAAGATACCAGTTAAACAGAAATGAACAATACAGCACTTTTAATGCTTGGCAATGTTCAATGTGTTCTCCTGATTAATAAGCAGAACACACCTCAGAGGAGAGCGCTCTGTCCTGCAGTGTGACCTGGGCAGGTACTGATACCGCCCACCACTCCCAGCACACTGCCAGGACACAGTCACAATCCTCCAGAGGCATCCCCTGTCCTCACTGTGTGTTTTCTCCTTCAGGAACAAGTAAACGAGACCTGAATTTTTTTATCAACCCGACCCGTTATTACCAGGGTAAGTCCCATTTAAAATGAACGGACTTTTCAACATCACATTCATGCAGAAAGGAACAAAGACTACTAAAAATCATGTAGGGAAAAAAAAGATGAACGGTTACTGGTCTGCACCATCTACTCTCAGAAGAAATAAGTTCTGCTTTAACATGCAGAGCTTATTAGTCCACTAAGAAGCATCACTGAGGCAGCAATCCAGACCCAAGCAGCAGGACAGCATGCTGCATGCTGGGACATGGCACCCCCTCTCAACAGCTTTCTCTAGCAAAACAGAATTGCCCTTTGGAATGCTGTCATTTTAATACTTCACTTGTTAAGAGCTGTGGCTCTATTCTTGAACCTTTCAGGCTGTAGTTCAAAGAGCAACATTTCCACAACTGTGCCAGAGTAAGCACTCACACACTCCCACATCCAGTCTGCAACCTACCAGTCACTGTGCCTTGCTCCCAGCCACCCCTCGGGTTATCCTGGGATGTGTGACTCTCTTGACACACAGTTAATCAGACTGGGAAGTGCTCCAGATAAAAAATAACCTGGTAGGCTATTTATTTTCAGCTGTATCAGTTTCTTAAACTGGTCTATTCCACTTCCACAGCCACACAAATATTTGTGTCAGAGTACCTTCAGTGACAGCATTGAGAAAAGCAGGAGCAGCTGAGGGCTGCTCATGCCACTTAACAGCACTGCCACCAAGCATCTATCAATAGCTGCAAGTTCCATCATGCCATTCTCAGGCATCCCAAAAAGATCCTGTTGATAGTATCCTGGCTCATCTGAGAGCCTGACTGTAGTTGTTTGTTGCTAACACAGATACTCTATCCAGATTAATTTCTCAGGTTTCCCTTTAAGCAACATCTTCCATTCACTGCACTCTAGCACTTTTTTGTCGTTATTTCTAGGCAAATCTAGGCTTTTTAATACAAAAAATTTAGTTGTTCTGACAACTAATGACACGTTACTACATATGGCTCAAAATGAGTAATCTCACCCTCTGTGTGCACAAAGATTTCGTCCAGTTGCTTGGTGAGGAAAGTCAAGGTGAGGTTTAGCAGCTGCTCAGAAAAGTGTTTGCTGTGAGACTCTGTATCATTTTCTTTGATTGCTGAGCAAAGCAAGTTTAAAGCTGGCCTCAGCTCTTCCAAATCTGCAACATTTACACAAGAAGTTAAACTGTCTGCATCCCACCATACGTCTGCTCACATAGATTTAAACTTCCAGTGGAAAGTCATAAAGGTATGCTACAAAATGTGTCAAACAGTGTATGTAACATGATTTGGCTTCACATCAAGATGCTTACAATGCATATGCCAATACCAGAACACAACCAAAAACCCCTTAACATTATGTACCATTTCTCTTATTTTCCAGAAGTAGAGACGCTGCCATATAGCATCATCCAAACTACACAGGGGCACAGGCAATTCAACCTGTTCTTACAAACACAGCCATAAATACCAAGGCAATTGAATTTAAACCTCTATGTAGCTGAAAGTCTTTTACTTACTTTTCAGGTAAGACTGGGATGTGCTATGAGGAGACTGCTCCGGCCCAGAGCTGGGTGCAGACAGACTCAAAAGACCTTCTTTGCTTTTTAAAAACAAGTTTACCGTGTCTAGTTGACGATTTTCCAAACCTGCCTGGACAAACATGCAGCAGAACAATTAAGTATGTATTCTAAAATATATACTGCAAGCTCACTGCTAATATTTGTACTTCATACTTGGTGACCAAGTGAACAGGCAGAAAGAAAGAAGACATTTAAACTATGAGTACCTGTAGCCCAAAATAACAAGGTGACCTGGTCAGTATCTGCCATGCTCCTTTAATAGGCTTTGCAAAAACCCTGCCCCCTATCTTCAGAGGCAAAATGTTAATTCAGCAATTTATTACAGAGTTGGTTTGGGATATAAAATAAGTACTGTGAGAATCAGGACTCTGAATACTTCTTTTGGGTTATTCACCTGCATTACTTGTTGTTTCAATGGTTTATTTAATAACTAAACCACTACTTTTTGCCCCTAGGTTATTAAGGCTTTTACTACTTTTAATTGCATCTAAACTCACCATTAACATTGCTAAACTGCATTCATTTACTTCAAAGAAGCATTTTTGTCATCTGCAAGACACAAACCAGATTTCTTTACCTCTAGTGCTTGTATGGGAATTGAACACCGAACCCATCCATTGAGGTGACAAACAGCATCTACAACTCCAGCACTGCCGTAGATCATCAGCCTATTCAGAAACTCTTCTTGAGTTAAACCAAAGAGAATTAAGGACAGACCATGCTCTGAATGAAAGAATGAAACCACAGTTACAAATAAATCAGCAAGTTGCTACACAGCAGCATTTCTATCTAGCGCCCCTCTCCCTAAATTATGACGTGAAGCTGCAGTGGCTCCGTTTGGATTTCACCTTGGCAAGAATGCATTAGAAATCAGACAACAGGGGCCAGAAAAGAGGAGCACTAAGGAAAAAAAGGCTTTTATCAGAAGGCTACATGAGAAGAATTCTATAAACCCCCTCACCTGTCAGGAGCAGAGACAGTGGCACCTCCTCGCTGCAATCCACATACACGCTATTTTTGCCAAAGCGGTAATAGGTCACGTCTTGCGCCTCGAAATCCCAGAGAGCAAGAGTCAACCCTCTGCCATTTGTCAGTACTACAAACAAGGCTTTAACTCCAGTTACCAATTTACACTCCAGTTTCACCACTTCTTGTGGTGCTTCTTTGGGGATTTGCTTCCACTGCTGTGGTGCATTGCTGGGGTTTGTACCACTGCTCTGTGACGGCTTGGACAAGGCCCAGGTAAGAACCCGTGGAACAGAAGATATCACTGTTCCAGAATCTTCACAGATTTCAGGATCATGATCTTCAAGATGGGTCAAAAACTGATACCAAGGTAAATCCAAGCCATTCACCATATCTGGAGAACCTGGTTTTCTTCTCCTTACTTTATCACACAGCGAGGATAAGTGTGCCTTCCAGGACCTGGGTGAAGAAAGATGTCACCTACAGCACCAGGTATTAGCCCACGAATAATGAGTTTTCTCAGTTAAATAACATGTATTTTAAGCTTATAGATTCCACACAGCACCTTGCATTTTAACCTTCACATGTCCTGCTTATTTCTACGTAAATACTGCTTGCAGCCAAGCTGAATGATCATAGCTGCATTAGCTGACAATGTCCCTCAAGCTGAGCTTTTTTAACAGAGTATTTTCTTTCCTCCATAGAAAATGCCCCATCAGTTAAAAAAAAACCCGGGATTAAATTAATTCCAGAATTACTTCTCATATTTGCATCTAGTTATAATTAATATATTTTATCAGTATTAATGCCTCTAATACTAAGGGTCACAACATGGTTAAAATGTTTTACATGAACACAAAATACACATGTGCTCATCTGTGCTAAACACACAACTCTGAAGTACCTGGAATACAAAGACCCATCAATACTGGTTCAAACTAAAGGTAACACCCTAAACAGCAATTACTATTTGGAAGCTGCTGGATGACATATGTAAAGTTGTCTCAGCCCATTTCCTAACATCAAAAGATTTAAAGCAAAATGAGCTGATTTTACTTGCCACAGCTCCAGTTAAAGAAGAGTCAGCAGTTTGTTATCAGTGATGTAAAGGAGGCAAACACCAGCCTCGTTTAGAGGCATGTTCATTATGTACCTGTCTGTGCGGAAAGGAGAGGAGAGGAGCTGCATGCTATAGTCAGAACTAGCAAGGTCATCCTCATCAAGTCCTTCAGGAGGCTTCATTGGAAGTCTTTCAGGATCTCTCTTACAGAGCAAATGCTCAGGGAACTGTCTGCAAAGAAATAAAGGATAAACTTCACTTCTATCACAGAGCCAGAACTCAAACTAAAAAGCTCAGCACCTCTACTACTACAGTACCAAGGTGAGGCACTTTTTATGCTAGTTGCACTCAAACCTTTCACTCAGGAATTCTGCTTCAAGCACACCTGAAGTACATGTTCAGATCCATCCAGGATGGCGCAGTGTGAGGAACTGATGATCACAGCAGCACTGAGATCGTGTGACACTCTCATCGCAGTGAGTGGCACTGCAGTGGTTGGACTCGTGGCCTCACCCTGCACGTCCCCCTGCCATAGTGCTACATTGATGCTTCCAAGATTTGCACCATCAAAAGAGTCAAAGATGTCTTTAAAAAGTGTCAAAGGAAACACCAGGCCTGAGACTGAACATCAAAGAAATGACACAGAAGTGGAAGAGGGTGAACTGCTGCTGACTTTGTGGTCCATCTCTGCACAACACAACATGTGGAACCCACCCATCAAAACACTGAAACCCATTACTCTGGTGTGAAACAGACTTCCAGTGGCAAGTTGAAAAACTACATTTGATGCATGACCACATTTTACAGCAATATCTGGCACTTTCCCTACACACCCCTTCATTGAAAGCATCTTCTAAACAGACGCTTCAATGTCTTTCAAGAAATTTCTGCTTAACCCTGACAGAAAAGAGAAACAACTTTGTACTTCCAGATCATTTACACTGACAGCTACTCACTGCCACAAAGGATACAAATCCAGCCAGAGCTATCCAACAGGAACAGGATCCCTCTGCAGAAGTGGACATCCGTGATTCTTTCCAGAACTTGTGGAGGTAAATCAAGGGTAAAGCAGTCGCTCGTCTCCAAGGACGAGTCTTCTCCAGGAAAGGCAAGATGCACAACAATGAACATATTGAGCAGCAGTGTGCACTCGTTGTTTTTAAAAGACAGTATCCTCAAAGAGAAAATTGAAGACAGACCTGGAAATGCAAAGGTATTTTAGGATTATAATAGTCTGGCACTTTTTATTTGTAAAGACAGCTCAAGAAAACTGCAGCTCAAATTCATTGCCTCTGCTACCACCTTAATAAAAGTTGGCACAGACTTGCTTTGGTTCAAATCTCCCTTTCTACACCAGGAGCACTAATTTTACAACAGCTGCCTAAAACAGTGCTGGATTTTTACGTGGAAGACTATGGAGAACACAAAAAATCACCGCAAAATGGTCAGCACTGAAAATAAAAACTACATTTGGAAGTGAAAACACTTTAGCAAGAGAGACTGTTTAACATGTGGAAGATCAAAGGCCCTGCAGTGACTGTGCATCCTAACTGCACACTACATGCACTAATCATAGACCATGAGCTTGAACACATCATTATTCTTTGCAGGGTTAGTGAAGATCCTTCTCTCTCTGTTTCCTTCCCATCAGCTCCAGTATCAAAGCGAAGTTTGAGCTAGCAGGGTGCATGATAACCATTTATTAAAGTGTGCTTCAATTTCATCTCATCCAAACACCTCACCCTACAAGTTTCATTCCCCCCAACAATGTCATCTTTAAACACAGAAATGCCACTATTATTTTTCACTCATGCTGCTACTGATCACTTCAAGTGAGTGTGACACGTCCCTCCTGTGCAATCCTACTGCCTCCGTTTTTCCACCAGGAGAAGAGGAATTAGAATACTTTCAAATACAGAATACACACGGAAATTTACTCACTAATGTTTTTAACTTCAAGGAGCTTTCTAAGTGTATCTTCCTTACAACTGTGCAGGGAAGCCGGGTTGTATTTTCCATCTTCTATAGAGAACTCATAGACAAAGAGTTCATGACTTTTACCAAGAGCCAGTATTTTGGTCTTGCCTGCTTGCAGATCATCTTCTGTGTTCTCCCACATGAAGCTGAAGATACAACAGTCAGTATGTTTATTGACCTCACTCTTTCCACCTTCCATACAGGGAACAGTTGTGGATGACTGGACACAGTAATCTTAATCTGTTGCAGTGAAGATTCTACCCCTGCCCCATCCCTCCCCAACACTAGAAGGTATGTCACGCAGCAGAGACTGCAATGCAAGACAGTGCAGGAGGAATCCCTACTGCTCTTCCTCTCAAGAATACAAGGGGTTTCTATCCGTGTGTGATCCTTTCTTTTAGTTATGCCTGAGTGTGAGCAGAGCTGTGCTTCGGGACCTGGAGGAGGAGAAGCACCGGCACTGTCAGCCAGGGAGAAGCAGAGCATTCTGCCCATTTCCATACGCTTTGCCTCCCCTCTTGGCTCAGGCTGAGAAACTCTCCAGGTGTGTCTCTACCCCTGCCCTCCTGCAAGATGGAAATGGGCAGAGAGGAAGCACAGAGGAGGCCCCTCAGTGAAACCCCCAGCAGCGCTGGTATTGCTTGTCACCAGACATTGAGAACGGCAGTGTGGCTGTGGTTTTGACTCAGCATTAGAAGCTACTAATGCAGATGAAAAACATCATGTGATTGCTGGATGTCCAACACAGGAGCCTGCCCCTGCTCACAGACGGGGAAGTCAGGGCACTACGAAACCGTACACCAGAAACTCGACAAAACCACACACGTTTTCTTCTTTGCCTTTTTCCCTTTGCGATCTCCCGTGAAGAACACACCCACAACCGAACAAATGACTCGATATAACTCAACGTCCCCTCCAGCACCGGGGTTTCCGTGGAGAGCCCATTCCAAGCCAGGCTCCGTCAGGCCCCCTCCTCCCTCCCGGGGCGCGCCCTCAGCCCCGGGGCCCACCCAGCGCCTCTCACCGAAGCGGGGCGGTGCCGGGGTCCCCGCCCGGCCTCCCCTTGCCCTGCCCGCCCCCCGCCACTTACTCAGCCCAGGCTCCCGGGAGGACGCTGCCCCGGGTCCGGCCGCCTCCGCCCGGCACCAGGGACTCCAGGTAGATCCCACCGGGGACCAGGAGGCTGCCCAGAGCGTTCTGGCCCCTGCTCAGCCGGACGCGGGCCGCGTCCCGCAGAGAGCCCCGCGCGTCCCGGGACAGGGGCGCCAGCAGCACCCGCAGCTCCCGCCTCGCCCGCTCCATCCCCTCACGGAGCGGCCGCCACCGGCCTACCGGCACCCCGCCACCTTGGGCGGGACACCGCTTCCTTCCGCTCAGCTGACGGCGCTCCACCGTCCCGGGGCGGGACTACAACTCCCGGCAGGCCCGGCGGGGCGGCAATGCCCGCCGGGAGCTGTAGTGTCCGAGGGCGGCGCCGGGCGAGGATGGCGCCGCCGCCCGCTGCCCTCCCTGCCGCAGGGTGGGACCGAGGCGAGCGGCTGCCTGTGCGCCGGCCCTGCGAGCGGCTGAGCCGCCTGAGGGAGCCCGAACCGGCTCCCTCCGACATGGTCCGTTAGAAGCTTGGCCGCTGCCCAGCGTGCGGCTCCCAGGGGCAAAGCCCGGCGGGGCGGAGTGCTCGCGCGGGTGCGGACGGGCCTCACGGCGCCGCGGTACCGGAGAGGGAGCACCGGGAACGGCCACCGGAGCCCGCGGATCCCTCCCGAGGGCACCGCACCCCCCCCACTGGGCGGAGCTTCCGCGGCAGTGGCCCCGTCCCGCCGCCCACCAGGCCCCGCCCCTCGGACGCGCCCGCTGGAGGAGGACGGTGGCCGCGAGGGTCGGTTTCGCGCTCTCCCATGGCGGAGCGGGAGGATGTCGCTGGTGCTGGGGCTGCTGTCGCACACGCTGAGCAGGGTGCTGTGGTACTCCGGGCTGCGTAGGGGCTGCCATGCCCCCCGGAGCCGCGCCATGGAGCAGGACAAGGCGCTCGAGGTTTACGGTGAGTGTCGCGGGGCTGCTGGGGGGTCCCCCGGGGAGGGCTGGGGCGAGGGGGCTGTGGGGCAGGGGCTGTGGGGCGGGTGGTGAAGGAGCGGGCGGCTTGAGGGGACGGGGGAGGCCGCGGCTGCTGTGCCCTTGGCGGGGTGAGGTGAGGGGAAGCCGGGCCCTGGCCAGCCCCTGTGGGCGCCGACGGGGTGCGTGTGGAGCACTGCGGCCCTGAGGGGCTGGGGTGAAGGCGGCTGCTCTGGGGCTGGGGCTGGGGCTGGAGGGCAGGGTGCTTGTCCTGCTTGAGAGCTGGAGTCGCTGTCAGGGCTGTGGGGTGCGGGGGGGGGCACCCTTGGAGTGCTGGGGAGCGCAGGCAGCGCTGTGTGAGGGTGAGCGCCTCCCCGGGTGCCTGCGAGCTTCCCCCAGCCCCACCGCCAGCCCCAGGCTGTGGCTGGATGCTGTGACCTTGGGACGGGGCATGTGCCACGGTCCCTGTTAGTGGGATCCTCTGCAAGGAGCGTGCCGGGAACTGAATCCCTGCTCCCTTTGAGTGGTGGGTGCTGCTGCTGCTTCCCAGCTCCCGGGTGAGCATGGGGGAAAGGGCTGGGCTCAGCCCCTGCACTGGGGGGAGTTTGCTTGGTGTTTCATCACCTTGGACAAGGAGGAGCTGGACACACCTGGAAAGGCAAGTCATTCCGGAAGGGTCAGCCAGCAAGCCAATGAACTGAAGGCAGCAGTCACTCAGTAACAGCAGTTATTGTAAGATACAGGGAGGTTTTACCTCTGGAAATGCTGCACTGAGGATCTTGGAGGGTTCCAAACGCATTGTCAAGCTGTGAGGCACTGCTGGGTTGTAGGCATTGAGGAGTTCATGCAGCACTGTGCAGTTTTATCTGAAAAGAATAAAAGGGGAAACAATAGCAAACAAAAAAAGGTGGTTTCTAATAAAAGAGCCTTTTATTAAATTCAGGAAAGCTCCTTTATAGTTGGTCACTTGTGTTCTGCTCTAGATATAATCCGTACTATCCGGGACCCGGAGAAGCCGAATACTTTGGAAGAACTGGAAGTGGTAACGGAAAACTGCGTTGAAGTGCAGGAGATAGGAGAAGACGAGTATCTGGTGATCATCAGGTTTACACCAACAGTACCTCATTGCTCTTTGGCTACTCTCATTGGTAAGATTCTTGTTTCATTACACCTGTATCAGTGAGTGTAAGTTAACTTTAGGTTGTTTGAATAACGCCAGTCTTGGTTAAAATTGAGTATTGCTTTGCCAGCAGTTTGACCATCTTGAGAACCCTGCTAGCAATGAAACAGACACAAAAGCAGAAGAAATGTGGGGACACCCATCTGTTTTTAGCAAGTTAGGAAAACTCTTCAAAGAGAAGAGTGGGGAGTAGCCCCAAATTCCTTCTTTATGTTCTCCAAATCTCTCTTATCTTCCCCTAACCTGCAAGGCTGTTCTTCACTCCTACACATGTACAACAAACCCACGCTGCTAAACAAGGATAGCAAAAAAGGCTCTGAACCATTAGGAGTTTGGAATCCATTGAGTTGAATGAGAATCTACACTGGCTGCTTTTCCTTTTTTTTTTTCTTATTTATGCTGAGATTGCATCTGGAAAATCATGTCTGAGATCTCTAAAATGGCTTAAGTGTGCCAAGATTAGCATCTCTTACCATTACATATCAATGCCAAGATTTCCCAGTGCATCTTAAAGATTTAAGGGAAAATAAGTCTTTAATTTAATGAAGAAGTACAGGTATTTATGCCTAAATAAACCTTTGCAAGTTTCTGCAAAAGGTAAAGTACTGGCAGTAAAGCATTAGCATGCCAAGCACTAGTAAGTTATTTATAGGCTGACCCTGTTAGGAATGTCAGTGGGTTAAGGCTCGGACCTGAGGATCAGTGATGCACACAGCAGATCTTCAACTTTGTGCTGATCGTGTTCTCAGCACTTAAATGTCCACCAGCCCTCTGATGGCTGTTTGATTGTGAGTTGCTATCAAGTGTCCTGTGGCCTTTGAAGCACAGCAGCTCCTGCTCTTACAGGACAGTGCTGTGGGAACTGGTTTAAAGAGCTGGGTAGTGTGTGTAAGAATGGAGGCAGTAGAGTTTGGGTTTTGTTTCCCAAACTTCTCTATCTGTACAGAGTACTCTAACTGGGGACTATTTTCTCTTCTGGGAAGTATCTTCTATTGCTGTTACCACTGGCTGAGCCCAAGGACAAACTGGAGCTGTGGTATGGCTTTGCCTGTGTGTAGCTCAGTTGCAAAGCCAGGCCTTGTGGGGAAACTGCAATGGGCTGGTGCTGGGGGTGTCCCTGAAATGCACCTCAACCTTGAATTTTAGAAGAAAATCTCTTCTCTTTTGTTTGAACAGGCCTTTGTTTAAGAATAAAACTTCAGAGATGTTTGCCTTTTAGACATAAGGTAAAGTACCTCTTCTAGAACTTCCTTTAAACTACACGAGTGCATGCCAAGCTGTCTTCAAGAGGGTGTATGCTGCAGGGTCAACTAACTTCCAAGCTGTGGGGTCTTTTTGGAGCTTGTCCTTTGCCTGGGGAGGGAGTGGATGTTGGAGCACAATGAAGGGATCTGTGAATAACTTGGTTCTTTCCTTTACAAAAGACCATTTATTGCTGCACTTCTGAATGCTGGGCTTCAGGGGGCTTCCTCACCTCAGCAGCTGTCATTTGGGTTCTTGCCTGATGGAAGAGGGTGATTTCAAGTCTAGTGTTTCAAAGAACTGAAGTGTTAATGCTGCTGCTCTGAGATGAGGGAGGAGATTGTCTTGCGACTGTATTGCAGTGAAGTCTAAGCGCAGCTCTTGCCGTCAGTCCCCTTCCATTGTCTGTACACACTTGTAGCAGTGTGCATGACAAGCACTGCATATGTACTGTGCGGGTTTTTCCTCCAGTAATGAATATATTCAGCTGTTGATGTGTATCTAACACTACTGCTCTCCCCTCCAGCTGGAAATCTACATAACGGAAGGTACACATTCCACTGAAGAAGACAGTAAGTGGAGCTTTTGAATGAGTGCTGCCTCAGCCTTGTGTCTGTGTGCTCTTGAGAAGTCCTTTTCCTCCCCTACCTTACAAACCTTTTCTAAATGAATACACTGTCAAAGCCTTAAAATGAAACAAGCAGAAACCCTCCCAGTCTGTGCTGCTGAATAACTAACATGAAGAACTGCCTGACTGGTTGATCCCACTATCTTAGTGTCATCATACAAAAATATGGGTTTCTTAGTCAATGTTCAAAATGAAGCTTAGAGGACATTGGAATTCTCTCAGAGCTGTGGCCCATCACTGTCTGTAGGAGCTGTTGCAGCCTTTGGCCAGGCAGCGTCCCAGGACTTTTTGTTCTTAAGCATTAGCTGTCTTTGTGTGGCAAAAATCAGGGTTTTTTGATTCAGTGACTAGAAATAGCACCGGGGCTACTAATTTGCCACAAATTTCACACTTCATTTCAAGATATGTCATTAAAGCATCCTACATTCTTTTCCTGAACTAGGAAAGTAACAAAAATATTTGGTTTCTGGTGGTTGGTTTTGTGACTGAGCTTTCATTTGCTTTGTTTCCAATCCCCTATTAACCCCCTGTCCTTGGGCTGCTGGCTCTTGAGCACCCTCATATGCTTCTTGTCTTGTTAGCCTACTGTGCCTGGCACAAGCTTCTTGTACTCAGCCTATGTCACTTAAACCTCCAGTGCCCTATCAGCTCTTGTTCTGATTTCAGTTGGGGCATTATGCAAATAACATCTTCCACCTAAAGAGAAAACTGAGAAGAAACTGCTTCTGACTTCACTTCTCATGTGGTGTTTTGCAGTCAACAAGCAAATCAATGACAAGGAGAGAGTAGCAGCTGCGATGGAGAACCCGAACTTGCGTGAAATCGTGGAGCAGTGTGTCACAGAGCCTGACTAGCAGCTGGGGCAGCCACAGTTACCATTTTGATACATTTCTTGAAGTATCTTTGTTAAACAAAAAGAGAAAATAATAATAATCAAGGCCTTGAGTTTGATACTTGAGTTCTTTTTATCTTCCATGTTTTTGTAAAAGGAATTGTTTATAAGATAGATTTAAATTATGACAAATTAGACTTTGAAATAGTGAAGTGTATAGCGTTCAGAACTGTAATTTCTGGTGTCCAGAGAGGTATTTTGTGATTAAAAACAAAGCAACACGCAGGCATTGCCTTCTGACAGACATTGTCATATAAATGCAGTTTTGAGAGGGGAATTTCTACGTTGTTTCAATCACTGCGCTGTAAAAATAAAAGAGATTCTTGTTCTGAGATGCTGCTTTCTGAGCTCAGAGTCTTTCTCTTTAGGCTTAGGTTTAGCTTTCTGTTAGAGAAGGAAACATTTCATTCAACTTCCTCGTAGGTGAAGCTGAAATGAATTCAGAAAAAGAATTTGGAACCAAAGGACTGGACTGTTCAAGGTAGATCCTTGGTGGGGCACTATTCCTGCCAAACATGTGTGATTCTCCCACTCTTAAATTCATCTTTCTGATTCTGGAGTTTTCCTACAGGACAGATCTTGCCAGTTTGATCCTGCTCCCTATGAGGTGGAAGGTGACAGAATCCCCCGGCCCTTCATCCCTCTGGTTCCCAGTGTCCTGTTTCTTGTTCCTGCTCCCTCTCTGATCTGATCCGGGGTGTCCCAGCTCTTGCCAGCTTTACCATTTGCTCACTGGGGAAGTTCCCCAGGGTTGGTTTCCATTGCAGCTGTGGATTTGACTGTGGATTTACCTTTTCCTGCAGAATTAGGCAGATGTTTGTCGTTCAGCTGTCATCCCAGTGGGAGTGATGTTCTGCACATGCTGATGCTGCTGTACAGCCACAGGAGGCCCTTGGTGGTACCTGTCCGATGAGCTACTTGGGTATCCCAGGGGTGTGCTTCCTGGGCAGTGTGTAGTAATCCCTCCTGCAGTGGTTCATGAGAGATGTAGTTCCACTGTGAAGCAGTGATTGTCTGATGGGCTTGAACTTGGTTATGTGCTGAGAATTCCTGGGAGTTAGTGCAAACATCTGTTGAGATTTCAGGGATTTGTAACCATTTTAATGATGAGCCCCATAAAGTTTTCCTCAAGGCATGAAAGGATTGAGTGGGCTCCAGCAATGCTGAATATTACAGTGGGGGGGGGAAGGAAGGAGGGTCATGTGGGCAGGATTTTAGGTGCATGAGCAACATGGGATGTTTCTCCAAGCCTGGGAAGACAGGCTCCTGCCCTCACTCACTATCAGAAGGTGATAGAATTATCCCTTGACGGTAGCAATATTTTGCATTTACAGTAAGGAGAAACAACTGCAGAGGGCAGCAGCAAGTCACAGAGTGATACCACAGTGGGTACCTGCTGCATCCCTGCTCTGGCTCCCGCTGCCCGCCTCGGTCTGCACCGAGTCCCCGCTCCTGGGCAGCTCCCTGTCCTCGGGCTGGCACCTCCTGGGGCTGGGCACCATCGGGGGGGTTTGCTGGAGAGGCTGTGGACAAGCTGGGAAGTGGAGGAGCCAATGGTGGCAGTGCCTGATCTGAGCTGTGATGGTTTCTGCAGGGTCTTGTCCCTCTCTGCTCACGCCCATTGCAGAGGAGCCACATTTCACAGCAGGCTCCTGGGGCATGCAAAGGGGTTTACAGCAGCTTCTGGCCAGGGCTTGGAGCACCCTGCTCTAGTGGAAGGTGTCCCTGCCCGTGGCAGGGGTTGGAGCTGGAGGAGCTTTAAGGTCCCTTCAACCCAAACCAGGCTGGGGTCCTGTGATTGTTACTGTGGTTTTCCAGGCAGGATGTCACAGATCTGAAAGCAAGTGTCCAGATCCCCAGGCTGCCAGTCCAAAGGGTCTGTTTGTGTTCTCCTTCCTGCTCCCCGTGGCACCGGCAGCAGGGCTGTGTTAAGTGGATCACTGTCTGCCAAACCCGTACGTGGGAGCGTAACTTGCTCCCTGCAGGCAGCACAGAGCCGTGGCTGCAGAGATGGGGCTATTTTTAGCCTATAGATCTCTCTAAATATTTACATGCAGTTGCCCGAGCTTTCCTAGAGCTCAAATGCAGGTCAGCAGCTGCGGGTCCTGGGGATGCGAGCGGTGGCTGTGTGAGCTCCGACCGGGGCCCTGCGGGTCCTTCCTCCCCTCCCCTCCCTCCACACGCTCAACAGAAGTGGTTGCTGCGAGCGAGCAGAACGTGCCATGCCATAGAAAAGCCAAACCAATATAAAGCAGCTCAACTCTTCAGATCCTTTCCTGGCTCTCCTGCCTTTGCTTCTCTGACCCTCCAGGCTGTGCTTGTGAAACCTTTCTGTGTCACACAGGGCTACAGGGTTTAAAAACAAGGGAAATCAAACCATCTCTTAGCTGAAGAGACATGGATGGATGGGGTGAGCTGTTCCTGGTCTTTGCCTCCTCCTCCTGTGCTTGGGTCCACATCCCTCACCCGTCATAGAATCATTCAGGTTGGAAAACACCTTTAACATCATTGAATCCAATGGGTTGTTGGTGACTCCTCTGGCACTTTGGGGATTAGAACACTCCAGCTGATACCAGCTGGTCTGGACAGAAGCACTCGGTAAGGGTTGAGGGCCTGCACAGCGCAGGTGCTCTGCCTGGGTGACCCAGATGCTGCTGGAGATGCGGAAGTGGTTCAAGTGTTATTGTTAATAGTGAGACATAAACAACCTCCTCCATAAAATGTTGCTTCCCAGCTAATGAGCTTGTGGTTCCTTCCTGGCTCCAGCTCTGGAAGTGTCTGGAGGTGACCAGGGGAGGCACAAGGTCTGATTTCCTAATCTGAAGCCAAAGCTTCTGGCTCCTCTCAGACGAATAAATAGAAGCAACAGCAAAACACGAGCTACGGGATAAGTGCCCTAACACCTTGTGCAGGTTCTCCTGCGATGCTGCAGTCAGGGGTCTCAAAGTGTTTGTGAGCATCATCCTGGTGCTGATTGCTGGGATGCTGCTGCCGGTCACCCAGCTCCCAGTCACCCAGCTCCCTTATCACCCAGCCAAGCTGGCCCTATAAAGTGCGGACAAATGTACATTCCTGCCTCAACCCCCCGCCCTCAGCCCCAGTTTAACTGAGTTGGAGTTGGCAACCAGGCCGCAGGGAATGCAATTCCCTGCAGCCTCCCACAGCCTAGTGGAGAAACCAAGTGTTTGTCAAACAGGCCGAGTGAAACCCAGCGGCCAAAGGTCGGGGAGACTTGGACACCCTCATTGCCAGGGCTCACAATGAGGGGAATCCCCCCTTTACTGTCTGCCAAATGAAGCATGTGAGCTCTGCAGCGCTGCTCTTCAATGGCTCTTTCTGAAGTAATGAACCAAAAGTATCTTAGAATGACAAAGTGAATGGTGCTGGTCACCGTGCATCCTGTGCCGCTAATGAGGAGCGTGATTTAGGGCTTCCCTTCTGTCTGGGCTCTTAGGGAGGCACGGAGGGGAAGGCTCTGCAGGGTTCTCGGCGTGACTGGTGCATCACCACATTCCCTGTGCTGCAGGGACCTGCTCTGCACAGATGGGTACTGCAGGAGATGCTCACCAGGACCGTTACCACTGCAATGAACTGCTTTGCCAAAGCCATTGTAGGCAAGGACACGGCACAGAAGCTGAAGCCTTCCGGTCCGCCAGCATCTGCCCCATCCACCCAGCTCAGGTTTTGATCACACAAAGCCCAGTTGCAAACCGCAGCTTTCAGTGATGCTCAGATACAAACTGACTGCCCATTTCTGCTGCAGTGAGAGCAACCACCCCCCTGCTGCTGGCAGGGCCAGACCCGGCTGCGCTTCACTGTGCTTTCAGGGACAAATGCCCCAAGGAGAAGAGAAAACCCCAAACCCTGCTATTTCCTTCAGTAACTTCCTATTTAACACAGCCGTGAGCTATAGCCATCAACCCCCACACAGCGGCTGTCCCTTAGCAGGACCTGGGAGTGTGCCAGAAGCATGGGACGGATGGAGCCGGTGCGAAGGAAAACAGTACTGGACACAGGCTCTCGTAGCGTACAAATTTACACCATGTTGGAAAGGAACAAAACACAAATGCTGAAGTAATGGCTTGTGGTTTACATGCAACTTACACACAGGAAATTCCCGTTCTGGGACTCAGTGTTGTTCCTGGCCGCACCGGCAAGGAAATGCACCCTGAGCTGTGGGCCCGATGCTGGGCTCCAGCCTCCAATACAACCAGGATCCCCCTCATGGACTCCCAGTTTTGGCCATTCTCATAACCTGAAGAGTAACATGGAAAGAGGTTCCGACCTAAATGCTCCTGACCCTCCTCCAGGGACCAACCCAAGAGCAAATCCTCCCAAAGACAGGGAGGGGTTAACACCGGGCGCTCCCTGTGCCGGCTGAGTGCCACTCTCCATGCAATATTGGATATTCTAGTTAAAATGTCGGCTAAACTCAACAGAGGTGAATCTATATATGCAGGAATATAGGGGTTTAGCTTGTAAGGACACAGAAAAACACCTTAACCAACCATTAAACTGCTACACCACGACTGCACACAGAAACCCAGGCATGAGTACCCTGCCGCTCACCACCGGGGCAGAGCAGCGTTCCCCTCCTCCACAAACACACCCGCTGTGGGGCTCTAGACCCGTTTGTCATTCCGCTTGTGCCTTGGTGTCCCTGACCATACCTGGGCAAGGATACAGGCAATGGCTTCAGCAGAGAAAGCCAGCACTGGGGAGAGAAGGGGATGGAGCCCCTGCGCATGCCACGAGCTTTGGCCTCACGGGGTAGCTGAAGCCAATGTTTTATTCCGTCTACTCTGTCTCCACATCTTAAATTACGGCTGTTTAGCTTCAGTGCATAAACATTTTAATGCAAGTTACAGAAACGGGCTGTCAGCTTCAAGTCCCTTGAGGAATAAAGGCAATACTCTAACCCGAGCAGTCGCCGTGCTGCTGGAGCGCTGGGTGCTCCTTCATACACATAAAAGAACAGTAAAAGTCAGGGGGTTCGTGCTGGCCTGCCAACACCACCGAGAGGCTGAGCGTCAAATGATAGCACCATTGGCATTGCTGAGAGGGCTCCCACAACTGTTGCCGCTTTCAGTTTCCCATCCCCAACGCAGCAGCGTGACCCTGGCAGAGGGTCCCGGCTGCCCCAGCACCTCCCGTGGGACCAGTGGGACCCGCGCACCCAGCCCACGCCAGACCTCACTTTCAGACCCATGGTTGAGCACCCTTAGTGTAGCACAGATACAAGAACCGAGCCTTCCCCGGGTCGGACGAGCACCGTCCGGCAGCGCCGCGAGTCCTGGTGTGACCCAGCTCCCTCCTCCGCTGCCCAGGAGCCGCCGCGGGTCCGGGCGCTTCTGGTCCGTGGGGACGGTGCTGTCACCTCCGGGAGGCCCGCTCGTCCCCGCGGTCGCGGGGCCCGTGCCGGCGGCAGCTCCAGCAGCACTGGGCATGGACCGTCGGGAGGTGGCACCGGCCCAGGAGCCGCAGGGTCTGGCAGAAGCCGAACGTCAAGCGGTCGCGCTCGCAGGCGAGGCCTGGAGGGAGGCAAAGGAGAGGATGGAGTTGAGATTGGTGTCGCTGGTGTTGGACGAACACTGGTGTGTGGTTGGCAGAGACAAGGATGGACGGCACCGACTGCAGAGCCCACCTTCACCTGGGTACCAGCACCCTCATCATCGCTAACTGCCGGCAGAAGCAACACCTGCGCTGCTCTCTGCAGCATCTTCTCAGGGTAGCGAAACCATAGAGGTTGGAAGGGACCTCTGGAGATCGTCCAGTGGAACCCCTGCCGAGGCAGGGCCACCCAGAGCAGGTTACACAGGAACCCAGGTCCCTCTAAAGAGGGAGATACCACAGCTCCCCTGGGCAGCCTGTTCAGGGCTCTGCCTCCCTCAGCATAAAGTTCTTCCTCACGTTGAGGTGAAACTTGCTGTGTTTTGGTTTATGGCCATTGCTCCCTGTCCTGTCACTGGGCACCACTGAAAGGCATACTGATGTGCACTGATGAGATCCCCTCTCAGTCTGCTCTTTTCCAGACGAACAGTCCCAGCTCCCTCAGGAAAGATGCTCCAGACCCCTGAGCACCCCTGCGGTCTCCGCTGGCCCCTCTCCAGTAGCTCCATGTCTTTCTTGTACTGGGGGGCCCAGAACTGGACACAGAACTCCAGATGTGGCCTCACTAGGGCTGAGTATGGGCGAGGGGGGCTGAGCCCAGGGCTCGCTGCTGGTGAGGAGGGTCTGTGCTGGAGGCTCAGGGCAAGGTGGCAAACTGCAGTGCCATCTCCTCCCGGTGCCAGACCTCCCCAACGGCGGCAGAAAGGAGAGAACTCCTTTTCCTTCACTGTGTTTGAGAGCCTGCATTGGCATCGTCGGGTTCCCTTCCTGCAGGTGTCAGCCCCAGCAGCTCCCAGCTCCATCACCCGCCTGGCCAGGCTCAGTCAGGCAACAGAGACCCATCACCACGCTGGCATTGTTCGTAAGAACATGGAGTCGGTTTGGTTTAACTTTCAGCTTTCTCCTTTTCTTCGTATCAACACCAGCGTGCACCTCACTGAGCCCCCCGCACCTCACCCCGCTGAGTGAGACTCATTTAACCTGCACCAGCTCTGATTTTACCTCCCATACCGGTGATTAATAGAAAGGACAGTTCGTGTCCGAAAAGGGCAGAGTCGATGCTCCCCTGGGCCATCACCCCCCAGTCCCCTCCACTGCCTCTCCCTGGGCACCTTCTGCCAGGGACCATGCTAAGCACACACAGAAATGGGGCAAAATGGGCCTTTCTCTTTCTCAGGACACCTTCCAGCTGGGAAGCACCGGGATGGAGCTGGGGGTCTCTCAGTGACCACCACCTCTCACCATCACCCCTCTGTGAACAAAGGCTGTGCTCAGGGAAAAGCTGCTGCCCCCATTCCCACAGGGACGAGCCGGCCGCAGCCGCTGATGTGAAGGACGCAGCAGATGCAGAGCAGAGACATTTCCCCCTTTGGGATTTCAATCACAGCCCTCCCCCCCCAGCCCCTCCGCAGCGAGGTCACTGCACGGCTCTGACATGCACCTCCTATTTCAGCAGAGGTATTTCCTCTCTTCCTCTCCAGCAGCAGCGTCTCTGTGCCCTGAACCAACCCTTTAACACAGAAGCTGCTCCCTGCCAGTGCTGTTGGACCCAACAGCTGCCTCCAGACCAGGGTGGAGCGCTGGATCCCAGCCCCGCAGCAGACTCCCGGGCTGGGGGATGCTCCAAGCCCCGGGAGCTGCGGGACAATGCGGATTTATCCTGCTGGTTGAGCAGAAGTCACTGTGCAGCCGGAGCCGCACAGGAAAAGGGAAGAGTTTGCTCATGCGATGCTCCATCGGGGGTCTCAGGGATGGAACTCCCTGGGAGCATTCCTGCACAGCATTTCCTGAACCCCCAGGACCCTTCTGCACTGGGACATTGGAGCACACCAATACAGGGCTTGGAGCACCCTGCTCCAGTGGAAGGTGTCCCTGCCCGTGGCAGGGGTTGGAGCTGGAGGAGCTTTAAGGTCCCTTCCAACACCAACCATTCCATGGCTCTTGAAACGCGCTGGCACAGCTCACTGACCTCAGCCATGCCCCCCTCCTGCAGCACTCGGTAATCATTGACTCTTCACTGGGGCATGACCGCTGGGTAACCTCCACCTGCCCGGCCTGCACTTCCCATGGGATTTATAACTCACGGTGGTTCAGGGTGCTGGGATTGGAAGCGATATTGAATAGGAGAAACACAGAACTCAGCCACGGCTCCTGGCAGGCACAGACACCGGCGTGCTCTGGGGGGTTACTTATCCACTGCAGTGCACGGAGCAAGTGGAACAGCAGTGAAACCTCCCCAGCATTTAGAACGCAGTCAAAAATCCCTCATGGAAGGCTGGGAATGCCGCCGGTGCCCCGGGGGGGTCAGTGCCTGCCCCCTGCCCGCACCGCGGTGTTTGTAGGTCACTGCTGCTGTGCCTGGCTGGGCTGGTCCCTGCTCACCAGCCCTCCCTTATCACAGCAGCCTGCCTAGAAAGCTATTTATGGATCACTACCAAGTTGCCTCCTGCCTTCCCTTGAAAGAGCTGTGAGGCTGCTGGGGCCTCTCGCTGCTTTCCAGGACCAGCAGTGATGGGTTAGCTCTTCCCGATCCCTTTCCAATGCGACAAAACGCTGGGTGCCCGCAGGAAGCTCGGTGCCGGCGCTACCCGGAGCCATGCGCAGCGCAAACAAGCGCATGGGTGTCCTGCTGGGAGTTACTGCTCTTTGCACAGCGCATCATCTGCAGAGCTATGAACCTGCTGCCGAGTAACAGCGGGGACGGGGACGGGCTGAGCAGAGCGGGGGGAAGAGCCACCACCCGTGGCTGGAGGCAGTGCCACAACCCCTCTGTCACCTTCCACGAGACCCAGGGTCCCAGCGTGCGGCCATCGCGCGAGCTCGAGGGAGCTGCTGCCCCAGAGCAGGCTCTGGTCAATGCAGCGCCTCAGCTGGATGTGTGCGGCGTCAGGCGCCGGTCTCAAATCCTGGCTGCGCTCCTGAGTCCTGCCCGGGACCCTCTCTTGGGCAAGGGAAGCTGTAACAAGCACCTCATTCGTCAGCTCCGCAGAGGTCCCCGCAGAACCGACCCACGTTGCATTTAATCCTTTTACTGCTATTTTTTTCCCACTAACAATTTCTCATGCAACCCTAACACTTCGTTCGACCACGTGCTCCCTAAGCCTGTGCCAAACGCTCGTCTAAAGAAACAGCTTAAAGCAGGGCTTTAGCATCCAGGCTCGGTCAGCACATCGGAGACTGAGCCCCCCACTTTTCTGGCTGTTTTTTCCATTGGAAGCCGCTTTAAATTCCATTCCAGCTTCTGCCATCCGGCCCTGAAGCGTCCACCTCTGTGCGGGGAAAATCAGCTTCCTGGAGCAGGTTTTGTGGAAACAAGGACAGGTTGAGCTCAGAGCTGAGCGAAGCACAACCAGCCAGTCAAGCTGCTGACCTCTGCCCTTGGGGATGCTCCCAGTGCCGGCGGCGTTTAACAAGCATTATCCCAGGCTCCTGCTCTGGAGCGGCGGTGCCCTCTCCTGGGAATGAGCCCTGGTGAAGGCAGCACTGGAGCTGCCAGGTCTGTATGGTATCAGCCCTGCTGCTCCTGGCACGTCTCGCTCAGCACCATCACAGAGCTCCCACTGACCCCCCCCCATAGCATCCGGCCCGGGAGGAGGAAATGCTGCTGCTAAGGTGCTGAGAGGGATTATCCAGTTTTTAGAGTCCCTGGATCCAAAAGAGAGGAATTCTCATTTCCAAAGAGCTGCAGCCAAGCCAGGACTCTCCCTTCACTCCTCATTGTCTTCCCCTCGCTTCTCATGAGTGCAGGGTGGGGGGAAAGCCAGCTCTGTGAAACGGGTCACTGGCCATGGCCTGCCCGACTCCAGAGTCCCCAGCCGCTTTGACCACGCTGCATCCAGAGCTTCCCACAGCCAGGCCAGCGCCGGCACCCACCGACGGAGTCTTTGCTCCCTCCGCCTTCTAAACACACAGATCAGGCAGGGGAGCGGAGCTTGGCAGCAGCACGGAGCCCTCCTCTAGGTTAACACCGAGGGAAACCGACGCCAGGAGGACCCCAGAGCGTAACTGCAGTGGCTGAGCACACTTCGTCCTCCAGCCAAGAACCTTTGCTCCATTCCTTCACCTTTGCCTTTGCTTTCTCTGTTTGCAGCACCTCAAGGGCAGCATCCTCTCTGCTGAAGGTCTGTCTTCTGCCCTGAAAAATATGCCTTGGATGCACTCCGGAGAGCATTCAAAGCTAAGCAGGGGTTAACCGTGCACTGTCGGGATTAGGCTTTGCCTCCTCCCTGCCAGGCTGGGCAAGAGGCTGCTGGCAGAGGAGCTCCAGTGTCCCCTGGGTGCCTGCACAGGGTGCTCCATGTCCACACACCAGCACCCAAGGCAGAAGAGAAGCAGATTCCTGTACTCTGCTCAGGTCCATTGTGACTTACACAACAGGGGAAGCATCTCCCACTGATGGAGAAGCATCATTTCTCCTACATTTAACGAAACCCAGGCAATCCTCTCCCAAGCATCCCTTTTCCATTGGCATCTGTTGTTAGCAGTAAGTAAAGGGCACTTAAGTCCAGCAGCATCTCTCTGTCTTGCCACTTAGACACAGACCTACGTGCTCAAATGACAGAGAAAACTGGAATCTGCTGCAATTACTTTGAGCACGTATCCCTCGCGGACAAACGCGGCCACAGGCAGAAGCACGGATAATTTCGTTTCTCTACCCAAAGCAAGCAGGAATATAACCTTTAATTGCCAATTAGGCTTGAAATACAGCCGGAGCCTGAATCAGGAGCCCAGAGCAGCACAAACAGCAGCAGCTGAAAAGGGCGCCAGGGGTTTGCCCTGGTGCTGAACCTGCCTTGAACACTGCCAGGCATGGGGCAGCCACAGTTTCTCTGGGCACCCTCCCAGGGCAGAGCTTCTGCCTAAGAGCTCACCTCAGCCTCGCCCCTGGCAGGTTAAAGCCATTCCCCTTGGCCTGCCCGTTCACCCCCTCCCGTGCGAAGCAATTGCTGCTCCCGTGTTCGAGCTCTGTTTGACCTGCTGGGTGAACCAGCGCCGGTTTCTGGGAGCACTCACGCGGGACCTGCTGCTCCGCTCCCTTCAAGATGGCCATAAACCAAAGGGTAACCGCAGCCCAGGAATAAACACACCGAGGGCTTTCTTCCAGCCCTCTGACTTACGAGAAATGAGCCGGTAACGGGAGTGACCCATGTGGGTGTGAGAGCCCTGCTCGGGCCCGGCCCCAGCGCGGTGAAATCGGACAGCAACAGGCTGTCCTGAGCCGGAGCTGCTCTTATCTCCCCGCAGCCCTGCCCGAGCTCCAGCAAAGCTCCAGCTCCACTGCCCTGGCTGTGCTCGCAGGGGGACAGCGATGTCCTCCTCCTCCTCTGGCTGCCAGTGAGGAGCTGCGGGGCTTTCCCGCTCCCCAGAGCAAGGTGAGAGCAGCAGCTCTCAGCCCTCGCGCAGATTTTCCTGCACTTGAGCTCCTTGTCTGAGCATGGAGCAAGAGAAACGTCCCCGGGCTCTCTGACACGGAGATGTCAGGTGAGGGTCTCTCATCACACGGAGGGACCTGGGTACCTGACGGGCTCAGTGCTCCCCGGGAGCCACCCAAGGACATGGCCAACCCCAACTTCTCTGCTCACAGCTGGATGCAGCTGTAAAACCACAGGCACGTTTCAAGATACCCTCCGTGTAATCTTCAGTTAATTTATGTGCTGGGAACAGAGCAGGATCCTGCTCTAATGAATTCTGACCTTCAGCTGAGGAGCGCTGCTCGCCGGCGAGATGTTCATTTCTGCCCAATCTGTTCCATCTCTGCCAGAAGTTCAGCTGCTGATGGTCGTAACATTTCAACTCCACTGGGGTTATTGCATTTGTGTGGCCTGCAGGACCATGACTGCTCGCAAAGGCAAACAGATGAGTTTGCTGGTAGGGGTGCACCTCACGTTGGAGGAGATAGAGGCTCCCCGTGCTCCTAACGCAAACACAAGAGTCACTGCAGCCTGCATTAATCTTGTGCAGCGAGGATCCTTCAGAAGACAGGAAAGGGCTGGAGTTTATGCTCATGCCTCTTCTGGGAGCCTCTGCCTGTGGATTTACACATCTGTGATTTCCTGCCATGTGAAAGTCTCGTTCCTCCTCATGCTTTGGCAGGAAATGTTTGTATTTCCAAGAGGCGGTTCCTGCCCTGGGCCGCAGCCAGAGCATTTATGTCATTTTTAATCCAGGATTTTCACATCTATTTCTGTGCTTCCTACACATCTGAGCGGTTTCTCTGGTGCAGCCTTGGCTGCGCTGCGTGGCTCCACAGCTCCCATCAGCAAACCCTGCACGGAAACCTTCCCTTGACAAAACCAGCCGGAACCACACATCATTCCTGCTGCGAGCCTGAGTAATCATTTCCTAAGTGCTGACCTACCCCACAGACCTGCAAACGCAGGAGGGACCCGCAGCCAAGCCAGCAGGAGCGGTCGCATGGCTAAAAGCATCCTGATGGCCAGCAGTCAGTCTCCAAATCCTAGGTAACCAAAGCCGATGGATGCTTCTGCCCTCCCCAGCACAGGTGTTAGGGGAAACACAGCTGCATACAGGACAAAAATAGCTGAAAGATGAGGATGGATGTCCCAGGCTGCAGAGGGGGACCTGCACTGAGGTGTGCATCCTCATATCAATGACATCTAATCCCCTCATTACACGCCTTTCCCTTCAAGTGCTGTTAACCCCCTGCAGCCCACAGATTTCTGGCTTATATGGACCTGCCTGGTGTCCTGGGATCTACCCCTCTGAGTGATAGCAAGAGGAGAAGCCAAGTGAGTACCTGTGGCATGGCCAAGCGGTGCGGCTGCAGCCATTGCAGGTAAATGAAGCTGTGGGCGCTGTGCATGGCTCTCATGGTACCAACTCACTGCAGAGGTGCACAGACAGACCCAAAGATGCTGGAGAATGGCAGCTCCCAACAAGCACATCCCAGCTCACACTCATGCCAGTAGAAAACCACACTCGGCCCCTTGAGACCCGAACACTCCGGACATTTATAGACGGTTATAACATTCCCACTTAATTATCAATTAGCCAAGCCAGCCTTACACAATTCATGTCCAAAACACCCCCTCCATCTTCCCACAGACATCGCTTTCCAGTGGGCTGACTGCTTTTTCCTTCCTCCCATCACCCCCTTGCTGCAGGCGGCACCAGCTCCCCATTGGGCAGCACCTCCACACAATGTGCCCATCACCCTTCCCCGGGCCTGGACCCCAGGCTTGGCTGCGGCACTCAGACTGTCCCACCCTGGGTACTGCTGCACGGCCCTTCCTGGGGTCCCTTTTGTGGGAGTAGGACAGCATCGGGCTGGGAAAATGCCCTGGAAAACGGAGTGAGCGTGGCTCATCGCCGGCCTCCTCCAGACTGCCCGGGGGCCCCCCGGAGAGAAAGGTGGGGAGAGGAAAATAGAGAATGAGCCTTGGCTGGAAAACACATCTCCAGTCACCAGGCCCGGAAACGGGTCATGTCCTTACACAGCCCTTACTTCGTTTCACAGCGCAACTTCAAAGAGACTTAGACGGATGCACAGCGCAACCACCCAACGCCCACGGACAGGGCACCCTCTAAACCTCCCTCACACACCACACACCGGGGAACACTGTCCTGTGCCTTGTCACGCTGCTGGGTGACCCACAAGGAGTGACAAAGCTCTGCACACCCGAGTTTCTAACTGGGTGTCACTGCATCGGCCCTCACTGGTACAGTGCGGTGGCAAAGTGTCTCCAGCCATGGCAGAGGACGGTGATGGAGAACAAGCATAAAGCTGATGGTGAAGGAGCCACCCACTCTGCAGGTAACATTAAGTGAGAGACTGGGTGGTTTTCACGCTGATCTCCACAACTATCACCATGTCCTCAAAATGCAGCCTTTATCCCAAACATAAGCTCATGGGGAACGTGACCACGCTAAAGGCAAAACGTTCAGCTTCCAGGACAGGCAGAAGGGCCATGGGATGCTGCTTACCTGGCTCGGAGCTCTCGCAGTCCTGCGGGTTGCACTTCTGGGTGCTCTCGGGCCAGGGCTCGTGGTCGCAGAGGCTGCTGTCCTCCTCGGCCAGCCCCGTCTTGGTGTTGATGCACTTGACCTGGCGCCGCTGGATGCCCCCGCCGCAGGGAGCTGTGCACTGCGGGAGCCGGGCAGCCCGGTCAGCCCCAGGGACCGGTCCCCACGCCGTGCAGAGCCACCCCCAGTGCCACCAACCCGCAGCACCCCCAGTTGGGATCTGAGGGTCGGTTCCCCCCCATTCCCTGCGTTCCACGCACTGCGCTCACCTCTCCCCAGGAGCCCACCACCCAGGTGGTGCAGGGCTGCGTGTTGCAGGGCCGGGTGGTGTTGGGCCGCAACGTCTCCTCGCAGCGCCCCGGCTCCGGGCATGTCACCAACCGCTCCTGCTCCCCACCGCCGCACGGCTCCGAGCACTGCCGAGACAGGAGCCATGGAAGGGGAGGCACAACAGGAGGGCATCGCGCTCCATGCATTGGGGTCTTAAGGAAACACGCTGCAAACCCACGCCGCAGGATACGCAAACCCCACTTCCCACATGGAGCACCCACTTTGCAGCCCCCCCTGCTGCTAGTGGGTGATTTCCTTCCCAGTGCTTGAAGCTGCCTGGGAGGTTCCTGGAGGCGGGAGGATCTAAGCAGACCCACTGCAATAGCTGCTGAAGTCTTGCAGGCATGTGAAGGGGCAGGCTAAGCCTGCTGCACGCCTGCAGCAATGACTGGGGGGCTCCAGTGGGGCCCATCACTGCAGGCAGCTCTTCCCAGCTGCTGAGCCGTCAAGGCCAGGCTGGATGTGGTCCTGGGCAACCCGGTCCAGTTGAAGATGTCCCTGCTCACTGCAGGGGGTTGGACTGGATGAGCTCTGAAGGTCCCTTCCAACCCAAACCATTCTATGGTTCTATGATTTGCTCTGGGCAAGCAAACGCCAGGCACTTGCTAAACATGCTTCGAGGGAGAGAGGAAAGACAATCGCTTGTGCCCAGCACTTGCTGAGCACTGCTCCCCCCCCGCCATCCCCCTGCCCAGCAGCCCCCACCTCTCTCCAGGAGGACGTGTACCAGTCCAGGCACGGTGAGCTCTGGCAGGGGAGCTGCACGGGTGGCTTGTAGAGGACAGCCTGGCAGTGGAAGGGCCGAAGCAGCCTCTGGTCTCTGGTGTCGATGCAATGCACATCCCGAACCTTCGTGCCTCCACCACAGCTCCTGGAGCACTGCAAAACAAGACGGGCATCAGGCCAGGGAAGGGCAGCAAAGGCTGGTGCAGGGGGATCCCCCGGCAGTGGGGGGTGACCCCAGAGACACGCTCTGCCTTGGGCTGCATTGGGTCGATGCTCAACCTCTTTCTCTAGACCAAGCTAGAGCAAAGCACACGCAGCTCCGAGTCGGTTGTTACCATCCCTCTGCACACCATTGGTTTCCAGCTGTGACAGCAACAAAGCCTTTACACATTGGACAACTGATGATTCCAAGAAACAGCAGCCACCCAGAGCAAAGGGGTTTGTTCCCCATTATTGAGCTCACCAGATTCACCCAACCCCACTGCAAACGCCCCCTGGTAGTGCAGAGCAGCCATGGCTTTCCAGGACCCCACCGGCTGCATTCCCACTTACCTTGCTCCAGTTCCCCACACGCCACTTGGAACAGGGTCTCAGGGAACACCTCCGAGCAGGGACGGGTTTGTTGGCAGCGGCACAGGCAGCGTCACTGCCGGCGTTGCAGCGCACGGTCCTCCAGATCGCACCCACACCGCATGTGACCGAGCACTGCAACACAGGAGATGGGCTCCTGATCCTCTCCTCTCCTGCCAGCCCCAGCGGGGCTGCCCCTGATGTCCCCCATGCCCTGTGCTTGGCTCTGGCCAAGGATGGAAACCAACGGCCCAGCAGAAACGTTCTTGGGACTCGCAGGCAGCGGGAGGGTGTCAGTAAAGGTGGGGCGTGCGGAAGCAGGGCTGCGGATGACGTGGGGAGAGGAGCTTCCCCAGACACTGTGCCCAGCACTGCCTGGCATGCACAGGGTGCCCAGAGAAGCTGTGGCTGCCCCATCCCTGGCAGTGCTCAAGGCCAGGTTGGACACAGGGGCTTGGAGCAACTGCTCCAGTGGAAGGTGTCCCTGCAATGGCAGGGGTTGGGATGGATGGGCTTTGAGGTCACTCCAACACAAACCATTCCATGGTTCTAGGAGTCTATGAAAATGCAAAAGCGCCTGTGTGAGCCATGCATTTTCTGCATGCAAAAGCAATGCCCCAGAGACCAGCCAGGAGAGGGATGGGTCTCTCACCTCCATCACAACCATATCACACCTAACGGGACTCAACACATACCTCGCTCCAGTTCCCGACCTCCCAGCTGGGTACCACAGTGGCTCCCACAGTGGTCAATGGTAGAAGCAAAGCCTCCTCCTTCTCCATCTTTTCATCCTCCCAGGGTGACGGGGGGACAGGGGTGGGCTGGGATAACTCGTGCTCCCCATCATGGAAAGCAAATGTCCTGGAGGCTGCCCATGGTGAGCGCTCCCCTGATGTGGTGCTGAGTGGGGCCCCATGGGAGCTCTGCTCTTCATGGAGGGATCCCAGCTCTGGGTGCTGGGGCACCCCCATGGTCCACCATGTTGGGGGGGACTCGGAGGCTGATGCTCCCATTGGGTGCACCGGAGGGCTGTGAGCTGGAGCTGTGGGCACCGCTGGTGCTGGGGTATCTTGCTGGGTGAGGCCAATGGGGCTGAGCTGGGTGGCTGCTCCGGGCATGGCAGGGGACAAGGACACTGCTGCTGGAGAGGCTGTAGTGGCCACCAAGGAGGGGGCCAAGGTCAGGGAGGTGGGGGCGTGGAGCTCTGGCTGCGCTGCCTGCCCTGCAGAGCCACCATCAGCACCCACGGGATAGGGCCTTGCAGGGAGATGGGTGCTGCCAGCGCTCCTTCCCATCTCCATCTCCCACTGTGGTCCCTGAGGAGTGGGGAAGGAAACATCTGCCCTCTCTGTCCCATGGGATTGCTCATCAGCTGCTGGCATTGCGTGTGTGCCCGCTGTCCCCTCTGGCCTTTCTTTCCACCCTTCCTGCTCTGTCTTCTTGGGGGCAGCACCATCAGCACCACCAGTGATGATAAGATCCATTTTCCTTGAGCCTTCATGGGCCCTCCCCGCAGAATCGGCCACACTGGTGCTCCTCACTGCTGGTGTTACCCATCCCCTCGGTGCTCACATGCCCCTCACCACGGCTCCCAGGCTCTCCATGGCTGTCAGACGTGTCTGTGCCAGCTCTGCCCCTGCCAAGTGGGCAGTGGTGGGGAGGGATCAGCTGGGGAAGGAGCCTGGGGAGTGAGGCCGTGGGCTGGAGCATCCTGGCCAGCACTGGTCCCTGTCGGCACAGCTCCCCAGGGTTCATCCACGGGTGGGTGGTCACGGCTGTGACTCGTGGTGCTCCGGGTGGGTGAGGGCTCCTCAGAGTGGGGCACAAGTGTCACATCCTCCTCCTCACCCACAAAGCTGGGGATGGTGTATCTGGGAACAGCAGTTTCCGCATCCTCAGCGACCGCACTCAGGAGGTCATTGACATGAAAGCCCTCAGGCTCCGTCTCTCCTTCACCACGCACAGGAGCAGAAGTGTTTGCTTTATCGGGCACCAGGTGGTCCTCACTTGCTGCTCCTCCCAGGACAGGGGTGTTCAGGACATCAGCTGGCATCTCATGGGGCCCCTCCACATCGTTGCTGCTCAGCCCTGGCTTGGGCTCCTCACCTTTGGTCTCCTTCTCCATGAAGGGATAGTAAGACAGATCCTCGTGGAAGTTGATGAAGTTATAATCGTAGTAAAAATCATCAACAAAGACGTTTCCCTTTCTGGCTGAGAAGTCCTCCTCAGTGATGAGATTGACATCATTGGACTCCGGAATATTTGGAATTAAGGGGTTAAATTTAGGAATGTGATTGCTGGGAATGTAATGGATTTCATTAAAGATCTCCCTGCTGGAGGACCCGCTGCCAGACCAATCCACGTTGGCACTGTCCAATTGCTTCTGGCACTGTGGCAAGGAGCAAATAGTTTCCGAGCTGGGTCTTTCCGCAGGGTCACAGGCGGCTCCAGTGCTGTTGCTGCAGTAAACGGGGCGCCTCTGGGTCCCATTGCCACACGTGGCAGAGCACTGGGAAACAAGGAGAGGCACTGGTGTCAGGGATGGGAGCACAGCCAATGCAGGATGCAGCAGGAAGAGCCGGGAAGAAGCCCATGCCCCTCACCGGTGCTCACCTCTGAGACACCAAAGTGGGTGCTCCACCATCCCACGTGCCACGATGCTTTGGCACAGGGAGAAGGGGCTCCACATCCCTCTACCACACTCCCACCACCCACCTAGGTCCCAAGGCATCTCCTATGCCAGTCCCACCGATGGCATGGGGTCCCCTGCACCAGGAGTCAGGAGCAGGAGGTACTGGGCACACCAGTAAGCAGTGTTATTACTGGCCACATCTAGAGCCAGGGCTTTCTCCTTGTTGGAGACCGTTCCAGGCAGGGTTGGAATTGCAGGGTGCTTTGCTCAGGGTGATCCCTGACCTGCACTCCAGCCAGAAATAATTTTCCTGGGAGATGGCCATTGTGAAGGGCATGGGGTAAGATGATCTAATAGGTCTTTTGTGTGACCTATCACCATGAATTGCATCTCTTCTTCTAGCAGAGAACTTTGTGAAGCAGGGAATAATAACATGGGTGTAGTCCTAGTAGGGAAAAAGCCAGGGTCAATAAGGAGCTTTGTTGAGGGCAACCCCTCCTACAGCATAAGGGTCTCTTTGAGATTCTTCAGAACAGAAGAAACCCACAAACTGGAGGGGATGACAGCAAAGTTTGCTGCTGGGTAAGTAAACCCCAGTGCCACTAACATCACATGCGGCTGCACAAGCCACAGGCCCCTGCAGTCCGCGGTGGCAGAGGTACAGAGCATCAGTCACGTCATCAAAGCGTCTCAGACAAGCCAGCCAAGGAGAACAAATGGTCAGCAAGGCAAACAAACCCAGTGGAGCTGAAATCCCTGTTACCTGGATGAAAACGGATGGGCTGAGGCAAGGATTTGATCCACAGCCACCAGCAGATGGAAATTAAGGGGTTAGGGTGGGCTGAGCTGGGCTGGCCAGGAGACGTGCTCCTCAGGCAACGCATACTGCTGTGTTCTGAGCCCTTCTCATCTTTGCTCAGTCCCTGGGACCTGCCCCCCTCCCTGTGCCTGTCCTGATGGGCTCCCGGGTGGGTGTCCACCCATGGGACACCTCCTTCCAGGTAGCGGCTGTCCAGAGGCATCACTCAGGTTGCACGGAGGCGGATGCTCCTGCCAGGAGACAGAGGCTCATGTTTGTGTATTAACGGACAGCAAATAATAGTTGTGACTGCACTGGTCGCTTCTTTGGCAAGCCCATAAAGCTGGGTATACATCGCTTTAGGGTCCTACCGAAGGCACTAAGTGCCAGTGTAAGCACTTTGTTGAGCTACCCAAACCTCGAATAACCCTTGAGGCATTGCAGGCTGCCCAGGCGCTGCCAGCGCCAGACACACGCTGCCTTGCCAGAGGGTCTGCAACTGGGGAGAGAGCAACAACCGCTTATTACCATCACTGGACAGAGAACCATGCTTCTGGGAAGCTCCCAGGCCCCTCAAATGTCTCTACTTACCAGAGAGTAAGCAGAGAAATGGCATCTTCTCTCCTTACTCCTGATAGTGGTGGGATTGGAGGAGGGCTCTCGCTTTAAGTGAAAGGACAGAGAGTGCCTGACATCTCAGGAGCTGGAGCACATCTGCCTGGGCTCACAGACGCACAGTGCCACCACCACGGAGGACAGCTGGCGGCTTGTGCTGGCTCTGCGCTGCCTCAGCCCTGCAATTGTGGCTTTTGGGGGCCCCGAGAGAAATATCTCCAAGCAGCTCGCATTTAACCTTCAGTTTTCTGTTCGCATTTTGACTGCCTTTGTTTCCTAGCAACAAGCTCCCTTCCCAGGCTCACGTTTCTCTCCTGGTATTTGCCTCCACACTGAACACTTTGGCAGCTTCTGCTGTAATCAGGAGTGGTAATTCTCTGGTTAAAGCCCTCAACCTGCGGCTGAGCCGATCCACAGCAATGCAGAAATCAACGAAGGCTGCACGGGGGCCCCAGGGCTGCGGTGTTTTATACGTGGGGCGTTTCGGCCTTCTCCTCTCTTTCATAAAAAGATGTTGAAAAATGTGGGATGCCCCCATCATCCCCTGGGAGCATCACTGAGGGGTCTCTGTCTGACCACCCCCTGCGGCAGTTGCACACACATCGTGGTGCACCCAGATCCTTGCTTGCCCTGAACAACGTGTGCCTCCGGCAAGGAATATTTGTAAGGCTTCTGCCAAAACAAAGGGGAAGAGCTGTGGTGCTGGAAAACACAACAAAGGGTTGGGAGCCTCTTGTTTCTGCCCTCCTCGCATCAAAAGCACAGAGCGTGGTCATCACCCTGACTGAGGAGCAGTGAGGTTTGGAGTAGATGGGGCAGAGTCAAGCAGCCCGGTGCTCCTTCCTCACTCTAAGACCTCCCTATGCAATGGAGTTCCCATCCCTGTGAGCTGGTGCTACAGCGTGAGCCCACGGAAAACACATCCATGAATTCTCCCACCACTCCCCGGCAGGCTGAGGATGCCTGGGGCACTTTGTCCCCAGCTCCCACCAGCTTTGCAAGACATCAAGACCCCCCTGATGCTCCTTCTCACCTCAGACCAATTCCCCACGGCCCATTGGGAGGGACAGGGCACGTCCTGGTGACAGGGCGCCGTGGCATCCGGCTTGGCGAGGTGCTGGCAGTCCGCGTGCTGCAGGGCCCTCTGCTCATCCAGCCCCACGCTCTGGATGCAGAGCACCGTCCTCTTCATCAGCCCCGTGTGCCCGCAGGTGACGGAGCATTTCTGCCACTCACCGACCCACCACCTGAGACACGGGGAAGGGAAATGTCTGAGCCAGGAGGTGCACGGGATGCATGCGGCTATGGCAGCCTGTAATGATCAGCTGGGGCCATGGGGGAGTTAATTATGATCCCAAGTGCAGCTTGTGTTCCAGCCCAAGGTCAGGGAACAGGCTGAGAGGCAGGGATCATCGAATCATGGAATTAACCAGGCTGGAAAAGCCCTTCAAGCCCATCCAGTCCAACCATTCCCCAGCACTGCCAAAGGCCACCACTGACCCATGGCACTGAGGCCTCGCCTCCACGGTGTGTGAACACGTGCAGGGACGGTGACTGCAGCACTGCCCTGGGCAGCAGTTCCAATGCCTGAGCACCCTCTGGGGAAGGAATTGCTCCTCAGCTCCATCTAAACCTGCCCTGGCGCAGCTCGAGGCCGTTATCCTCTTGTCCCGTCACTTGTTACTTAGAAGAGACTGACCCCTACCTCACTACAACCTCCTGCCAGGCAGCTGTAGAGAGCAATAAGGTCCTGTCTGAGCCTCCTTTTCTTCAGACTTCATGGCTTAGCCTCCGTGTTGGGCTGGGGATGGTTATCTACACAGAGAGGCCCTGCCTGGGTGATGCCTTCCATGTGGACAAGGAACACACCATGGTGGTTGGGCAAGCACAGGGATTTGCTCTCCTGGACCAACACAGGGTCTGGGATCCATTCTCAAGCATGACACTGAGGAGAGGGGCAAACCCAGGGGTGTAAATCGCTGCACACATCCTGCTGCCATCCAGCATGGCAGCTACCGAGGTCCCCCCACTCTGGTCACCCCTTTGGGCATCAAACTTGGCCAGGAAGGATCAAGGGGCAGCAGACCTGGCCGGGCAGGGCTCCTCGCTGCACGTGCGCTGCTGGTCATCAGGGCGGGTGAGCGCGTCGCAGTGCCGCTCCTCCACGATGCCCGACAGCTTCTCCACGCAGTGCACGACCTGGCGCTGCACCCCTGCGGGCACAGAGGGACATCAGAGCAGCCACACGGCGTCCCCTGACGGTGGGTGACAGGCACCCATGTACACACACACACACACTGAGGCTTTGGGGATGTGTCCGAAGAGGAGCCAGCTGGCAGCAGCACTTTTTGGCAGCTTCTGCCCCAGCTCTAGGATAAATCACCGCCAAAGCCTCGTGTCCCCATCTGCAGTGCTTACATGGTGACATTTCCCCCTCAACATGCTGCCTGCTTCTGTCCTCCCTTTTGCAACACGTACTTGACCCCTGACTTGGAGAGCTGCAGCTCTTAACCACTGCCAACAGCTGAGATTGATGCAACCCCGCTGAAGCTGCTGAGCTGTGCTTGGGCTCAAGCTCCTGAGAGCTTATAGTGCCAGTGGGGCTGGAGCCCAGGGGCTGGCCCTGTAGAATCAGCTCAGTCTGAGCTCTCCCAAAGCCATGTCTCAGCTCCCACCACCACCCAGCCCAGGGAGAGGGGCTCAGTCAACTCCAGCTGCTCGCCTGCGGCTGGACAGGGTGAGAATCCTCACCCAACTGCCTGAGCGGTGTTTCCCTCCTGTTCTGGAAGCCAAACCTTGCAGAGGAAAGCTGGTTTTACATGAAACCAAGTGCCCCAGCTCCCATCCTCCTCGACTGCCCACACTGCAGCGCCCACACAAACCCACAGTAACAAATTCAAGCATAAATGCACATAAACCACCCCACCGGCTCCTGCCGCACTGCAACCCTGCTGCTCCAAGCAGGAATTCACCACTATCTCCCAGGAACAGGCAGGAAACACCTCCCAGCACTCTGTGCTACCTGGAAAGTGTGCGTGTCCTTGAATTTCCTCTTTTCGGTGGCAGCAGCTCCTGAGGAAGCACTCGCTGGTCCAAGCCTCCCCTCTTGCAGTGTGCTAGGACCACCCCCTCCATCGGCCACCCCAAAAGCTGCCCTGGGGACCCCAGGATGCCCAATGGGCTGGGCTGGGGGGAAAGCAAGTGTCTGACCCCACAGGTCAGTGCAGGAGCCCAGTGCTCTGCCTGCACCAGGCACGCTCCCATGTTCCTCCCCATAACCCACTGTAAATGATCCCCCCTGGAGAGGCCCAGCCAGGCGGGAGCCCTTCCACATTCCCTGAACTTCTCTAAAGCTCCTTTGTCTCCATCACCCTGACGCCAAGGAACACCCGGCACAGTAACAGGACACCGAGGCAAGTGCTGATACAGCCTGGGGTCCCGGCACTGCAGTGCGCCAACCGCAGCAGATGTTGCCTTTTAATCCCCTCATCCAAGACCTCCTGAAACCGCAGACGCAGGAATTCCTGAAGCATCCCTGCGGTACGGGAGCCGGACTCACCGGTGCCGCACGTGGCGGTGCACGTGGTCCAGGAGCCAAAGCGCCAGAGGAACTCGGGCTGCTCGATGGCATTCTCGCTGTCTGCGGGGCGCTGGATCGTGTACTGGTACCGCACACCCGGGTTGGTCTCCTGGAACAGCAGCTGGGGGGGAGGACAACGGTCAGGGGGTGGCTGCGGGACCTGCGCCCCAGCAGCAGCCCATGACCGTTTCATCAATGGGGTCAGCACATGGCAGAAGCGGTGGAGGAGCAGAGGAGCTGCCCCTGCTCAGAGCGCGGGGCTTGGGGAGATGTCAGGAAATCATTACAAACCACAGCGAGGACACTGCGAACCCCCAGGAGCTTGGGTTTGGGTCTCCCCTGACAAAGAGCCTGGAAGGATTCCCCTGTAATCCCCGCTCGGTCCCACTGATGCATGCAGCCCCATCCACGGACCCTCTCGAGGCTGAGCATGCTGGAGGGCCCAGGATGGCCAGACATCCTGCTCTCCATCCCTTTCCCTGCAGTCAGCTGCCGCAGGAGCTTTTGCCCCCAGGCTGCAGCCGTGGGGCAGGAACGACCCTCCAGGAGGATGCTGAACAGCATCTGCCTCCAAAACCCCTCCCGAACTCTCCAGCAAGGGATGGTACAGCTGGAGGGAGGCTCTGACTGCTCCCAGCCCCACATGCTGGGCTGATGGGGGCTGGTCCAGATGGATGGAGGCTCAGGTGAACATCAGTCACTGTGATGTGTCCTTTGGCACGGCACCACGAGTCTAGCCCGGAAGAGGAGGACTCCAACCTCCTCACCTCCATGTGTCCCAGGGAGCAAACTCCAGCGATGGCTGGAGATAACACAGGTCTGAAGGAATTTCCCTAATTGTCCCAACTTGAAGCGGGCTCCTGCTGCTCTCAACACCCACGAAGCAGCTCCTGCAGTTGACAGATCCTGCCCAAGCACCTCCCGCACCCGCTCCCAAAGGCTGGGAGTTCATCCGTGTTTTTCTTAGCCTGAGAGCTCCCATTATTGCCAAAGCTTTGTTGTTGTTGGAGCTGAGGCAGGAGCGAGGGCGTCTTTCCAAAACCTCTCCATGCATATTGAAACGTTTCTGTCAAAAGGTTTTAATTAGCTCACGAATCCCAGAGAGTGCTTTGTGGGTGCTGAGCACGGCAGCATTCCCTGCACCAGCAGCATTCCCAGCACCAGCAGCACTTGGCGGCAGACGAGCCCAGCATCCTGCTCAGCATTTCACCCTGAGCCTCTGCTGAAAGACATGCGAGAGGCGAAGACTTTGGCTGCTCAACTGTGGCCGAGCTCCAGGGTGAGCTTGTGCGAAAGGGCTGATGCTGATGACAACAGGGAATGGCTTTAACCTGCAGAGGGGAGACTGAGATGAGCTCTTAGGCAGAAGCTCTTCCCTGTGAGGGTGCTGAGGCGCTGTCAGGGGGTGCCCAGAGAAGCTGTGGCTGCCCCATCCCTGGCAGTGCTCAAGGCCAGGTTGGACACAGGGGACTTGGAGCACCCTGCTCCAGTGGAAGGTGTCCCTGCCCACGGCAGGGGGTGGAGCTGGATGGGCTTTAAGGTCTCTTCCAACACAAACCATTCTGTGATTCTATGTTGGCTCCTGACAGCCATTACCAGGCAGATCCCTCACTCCCCTGACCACTGCAGTGGCCATTCCCAGGGGAAGGAATTGCAGAGTCCCCGCACTGCACTGCCGTGCCACTACCCCCACTCCCGACAGTTATAACCCCTGCAAAGCCCTACAAAGCTCATTGAAATATAAAGCCAGGCTGAAAAGTGATTCCCCAGGCAACTCTTTTCCATGGATACAAGGTGAAAACTAAAAGAGTGGGATTAGTTTCCAAAATAAAGCCATTTCCAGATAAGCCCCAGAGCTGCGGCTGCTGCAGCGCAGGAGGGGACTAGCAACGGGCGAGTTGGACTCATATGAAAAGCATTTGCAGGATGCACAAGGTGGGAATTCCAGAAGGGAAGGGGCTTGGAGCAGGACCAGCCCCTGGACAGCTGCCCAAGCTTGGGGAAGCAAGTTTGCTTTCAGAAACCATGAGCAGCCTCCCAGCTGCAGGAAGCAAAGGTGCAGAGAGAGTAAAACTTGAAATTCCGGGATTTCAGAGGGTTTTAAATGATCCTTTTGGATTTTTACCCTCTGCCTCAAGGGCTTCTGTGAGGAATCAGAAACCGACCTGCAGCACCCACAGTGTGGACCATGGAGCATCACCCCACGGGGTGAGCTCCTTGCCACGGTGCTGGTGGGAGCACAGCACTGCTGATGGAGCCGCCGAGCCACCCTCTGTCATCACAACAGCTCGCAGCTCTCACCACCTCCGGCCCTGCCAGAAGCACCAGGGGCTCTTCTCCCCACTCTTGATAAGATATGGGAAAGGCCTCAGGAAATGGGCTCCTTCTCCTCATGCCCTCTCTCCTGTGTAAATATTTTGAGGAATGCTGCAAAGGGGACAAGGCGTGGGCTGGAAACACTCCCTGGGGCAGCAACGTGTGCTTAAGCTGCTCCCAACCGCGGCTCCCAAAGAAATACACCCTCAGATGGCAGAGGAGCGCCGTGATGGACAGCAGCAGCTCCTGGGAAGGCAGGAGATCCATCGGCTCTGTCCCCTTCCCCACTGTACATCCCAACCACCTGCACTGCCCAGACTGTACCTGGATCCAGACAGGCTCCACAGTGGGCCCTGGCGAGGTGAGGTTCTCCCAGTTTCCTGTCCTCTTGTAGGTGAAGGTGGTTCCTGCCACCCTGTAGTCCCCATTCCACTGGATGGTCCAGCCTCCATTCAGGAAATACTTCTCTGGGTCCTCGCTCCGCAGTGCCAAAAAATTCCCGGCTTCTGCAACTTCTTCAATCCGGATCTCACGGGCTCCCACGGGAATAATCCCAATATCAACGTAACCTGGGAATGGAACCAAGTCAAAGACGTGGCAGAGATGATCCGTGCCTTTAGGTGGGTGCTAGTGTCCCCTGGGTGCCAGCATCATGCCAATCCTTACATCTCTAAGGCACCAGCAGGCACTGAGCCCAGCTGGTTCCCTGCTGGGAGAGCCCATTGCAGAGTGAGACATTTCCCACATGGGCACTGGAAAGGCATTTACCACACCTTGAACATGCCCTTGTCAACACACAAAACCCCTTAAACCTCTCCAAACCAGCTCCAGCATGCACAGATCTGGTTTCAGGCCTTTAGACACAAAAGAGCCATAAGGAGATATCTTCCAAGGAACAAGAAATGGAATGCTAATGCCACATCTCCCAGTGGTGCTGCTCGGGTTTTACCCCATCAGAATTGAGAAGCTGGGATTAAAAACCAGGCTGCAAACAGCAGCAGCGAGCCCGGCTCTGTGCGGAACACTGGTGTCCCGGAGATGGAGCTGAGTGCCCTTACCCAGCCCCTCACTGTCCTCGAAGGTCTTCTGGATGGTGTGGCACGTGGAGCCGTCCCCATGGCACACACCACACCGGTCCTCCACCGCGTTGGAGTCGATCTCGTAGTCACAGCCCACGTTCTGCAAAGGCAGCCCCATCAGCACCTGCTCCCCGTGCACCCCCTGACCTGCTCCCACCAGCAAGGGAGAGGAGGACCAGCCTTGGTCCTCAGTGGTGGGAAATTAAGAACATGGGATGGGCAGTGATACAGCCACATCAGCTGCAGTATGGGTTTCTCCACACACCCTCGTAGTCCTGCTGTCCTGTTCATACACAGTGAGGATCATAAGCATCACGGGTTTACCTTTTCCTACCCAAGTTCCTGGGCAGCAGAGCCTGCCAGCAGGTTATGTGCTCAGTCAAGGTGGGAAAGCCCCTTGGTCCTTGGCTCTGCTAGTTCAGTTTCAAAACACTTCCCAAAAACCTTTTCCATACTCTGCTAAAACTCACTACACCTCATGCCAAACAATGGAATCACAGAATCATGGAATGGTTTCTGTTGGAAGGGACCTTAAAGCTCATCCAGTTCCAATCCCCTGCCATGGGCAGGGACACCTTCCACTGGAGCAGCTTGCTCCAAGCCCTGTCCGACCTGGCCCTGGCTGTGCTCTACTTCCTTGAGGCCAGCACGGAGATTAAATAAATCCATACCACGGATCTCATGGAAATAAGGAGACTTCAGAAGTGGTGAATGACAAAACGAGTAAGCTCAGCCCATCACTGTGCACTGGGAGATGATGGTGTTCACCTAAGGGATGGATGACAGCATCCACCTGCACTTCCTGAGCCCGGGGGGTCCTTGGGCTCCCTCCCCAGGGGGGGACCCACCTTGCAGATGCCGTTGATGCAGAGGTCGCGGCTGGCGTTCATCTCGTAGCACGGTGTCCCGTCAATGACCGCGTCCCGCAGCTTCTCCGCAAAGTACTCGTGCTCTGGGCGGCAGTGCAGCTCGCAGGGGTTAACTGGAACGCAACAGGCAGAAACTAAACCCCAGCAGCTGGGGGCCATCGCCATAGACATAACCCAAACCTGCGAGCCCAGGCATAATGTACAGTACGGCATAAACGCGCTGCGAGGCAAACCCCAGACACGAGCAGCAAAGTCAAGCCCTCAGCAAGACGAAGTCTCAGGGTTTTTCACTGGGGCTGCAGGCAGAAACCTGGCAGCAGGGCTTCGCCCCTGACTCACTGTTGTTGGGCACTGGCGTCCACTTGTAGAACTTCCCTTTGTAGAGCATGGGGTTGAACTGGCTGCACTGGACCTGGCGGAAGGAGGGCTTGTCGGGGGGACACAGCCGGACGTTGCAGATTCGGAACCGCTTCCGCTCCCCCAGGCAGTACCTGCCCCCGTACTTCGGCCTGCCCACAGGGAAGAGGGAACATCAGAGAGTCACAAAGGGTTTGGGCTGAAGGGACCTTAAAGCCCATCCAGCTCCAACCCCTGCCATGGGCAGGGACACCTTCCACTGGAGCAGCTCCAAGCCCCTGTGTCCAACCTGGCCTTGAGCACTGCCACGGATGGGGCAGCCACAGCTCCTCTGGGCACCCTGTGCCAGCACCTCAGCACCCTCACAGGGAAGAGCTTCTGCCTCAGAGCTCATCTCGGTCTCCCCTCTGGCAGGTTAAACCTGTTGCCCCTGTCCTACCAAATAAAGACCTACCACACACAAGGGGAAACTCCCTTTTTATTCACAGCTAAGGGAGGGTGGTTTTGTACCTGCTGCTAAGGTCTGATCAGGCCTGAACCCACCTGGAGTCAGCAGGGAGCTCTCCCAGTTATAACCCACCCATCACCCTACTGCAGTGCTCATGTATGTGAACCCAATGTCCATTTCAGGACCCCCAAACCACAGAGCCAGCTTCTGAAACACACAGAAGCCATGGCCCACGTCCTTCTTCTCCAAGTCCCCCCTGGAGGAAGGGACTTCAAAAGTAACAATAGGTTTTTCTCAGATGCCAACAGCCTCCCAAAGTACTGCTACTGCCTCCTGATGCCTTTTCCTTCTGTCACAGCACTCACCGTGGCCCACATCCCCATGACCAGATGGACATTACTTGCCCCCCGATCAGCAGTGTCTGGGCACACTTTGCTGAAGAGAATGAAGTTAGTTGTGACTTTAGGGCTGTGTTTACGTATCCTGCCCGAGGAAATGCCTGCGGGAGGAGCCTGCCCAGCACACGCATCTGCTCACTCCATCCAAAAGGCAAAGCTGAAGATTGAGCAGCAGCGCCCAAAGCAAACAACTGCCCAGGGAAGTTCTGCTGCTTCCAGTGTTTGCTCTCCTGCCCGCCCGCAGCTGTGTTTGAAACACTCCATCAACTACAATAGCACTTCTGCCACAAACTCATGTCAAACGCTAACCCAGCTCTTGACCTGGGACCGAGATGACACAGCGCTTCTTTAAACAGCTCAACTGCGCGTGCTAAAAACAACACACCCAAGGAAGAGAAGGCACATCTGGGCTCACAAGAGAGCCTGCTCCCGTAGCTTTCAGGCCATTGAAAAGCCACTGCCACTGGAATGTTGCTCAAAAGCCCTTTTCTCTCCCATTCCCTGGGAGAACAGCACTCTGACAGCCAGGGCTTTGGCCAAACCCAATGCAACAGTGATTTGGTGACCAAGGGGGCACCTGGGGAGCATACGGGTCACCCTAGAAATTCTGGGATGGACCAGGCTGCTCCTTCATCCCTGCCTGGATGCTTCCAGGGGGGAGCCCGTGCTGGCTGTGGCGGCAGCAGGCTGGGTGGAGGCAGGCTCCAGCCGGGCACAGACCAAAAATCCCTCCTGGAATGCAATGGGTGATAAACAGCAGCAGGATTTGTCAAAACGGCTCTGAGTCAGCCTCAAAGAACGACTGTTTTTCTTTTCTGTCACTAAAGGACACTGGATGTGTTTTGTATCCAGAAGCAGGGAGTCTCTGCTCTTTCTTTGAGTCATTGCAACTGCTCTCCGCCTGCGGGAGTGACTCGTAAGTGCAAGGAGACAGAGCAAACTGCCCTTCCAGAAGCTTCCAGTGGTGGGATAACCTTGGAATGCCCATAGCACTTCAAAAGTACATCATTCTGACCAATAACTGCATAATCAGAATCCCAGCCTGGTTTGGGTTGGAAGGGACCTCAAAGCTCCTCCAGCTCCAACCCCTGCCACTTGCAGGGACACCTTCCACTGGAGCAGGGTGCTCCAAGCCCCTGTGTCCAACCTGGCCTTGAACACTGCCAGGGATGGGGCAGCCACAGCTTCTCTGGGCACCCCCTGACAGCGCCTCAGCACCCTCACAGGGAAGAGCTTCTGCCTCAGAGCTCATCTCAGTCTCCCCTCTGGCAGTTAAAGCCATTCCCCTGTCCTGTCCCTCCATCCCTTGTCCAAAGCCCCTCTCCAGGTTTCCTGCAGCCTCTTCAGGCACTGGAGCTGCTCTCAGGTCTCCCCTTCAGGAGCCTTCTCTTCTCCAGGCTGCCCCAGCCCAGTTCTCTCAGCCTGGCTCCAGAGCAGAGCTGCTCCAGCCCTCGCAGCATCCCTGTGGGCTCCTCTGGATTTGCTCCAACAGCTCCATGTCCCTCTTGAGCTGGACTCAGGACTGCAGGGGGGGTCTCCCCAGAGCAGAGCAGAGGGTTTTGTCATCCTTCATGGGTGATAAGGAAGCGTTGGGTTCCCCTCCTAAACAGGGTCCCACGGAGGGGCACGGGCTCACTTACGTGGGGCTGCTGCACTGCCTCTCTGCGCTCTGCACGCCGGCGCCGCAGCTGCGGGAACAGGCAGCCCACGAGCTCCAGGAGCTCCAGCCACCATCGATGGCGTCGGGACGGAAACCCACGGGCACGCACTCGCCATTGAAGCACCACTGCAAAGGGACAGCAAACAAGGTTTAAGGATGCAGTAACTGACATTGAGTCAGAGAGCCTGGCTGCAGGGAGCACGGAAGCCCAGCACCCACATTGCCCCAGGAGCATCCATGCTTCGTTCGCATGGAGGTACCGGGGGTCAGCTGGGGTCTGCCAGAGCCTCGCACACCTCTAAGCTATGGGGAATTCAGAGATGTTGGGCTCTTTTGAGGACTTGCCTGAGGGAACACAGCCACAACTGTCCTGGGACCCCCTCGGCCCAGAGGGGAGAGCCGGCAAGGCGCAGCCACAGGCAAAGCAGAGGCGTCACAAGGAGTAATGCCTAAGCCCATGGCCATTCCTGGTGCTTTGGGGCCAGGGGAGGGGACACCGAACCGAACCATGAGAGACATCTACAGCTGCTTTTGTAACCCCACAGTTTTATGCTACCCGGGGCAGGAAAACCCTGTTCTAGAGGAGCAACGTGTTCCAGGGCTGCCATGGTACATCATCCCCCATGCAAGGGTGACCAGAGCTGGCTGCAGACAGCTGGTCCCCTCCACACCCCATGCAGCATCCACTGAGCAGTCATGGGTGCTCCTGGACCCTCCATGTGGGAGAGGCGCTTCCCCTGCAGGGGTACAATTCTGCAGGTGAGCACCCACCACTGCAGCAAATGGAGAGCAGGACAAGCCTCAGGCTCTCCTGCCATGGTAATGAACTGCAGTTCCACCTCCTCAAGGCGTTTTCAGCTTCCCTGGAGGCAGTCCCTCCCCGGCAGCAGTGGGGTTTGAGCGGAGCAGGGGCAGCGAGCTGAGCCCATCCCTGTGTGCAGGACCAGGGGTCTCTGTTCCCCATTACCTTGTCCTCCCCGCATGCTGTGCCATCAACAGCAGCGTCCAGCTTGGAGTGGCACGTGTTCCCCTACCGTGCACCACAGCGTGTTGCAGACGCTCTGCAGGAAAACACAGATGCGCAGGACGTGGTTACAGCAACGGCCATCCCCATCAGCATCCATTTAACTTACAGGGAGAGGACACAAAGCCCCCACCCCCTGGAAATGCCCTCAGAGCTGCACCAGCCCCTGTTACATCGGGGGGGACCCACTGCTTACGTCCATGTCGTCGCAGAAGGTGGAGTAGGCGCCGTACTGCAGCCGGCACTGGTGGCCCACGTCGTAGAGGACACCCGGGGGTACCAAGGGGTAGTCCAGCACCTCACGGGCTGGAGGGTCATCCAGGCACAGCCCCCAGCCCCGGCTGAAAGACAGAGGTCACAGCAGCGTCACCACCAGCCCCGCACACCCGTACAGTGCTCCAGCAGTGGCTAATGGAGGAGCCAAGCATCTCATCGATGTCCCACCATGATGAGGAGCAAGCAGGATTTCTGCTGATATGACCCCAGCTCTCAAATCAACCCCAGAGTTGCTCCAGCACATGGGTGGGCACTTGGGGTACCTGCTCCCAGAGCGACAACCCCACAGCCCCTGGGAATAGAGGGTTATGGGGAAGGCAAAGGCAGCAGCAGCTTCCCCATGCAGCTGCCAGTCCAGCGCCTTGCACCTTCCCCTTCTCCCCTCTGAGACGCCCCTGCCAGAAAGCCAGAAAGACCATTTTTCCTTGGAATAACCCCCTGGATTTTGGCTCTGTGAACAGGCCCTCAGTCAGGACCCCGCTTTCACCATTCAAGGGGAAGAGTTCTGCTGAACAAACATTTCACTGCTCAGAAACAGATGTTGTCCCCGTGTTCACACATCACCCTGACCCCAGAAACGTCCCCACGGATGCCACAACCCGCGTGTCAATGTCCTGCTGATAGAAATGAAGTTGTTTGCCAGCAGCAAAACACATTCACCCTCATATCTGCTGCTACAAACCGTGCTGGACAGGACAGCAAAGAGATATTGCAGCTGAGCCACTGAGGTGGCTGGGGGCAGGCAGCCAGGCTGCGGGGCTGCAGGGACAGCCCGGGATGCGGCTCTCTGCTCCAAGTGCTTTTGCTACGATACTTGACAAAACACAAGAAACTGTCACTGGTTTAGCTTTCAGTGCTGATTTAAACAACCTCGTTTCCAGCAAGGCAGAGCCCCGGCCAGGGTTCCTCAGCAGATTACATTACTTGGGCTCGTTGCGATTGGGAACAGGTTTAAATGAGCGTGAAACAAGATTCTTTCTTAACCCAAACCAGCAACACAGAAACAAGGGGCAGCAGCACGGCTGAGCTCCGGCTTGGGGTGCTGGCAGTCCCATGGGGTGATGCTCAGCAGAGCCAGCACCCCCTCCTCCCTTCCCATCCCACCCCAGTGAAGCCTACACTGGTAAACAGCTCACTTGGCTGGAGACAGCTCTTGAAATACCTTGTATTGTTTCATAAGCAGCTTCCCTTTTGGAAAAATCAGATTGCTGTCAGCAGCCCAGGGGCTTGAAAGCCTCTGTTCCAAGTTCACAACAGCGGAGCATCCTTCCTCTCCCTGGATGAGATGGATGGGGCTTGGAGCAAGCTGCTCCAATGGAAGGTGTCCCTGCCCATGGCAGGGGGTTGGAACCGGATGAGCTTTAAAGTCCCTTCCAACCCAAACCATTCTATGGTTCTATGACACTGGTGTACCCCCGGACGAGCTCGCCTATTCAGGTACTAGCACATGGGATGATGCACATCACCCCCATACCACCACAACCCTCCTTGTCCTCTGATCTGCTTTGAGTCACTTTCTGTCTTGTCCCAGCTTATGGGACAGATCTGTGTCCCAGCATGGGGGGTGATTTAGATTCGCTGTCAGCTCTCCAGTGCTATGTTCAAAACCTATCTCTTCATTAAATATTTTACAATCATCCTGCTGGAGCCTTCAATTGGCCAAAACACATTTCTGAGCCAGCAAAAACTGGCAAGAGTTTCCCTGTGGCTTGGCAGGGGTATGCAATAAACCACACTCCGCACTGAAACCACGCAGGGTCTGCCTGCTTCAGTCGCTCATTAATGAGCCGGGTGATGGAGTGGATGGCAGGATGATTAAACCTCCATATGGGAGCAGGCTGGGAGGATCTGCAGCTACAGCTGAGAGCAGGATTAACATTCCAAAAGCTCTCAGAGAACTGGAGGAAGGGTCCAAAAAGCCAAGACGGAATTCAATAAAAACAAAGTGGAGTTTGGGAAGAATCAGCTGCACAAACAGGGAATCTGGCAGGACTCAAAGGCAGGGAAGACCGGTCATCCCCAGGCTCCAGGGAGCGGCTGGAAGGAGCCCATGGAAGGATAATGGTAGAAAACCAGCAGCACTGTGCAAAGGGGCTGAAAACCTGGTTGGCTGGTCTAGAAAAAAGGCTGAAGGGAGATGAGACAACGTGCAGCTGCGCCAAGGCTGCTGCTGAGATGAAGGGAGGCTGCTCTATGCCATTGCATGTCTGTGGTGTGGGCAGGGTATCCACGAGACACTGGATCCCGTTTCATAAGGGTATCCCACCAGCCAGGCTGTGAAAGAGCTCATGTCAGCGTGAGGCTGGAGAGCAAAGAGCCTCACAGCATCTTCTGACTCCGCCAAGGGTTAGAGGGGGAAATCATGGAATGCCAAAAAGGGCTCAAAGATGCTTAAATGTGCTTGTAAAATAATAAACTTTTGTAAAATAATCATTATCATCTGAGTGTAATTTCTGTCTTCAAACACAAGGTCCCTTCCAAGCACATCCAGCAACCCCAGGTCAGCTGGGTCTCATTTTCTGGCTCAGTCCTTCCCATTCGCCTGCCAACATCCTATTATAAGGCACTCATGTCTGTTCTGGCAATGAGCCTCTCCCTTGCCTGGGGGATGTCACAGCCGGTGGAAGATGCCTGCCAGGATCTGCTCCACTCTCAAGGAAGAGCTGCCCCTTCTTTGGGGACAAAGAGACCCAAACCCAAATGGGGAAGCATCCAGCTGCTCCCCTTCGTCCCATCGCAGTCCAAGGTTATCGCAAGCAGGAAATTCTTCACTCCGAAGTGAAGGCTAAAAGCAGAAGGCCAAGAACCCTGAATATGAGAAAGCTTTGTTCCACCAAGAGCCACAAACCAACAACCATTCCCCCTGCGTGGACCCAGGCCCATGTGTTCCAGGATGGGATTTGGAAACGGAGCTCAGCCCCGGGCAACCCCCCCATGGTCCTCACCCAGCTCTGCCCATCGCTGTTTCTTACTGATGCTCTCACTGTTTTCTTACCTTCCTGTAGCAAGGAAGGCAAACGATTCCCCAGTGCAAGCCACTGGCTGAGAAACATAAACCTCTGGGCTGTGTTCCTAGGAACGTAATAACAACAGGCTGAAAACTCAGCCGTGGGGTGCTAAAAATAAACAAATGCACAGAAGAATTTGGCTCGGCCTCGTTTCCTCACATGATGCCTCCTGCCTCCATGCAAACATCAGCTGCAGAGCACTGAAGAAGACTGCACAGAGCATCGAAGAAAACCTCTGGCTTTATTTGTTCAAGCCCCAAGCCCTGTGCCGCTGCCCAAACACTTGTGCTGCTGCTGTGCTCAAACCCATCCTTCACAGCAAGGACTGAGGCAACCAAGGGAGACAAAAGCATCCCCTGACTCCTGGGTCAGCTCCCACTCACAGACCCGAGCCCTGAGCCACCCCCAGCACCCCTGAGTGAGGAAGAAGAGGAAGGGAGGACTTACTCGAGGAATCGTGTGATGTACTCCCGGCTGCAGCGGGACCAGGTGAGTGGGGACGTGTCATACAGGAGCTGTGGAGACATGATGAAAGGTCTTTTCCCAACTGGCTCACAGTCATTGCTGCTTCCATCATGCTGAATCCCAAAACTGTGTAAGAGCACAGCCCCACAAAGGAGAGGTGAGCTGCACGCCGCTACAACCGCGCAGCCTCTCTGCTCCCAGCACAATGACACCCAGCACCGGACACCACAAACCATCCCAGCCATGGGGGACTTGGTCACTGACACTGTCCCTGGAGGTGTGGGACACTCCGTGACAGCAGGGACACCGCTCCGAACTCTGTCCCATGCTTTGAGCTCAGCTTTCTTAGTGAAAACTCAGCCAAGCAAAAACTAACGGGAACATGGAAGGAGATCAGGTTCATTAAACTGAGCGGGTAGGTGTTTTTACCACACAAAGATACTTGGAGTAAGCTGCCCCAGTGGAACGTGTCCCTGACTGTGGCAGAGGGCTGGAACTGGAGGAGCTTTAAGGCTCCTTCCAACCCAAACCTCTCTCCGACTCTGTGATTCCATATTATTTACTACGATGTTCAAGCGGTCTTGTCGAAATGTAACTGAAATTATGGCAAGCGAATGTCTGTTGCTGATTCTACGCACAGGTCCTACTTTAAAACTTCCCAATGGGCAACCCTCCTCTCCAAACCCTTCAGCATCAGCAAGCCACGATAACACACAACATACAAACGCACTTTCTCCAGGCTGCCTTGCACTGCGCGATTTTCATCAAACCTGGAGCAACCAAAAACTTAAGACTGAAACGAAATTCCCCAGGGAAGTGCTCATGGGTGTGGAAGGTTTGCACCAGCGAGGAAGCGCTTGGCAATCTCCTCCCAACTTCCACCCGCGCCTTCTCGAGCCCTGACTGAGCAGCGCAGAGGACAGAGGTCAGAGGAGAGGAGGAGGAAGCTGGTGGTACCTGTGTCCGAGCTCATGGGCCACGGTGAAGGCCAGCGGCAGCCCCGTGTCCTCGTTGATGTTGCAGCTCCTGTGGGGCTGGCACATCCCCGCCACGTGGGACAGCCCCAGGGTCTCGCAGGGTCTGTTCATCGCTGCGCAGATGTCCTTCCTTGGTGACCAACACAGACACAGAGCAGAGAGGGGGGGTTGAGGCGGGAAGGAGCACGGGATGCATCCCAGCCCATGAGGAAGACACATGGACGTGAGCCAAACAGAAGTGAGAATGGAGACATCCAACGTCTTTCCGCAATGGAAAGATTTACAACCTTTCCCTTCCCCTTTACTCTCCCAGTGTCCCTGGCTTATTATGAAGCCTGATTAATGGGAAGTGCTAGCCAGCCTGGCTACGTTATTCCATTGTGTAAATAAAGCTGATGCTGGGAATAATGAAGAAATTACTACATTGCTTGGGGAAGCACATCCCAGGAGCGCTGTGGTCCAGGGCAGAGCAGCTCCAGCCACCCAGGAAGAACAACTCCATTGAAGTGCAGGGCCTTAAGTGCTTTATTTCTGCTACAAAGCAAACTGCCTAAAGAAGATGAAACTGTTGTGGGTTGTGAATCATCACACAAACCACCAGGATACCTCCAGCAGCCAAGTCCCTGCAGCCTGAAACCATCAAACTGATTTTCTTTGCCTGCAAGGTGTAGAAACTTGGCCAGAGGTATGAAATCCTGCAAGCTTCATGGGAGGTCAGGGGCCTTCTCAGAGGCTCCTCTGCCAACCTGCATTAGCTTCCAAGGGAAAAAGGAGAGTTAAGCCCTGTGTACATCTCCTGGAAGGATCCAGCCATTCTTGGGGTTGGCAACAGGGCCATGGTGAAAACCTGGTTTGGAAACCTCCACTTCTACTCAACCGGGAGCTGTCTCCAGGTTTAAACCTGAGATGCGAGACCAGCTCCAGCATCAGGACCAGGCTACCTTCAGATTTCATGTTACACATCTGATGTGCAAGTGTTCAGGCAGGGCTTAGGCATGGAGAGCAAGTTTTCAACAGCTTCCACTGAGACGTCCCCCTGCCTGCAGATGTTTCTAGCTGCCGGAATAGCACCTACAGCATAAAACTAGCACATGGGCACAATACCTTGTGAGCAGGACTGCGACGTCGTGATGCAGGGGATTGGAATCTCCTTTGACATTGATGCTCTTCTGCCATTTGCAAAAGCTTTTCAAGGTGTTGTCTGCATGGTGGGAGATCTTCAGATCCTCCTGCCAATGTAAATAAGCCTGCTGTGATACTGCTGCTGGATTTGTCTGGGTTTTAGGATGCAGTGGGGAGGGGTCTGATTTCAGACTCAGCAGAGTGGAATTGGAAGTAACTGCCATCCAGATGGAATTGATCTATATTAATAGGTTGTAGGCTGGGTGGGAATAGAGTGCTGGGTGGGAATAGAGTGCTGGGTGGGAATACAGACCCTTGCTGCTTTCTTTTTGTCTGTGATTCAACCAAAACATTATATCATCTGGTAATGGGGGTTAAGAAACACTGCAGGAAAATATCCCATCCTGGCTGATGACGAAGGATGCAGCTGGGAGCCCACCTGAGTGGCATCAGGATCCCCAAGAGCCCCTGCTGCAGCTGCGGGCACAAACATCCAGTGATTCACATCCCCCTGCTACCGGTGGCAATGCTGAGTTACCATGAATTATCATGGGAATCAGACTTCAGAGCTCCTCTGGCCATGCCCCTGACCTTACCAGGGCTGCAGCCCAGGAAGACAAGCAAGGCACAGGCACCTGCATTTCTCTTATGCAAACTCATCCAGGCCATGAAGACAGCACAAGAGAGAGGTTGCGGCCTTCCAAGGCCAGCTCTCAGTGTATCCCAGCCTGGCTGCCAGGCTGAGAGTGAGTCACTGTGTTTTCTTCTCACCTCTTCGTCCTCCAGCAGGATGAGTCGCACTATGGCAATGTTGATGGGGTTCCCAATGCTGGCGTGGTGGAACAAACCTGCCACCTGCAACAGTGAGAGCCAAAGAAATAAAGCCTGAAGGAAAGACCTTGCCCTGTGTCACTGCTGGGAAGGACATCTGCAGGGAAGCACAGCTCGAGGGGAAGCCACTGAATGTGGTTGACAACATCCCCGGGAATTCCCCAAAACAAGACATCTGGACTAAAGCATTTGGAGTGTGATGATACCCATATAAAATTGATATGATCTGTGTAGCACATTGAAACTCAACCAGGAACGCCTGGGGGCACACCTCTGCCTTCACTAATAGAGGTGTTTAACATCTCAAAGAAAGCCTGACCTCCCTGGGTGCCTTCATCAACCCCAGAAACCCAGGGATGTTTCTGAGGTCTTCTGCCCAATCCCACCCTCTTTTCTGGCCATCAACCAAAGCTCTCTTCTGAAATGCAAATAGGTGCTACCACAGCAGCAGAAGAACGACAGACTAAACCAACTCACACTGACTTACCTGTCTCTTTTAAGGCACCTGCAAGCCCTTACAGGTGGAGACCAGGTCTTACCTGTGGAGACCCCCACAGTCTGGTTCTCCTCTTAACTGTCCTAAGTGGCACCTTCCCAGGAACGTTGTTCCTGTCTCTCCTGCTAACCAGGCTAGCGCTGGCACAGGATCCCTCTGCAGGCATGGCCAGCCCTGAGTTCAAGGGACTCTGAGCCTAAGCACCAGGTCCCTGTGGGTTTCTCCTCCTGTAAGGAGGTTTCCTTATCATGCATAGGGTCATGGGTGGCCCTTGTACAGGTCTCAAGGTGGTTTCAGCTTCATCCCTGTGCCCAAGTCCCCCTGCACTGAGACTCTGGCCTCGTGCTCACTGACCCCAACCCTTCCTCCCGTGGTGGATGCAGCACTGGGCAACGCAGAAAAGCCACAGCGTGGGTGGGAATGGCCTGTCTGGGGAGAGGTTTGCTGAGGTCCCAGCAGGGATGAGTCCTGGCAAGCCCAGTGGTCTTTATGTCTCATAGCCACGTCCCCGAGGAGCCAGCTCGGGAGGAGCAGGACTCACCATGTTCATCACGGTCAGCACGTACTTCTCAATGCTCTCGCTCCCGTGGTATTCTATCATCTTGGTGTCTGCCACCACCAGTGTTTCCACCCACTTCTCCTTGCTGATGGAGCGCTGCTTTATTCTTCTCCTGTGCTGCTTCTGTTCCCATCTTTCCCTCCGCTTCTCAGACCTCTCCAGGCTCTCCTGGGATTCTGAGGGATCAAAGGAGGAGAAAAAGCCTTTGTTGTTTTGATAAAACGTTTGCAACTTCGCTAGAACATCACCAAGAGATGCCCGAGCATGTACCACCGAGAAGCAACCCCACTGTTTCTGACTGTCACCCCAAAGCTGTAGGCAGAGACAGTTCCCCAGCACAGTATGCTCTGCACCCTTAATGCTGAACAGATGCCTTGAGCATGGTCCCAAAGACCATCAGTGTCCTGGGCAAGGCCAGGGTGTTGCAGCACCGCAGAGATCCCTTCAGCCACACGGAGACTGAACTCTGCTCCTTCCCATAGATAAACAACGGGAACATTCACGGGGCTGAAAAGGGACAGGAGGAGAGCTCGGATGCTCCTCACGCACACCAGCAACTGGGAATTCTCAAGCAGAGACTTTTCCTGTGACACTGCTCCAAGATCAAGGTCAGGGTCAGCCCCAAGCTGGGTAAAGGCTTTACAAACCACATCCCACACAGTGGGAATTGCTTTTATGACCAGTTTCTACAGGCTCAGCCTTACTTTAACAATGGACTTTTACATTTTATGGACTATACTGTACGTTAGCTGTGAAAGAGTGTTTTATCCCCCAGCCTGAAAAATCCCAGCTATCTCGATAATTTGATGCACTGCTAATACCACTGTGACAGTTTAATCGCAACAGCTTCCTTGGGGCTTGCTCCCATTGTGTCCTTTGCTGCTAAGCTTCCAGCCAGGATGTGAAGGTACTGCAGAGAGGATGGGGCAGAGGGCTCCCAGGGAGGCATTTTCCCTTTGAGGTCCCTCTTAAACTCTTGCCCAGCTGCACACACAGCCTGCCCTCGGTATTGACAAAGCTAAATAACACCTAACAGCCGAACACCAGCTGGCTGCATGGTGTTTTGCAAAGAAACCCAGCAATCCATCACACAAAACAAAAGGTTTGCAGTAATTAAAGCCCTGCAGACTTCTGGTTTCCTTCCCAGGGCACACTTCACATCCACTCTGCTAGCCCAGATTGCAGTAGGGATCCACATGGGCTCTACTACACCCAGTGAAATTCACTTACCATGAACAGACTTCGGAGTCTAGAAGGAGCCATTATGATTGTTACCATAGATTAAATAATAAACATAGATTAACAGAAGAATGCCCAAAAATAACCTGATTATAGGAAAATCAGAACAAACCACCAAAACTCCCAGTTTCTGAAAGCAGAGAGCTCTAAGAAACACGCAAACCAAGATGCACTGTGTGAAGATGCAGCTCCACTGATGCAGATGAGGAGTAAAGCACCCGTGAGCTGCCGGGGATGCACTGAATTCCTCAGTACTTGAAATCTTGGCTTTGGGAGTTCCTCCAACCCATCTGCTGGAGACGGAGGAGCAGGAACCAGCATGAACCCTCTGCCCCACACTGACTGACTCTGGGGCAGCGACCGGGTTTCACTCTGCAAGTCCAAGGCCCCGTCAGGTCAGAAACCAGCGTTTGCAAGGAAAGGAAAACAAGCCCTCAGTCTCTGTGTCACGGGAGGCTTTGCAGCAGGCCCAGGAGGAGAGGAGAATGAGAGGCCTGAGGTTCAGCACGGGCTGAGTCATGTACATGACAGACATAAGCAAACACAGAAAAAGGGGCAGGAGAAAAATAACCCCAAGCCTATGTGCAGCGACGCCCGTGGCTCGTGGGTGAGCTCTCCTGACCAGCAGTTCAAATGAGCCCTCCCACGATAAAACTGCCTGTGGAATGGCTGCACGGGCACCCCCGGGGCCACGGGGCTGCTCCCCATGAGCCGCTCCAGGCTGTCAGACACTCACCCACCAGCAGCATCGTGGCGGTTCACTATTTTGGGCTGAGGGTTTTCCTTCTTGCCAGCCGACGTGGCAAAGGGAACCGCCAGCAAAACTCAAACTAAGAGCTGTGAGTGTCATTGATGGGTGCTGGAGGTTGAGATGGGAGCTGAATGCCAGGTTTAATGAGTCTGTGGAGGTGATGCAGTGGATTAAGGCTTGGACCTGCTTCCTTTATGTACGATGTGCTTCATACGAATCACAGGACCCAGCCGCTGCTGGCTCACTGCAGAACTGCAAGAGGAAGGGGACCATACCTTGCACACCACAAGTCTCCTGCGGAGCTGGTGGCCTCCTGGCTGGCTCTGCCCCCAGCTCGGGTGCCTGGCGCTTGTATATCCTGTGGGGCTGTGCTGCTCCATCCTCCTGAAAGCTGCTGGACACTGGCTCGATGAAGTAGTCCTCATCCATGAGCCGGAACACGCCTTTCTGGCAGGGAGAGACAAAGTGCCACTGTGAAGCTGACTGCATCTAGCACAGACCCACATGAAGAACCTGGGAATGGGAGAGGTATTATGGCTATTTTAATCTCTAAACTCCCAGACAGAAGAGAACAAGCCAGCATGGAATGATCAGTGAGACAGGAAAAAGCTACAGATCCCACCACAAAGCACAGATGGGTGGCGAGCCCAATGGGTGTCTGACAGTGCTGAGCTCAGGGAATGCAGGGACACTGAGAAATGCCTTCTCCAGAGAACCAGAGCACACACAAAGTCTCAGACCGTTCCCCCTGCACCTCTCCTGACCTTCCTGGAGACACCCTGGGGAGCCCAAAGAATCCTTTGACTGCAGCACAGCACCAGTGTTGTGAGCAAGCGGGGCACCAACAGAGGTGTTTTCTGAGGACAACCCCCTCAGATGCAGCCGGTTGCCTCGGGCCTTATGCAGCACCACTTTGCTGACAGAGAGCAGTGGTTATTTCAAGACGGGGTAGAGAAGGTTTAAAGCAACTTCAGGCAGAGTTCTGCTCACTGCTTATGGGCTGCAGACCCTCTCACAACCTTGTGCTGATGCCTTTAGTGAGTGAATAACTTCTTCTGCTTCTTAAAAACCAATACTAATCCCCTGCATCTGCACGATACTGCTCATTTTCAACATACTTTACAGACCTCAGTGGTGGTGTTCACCAAACACCACAATGGAATGGGTGTTTTCAAGTGACACAATACATGGGTGGCAAATTATCCAGTAAGTAACTTCTTTTTTTGCTCTCCTGTCTGTGTTTAATTCACAAAGAAGAGTTTCATTCAGGCTGAGCTTTAAGGTCCCTCCAACCCAAACCAGTCTGGGATTCTATGGTTTAAGTCCTGAATTTCCCTGGCTAAGTGCTGACACAACAGTCTTACTTGGGCAGGCTTTCAGCCTTACTTGTCCAGCTTTCACACCCATCTGCAGTGGGACAGGGCAGTGGAGGTGGTCACAAAACACCAAGTGGTTTCCCTGCACACGAGCTGTGTTATCTGAACACCCCGGGCACCCAGCACCTTGCTCTCAATGTGTTCCTCATCATCCTACATTTAGTACTAGAAGGCAGAGGCGAAATGAGAACTGCTCTTTGGGAATTTGATCACAAACAAGTAAACACTCCTGGAGAGTTCCCAAACTGCTGGAGTCCATGGGAAATCTGCAGTCAGCTCAACCCCAGCTGCACCAAACCTACGGGATGAGGATCCCAACTCACTGCTGTCGGGAGGAGCTTTGCTATTGCTTTCAGCAACAAAAAGGCTTTCCCACAGCTCCTGCTCTGACCTATGGAGGAGGGATCTGTACTCACCAGGCCATCACAGGTGCTGAGCGCGGCTGGACCCCCCTGCAGCACCCGGCTCCGAACCTCCCCGATCATGTGGCAGGAGTTGTAGGTGTGAGACTGGATCTTGGCGCTGGCGATGCCCCCAAATCGCCTCTCGGTGACAAACCCCGGCGCCAGGAGGTTGTTGTTGAGGCTCAGGTTGAATTTCAGGGGTTGGCCTTGGTAATGCAGTTCATAGAAGGCAAGAAACTTGCTCCTGGAGGAAGGGGACCTGCGGCGGAGGGCTCGGTGGGACAGGTCATAGGACAGGAATGAGCCGCTCTCGTCCACCTTGACGGGATGAACGATGTCGCTGCTGGAGTACGGCGGAGCGGGCTCTGGGGAGGAAGGGGTCCGGTGGTTACCTTTGGGGTTCACCCTCCTCATGCAGAAGCCCCGGGGCAGCCCGGCGGGGTCTGGTACCCAGACAGCAGCTGGATCAGGTCACTGGTGCCCCGGTGCCGCTGGGGGGGCACAGGCAGAGCCCCACAGCCATGGGGCGCATGGACCCCGCTGGGTCAGGGCCGGGCTCCCTGGGAGAGGGTGCGGGTCAGCGCTGGGGAGGATGGAGGCGGGTAACGGCGGTCCCGCAGCTCCCGTTTCCACACGCGCGTTCCCGTTGTTCCGTTACAACTGCGAGTAAAAAGAACCCAACCCAACCCCCCAAATCCCGGTTTGAAACGGCGTTTGGAAGCCAGCCCTGCGGGAAAAGCACCCTCCGGCACCGAGCACTTCCCCGGCTGGGTAGAAGCGAGGGAACCGCGGGGAACAGGGGGGAACGGGGGTTCCCTACCCAGCCAACCACTCTGCACCGCGGAGGGCACCAGGGGCTGTCGCGCCCGCAGACATCCCCGCGCGTCCCGCCCGCTCCCGCGTCCCGTCCCGTTCCCCCCCCCCGCCCCGGACCTGTCCGCTCGGTGCCTCCGCCCGGCTGCGCGCCCGCGGCCAGCGCCAGCGCGGCGGCGAGGCTGAGGAGCGCGGCCGGGGCCGGCATCGGTGCGGGCGGCGCGGCGGGGCTCGGGCGCGCCGGTGGCGGGGGGCAGCGGGCGCCGGGCGCGGCTCCGCCTCCGGGGATGCGTGAGGAGGGGGGCGCGGGCAGCGCGCGCCTCCCGCCGCCACGGCGCGGCACAGGGGCGCCCCCTGGCGGTAAGCGGCTCCCTCACGGAGCCTCGGGCGGATTCGGTCCGAGAACGGAGAAACGGAGCCGGGGCCGCGGTTTACCCCTGCGGGGGTGGTGTGGGGGTGTGCGTGCGTGTGGGTGCATGTGTGTTAATTACCTTAATTATACTTCCGAGAGATAATGAGGTGCCAGTGGAGAAGCGGGATGATTTGGTGCTAATTCGGTAACCCCTCGGGGGCAGCTCGCTGCGGTGCCGGTGCCGCGGCGTTCCCGGGAGCGGCTGTACCCGCTGTCGCCGGCCCCGGGGGATGGTATCGCTTGATTAAAGCGATGTTATTAAGTATGCAAATGAGCCCTGAGCCCCGCGCGAACACGCCCCCTGGCGGCCGCGTGGGGAACCGGGCAGCGCTCGGGCGGGGGGCGCTGCAGAGTAGCGCGGAGGCAAATTAAGCTCCGCAGCGCCCGGCTAGCTCAGTCGGTAGAGCATGGGACTCTTAATCCCAGGGTCGTGGGTTCGAGCCCCACGTTGGGCGCATCGTTTTTTTCCCCTTCTCTTTTTCGATGCGTTTCCCCCACCCTCTATTCACGGCCCCCGCAGCCGAACCCGGGCAGTCGAACCGCTGCGTTAACCCCTCCGCAATGCGGCTGCGGGCACGGCGCTCCCCGCCGCAGACTCCAAGCCCCATCATGCCGCGGGGGAGCGGCGGGAGCAGCGCGGCTGCGCGGCGCTGGGGAAGGCCGGGGCCGGCCGCGCCGAACGCGGCGGAGGTGGTGAGGCCCCCGCGGGGAGGGGGCGGGAGGAGGCAGAGGCACTTATAAATGGCGCCCAAGCAGGACCCCAAGCCCAAATTCCAGGAGGGTGAGTGCGGGGGGGCGGCCGTGCGGGGAAGGAGGCCCGAGGGACGGGCGGGAGCGGGTGGTGGTGGGGTCCGGGTCCTCGGAGGGGGCGGCGGGCCCGGAGCCCGGCGGGTCCCGCTCCGCGTCCCCAACGCCCGCTGTTAATGCCGACGCTGCTGCCGGTCCTGGCCGGGGGTGGGTGCGCCGAGAGGAAACAAAGGAAGCGGGCTGCTGGCGGGGCAAGCCCGGGGAGCCCGCGCGGCTCCCGGCGCTCGGCCTGGGCCGCTGTCGCGGGGCCGCTGTGTCCGCCCGGGGCCGGGCGGGCGGCGGCTCTGCCCTTGGGCCTTCCCTTTGTGCCGAAGCGGAGGGGATGCAGAGCTCCGGTTCGCAGCGCCCGCGGCCTCAGCCGGGCCGGGTTTGCGCCCATGGTTTGTGGTTCCTCGGCACAGAGCGCGGTCTGGGGGTTGCTCTCGCTGCTGGGTCCTGACGACGAGAGAATACGGGGGGAAGAAGGGAGTTCTGCGGTCTTTGTCTTCCTGTGCCTCTTCCCTGCCGAGAAGAGGTGGGGCCTTCCTGTCCCCCCTCACTCCAAACACGCACCGTTTTCCTGCAGGCATAGGCATTCACTGGCATTCAAACTGCTGAAATCTCCCAAATCCGCCAGGGTTTTGAGTTTGTTGAGTGTCAGACGTGGGTTTTATTTCCCCTTCCTTGCGAGAGAGCTCAGTTAGGTATCCTCATGCAGGAGGATTCATGGGTGCAGCATTTGGACTGCAGGTTAAGGTGGAATCCATATTTGCAACAAAGCACTGCATTATTGCAGATTTTTAGGCGAATAAGGCTTGGAATTATGCTTTTTAGGAGACTTACTTTGCGAACATTTTGGTTTTTAGGTAATCGTTGTGATCGATAGTCCTACATGTAAAAGAAAACGCTAGACAATGGTAGATAGAAACCAACATCCTCCTTTCTTCTCTGCCCGTCCCTCATTCTGGTTTCCCAGGAGGGCTTCCCACACGGGTGTGATTTGTCTTTCAGAGCACAGTTTGCAGCAGAACCGCTGGCAGTTGGCCACCCTGGGCAGCTGGAACAACGCTGTCACTGTGTGTGCTTCGTGGCCGCTGGCGCGGGGACGTGTTCAGTCCTGCATCAGCATTCCGTGCCGTGCACCAATGCCAATGGAATTGTTAACCTGCAGAAACAATCGAGATTTTCATGTATGATTCACATTATAGTAACAAATGTGAAATTAAGCGAACCGCAGAAATGAAACCTGAGTGAAAATCCAGGCTGGAATTGTGTCCACAGCTGCAGGAATATGAGCAATCTAAATTTAGTACAGAAGGTAATGTTTTTAGGCTTTTTTTTCCACACCGTAAATGGGTTTGTGATCTCAAACGTAACATTAGAAGGGAGAAGAGTGTTGTGGATAAATCTTCCTGCAGGCCTGAAACTGAAATGCTTTATTGTCCATTGGTTGCAACGTGACCAATGGAAATCATTTTGATTGCAGATTTTGTAGCTAGGTGCACGTGAGGGAGTCGGAGGTAGACTTTGAAGTTGTCCCTGTTTGCTTTTTTCACAAAGCAAAGGGTGAGGAGGGGACTGAATTTATTGTGAAGACTTGTGACAGCCAGGAAAACCTAACTGTCAAGCTGGAGGTACGAGTACCCCTGGAATGAAGGGCCTGGTGCTTTTATGTAGGCATGAGAAATGAGGTCAGCACTGGTGCAGCTGAGCTGAGGGCTGTAGGAACTTGAGGTGCTCTGCATCTTGACACCAGCGTCTTTCTTTCTTTAAAGCATATAGAAGAGTCTCAGATGTCAGATTTAATTCGGAGTTGCTTAAGGCAGTTTTTGGCATCTTCTGGTGAGAATTCGGTGTTTTCTGGTCTGTTCTGAAGGTGGTAGTTAGCCTGACGTCAGCGGGAAGGCTTCACTGGTAGGGGACGTTCAATTTCTGTTTGCAGAGTGAGTGTCTGTTTAGAGCCCTTCTGGCTAAAAGGTTCATCAGTGTTTTGCTGTGTGTCTGTGGGGTAACGAGGCAAATGAAGCCAGACTTGTACAGGATTCACTATCTGTATTTATCCCTTCAATATGCAGGAAGCATTGCCCCTCTACTCTGCTCTCGTGAGACCTCGCTTAGAGTATTGTGTGCAGTTCTGGTGTCCTCAACATCAAAAGGACATGGAACTGCTGGAACGAGTCCAAAGGAGGGCCACGAGGATGATCAGGGGATGGAGCACCTCCTGTATGAAGATAGGCTGAGAAAGTTGGGGCTGTTCAGCCTGGAGAAGAGAAGGCTGCGTGGAGACATCAGAGCAGCCTTCCAGTATCTGAAGGGGGCCTATAGGGATGCTGGGGAGGGACTCTTCCTGAGGGACTGTAGTGACAGGACAAGGGATAACAGGTTCAAACTTAAACAGGGAAAGTTTAGATTGGATATAAGGAAGAAGTTCATTACAGTAAGGGTGGTGAGGCACTGGGATGGGTTGCCCAGGGAAGTTGTGAATGCTCCATCGCTGGCGGTGTTCAAGGCAGGGTTGGACATAGCCTTGGGTGGCATGGTTTAGTGTGAGGTGTCCCTGCCCATGGCAGGGGGATTAGAACTGGATGATCTTAATGTCTTTCCAACCCCAACTATTCTATGATTCTATGATTTTTGAAGAGCACTGTTAAATTTGCAGTGGAGGGTAGTTTTAAACCTATAGCCCAAGAACCGACACTTCCTTTAACCTTGCCGTTCCTGAGCTTCCCACAAGGAAGAGAGCATGCAGAGTTCTGTCAATGGTTAAATGGACTCTTCTGAAGGCTGCCTTCCTGATAGGTACCTGTATGTGTGTTCTGCTTATGGTGACTGCCACAGCTCTTCTGTCCGCAATGTCCTGGGCAGTGTATTGTGCAGCCTGTCTCTCTGAAAATGAGGTACTGCAGCTTTCCAGAAGGAAACATCTGTACTCAGATATCCTGTGTTAAGTACATTCAAATTCCCACAATGTAACCACACAATAAGACCTTGCCATTAAGGAGAAAAGAAAATAGACTGAAGAACAATCTCTTCCTACTTAAAAACCACAAAGTGAATGTTTTTTCTTGCTGTTGCACAAACCTGGCATTCTGTCCTACAAGTCGGATGGAGAAACAATGTCGGGGTCTCTCTTCCTGACTTGCTGAACTAGAAATACCAGGTGGTGAACTTCCTGCAGGAAAAGGAGTACTAAGGATACTTCATACAATCACAGAATGGGTTGGGAGTTCCAACCCCTGCCATGGGTAGGGACACCTTCCACTCGAGCAGCTTGCTCCAAGCCCCTGTGTCCAACCTGGCCTTGAACACTGCCAGCGATGGAGCAATCACAGCTTCTCTGGGCGCCCTGTGCCAGTGCTTCGCTGGAGTTCTGATCCTCTCTTGCATGAGAGTGAATCTGCTTCTCAGATCAATACCTGCCTTTGACTGTCCAGGTTGATGCTGGATTGTACTGTGTTGTACTTGATGTCTTTTACAGAAATGGCACCTTGGTGGTGTTCTAAGATGTTTGCAACTTTCTTTCAGGTGAACGGGTGCTTTGTTTTCATGGACCTCTCCTTTATGAAGCAAAGGTATGTGTGCTAGCTTGCTGCTGCAGGTGGTTCTCACTGCTCAACAAGACAATAAGGAGTATCTCACTAGATTGGATTAAGGACTGAAACTAAAATGAATGAAAACCTGGTAATGTAGAAAATAGGTTTTTAATCCTGGAGCTCTGTGTTATTTCAAAAAACCCAGTGCTACTGTGCAGTTATTCTGGTGAGCTACTAAAGGTTGGGTGGGCTTGTGTGCTGAACATCCTCTCAACCTGTGTTCCCAGAACGCTGGAAAGCATTTGTGCTCACAGGATGCGATGCTGATGCTAATGCATGAGCTAGTGAGCTGTAGTTTGAGCTTCCTCAGAGGTGACTGAGCACAATCAGTGGGCTTCGCAAGGGACCACAGTGCAGAAGATAAACCAGCTGTGTCCTGGGCTGCATCAGAAGAACAGAGACCAGCAGGTCAGAGGAGGTGATTGTGTCTCTTTGCTCTCTGAGACCCCACTTGGAGCACTGTGCGCAGTTCTGGTATCCTTAACATAAGGATATGGAGCTATTGGAGCAAGTCCAGAGGAAGCCACAAGGATGATCAAGGGGCTGGAGTACCTCCTGTGTGGAGACAGGCTGAGAAAGTTGGGGCTGTTCAACTTAGGACAAGGGGTAATGAGTTCAAACTTAAACAGGGGAGATTTAGGTTAGATATAGGGAAGAAATTCTTCACTGTGGTTGGAATAGGCTGCCCAAGGAAGTTGTGATTGCTCCATCCCTGGCAGTGTTCAAGGCCAGGTTGGAGGGGGCTTGGAGCAAGCTGCTCTAGTGGAAGGTGTCTCTGCCCATGGCAGGGGGTTGGAACTGGATGAGCTTCGAGGTCCTTTCCAACTCAAACCATTCTATGGTTCTACTGCAACTCTTTCTACTGAATACAGTGCTCTCTCTGTGGCTGTAGAGATCCATATCATTTATTTTACTTTTGAAGACTCCTCTACTTCAGCCAGCTTACCTGCCTGTGAGGTAGGGGCCTGCATGTGAACCAGCTCTCTAGTGAATGGCTTTGGGCTAACTGGGGGTAGGGAAGTGGCTTGTTTACTCTTCTGGTCTTCCTCCGGGGTTTCTGATCCTTCTTGTGAGCGAAGGTGTCCCTTTGGACAGCTGAGCGGTTGCTCATGTGCCCACCCAGTCCTTCCATATTTGTACCCAGGCAGTAACGTGTAGTAGAGAACTTATTCCTGGCTGTGAAATAGCTGCTGGTATTTCAGTCACTTGCATGGAAATCTCTGCATGCTTGAACTCTGAAAGCTGCAAAAGCAAAACTCATTCAGATCTCTCTGTTCTCTTTGGTACTGACTGAACTTTCTTCTCTGTTCCAGTGTGTAAAGGTCGCCATAAAGGACAAGCAAGTGAAATACTTTATCCATTACAGTGGTTGGAATAAAAAGTAAGTATTGCATGAAGTGAAAGCAGTATTTAATTTCCTTTATGGTAAAATGAAGCTTTGTTGGTTCGAGAACAAGCCTGATGGATGAGCCCTGCTGTTAGGAGTTTGTTTCTGAAATAGACCTAGATTATTTTACACATCAGCCAATGATTTATATTATCACGAAGAAAACATTGCCTAACTAACCATTTCCTCCAGAGCTTTGCTTGTAGAGACGAACCAGCTCAGGGTGTCAGGAGAGTGATGGGAATGCTTTATTATAGCAGTCTGTTTGTTCTAGTTTGAAAGTAGTCACTGTAATTCCCCCTGGCAGAAATGCCTGGTGCGAAAACTTCCTTGTTATGTGTTGTAGGAGAGGCAACTCCTACTGAGGTGGAGCAAAACTCTCCTCTCAGATGCACAGTGTACTTCACTCTTACACCACTTCTGGTGGCAAAGGTTTGGAGGAACATGCCTTACAGAAGGCTGTATTCAGAGTGGGGAAGGCTCTCTGGGTCAGCCCTTCACAGGAGCAGGTTTAGCCCGTATTTCAGTTCTTGCCTCTCATGTGAAGGTAAAGATACTTTCCCCCTCTGCAAAATGGTAGGATTCTAGATGAGAGATTGCTGATTGAAAGGTGTCTCCATGAAATACAGCGTTGAGCCCACACTAAAGGTGAACGCTTTCATGAGCTTGTTTCATTTACGTACTTGTGGTTTTTTCTTTCATTTGAATTCTGTTCTGCCATGAGGTTTTGAATTTAGGAAAAATGGACTTGTTTTTCTTAGTAATTGAAAGCTTCAGCTCCTCAGACTCTACAAGTCTTTCAGAGAGCGTCTCCCTCTTTGGGTTTGTTTCATTTCAGTGCTGCAGGCTCCAGGGAAGACTCTCAGTCACTAGTGTCTCGATCTCACTGACATGACTAAAAGCTGAACTTCATATTTTAGAGTGTAACTTGTTCAAATGCGCCCGCACACCCAGCCAGCAGATAAACGCTTTACTGGAAACACCTACAGTTACAGGAAGTGTAATCGGTTCTTGTGGAGGCTGCTGTCTGTCAGTGTGGCAGCATAAATGGGATCCTTCCTCCCCTGTTTCTCTTTGATGGAAGGTGCTGTAAGTGATGCCGTGACTCCTGCTTTTTCCTTGCTTGCACTGTTGGAGTCTATTTGCCTTCAAGCTTCCAATTAACTGCATTAAAAGTGGCATTGCTACAAGATCAGGCAGCTGGGGCAATGTGACTCCTTACCTTTGGTTCCTGTAATTATGGTCCTTTGTTACTTGTTAATTGCTTGACTTAATAATTTTTTTTGCAATATCAACAGTAAGGATCCCAAAGAGTTCATCGTGCAGATAATGTGCTGCAGTTATATAGCACTTCTTTTGAAGGTCCCATGCAGCTGTACAGGCAGGAAGGAGTAAGATAAGTGGCTTAAATATCTAACTAGAGCACTATCCTAAGCACATAGTCTTAGAGGGGTACAGCTGGATGGGGGGTTCTCTGTAACTTTTGAATGCTAAGCTTGTCTTGCCTTACCACTCCTGGAGACCTTGTACTCCTGTAGTAGTATTGGTTTTGCCACCTTGATATCGCAAGACTGAGAGTTCTTGCCATGAAATGAAAATGACACAGAGCTTTTCACGTGTAAGCTTTAATTTGCATCCTCTAGAATAACTTGGCCACTTTTAATGTGTTCTATTTGAAATAAGTTGTCAGATTGCTTAGATGATCCACTCTTTGTCAAGTGGAATTCGTGCTCCTAATGGCAATTTCCCCAACACCTGTTCTCTTAAATCGTTCACTTCAGATTCTTCAAATATTCATGCCATCTTGGTTTCCTTCACAGACAGAAATCAGAGCTCTTCTTCCTACAGTAAGATATTATTGCTGAATTTGTTAACCTATGAAATGTTGGAATAGCTAAAGGAAACTTACTTTGTAATGTAGTTATGGCTACAGGTGTCCCATCATTTAGTAAGTGTAGGTAATTTTTTTTCTTTCCTGACATGCTTCTTTTAAATGAAAGACATTCCCCTCCCTCCTAAATTGCCCATCCTTCATGTTTGGGAAACTTTGGAAATGACCGAGGGTCACACTTCCCTAGAAAACGTTACAGCTTCAGTCAGTGGGGACTGCGTTTGGTAACTTACACTTCCAGTTGTGCCAGTCCATGACCTGACACAAAAGCAGAGTTCAGCCTCAAATTCTGTGAAGCTTTTACTTGACTGTTGCCTGTAGAATGCAATGGTGTCATGGTTTTGAGTGATGGTTTGATTTCTGGATTCTTATTTCAGCTGGGATGAATGGGTTCCGGAAAGCAGAGTGCTCAAATACGTGGATACCAATCTGCAGAAACAAAAAGAACTTCAAAAGGCCAATCAGTGAGTATGCTTTTAGAAGGCCTTGTCAGGAAGTAGGGTTTTTTATAGAGCTTCGATCCAGCAAGTGTATGTCAAGGGAAGTTAGTGAGTTTAGAAATGAAACAAAACACTTTCAAGAGGTGTTCTGACGTTCATCTACTGCTGAGGTGCCTTGGCTCACAGAGGTGCTCTGATCAGCTTCAGGACGCCTATAAATGCTTTGATTTTTATGAATGCAAATCTTCTGTTTCTTTAATAGAAATGCTTTAATTGAGAGCTCGGTTGATGTTTTTCAGCAGCACTGTGCTGCTTCCACATGGTTCAGAATGAGGATGGTGGGAGTGGGAGGAAATGGCTGTTTCCACTACCAAGTATTGTACGAAGAAGCCTAAATCTTTCTGATAATGAACTGAATTTGTTCCAGCTCATGACGCACTGTTTCACAAATCCAGTTGCTACACATTCTCTAACTGGTTTGCATGACATGGTTTCCTTTGAGGGGAGGAAAAAGAAGCTTCTTTTTCCATTAAAGTTTGATTTATGAATTAATTCTTTTTAAAGGGAGCAATATGCAGAGGGGAAGATGAGAGGTGCTGCTCCGGGGAAGAAGACTTCTGGGCTGCAGCAGAAAAATGTTGAAGTGTAAGAAGCTTTTGTTTTATAAAACCCCCAAAGCCAAAATCCCCCTGAACTTTTACCTGCCAGTTTTACTGTTGATCTTTAAATAGGGTGTTTTTAGAACGGTTCTGCAGGCTGAACTGCATTGCTTCAGGCACAACCCGTACAAAAGCCGTGTCTCACTTTTGTGATATCAAAAGGCCTTTGTTGAATTACTTTATTAAAACTGTCTTCTTAGGTTGTGCACTGTTCAATGCTGAATGAAGGGACTGAGTAGACGCTAACACTGCTTTTTTGCACTCTGTTCCTCTTACGTTAGTGAACTGGCACTCAAAGTGGTGAGTCCTCACGGGACTCGTGTATCTCGGTGAAATCACATGCTATAGAGAACATTGCAGTTCTTCCAGGCTGCACAAGCGGTCTGGAATAAAATCCTTAATGCCTTGCCTTCTTACTGTACAGTTGTTCAAACTGCATTGCAAGAGTCTTTGTTTTGCTGGTTTTGACAAAACTAAACCCATGTGCTATTAAAAATGGTTTGGAATCTTAAGAGACCAGAAGCAAGCTCAGACATTTCTTAGAAAAGGGAATCTCAGGATGTAACTGTCAGATTTCTTTCATTCCATCCTTTTTTTTTCAGAGTAGGCTTCTATGGTGTGATGTGTAGAGTCTCATACAATCAGTACAGCTCTACTGTACTCATGTACCATGAAACTCTTCTGTTTGGGTAGTACTTCACTTAGTAATGATGATCATCATAATTACTATTGTGATGTTCTAACCTGCTGACTTCGTTTATCATTCTAGTCTTCATGAGGAAGCTGCTGAAATGACATCAGTTCTTATGAAGAGCATTTGGCAGCAGCCTCAGATTTCACGTCTCATTTATGGGCAGCTTTATGCTCTGAAATGTGTATGGTTAATCTGGTAGTGGGTACAGAAACATGTTTTTGCTCTAGATCCTGAATGCAGATTTCACACTGGGATTATTGACGGCCTGGGCAAGGCTGGAAATTGGCTCTTGGTCCTGGAATGAGGAGTGATGGATCTGGCTGTAATGCTGTGTACATGCTCCCCTGTGGTCTGTCACTGTGGGTGCTTAGGTGCTTTACCACCGCCAGTTTGGGGTGCTCTGTCAGCACAGGCACCTACTGACCCCTTTGGCTTCATTTGAGGCTGAAAAAACAAAACAAATGCCTGTTTAGGCAGTTCCTAATGAATGTCATTAAAATCTAATTAAAATAGGTCCAAATTATGACTGTTGCTAATTTGGCTGCTTAAGGGGTTGCTGCACCTGAGCTGTCTGCATTTTAGTCAGTGGGAGTAGGATTAATTTCATGTGTAACTTTGACACATTAGTGATGACTCAGTTGTAAATGCCTACGGTTTACATTACAGAGAGCATCCTGATAGTAACTTCAGGACTGGGTTCCCCATACTGCCAGCTTTAGTCATCTTGGTAGTTAAGACTGATTGCAGTGGGATGAGTTACTCTCTGGCTGAGTAAATGTTAGCCTGTGCTTGGAATCAAAGTTGGCTTCATCTCCTCAACCACACCTAATAATGTGGCATCCAAGGGAGAACCACACAGTGAAAATGACTTGGACTTAAGCCTCTGTGTAACTCTAAAGCTTGAAAGCATGTTGCCAGGTCTGTCTTTACTCTCTGGTTGAAACCAGTTGGGGAAAGGGAGTGGCTTTGCTTTTCGCTGTCATCACTGTTGTGAGCTTCCAGCACAGCAAACCGGACAAGAAGTTAATTCTCTGAAACTTCTGTTTCATGTTGATTGGAAAAGGTAACTCCTTGATGGTGGATTTTCAGAGTCGTAAAGGCGAAGAAGGAAAACTCTTGTCATTAGAACAGCACTCTCGTGTTGGGAAAGTTATTTATGACAGGGTCCCATATGCTCGTTGCACTGATCTTGCTCCTAGTCTCTAGCCATTACCAGCATCCAATGCATCCTTCTAAATTAGACCTGTGCTGCTTCCCATGAAGTCTCCCTATTTTTCTTCCCTATTTGGAGGCTATGGGAGAGGAAATACTTTGACTTACCCTAGCATGATGCAGGGTTGAGATACTGATGTATTATTGACCAAGCTACTGGTGCTTATGTCCTGCTACAGCTAAAGGCAAGATGGCTTCTGAGGAATCTCAAAATCCAGTTCCTAAGTAAAACTTGTGGATTGTTCTCTTGTTTTAAATCTAAGAGCATGGTAGATACATAAAGTACTGGTGGTGGGGAGGGGGAGAAACTGGTCATGCAACTATTCTATTTAGGCCTCAAAATTTACCTTTTGTAGCATTCTTGGAGGATGGAGCAAAGGGGAAGGTAACTTAGAGGTTGAAACTCTCTTCAGATAGCCAACTAGTAATGGAAAGGAACTAACAATCTAAGCACGACTTATCCTCCAGGAATGTTCAGTAAGACTATAGTATGCTGCTAAAAAGGTAAATTTTTGAATCTTAAATAGATTCTCTTTAAGGCTGAACATGAGGTCTGACATTCTTTCCTTAACTCAACCCCCATTGTGCCTAGATTTTTCAGACGAGATGGAGCGCACACAGTTTGCTGTTTGGAGACCCCTACAATCTCGACGCGGTGAGTTAAGGATGGATTGTCAAACCAGGATTTTCATCCTGAAATCCAGATCTCCTTCCTTTCGTAGATTGCTTTTAGAGACTCTTAAAGTCCTAAGTTGTAATAATGTAAGCTTGGTAGCAGTTAATGATAAGTACTGCAGAGTGTTGTTTTGGGGTGGTTTTGTGTTGGTTTTTTTAAGCCAGTATGGACTACCAGACTTCAGTTTCTCTGAGATGTCTGCCATTTCAGTTGGGGTAGGGTACAATGTGAGCAGTCAAATGCATTCGGTGTGTCCACTCTTTAAAAAGGGAGCACAACTGACTTCAGATTTGGCAACGGAGTAGTTCTAGAACATTGCATTGCTCTGCATGCTCACTGCAGTCTGGTTTCTGCTTCCATGGAAATCAGTGACAGACAGCACAGTCCTCTGGAAGTCTTGAAGTGAGGCTGCTACAGGACAGTGTTAGAACTGTGAGATGTGAACTTGCTCCTTAATGTGCTGTATTTTTATTGTTGGCTGGAGTCTGTTCAGAGGCTTTTGAGGTTTGTATGCAATATTGGAACAAACAGAAATATGCAAGAAATGCAGGTTGTCTACCTGTGTTTTTAAAAGAATTCATCTTAGGATAACCAAAAGCTATCGTAGAGAAAACTTCTGTATGGTTATAGCAGGTGGCTGAGAATGAAATACAACCCTACAGCTACCGGCTTATCCAGTCCTCCACATGTAGCTCTGCTGAATTCCAGCTTCTGTGAGTTTCTGCTTCCTTTCATGGGCTTACTGTGATTAACTTACAAAAACCAGTACACAGGCAGAGTTAGTGGGTGCTTGGCAAATAAGAAGGGCAACTGTCAGTGTTCTGGAGGGAAGATATGGCACTGAATAACAAATGCGAGAACAGCATCTGTTTTTAAACGATCTATCTGCAAGCAGTCTCGTCCGAGATGCTCTCATAACAGCGTCTCTGCTTGGGAGTTACTGTGTTTTCTCGTAACAGAAGTCTCGTTCTTAATCTGAATGTATTTCTCACAAGCATATGCTCCTGCTGCACGTCTCATGGCATCCTCTGCTGTCTCTGGCACAGCCAGTAGCTCTCACAAGCTACTTCAAGTCCTCTAAATGTCAAGCAACATACGAACGCTGCCTCCGTGCCAGTTGTCTGGGGCTGTAGCAACACGACAGTGGCTCAAGCTGGAGATTTTCCTCACCTCTTCTGCTCTCTAATGGTCACCAGTAACATGTGCTTAGGGATAACCAAGTGAGTCAAGTCTGGAATGGTGCTCTTCCCTATATACTCTTCTTGCTTCTAGCAGTCTGTAATTAAGGGACTTCAGAGCTGGAGGCTGTAGCCATGTGATGAGTTTAATAACCTTTTGTAGGACTGTGTTAGATTTATCTGTTAACTTCTGGACCCTTTGGACTTCTGGCATCCCATCATCTTGTCACAGCATGTTCTCATTTTTATTCAGTGCCGTGTTGCAGAGAAGAAAGGGGATGACTCCTCCTGCCTCTTTAATGCCTGCTGTGTCGGGCTTTGGTCTTTCATCTGTCTTGAGGAAAGATTGATTAATTCTTTGAGCTTCACCTCTAGTGCATGTCCCCTCTCTTTCCTGCCCAGTTGTCACCTTGAGAAAGCTCTTGTCTGCCTGGTTACTCCTGGCATAGAAGCTGTTGTACACTGCCAGCTATTCTTTGTTCTCTTTACCTTTTCCTCATTTTACTGCTTATACAGATAGGCTCTTGACCAGGCACAGGAGATGTGTGTATGTAATCCTGGCTCTGGTTTTCATCCTTTTGCTACTAACGTTTAATTGAATCTTCATAGGAATCCTGCTTGTCACAGCTAAGGTAGTGACCAAGCTGCTTGGGCAATAGTAGCTAATACCATGCTTTTATCCAGCATACTTCTTTCACACTTTCAATGTACTTTTTTATTACTCTGCACTCTCTATTAGGAGAGGCTTTCTCATTTCGTATAGCTCAGTTTGCTTTATCAGTGAACTGGTGCCTAATCTCCTTTTTCTGGCACTATTGAACTCAAATGCCTGAGACCAAGTGGCAGCTACCTTCATCCTCTGCTGCTCATACTAAACCAGCTGTCGCACAGAGGTTCTAACAGGCCTCCAAGTCCCTTTAAAAGGTACAGGGATTTTGGCAGAGTAAAATACTTGTTATTGTCCACAGCGTGTTTATCTACCTGGGCATGGGCTCCGACCTGTTGTGGAGTAAGTAAACCTTCCCCAGTCTTGGGGTTTTTCCCTGGTGTCATTTGTCTGTGCTGTATTCTGTTTTCAAAGCTGGTTTTATTTCCTATGGGCAGTTCCCTAGACATGACCAGGAGACACATCAGACGCTTCAGTTTCGAGCTCTGAGCGTTAGCACTCACTCTTCTGTAGACTCACAGAATGGTTAGGGTTGGAAAGGACCTTCGGATCATCTGGCTTCCTGAGGTGGTACCCGAGGTTCTGTGACAGATACTTGATTATCTTTCCTCTGATCTGCACAAGGGTAAAGTGCAGTCTTCTCTGGCAGTCTCCTCAGTCTTGCCATTTGATCGTGAACAGAGTCCTGGTTTGAAGGCTGAGATTGGAATTTCAGTATTATGCTCCTGTGGCATGGGCTGCTTATTTTCCTTCCTTAATCCTGACCCCTTTGATACTCAGCATTTCACTGTTGTGAGCTGTAGCACTGTTTGGTTTCTCTTGTTTCTACACAATTTCAGATGGTTATGTCAGGAGTTCAGTTATTTTTGGCTTTCTATTTCAGCCTCACGTGTTGATCCCTAATACTTGAATATTCTTGTTAGAGCTGTGTCTTGCCCTGCTGAAATGAAACCCTTGAGGAGAGCTGGGCTACCTCTTGCCAGAGCTGATTGCTAGTGCCGTGCTTTGAGGAGGTGATGTCTGGCTGCAGTGGGATGCTCCCTTCGTGTTTGAACTGTGAGATCCTTAGCTCCTTGCACCTCTGCTCAGTCTTTTAATTAACACACTTGCCCCAGAAGCTTTCTTGAAACTTCCCGTGCTGCTTTTTAGTTGTCAGTTTGCGGTGAAAAATGCCAGTCAGAGGAGAAACATGGATGAAGAACAGCAGCTGAGCTGGGCTGTGCTTTCTGCCCTGAGAAGTTAATGAAAGTTTGATGCTGCTTCTGTGCAGCAGTGTTGGGCTTGCTGTTTGTCATGTGGTTGTGAAGAGGCATGAAAGGATGTGTTGTAACCTGTCCTAGATATGCTTCATCTCGTGTCACTTCAGGACCTGCATTCCATTTGTCCTTGCAGGAAGGCATTATCTGCCATCATGAGGAATGTGCATGGTGCTCTTCAGCTGTATGTCTCAAATGAGAGTCGGTCTGGTGTGATTAATGAGCTCTAGTTATCTGAGATGCACTGCTCCTGTCAGGCTGCAGCACTATCAGTGGGGCTGTCTATAACCTCCAAGATACAGATGCTGCATCTTTTTCCTGCCATGCCTCTGGTGCTGTGCACACAGCACCCTGCACAGCAGCCTTCACCTTGTGCGGATGTTATTCCAGGCAGCCTGCTGTACAGGCAGAAGCCTGCCACATGCTGACGTTTTCTCTCCAGCCTTAGCTCTTTCTGCTTGCTCCCTAACTGAGGTTTGTATTTTAGCCTTTGCAGACAGACGGCTGCTTTGACTTGAAGCAGAGGCATGTGACTTGAAATGTAAGGAATGAAGTGAGAGTGCACAAGCAACCGCCTAGAATGGATTGCTATAGACTTTGTGCTCCGGTAACGTAGGTGTGGTTTACTATCTTAATTGCAGTAGTTCTTTAGGTACTTTATATAGCCTATCTGTTCCAGTTTAAGACACTGCTTCTAGGCTAACGCTTGACGTTTTTATCTGGTGGCTTTACTTCTGGAAAGAACTCCCTGTTCCTCCTGGTTTAGGTTTGGAAGAAAAGACTTTCTCTTCAATACACAAGGCCATTATCAGTGACTTAACTTGGCAATTGTTCCTTCTTCCTGAAGAGAAATGATCTTTATTCTGCCCACAGTTTGAGCCTAATTAATGCTTGTTTGACTTGAAGCTTGAAAAAAGCCTGACGCTTGCTATCTCCAGACCTTCCTTGAAACTCTGCCTATTTCCTGACCCAGATAAACCCAGTTCAAAGCCTGGATACAGAAGCCACTTGAAATAGTGGTGAATGCCAAAGGAAATAATCTTGTTCTGGTAAAGAGTTTTATCCACGCAGTCTGCAAGAGGTTTAACTGCACTCGTGTTAATAGTGAGCAGATTGAGACATGGCGAGTAGTAGTCCCCTGAATGAAAATGTTCTGGTTAGTAAATATACAAAGTTCAGGTAACAACAAAAATACCTGTTATAGGGCAGTTTAGTTTTGTCATTGATACTCCTGACCTGCCTGAATACCTGCATGCTGCGTGCATTGTGTTTCAGGTGTCCTTAAGTTCTTGGAAGTATAGCTTTTAACTTGGAATAAAAGCAAAGGCTGAGGGTAGACTTTAGAGAGTGGAAGTGTGTGAATTGCAAACACCGACTGCTGAGAGAAGCATTTGGAGGACAGTAAAAATTGGGGACAAGGCTATTCAGTGTTGTTCGAGATATTCCTAAGAAGTGGCAAGTGTAATTGTGGCTTCCCCAAGAGCTGGTGATGGACTTGTAACCTTCATGCATATAACTCTGAGAGTTCTATTTAAACTTCCCTCTGCTTTCCCAGCACTTGGCCCTAAGTGATCCCTGAAACACAGAAAGAAGCCACCTCCAGATCTAGTGTGATTTGCCAGGAGCACTTGGGAAGTAGGAACCATCTGTAGATGTTGCTTGCAAAGTGTCACGACTGGTTTTAAATACTCAGGTGTTCCTGGCCTCTCTTGTGGGAGGCGTAGGTTTAAGTTTAGTGATTCCCCAAAACCAAGTTGTCCTGGGTTCAGCAGCAGCAGACATTTTTCTCCCTCTTGGTAGCTGGTGCAGCGCTGTGGTTTTGGCTTTCGGCCTGGGAACAGCGCTGATAACGCCGATGTTTCGGTTACTGCTTGGTAATGTTTTGGTCTGGCCAAGGACTTTCTGAGCCTCGTGCTCTGCCAGGGAGGAGGGGAAGCCGGGAGGAAGCAGAGACAGGACACCTGATCCAAACTGACCAAAGAGGTAATCCATGCCACAGCACGTCATGGCCAGGATGGAAAAACGGAGGGCAGAGACACGGAAGGGTGGAGGTGCACTGCAAGGTCAGGCTGGGTATAGGTGGTGAGCGGTTGTATTCTCTCCCCTTGTATTTCCCAGGTCATTATTATTGGTGGCAGCAGCAGTGGTTTGTGTTATACCTCAGTTACTGAACTGTTCTTATCTCAACCTGTGGGAGTTGCATTCTTTTGATTCTCCTTCCCATCCCTCCGGGAGCGGGCAGGAAGAAAGAGGGAGGAGTGAGTGTGCAACCTGCGTGGCTGAGAGGCTTAAACCACAACGCAGGTGAATTCCAGCCCTGGTACATGAGAAATCCTGTAGTGTCATAACTGTGATGCTAAGCCAGAGCTGACATTTTTCATGTGCTTTTATCTGAATACGCTGTAGGTCACTGAGCATCACTCATGGTTCTGAACTTAGTGGACAGGTTTTTTGGCTTTATTCTTTTGATTCTTTTAAGTATCTTTTTTTACCTTTATATTTGCAATAATTTGTGTTCTCTTGCAGGAAAACAAAAAAGAACAAACAGAAAAGTAAGTATGGCTTCATTTTGTACGGAAGTGGATATCCTTAGGGAAGGATTCTTGCTTGAGGCAGGGTTAAGGTCTTATTCCAGCTAAGTTTACTTACTCAAACCTTGTGTTGTTCCCCTTGGACTTGAGCTGTCTCTTCCTCTCAGGCAGGAGAGGAAACCTCTCCTGGTTTGTGCACAAACTCCTTGTTCCAGAGCTCTTGCAGACTAAAAGCAAAGATCAAAAGAGCCATGGATCTGTTGAAATAATTCCATAAGTCAAATTTCTGTTTCCTTACTGAGATGGAGATATGAAACATCTGCAAAGCTGAGCTGCTGGCTCCAAAAGTTCTTCCCAAGAGCACTGCAGATACTGACATTGGTTTGATTTTAGTGCAGAAAGCTCCATCCTCAGATAAGTATGAAGACAGGAATTTAAACTGTCACAAATGAGTGGCACTGCCAGAATACAGCTAATACTTGAAACAAGTGAAGATGTGACCTGAGAGAAATCTGAGTCTGTCTATTAAATCCTTCCTCTAAGTCTTTCCTGGTGTTTCTTACTGACTTGCCTGGTTTCTTCAGCAGTGTAATGTCTGTGTTCTGTACAGCTCCAGGGATTGGAGAGGGGAGCAGTACCAGTGAGACTCCTCAGCCTCCGAGGAAGAAGAGGGCTCGAGTAGATCCAACGGTTGAAAGTGTATGTATCCCTCATTCCCACAGGGTAGCAGGAAGGTTGCTTTGCTCAGAAACACAGCAGTATTGCTGTGTGTATCGAGCAGTGTGGAGTGTTATAGCTTGCAGGACTAAGTTTCCCAAGTGGCCTTGAAAAATCTAAGCAATTTCCTTGTTCCCTGTGGAGCCTACAGGAATGGCTGTAGGAATTCCACAGACCAGTTGTATGTTTCAGTTGTGAGAACAAGGAATAGGGGTGACTCTAAGCTTGGGTAGGTATCTGAAAGTGATTTGTCTGGGTTCACTGTTTCCAGGAGGAGACATTCATGAACAGAGTTGAAGTGAAGGTGAAAATCCCAGAAGAGCTGAAGCCATGGCTGGTGGATGACTGGGACTTGATCACCAGGCAGAAGCAGGTAATGTGTCAGAAGAGCAGAACGAGGGTTTCCTCCCCTCTTCAAGTGCAGTGTAGGGAAATCTCTTGTAGATGTTTGACAGCAGCCTCTTGGCTTTGCTTGGCAGCTCCATGCCACTTGGGTTTTAACCAGAGGTCACCTGTGAGTAGGACTGTGGTCCCACAGAGGTGCATGTAGAATAGGCTTGGTCTAATCAAGGTCGAGCTGGAAAGGCCAATCATTTTAACTGCTTATTTAAGGTGTAATTGTGTTCAGTCTATGCGTGCTTGGCCACTGGAATGTTTCGAGCAGTTTACTGAGTTGGTGGAGAATTGGGCTGTGGGAACATCACGTGTGGTGCCTGTTTTACTTCAGCTCCTTTCTGCCTTGTTTACCTGGCACTCGCTGCCAAGTTCTACAAGTGCCTCGAGTTGTTCCACTGCAAGCTGTCGCTTACAGAGCAAGTCAAGCTCTGCCAGGCTGGATCTATATACAGCTTCCTGTTAAACTTTGCTTTCTGTTTTAAGAGCATGAAACACTTTCATGAACATAAAATGTATTAATCGTGACTTGTGAGACCACTACTAAAACTGGCAAGAAGCAGTAGAAAACAATACTGGTTTTCATCGCTTGCTAGGCTGCAGTTGCATGCTCTAACTCCGTGCTGCTCCCAGGTACTGTCTCCGTTCTTGCAATCCCAGACACACGAAGACTTGATTCAAGTCTTGTGTAGATAAGCAAGTTCATCCTTGTGTGCGTTGGCTTGAATTTGGCTTGCAGATACAAATCTGCATAAATTAGACCATTGTTTGTTCTGTTTTCCTTCCTTTGTAGCTCTTCTATCTTCCTGCCAAGAAGAATGTGGACTCCATTTTAGAGGATTATGCAATCTACAAGAAATCACGAGGAAACACTGATAACAAGTAAGCAGTGGCCAATTCAAACCTTAAATGCTTGTTCTGCTGCTGTGGTTGGGCTTGTATTTAAGGGAAAATTTCATAAGGTTGTTAAACACATCCCAGCCCCACGTCCACCTTCTCCATCACCTTGGTTTTGGAACACGGAGTGTAGAAATCCATGAGGAGGCAATTCAGGAATGCATTCTGCTTTCTGGATGTTGTTTCTGCTTCTCGCACTTTCCGGAAGCCTTTTCCTAAAGGAAGCTGATACAAGGCAGTGAGTAGTTCTCCACCCGTTCATTTGAGCTCAGGCCCAGCAGCACTCGCTGTGTACAAGCTGGGCAGACTCCTCAGAAGAGCTACCAAGCAGATGACAAGGTGTTTCTGTATGAGTGGACTCTCATGGAGGTAGAGGGGTGGGGGACAGGGAGGTAGACAATGACTCTTAATACAAGTCAGCTGGGCAAAGCTAATTACTTTGAGTGATAGCCTTGAAGTTCTTGTTTGTAATTATCCAGCAGTCCTGACAACAAAGGAGGTGCGGTTATTCCTGAAGGAAGCTTTCCTCTTTAAAGGGAGACAAACTGGAAGTGTGAAGCTATTTTCTTCCGTTCAAGAGGAAGCTCATTACTGACTTGTCAGGGTGTTTGAACGTTCTTTTACCCAGTTGTCCTAATGCCTGTTCCGAGTTTGTTTGCAGGGTGGAGTGTGGGTTGTGCTCCTCAGCCCTGCTGTCACTGCTAATTCCTGTACAGTTCCTTGCAGTGTTTTCTCTCTTGCCCAGGGAGTATGCCGTCAATGAAGTTGTGGCTGGAATTAAGGAGTACTTCAATGTCATGCTGGGAACTCAGCTCCTCTACAAGTTTGAGCGGCCCCAGTATGCTGAAATCCTGGCCGATCACCCCGATGCTCCCATGTCTCAAGTGTATGGAGCCCCTCACCTCCTGAGGTTATTTGGTGAGTAGCACCTCCGGGGACTGAAGAGTAGCAGCCACAAGTACCCAAACACTTCCTTTTGCCATCCTGAGTCTCAGGGGGTGTGAACTGCAGCCATTTAACGGGTCACTATGAAACCTCTGGTTTCATTCTTTCCTTGCTCCCTGTACCTAAAATGTCCAGAGCCATTCAGGGCTTTGGAGTGGAGATGGATTCCCAGCAGTCTTATTATTTTGAGTGAGCTTGTGTGTGTTGGAATAGATTCCTGGACTGCTTTTATATGCAGACTGCAAGGTTGTAGCCTGTGCTGAAATCCTCGTGAAGCTGTTGTTCATGACTAACAAGTGCTACTTCTTTTGACACAGTACGAATTGGTGCTATGCTTGCTTACACTCCTCTGGATGAGAAGAGTCTGGCTTTGCTCTTAAACTATCTGCATGACTTCTTAAAGTAAGTACTTGTACAAGCTTCCAGCAAGAAGGAAGTTGCTCAGTGAGCACAGGCTGGTGTGATGTGGCCTGTTTTCAGTGTATAGACCACATACGTAATCCTGGGCCTGCGTGCTGGGCCTTCACTCAGGATTTCAGCTCAGCTTTCTCAGGTTGCTGTACAGTGACCTGTTACGAGCGGTTTTCATTCCTCTCCAGTTACACTGAGGTTATTGCTGGTTAATGTGTGTTTATGTATCTCTTCGTCTGCACTCTCAAACTGTCCCAGCCTGTTACTCCTTTCAAAATAAACGCTTCACCGTTTATTTGTAGCTGCTGTAAAAGCAGATGACAATTACAGCAAACTGTTCAGTTACACAACAGTTACTCAACAGCAGTTGAGCAAATGGTAGAAGCTGATGAAGCTCACTGAGCTTATTTCTGGGGCAGACAGTGCCTGTCGCTTCGGTACCGTGTGGTGCTCCAGACCTGTTATATTTAGGATGAAAACTCCACCCTAAATATTGATGCAAGATTTAGTGTGAAATGTTTCTAAAACAAATAGTCAGAGACCTGCTTTCAGTCGGGTGATGGAGTGTTTCCTCGCTGCTCTCAGGGTCTGTGGGGTCAGTGTGCTGCTCAGTTCACCTGGAGGTGTTTCCTGAATGGGAGATTCTGAACTGGAATTAAAGCCGAGTTTAGCATCTGAGGTGTTGCGCTGTGTCCCACACATCTCTTCCACGCTGTTGGAACCTCACATCGTGCTTCTGCAACGTGTTCACTTGCGTACGAGGGGAGGGGGTGGTACAGCGCTGCTGAGCCATGTGCCAGCTCCTGGCACCAGTGCAGCCTTTTGCTTTTGCTGTCCTGGCAGATCCTGGTCAAATTCACTAAAGCCATAAACTTCCATGTGTGATTATGTCGTGGAGAGGAGAAGTGCTCTTGTGTCTCCATCCAAGGCTTTAGTTTCCCACTGACAGTGTTTGGAAGCATTGGCTTGTAAAAGAGCAGCAAAGCATTGAGCTGTTTTGCCAGTGAGCAGCAGCTTTTGCCTCTGTGTGACCAGCTGAGCCGTTGGAAGCTGTTGCAGAAACCCCTCGGTAGACAGGAGGTGGCTCTGCAGCAGAGCTGGACGTGGGCCAGCCTGAGCACAGGGCAAACCTGCCTGGGATAGCCCGGAGTCACGAGTAACTGTTGGCTTTTGGGTCGGTCTGAAGTGAGCACAAGTGCTCAGGAGCTTCACAGAAACGGGAAGCCAGTGACAGAACCCGAGTCATGGAATGGTTGGGGTTGGACAGGGCCTTAAAGGTGCGGTCGGTGAGAAGGAGTGGGCTCTCATGCTCTTCTGCTGCTGCCCCTCGGTTTGCTCTGGCTGGCCTTCGCTCCGCCGTTCAGGCTCCCTCTTTGTGCAGACTGGGCTTCGTGCTGCCCTAGTCCATGTCCCGCCCCCTTTGAGTACGAGCAGCAGTGAATTACCTCTTGGTGCAGCAGCTGGCTCACCTGGGACGGGAACTGTTGGATGCTGTTGACCGTAACCCCGCTGTGCTCACCAGGGCTGTTCACAGCTTGTTTGGCATTGAGGTTCTGGCAGGAGCTCTCAAGTCTTTGTTTTCCGCAGCTGACTCCTTGGTCAAAACCCCTTGGGTTTGTACTGTGCAAATGATGGTTTGTGGTCTCGGCACACCCCGGACGTGGTGCTGAGCAGCAGAGCCTTCAGGCAAGGAGATCGTTTCAGCTCTGTATTCTTTTCCATAGGTATTTGGCAAAGAACTCCTCTGCCCTCTTCAGTGCCAGTGACTATGAAGTGGCTCCTCCCGAGTACCACCGGAAGGCTGTATAATGCAGCAGTGACACCCGGGTCCCTGCCACTGCCCACTCCCACATCTCCTCCTTCACCCTCCTCTTGCACAAATTATGTAGACGTCAAGTGAATAAAGCTGTGTGTGTCAAATGGAGCTGGCCTGGGCAGGGTCTCGGCGCCTCTCGTCCCGAAGCTGGGAGTTAACGGGAGCTCCCTGGTGTTTCTGGCTCGCTGCTGGTGTGTGCCTCCGCGGAGCGTACGAAGGATGCGTTGTGAACCTCGTGGTGTGAGCTCTGCCGTGCTCGTAGGGCTGTGCTGACGGGAAGGTTTGTCCCACTAACCCAGACTCAGACCCATGGGGCTTTCGCCACCCTCCTGACCCGGTGCTGGTGCTATGGATTCATCTGACTTCAAACCCATTTACTTTCTCGGTGTTGGAAGTGAAATGTCTGGTCCATAAACGTGTGCTTTGATTTAGGTAGTTGAGGGACTGTGACTTTTTATATTCTAACAATAGAGAAATGAATTCCCATTGTAGTGTCTTGGAAACGTTGCTCTTTCACAGAAGCTGTTTTACAAACCTTCAAATAAACTTTTTTAATCTCAAATCTCAGACAGTTGTATTTGCATCCCTCAGCCCCTTCTGGCAGTGACCCATCGAGTGCCATCAGCGTATTGAGCATGGGAGAGAGCTCTGCAGTGCTACCCTGGAGATGCTGTTCTCATTCAGAGGCGCACCCGGCTCCAGTGAGTCCAGGGGGTTCTCTGGGATCACTCCATAGGCTGTAAGTAGTGCTCTGTTGGTTGCTTTCCCATTCCAATTCTATCTGTGTGGTGGCATCTCCAGTGGAAAGCCGGAGGCCTATGGAGGTCCCTGTGACTTGCACTGCTCAGGTTACCCGTCCAGTGGTGGTGTGGAGCTGTTACCATTCCCAGTACTCCCAATTCTCGTCTTGGCAACGCTGCAAGAAGAGCTGTGACAAAAGGAGGTGAAGAAATGGCCATAAGCAGCATGAACCGCTGCTGACACTGAGGGGCTGACAGCTGGTGGTGGGGTTTGGTACTGCCATGGGCAGGTTTGGGTTGCTTTTGGCTTGGACTCTGGTATCAGGCGTGTCACCCTCACCTCGGTGCTGTAGGCTCCCCGTGAGCTTACACACCTCTTCTGGGAAGGTCCCTAATGGCATCAGCTCTGAGTGCAGTGTGTGCCTCACCCTATTGTACGTCTGTCCTGTCTGCCTTTTGTTTCCCTTCCTTGTTTCCCTGGGCATTTCCTAAGGGAGCCTGGCTGTGCTGGGGCATCCTGACGGCCCTCTGTGTGTGGAGCCATCTCCTGTTCAGGTCTCCTCCTGCCCTTAGGCCTTATCGAGAGCCTCCTCTGCAAGGGCTCCTTTAGGTCAGGTTTCCAGGGCCTCCCCCCAGTTTGTGAGCTCTGCTGCTCACTCCGTCACTGAAGCCAATACCTTGGCCCCAGATGGAGGGAGCTCGCAGGGCCCAGTTCACTGCATCAGGTTTGCTCTGTGGCACATCCTTTCCTGGCAGGATTCTGGATCTGGGGCAGCCCTGGAAGTGGCTTCCTCTGTGGGTAGCAGGGCCCTGAGCTCCCCCTGCCCCTCTTGCCCAGAGCGCAGCGTGGTTTGGGAGCAAGGAAGGAGGGTTTTGGTCAGATCTATTAAAAGCGTTGCATGCCTCAGCTCTGCTCTGAGTCACTGCTATTTCCAGGCAACGGCCCAGGCTTTAATCACTGTTACTGCAGGAAACTGCGGTATCTGGGGAGCAAGAACCGCACCGCCGCAGGGCTGCGTTTTGGCTGCCGGAATTGGGGTGGTCCCAACGTTTGCTCAGCTTCCCTATGGAGAGGATGTGCCATGGGCTGGGGGTTGCCTGCTCCTGATGGCTCCTCCGGGAAGGGGGAGCTGCTCCCGACCTGCGGCGTTCGTTGTCCCCTCCCAGGCAGCGGTTTCAGGCTAAGCTCAGTTACAGCCCTGCTGAAGCACAGGCGGTTCTGGAGGTGAAGGGTTATAACATGGGCCTTGGAGCACGGGGTGCTTCCATCGCAATGGGTACAAGGGCCACACGTGGCCTGTCCCGGGGCTGTCGTGACCAGAGCACCGCAGGGACTCCTCTCCCTCCTCAGCCAAGTCCCTTTTGAGCTACCGATGGGAAAGAGTGAGTGGAGCTGTGCCAGAGCCTGGTTCGTGTATCCCCAGAGCTGGAATCACAGACTCGTGGCTTCTGCCCCCCTCTTGGTGCGCAGCGCCGAGTGATGGACCCGCAGGAGCTTCCCTGGCTCAGGCCCCTCCTGCTGCCGCGCAGTGGGAGATGGGTTTCTGGGAGGCCGCGGATGAGCGGTGGATACCAACGTACCCTCGGGGCGACCTGCGGCCCTGCGGGGGAAGGCAGCGCTGCGCAGCGGCTGCGTTTCAGCTGCGTGTGCTGCCCCATGCATTGCTTCAGCTTTTCCCTTCCTTTGCTCCGTTCTCGGGGCGATTTCCTGCACCGCAGGGTGCAGGGCACTGGGTGCATCCTCGCCTCCTTTTCCTGCTGCCGTTCAGACCCAGCCCGGCACGGGGTTTGTGTCAGGTGGGATCCGGATGCTGCTCCATCCTCAGGGCGAATTGCTCGCTGTGAGCTTGGCTCCGCTGGAGGGACAGGAGAGGGGAGGAGGTAGCGGAGGGCTCCCAGCGCTTCCCTCAGCTGGGCCGTGGCATCGCTGCAGGTGAGCGCGTTCCTGGTGCCCCGGGGGCTCCGGTGGGTGCTGGCACATCGCATGGTGGCACCACCCGCGGCTGTGCCCGTGTGGTGGAGCCGCCCCACGCGCGGGGTCTTGGATCGCCGCAGTAAAGGGCAGGATCCGGGCGCTGGCACTGCCGCTGCCTCCCTGGGGGTCAGGGGCCGGGATCAGCCTCTCTCCATGGAAATCGGATTGCTCCGGGGCAGGGAAGGAGCGGGGGGAGGGCCCTGGGGCTGCCAGAAACCACCTCCCCCTCGGATCCTCCGTTGGCTGCCGCTGGCGCTGCCAGGTTTCCATTTCCATGGCGCTCCCTTTCCCTTCTCCTCCCTCCTTGCCCAGCTCCGAGAGCCCGGAGACAGAGCCCGTGTGTACGGCGGAGCCGAGCTGCTCGCCGGGATGGTGGAGCGGGACAGGGTCCATCCCAACCCATTCGCCCTGCAGGGAGCCGGGGCGTGGGGAAGGGGCTGCCCTCCCTCTGCCCCACAGCAGCAGAGCTGCACTGGTGAACATGGACCGAGCTGAGGAAGTTCTGGCTCCCTTGAGAGCGAAATCAGACGATGCCTTAAAGCGCTGCGGTGGTGCCCTCAGAGCAGCCTTGGCTCGCTCTGGCCCCTGTGCTGCGCTGGTGTGGGCCCCGCTCCCAGGCTCTGCGCTGGCCCTGCTCCCGAGGCGGGATCAGGACCTGCTGGGGCCTTCCCCATCCCTCGCAGCACTGAGCCCTCGGGAGGCGCTTCCCTGCTGGTTCTTTCTCACCGCATCAGAAGCTCTTCCCTGTGATCCCTTCTGATGGGTCTCAGCCTCAGCTTAACCCGCGCAGCAGCTGCAGCCCCGCCTGCCACGGGTCGGGAGTCGCCATCTCATGGGCGTCAATTCACATTCGCTCTTTTATTCCCCTTTATGCATCGTTTTGCTCAAGAGGAGTCAAACACTGCTCTAAACCCAACATCCGCAGGGGGCTGAGGGTGCACAGAGCCCATCTCATGGGGCTGAGGGTGCACTGAGCCCATCTCATGGGGCTGAGGGTGCACTGAGCCCATCTCATGGGGCTGAGGGCACACTGAGCCCATCTCATGGGGGTGAGGGTGCACAGAGCCCATCTCATGGGACTGAGGGTGCACTGAGCCCATCTCATGGGGCTGAGGGCGCACAGAGCCCATCTCATGGGGGTGAGGGCGCACTGAGCCCATCTCATGGGGGTGAGGGTGCACTGAGCCCATCTCATGGGGCTGAGGGTGCACAGAGCCCATCTCATGGGGCTGAGGGCGCACAGAGCCCATCTCATGGGGGTGAGGGCGCACTGAGCCCATCTCATGGGGGTGAGGGTGCACTGAGCCCATCTCATGGGGGTGAGGGTGCACAGAGCCCATCTCATGGGACTGAGGGTGCACTGAGCCCATCTCATGGGGCTGAGGGTGCACTGAGCCCATCTCATGGGGCTGAGGGTGCACAGAGCCCATCTCATGGGGCTGAGGGTGCACAGAGCCCATCTCATGGGGCTGAGGGTGCACTGAGCCCATCTCATGGGGCTGAGGGCGCACTGAGCCCATCTCATGGGGGTGAGGGTGCACAGAGCCCATCTCATGGGGCTGAGGGCGCACAGAGCCCATCTCATGCCCCGCTCCCCAGGGCCCCTCTGCTTTCCAGCGCTCGCTCTCCTCCCGCAGCAGAGGTACTCCCTGTGCCGCCAGATGCGGTTTCAGGCGCCCGTGCTGGGTTTTCTCCTCCCGGCAGAATGAAGGATACGGAAACACCGTCTGTGATTCAGAACCGGGGGCTCACGGGGCGGGGGGGGATTTATTTTAGCGAGGGAAAGCCCAGGTACCGCCGCAATGATCCCGAACCGGTGCCTGAGCCGCTCCTCTGAGCGCCTGAGGAGGTGAAATCAGTGCTTCCGCCGCAGGAGCAGGGGAAACGGAGGGAGGAGGAGGCCGGTGCTGAAGCAGAGCGGGCGGCAGGACCCGGACCTTCTGTCTGGCAGCTGCGGTCCAGTTGTAACCCATGTCCTGCTTTGGGTAGGACGGGACCTCAGAGCTCCTCCAGCTCCAGGCCCTGCCGCGTGTGCCGTGTTTGTGCCACGCTGCCCAAACCCCGCGAGCAGGCAGCGCGGAGTGGAGCCATGGGGTGGCGAGGACGCGGCCCCCGCTGGCACCTCTCTGCCCTCATCCCGTTGAGGACCATGTCTGTAAACTGCCCTAATTTTGGCCGCCGTGGATCTGAAGCTCCCCGCACGCAGGAATGAGGGAGCGCGGGTGCAAAATTAGCGGCATTATTTATGGGCTGGCGGCTACCAGCGCTCCATCCATCGCTCTGCCCGCCCTGCTCCATGCCGACCGCCGTCCTCCCAGCCCAGGATTAGCCTGCCATCGAACTCTGCTTCTCTAGGGGGAGGTTTGTGGGGAAAGGATGCCATTCCTGCCCTCAGGAATTGACCCGTATTAGATCAGTTAAACATAGCAGCCTTTCACTCTCCATGGCCCTGGCTGGCAGGGCTGGGAGAGCACGCTCCATCAGTGATGGGACAAGTACAGACAGCGTGTTTCTAGTCACTGCCCCAGCTGGAGAGAATGTTATGTGAAATAACATGGAAATGTTCATCAGCATTAGCCGTAGTCCAAATTCCATTCGCAGGAATGGTAAATGTGCTGGGATTAGGGTGGCAACGGGCTCTTTTCCTGACGTTTGGGTCTTGTGCTCCAGGGTTCCCTTAAAACAGGAGTGATTTTCTTTCCCTCGTCAGTGCCAACAGCAGCATGTCAGGGTACAGAGCAGCTCGGAATCACGCAGGCAGCAGATACCTGCGGGGACGTGGACGCTGCCAGCGCACTGCCGGGGCTGCCGTGTGGTGCAGAGGTTTGCGGAAGGAAAGTGACCCTCACTTTGTATTAGGCTGTTCAGCCCTTGGTTTCAATGCCTTTCACTGCTTTGTCCTGACCCTCATCTACCAAGCCTTTGTAGTTAACGGGAGCAACTCGCGCTCCTCCGGTTACCGTTCGGCTCTAAGCGCGGGGGATGCGGCCGGGGAGCTGCCTGCTCAGAGCGCAATTTGACGCGGCAGAAGTCCTCCTGGATTCCTTACTGCAATGATTTACCTGTGCTTCGATTCCCCTCCACCAGCCATGCAAGGGGGAGCAGGAGCGGGGCTGCGCAGGGGGAGCAGGAGCGGGGCTGCGCAGGGGGAGCAGGAGCGGTGCTGTGCACGGGGAGCAGGAGCGGGGCTGCGCAGGGGGAGCAGGAGCGGGGCTGCGCAGGGGGAGCAGGAGCGGGGCTGTGCACGGGGAGCAGGAGCGGGGCTGTGCAGGGGGAGCAGGAGCGGGGCTGTGCACGGGGAGCAGGAGCGGGGCTGTGCAGGAGGAGCAGGAGCGGGGCTGTGCACGGGGAGCAGGAGCGGGGCTGCGCAGGGGGAGCAGGAGCGGGGCTGCGCAGGGGGAGCAGGAGCGGGGCTGCGCAGGGGGAGCAGGAGCGGGGCTGCGCACGGGGAGCAAAGGAGGACAGGGGCCGCTCCCTCGCCGGGGCCGCCGCTCAGCCCGCGCCTCCCGGGGAGCCCACGGGCCCGCTCTAATAGAGCCCGAGCGAGACGGGCGCAGCCGCCGTGCAGCGGGGCTGGAGTCCCCCGGCTGAACGAGCCCTGCGTTCAGGCGCCCTGAGCCCTGGAGAGCCCGCGGGGTGCCCGCCCTCAGCGGCCGGGGGAGCTGGAGGAGCTCTCGGCCCCCCAGACGGGGTCTGGTCCGTGCTTTAGTGCCCCTGCACGTGAAGGGCAGAGGAAAGGGCTCCTTTCCCGCGGCTCGCGGGTTCTTTGGGGGCTTTGCGCGCGGGTGTTATCCTTTGTCCTCCCCTTTGCAATGAGGAGACTGAGATCCCCCCACCCCCGAGCAGCTCAGGCCTCCGTTGCGCAGCTCCTGAACCCACCGGGCGGGTACTTCATTGCCCGGCGCTCTGTGTCCTGCGCGCTGCGGGAGGCACGGGCGCAGGGACGCTGTGGGCTGCCCGCATCCAGGGCTGCTCCGAGGCAGCAGCTCAGCTCCCGGATCTGAGCGCGGGTTGGTGCCCCGCACGAGCCACAGCTGCTCTCCAAAAGGCGGTCCCGCTCACAGGCATCTCACCCCCGTTACCGCCGGCCCGCGTGCGGGAGGAAGGTGCGTTCATACCGTGTGCAAAGAGCGCTGTGAAGCGCAGGAGCTGGGCAGTGCCCGTGCGAGGTGCCAGCCCCGTGCCAGCCCCACAGGGCACCCCAGGGACACCTTCCTGTGTCTGTGCGTCCCCTGCCACCATCTCCCCTTCTCCTGTGCCCCCCAGGCTGCCCCCGCTGTTGCTGTGGCAGGTTCTGCTGCTGCCTCAGCAGAAGGGAAGGATTCAAACCCTGGTTCCCGGCAGACCCGATCAGATAGAGGGCAAAGCGTGGCAGAGATAATGAAGCTGTTTGGCTGTGCAGTGTTGCTCTGGCTCCAGGAGATGCTGCTGCTTAGGATTGCTGTGGGAGACACCGTGGTTGCTATTATTACACTGCAGCTCCATGCCTGGATGCTTGCTAAGCTGAGACCCTGCTTGCTTTGCTCCTCATCAACCTAAAAATGAACCAAGGATCTCTCCTGTGCTGACAGAGGCTCCCAAGAGACACAGTGTGAGGCAGCTACTGAAGGTCAAGGGGCTCTGGTTTCACTGTTGATCCATTTGAGCTTAAACAAGGCTCTGAGCTGCTGATGGTCCAACCTGGGACATTATACTCCCAAGGGTCAGAAGCTCAGGAAGAGCTTTCCCTTTGCTATCGATTCCACCACTGAAGCTTTGGAAAGTGCTTTGGCGTTGCGTTGGAGCCCTGCTTTCCAGTGCAGCCAGCCAGTAAACCCAACCCAGCGGGGACGGAGCAAGATGTGCCGGTGACAAACAGCTGCCGCGTAGCCCCCCGCATGCAGAGCATCGTCCTCCTGCAGACCCATCTGCAGCTCTGCTCGTGTTCAGGTGGATTTGCACCCTCTGTGTTCCCTCAGAGATGCATTTTTCTCTCCCTTTTCCACTGCAAATGAACCAGTTGTTAAACCTGGAGCGGGGTCACTCCCTGCTGGCCTGTTCTATCAGGAGCATGAAGGCACTTTGGGGCTGGTTAAGTTCCGTTTGATCTCCACATTCCTTCAGGCTCCTTATCACTTCCCTTTATCCCTTCTATTTGTCTGTCCTCCCAGTTACCATATTTATGGTACAGCTTTATCTCTGGGACCAAACCAGTCCATTGCTTTGTCCCACTGTTGTTATTTCACTGGGTACCACCCTATAAGCACTGGACCAGGCATGGAGGTGCTGAGGTTCTCTCTGCCTCTGCTCGGAGCCAAGGCCAGGATGAAGCAGCCCCTGGTGCTCCCCATCAGCTCCCTGCAATGAGCCAGCCCACTGATGGGTGCTTGTCAGGGAGCATTTACAGGACGAGCTCAGGCTCTCCACGTTCCCAGATGCTCATTTCGTGGTTCTGCCTCCAGAGCCATTCCTGAAGTGCTCTGCTGACCCTCCAGGCTCTCTCCCTGCACAGTGTTTGCTGTTCCGCTCACTGCCATTCCTCAGGATACTGCAGCCTCTCGGAGCCCTGGACACAAGCTCCTGCTGCTGCTGCATTACTTGACGGAAGCTCCCACTGCTATTGCTGGTAAAGAGAAGCAGCAGCAAATCCCACCTGCGTTTGTGCCGCGGGCAGCCCTAATCTCATGGAGGCAATTTCCTGATGCATGTGTGAATGTGAGGAGTTTTTGGCATTGTCGCCTCACCCACTTCTGTTTCTAATTCTGTCCCCACAGCATTCACATCCTGGGGTACGACCACGGTGCGTGCTCCATGAGCCCAGGCACAGCTCTGGGGTGAGCACTGCGGTCTGTGTGACACACTGACTTGGAAACTCTGCTCCCTTACACTTTGGAATGTGCTGCTCAATTCATACAATCCATCAGGCAGAGGCTGGGGAGCACGGTGCTAAACACAGGTTTACTGCTGCCCCTCAGAGCTGCTGCCTCATCACAACCGCACTTCCCTGAAAGCATATTTGCTTTCCTGCAGCAGCAGGGGCGCTTCGGCAAGGCTTGGAGACCCAAGATAAGCTTTCTGGGTAAATCTTTCCTAGCGTTATTCCAAAGTCTTCCCCTTAAAATGGGAACCAGAGCCCCATGGAGTCACGAAATTAAACGAACCACTGTCCTGCAAACACGCGTGTGTGGGAAGAGCTGCTCTGCCTCAGCCCTCATCCACCACCTGCGCATCGCCCGCTCCTGCTGCCAGAGCAGCTCCCCTTCCTTTGGGGTGCCACCTTCCCTCGGGGTGTGTCATGACTCCATAGGACACGCTGTTCTGCTGGCTCTCTCGGGCAGCAGCCCTGGTTTCCACACCCACTTCTGCCCTGATGTACGGCTTTGGAAAGTCACATCCCACCTGTTCCCATTCCCATCGCTGCCCCCTTGGTTGCGTGCAGGCTGCTCTCCATAAGCGCCCTGCTGCGCCCGGGCCCTGCTCCGTGTGCCGGGCTGAGTGTTTCCGTGCCTGTTGGACGCTGTCTGAAATAGCCGCTGGTAACACCCGGGAGCAGCCAAGTTGGCAGCCGGGCTCCTGTCAGCCTTGGCTCCCAGGAGGTTGGCACACGCTTTGTTTTCCCCTCGGCTCGGCATCAGGCCAGGCTGGTTCAGGAGCACAGTGTGTAAACACTGGCTGCACCGAGGTTTCCATCTAAACGTGGTTCCTCCCTGCTCCCTTCCTCGGAACCCAGAGCAAGAGGGGTGAAAGGAGCAATGCGAAGGCTTGGGCGCTGGGTTGCTGTGGCTCTGTTGTTGGATGCTTCCCGCTCCTCGCCTGTGCGTACCAACGGCCGTGTCACTGGAGGGAGAGGTGTGCTGTGTCCAGTGGTGACCCTGGCCGTGGGACTGGGCTGGAGGACACCCTCGGAGAACAAGGCATCACTGTAACCATGCAGTAAAGGCTGTGACTCCTCATGGAGCAAAGGGACATAAAATTACATCTTCCTCCATGCATGTCTGGCGTGGAGATTAATTTACCTGCATGCTGGAGGCAGCAAGTGATGCAGGAAGCGGCTGGGTAGTTCAGTGTCCCAGGTAGGAACAGAAAGCGAGGAGCATGTTTCCCTTTCAGTCGTTGGGGTTTGAGTTCCGTGTCCTCTTGCAAAGTGATTGATCAGTGGAACGCCTGGGGAAGGGTGACACACTCAGACTGATCTGCTGCTCTGTCTGAGAACCAGAGCTGGCTCAGGCTTTTCTGGAGACAGCTGTTGGGCTGTTCGGAGGGTGCTCCCAGCCAGCTCCTGTACGGCTGCAGGGAAGAGCTGCTGGAGCAGGGACGGAGGTCCCGGAGCCACAGCCTCTATGGAAACCTGCTGCCCCGCTGTCTCCCAAGCTCAGAGTTGGTATCGCCCTGCTCTGTGGAGTGTGTGACCCCCTCGCTCAGGACTGGTTGTGACCCTGATTCAAATACCTCTTGAGCTCTGATGGCGGGTAAGAGACTTGCACGAGTGCTGCTCTTCTGATGAGCACAAACGCTGACTTTGGCACTGTGACTCTGAAAAGCCTCCACCATGGTGCAGCCATTCCTTCCTCCTGTCTCGTTGTACAGTTTGGCTCCAATTAGTTGTCTCGACTGCTGCATGCGCAGGCCAACGCTGCTGCTGCTTCAGAGGGACTTGCCAGAGATTAATTAGATCCCAGGCCTGTCAGAGGATGGGCCAGCAAACTGTGCGTGCCATTACCTCAGTGTTGATCGCAAACACTGCTGGAATAAGCACACCCCTTGTGCCGCTGCAAGGGCAGGTTGTCACAGAAATGAAACGTTAGAGCAGATGCAGCAGGTGACAGGGCTACATAAGCTGCTTGTTTAGATCGGGTTTAGCCATGGTTACTGAAAGGGCACTAAGTGTGTACCACAGTGTGCAGCCCAGCATGCGCTCAGCAGTGCTCAATCCACCCCCAGGGTGACTGACAGCACAGAGTGGCTGGGGTTGGAAGGGGCCTTAAAGCCCATCCAGCTCCAACCCCTGCCACGGGCAGGGACACCTTCCACTGGAGCAGGGTGCTCCAAGCCCCTGTGTCCAACCTGGCCTTCAACACTGCAGGGATGGGGCAGCCACAGCTTCTCTGGGCACCCTGTGCCAGCTGCCTCAGCACCCTCCTAGGGAAGAGCTTCTGCCTGAGAGCTCATCTCAGTCTCCCCTCTGGCAGGTTAAAGCCATTCCCCTTGGCCTGTCCCTGCAGCCCTTGTCAAAGCCCCTCTCCAGCTTTCCTGCAGCCCCCCTCTAGGTATTGGAAGACTGTTTTAAGGTCACCCCTGATGTGGGGAGACAGGGGAACAAATCTGCAGCAAGTCTCCAGATTTCCATTCAGTCTATTTGTCAGCACTGAGGTGACCTTATCTAACCACCCTCAGGTTGTGCTCTGCTGTTTGTGCCCGGGCGAAGCAGTCACAAGCCACAGCAGATCAGCCTGTATTGACTTGTCTCACAGGAGAGCTGGGAGAAAGTCTGTGCAGACAATGAGGTGGGAGAAGCCGAGAACCAGGAACAGAGTGACGGTGAGAGCGTACTGCAGAGCAAGTGAGGAATATCTAGCTAAGAGTCAGGAGGGGATGGGATGTGGAGAGGGGTGATGTAGTGGGAACTACACGCCAAGAACGTTAACAGCAGCAGCTTGAATTAATTTGGAGACCAAAGAGAGGAGTCCAGAGAAAAAGGCTGTAGTAGATGTGTCCAGAGCCAGGGACCAGTTCTGGTGCTGTGGCCAGGGGCAGAGCATGGACATCTGCGTGGACTGCAGGGCTATGGCCAGGCTTGGGCTGAGCGGTCCCAGGTGGGAGATGCAGCAGTGTGCTGTGGAGGCAGTGAGATGAGCTGGGATCCCTCCTGAATCTGCCTGACCTGGATGCCAGTCAAATGTGCAAGTCAGCCCCTAGTAATTTAACGTGAAACATCTTGTTCTTGCGCTGATACGTGCAGTGCTGGGGGTGGAGGATGGTGTTCAGATAGGGAGCTTGCTGCTTCAACAGGGGGGAAAACAGGGGAGGCTCCACTCTGGTTGCTCTACCCTGCACAAGGATAGGCCAGGGAGAAACATGGGGTGACTGGGACCAGCTTCACCCACCATCCACCCAGCAGGAGGAAGCTGGTTCCTGAGGTTGATGCCATTCTCTTCCCACAGCCTTCAAAGAGCAGAGACCAATGTGTGATTATCTGGGGACAGGGAATGGCTCTGGAATTGGGTGAGCACTCAGAGCTGCTATGGGCAGCTCCTTGCACTGACATTATAGCAAGGAGTCACTGCTTTCCCTTGTCCTGGAGTGACTCAGAAAGAGCTTCCCTTAAACAGTGGTGGAAGGACGAGAAAGCTCCATGCTGTTCTCCTGCTGAGAAAGCTCCCGAAAGCTCCTGAGAGCTTGGTCCTGAGAGCTCCTATTTTATAAAGCTGAAACTTTCAGTAATGGAACCTCATTTTTAACCTATCCACCTGCTTTCTGTGACAACTCTTTGGACAGCGGTTCTGATCTGAACATCTCAAACCAGTTCCTCTGCCCCAGGTTGGGCTGGTGCTGGGGCTCTGCGCTTGGATTCCTGAGTGGACACGATCACTGCTGGCTCATGTCTGTGCAGATCCTCACGCAAACACCCTTTGGAGGTGCTGTGGCTTGGCTGTGCTCTAGGAATTTGGTTTTCAGTTCGGCACCTTCAGCTAAAGGGAGCCCATTGCCAAGGGTGGAAAACAATGGGGGGATCCTGATGTCACCCGCTCCAAGCTGCTGCTGTAACTTTCCCCCCGTGTCACTCTGGTTTGCGCCAGGCAGGGCTGGATTCCTGTGTCAGCAGTGACACGGCGGCAGTGCCAGGCTGAGGTGCTGGAACTGGGCTCCAAGGGGCTGGCTGCATGGCAGGGGTGCTGAGCGGGGTCAGACCCTGCTCCGATGCTGCCTGTGAGTTTCCATCAGTCCTTGGCAGCATGGAGGCATCCCGGGGGGAATGGAGGTGGCTCCCGGAAGGAGTGAGGTTGCCCTTAAGCATGGCTCCGTAGGGAGAAGATCCCCGCACCCATTGCGTGGCGCTGAGAGCAGGAGCATCTGAAGAGTTCAACCCTGGATTTAATCCCTTTTAGGTGAGGCTAGGCTGGGGTTTGGATCCTATGGGATCCTATGGGATTTCAGTGTTTCCCAGTGACCCTGATGTGCACAGAATTACTCTGTGTGTTTAAAGACAGTTCTCTTTCCCTCAAAACAGGTGGGCCATGGGCAACCCCAGTGTTGGAGCACACGCCTTACCTGAATTGGTTAAAAAGCAGCGGCATTTACCATGAGCTCTGCCTGTATTAGATCCGCCGAATGGGTCAAACCCAGCAGCAGCAAGCAGGGCTCCAGAGCTCCAACACAACCCCTGGGCTGCGATTAAACAGCCCCAAACCCTGCATGACCCCAGAACTCCCCAGCGCCGGCTGCGGTGCGTGACAGAGCTCTGAGTGCCGTGCGGAACCGGAGATGCTCCACAGACCTGGGGCTGAGCAACGCTGCGAGCCGAGCAGCGAACTGCCACCCTCGGACATTCCTTGCGCAGCGGGGACTTCCTTGCACTGCTTTAAACGCTGCTTTCTGCTCCACTTGTGAATAAACGCCTCACTCTTAACAGGGAGCCCGTTTGCACGGCCCTGCTCCTGGCAAGCGTGCGCCGGGCTCCTGCCGCCGGCCCGGGGGCTCCGTCCTCCCTCCCTCGGCAGCCGGAGGACATCGGCTCCCCCCGGGGACGGGCACACACCGCGGGCAGCCCCTCACGGACCCCATGCTGGCACGGCAAGACCCTGAGAGGCAACCCCGGCCCAGAGCGCCGCCCCGCCCGCCGCGTGCCCCTGCCCCGCCCGCGGCGCGCCCCCTGCCGGGTGGGCGGTTCCGCACGGGGCAGCGCCGGCTCCGCCGCGCCGCTCGGGCCACACCCCCTCAGGAGGGCTGTCCAAGGAGGAAGTCCCTCCCCCTCGCTGTTCCGCCTCCTGATTGGACACCGTGCCCGCGCGGGCGGGCGGTGATTGGCTGTGGGGTCCCGGGTGGGAGGGACGAACGGATAGGGGTGCAGCGGCGGGCGGGGGCCGCCCCGTCCCGGCCGTGGCGGCGGCGGGTGCGCGTCGGGGCCGGTTCGCGGCCGCCCCCCCCACCCCGGGCCGCGCCATGAAGAGCCTCAAGTCCCGCCTGAAGAAGCACGAAGCGGTCATCGGGGGCAGCGCGGTGGGTGCCGGCGGGGGTGGCCCGGGGGCGGCGTGCGGGAGAGGTCCACCCCCGGGGGGCTGCGGGCCCGGGGCTCCTGTGGGGGGGGGACGGCGGCCGGGCCCTGTGGGGATGGAGCGGTGGGGCCGGGCCCCGCGGGCGTGTGCGGCTCCGGGGAGGGGGCTGCGCTGGGGCGGGGAGCTCGGAAGGGCCGCGGGGGCCTGAGGGGGGTCCCTGGGGTCCGAATGGAGCGAGCCCTGGGCAGGCGTGGAGCGGGGTCGCAGGGGTTGAGGAAGGGCGGGGAGCCCCGCGTGGGCTCTGTGGGGTGCGGGGGATGACCCAGCGCTGGTCCGGGGGAGGCGGCAGGCGAGCGTGCCCCAGCCTGGCCCCAGGCTCCTGCTCGGGAAACAAGCAAACCACGCTCCGGCTGCCGTCGGTTTTGCTGTCTGGCCCGGACAGACATTAACACCTTCCCCCCAGCCCGTAAGAGCCTTGGAGCCGCCGTGAGCTCCGGCTGGCAGCCTGACCTGGGGCTTGCCGAGATACGTGTGCATGGCATTGCCAGGAGCTCGTTCAACATCAGTGATTTCTGTGGCAATATCGGGTCCGTTCTCCCAGCGCCCAGGAGAAGGATTCGCTTAGGAAGCGGACGGAAAGCTCTCAGAGTGGTTGGTGACTTTACACGCTTGGGATTTGGGAGCATCCAGTCTAAAATTGGGTCTGGGGGAGTTGTAGCTCCTGGAAATGAGGTACTGTTGTGATGGTGCAGTTGGCTGTGCCTTGTTCTTGGTGCCTCCCAAAATTCAGGGCAGTATTAAGCAGCTTTAAATGGCTTTATTGGTTTTTTTTTTCACTTCATTCATCTCTGCCGATGGTCTCAGATGAGAGAGGTCTTTGTAACCGAAGGAAGCTGTACTCAGAAATAACTTTGTGTGGTAAATCATCTTTAATTGTGACCTCTCAGTAAATCTTTCCCTGGCAGTCTGCTGGGCCAGTTGCACTCCGAAGCTTACTGCTGTCTGCTAACCTTGCCGCTGGCTACATGGAGTAGCAGAAAAGGGCAGGTTAATATGATACACTGACTCTTATCAGTCCTCTCTTAATATATTAGCTATCTTTAAAATCCTCCTGTGCATTTGTCTTGGATCTGAAGCTATTACTTGAATATAATAGCTCATTTGAAAGATATGTAGCTACTCAGGCTCGTAAACTGCTGACCGAACCCCTCTGACAAGATGACAGCTCCTGTGGAAGCATCACTGTGCCCAGCACTTCCCTGTGCAGGGGAGTGATTCACAAGGCTGTTATGATAATTTGTACTGTGGAGGCCGGCGCTGGGTTATGTTATTCTTTAGTTGTCCTATACTTTAGAACTGTTTATTAGTTTAAAATAAGTTTACACTAATTAACTGTGGACAAACAGATCCTATTTGTGTTTGAGTAGGCATGGGGATCTTTTACTTCATAGGGGAAGGCTCAACAGGCTTTCCTTTCAAAGGAGGTTTGGGCTATCTTAATACATGTAAGAGCTGAAAGTATTTTAAAGAAATCTCTATTTCAGTGAGATCCTTTAAAACAGGTTTGTTCCCATGGTACACTTCCTCCCCCTCTTTATTACTTATTTTGGTTACATGATCACTCCTACTGGCTCATCAAACACCAACTTAGAACCTACTATATGGGAGGGAAAAGACTGGGTGGGTGTTAATAGTAAGGCCGAAGGGGGGATGATGGGGTGAAGCTGGGTCTGTGTTTGGAATTGCTGGGGAAGGAGGAGAAGTGGGTGGGAATCCTGCCAGGGAGAGCCACAGGGATCCTGCTGGAATCCAGTGTAAAAGAGTTCCCTGTTTGAGAAATTCATCCCTCCCTCCTGTCCCCACCCAGTGCTATTTCCTGGGGGGTGGAGAGAAACTTAGTCCCTTCACTGTGCCTCTGAACATTTTCCTCCAGGTTAAAGCAGTAGTTCTGTGTCCTCTGTCTTCCAGTAGGGATTTGTTGGACATGGCTTTGCCTGTCTTGTGGTGGAGAGGAGCCACGAAAAGCAGCAGAAAATCAAAGTGATAGTTATTACCAATTCCACAACTATCCAGAATGTTGTGTCTGAAAATGGAATGATCTGGTTTTGCCAACTCCAGCTGGCTGATGGGGCCTGGAAAATAATCTGCACAGCCTGTTCGGTATCTTCAGTGCTCTGAATAGTGAGAGAAGCGTTTGTCATTCGCAGTAGTGTGGGCTGGAAGCTTTAATATCAGATTCTGCGGGGCACAAAGCCTCTGGTCCTCATGTTGGATCAGAGGTGATGCCTCATGCACCAGTATTTGCAAGGTAGATTTTTACTTGAGGTGGTCCTGTTGGGGTGACTGTGGCAGTGTGTGCTGCTGCTGTTTCTGGGAGTCCAGACTACATGCTGAGTACGTGCAAAATCCTGCCCTGTGAGGGTGCTGAGGCGCTGGCACAGGGTGCCCAGAGAAGCTGTGGCTGCCCTATCCCTGGCAGTGTTCAAGGCCAGGTTGGACACAGGGGCTTGGAGCAAGCTGCTCCTGTGGAAGGATGTCTCCCTGCAGAAGCTTCTGGCTGGCTTGCTTGCTTGAGGATGCTGTTTGCTGTGAGATACAGGATTCCCGGCAGTGCTTTGAGGAGGTCTGAGGCTTGTGTCACTGAGCAGGTTGCATCCCTCTGGAGCTGTTTGCATCCTAAGGTAAAACATCAAAGGCAGAGCTGGTGCGAGCTCCACGCGTGCTTCCAAGATCAGCAGCGCTGCCTGGAGCACCTGCAGGTAATGAGAATGAGCAGTAAAACCATCCAAGAACTTCCATCAGTCCTTTCTCCTTTGGGAAAAGTGATGTTGGGTTCTGTTTTAATTAAGAGAAACTGAATATCATCTGTAATTAGCGAAAACCATTGTGTAAGAGACAAAGGTGGACATCTGAGCACTTGCCCTGGTATGAGGAGCTGTGGTTATTCATGTAATGGCTGAACAAGTTCTGGAGTTAAGTGACAGATGAACTTGTTTAAGGTTGTGCTGTGTTTCAGTGGTGACTTTTCCTCTGTGTAAGGAGTGAAACTCTGTGGGTTGACCCAATATGCAATTAAACAGCTTACTACTGCCCTGTCAGCAGCAGAGGGGAGGTACCACCTCCTGATTTGACCTGACTGTTTCACTAAGTGAATGGAAGAATGCTTGCTTGGGCCTGAATTGGCTCCTGAATCAGCAATGCTACAGTCTCTTTATGTACAGCAGAACAACTTCATTAACAATTATTTGTGTGATGTGGAGTACACATTACTTCATTCCTTCAGTTAGTGAAACACAGATGCTTGGTAACCTGGTTTTAACCAAAGATTCAAGGTTGCTTTTGTGTTGAGCTTCTTAAACAAAAGACATCTTGTGCTGCTGTTTGTAAACGAACTAGATTCCCATGGTATTTTGTCGTGCCTCTGCTCTGGGCAAAGGCAGTGGCTTCTGTCAGCCGCACCGATCACAGTGCTGTGATCCAGCAGGATTTTCCCAGCATCGCTGCTGTTGGCTGGAGCAGTGCTGTTCTTCCCTCCTCTGCCCCTGTGTCTGCTGAGGGCAGCCTCCCGTAACCGGATGATGCCATCTTCAGGCAATGTGGCCAAAATAAGTGCCGCTGTAATATTCAAATGGCAGGTACTAGGCTGACTCTGGTTACTCTTCAGAGTCTGTTTGGGTTCCAGGAAGCTTTACTAAGGCTCCTGGTAATGTGTGTGTTCCTTGGAAAAACAACTTTGAGATTCATTTGCACTTAAAGGGAATTAGGGCTTGTTTGTGTGATGTTTGTGGCCAATGCAAGGTCAGGCAAGGCAGTTTGTGGCTCAGCAGAAGCCTTATGCAGCAGCCTGTTTCCAGGTGCATTGTGATTCTCAGGCTCCTCTGACAAGGACATTTATCAATGCAGTTCACTTTGGAATGTAGCTATTAAAAACATTTTCAAACTGGGAGGTGCAGGAGTGCCTGTGTGCAGGTTCAGTGCCTTTAGTGGTTTGCAGGCATAGTTCTGCAGATAAGGCTGGCTATCTGGGTTGAGTTAATCTGACCTTTTGCTCGGATACAACTTCTGTAGTACTCTGTCAGTATTTAAACATTGATATTTATCAGCAAGCAAATGCTTATGGTATTGGAGGGTCTGGACTTGTCTCCATATTGTTATTACTGAATGGTGACCAGACAGGATCGAGTCAGGCTGTAATGTGGTATTCCCTTCCCCATGCATATGTGCTTGAGGCTGCTTCCTGCTCCAGGAATGGAACAGTCATGTTGTGTTTCATCCCCACTAACACTTTCTGCTCCTTTGTTATTAATAAATGGAAGTAGAATCAATCAGTCCCCACCGGGCAGCCTGTAATTTCAACCTAATGCCTGGCCTCGCTGCCGGAGGAAGGGCTGTGTGTGATCTGCTGCTTTCAATGCAGACAAAGGCAGCTGGACTCTGACCTGCTGCTGCTTTCTCCCTGCTTAAAGGGGAAATTCATCCCCCAGGCATACTCCAGTGTCAGGGGCATCGCTGGGCTGCAGCAGGACCTGGGCTCTGGGGCTTCCCTTGTTTTGCGGTGAAAGCTGTGATGCTCTTGTTGCTGTAAAAGGGTGCAATGTTCTTTGGTGCGTGCAAGTCTGGCCCCAGTTACCTTAAGATGTACTTAACAGCCTGTCTTAAGAGCAGCTGCAAAGCCACTGGTTTGTCTCCAGAGCACGTAACTAGTTCTGATCGGTTTTATTAATGTCCAAGCTGATCTGTGTCTCAGGGCTGAGAGCTTGGGATGTTTTATCAGGAGGGGCACCTGAGTTCTGTGCTGGCAACGAGACATGAGGCAGTTGTTCAAAGCAAACCAGAAAATCCTTCCAGTCGTTTTGGCAGGTTTTGCCTCCTTCAGGAGCTGTGTGTGGAGCTCTTTGACACTTCTGCTGCAGCGCACATGCTGTCGGCGTTGGTGCTGGTGGTTCTTCCTCCTAACTTTGTGGAAAAAGCAACACTGGTTTTGCTGTTCAGTACATGTTACTCCTTGTAGATAGAAATGTGTTCTTTGACACTGCTTTGGAGCCTTAGGACTGTTTGACATGTCACAGAGAGCTGAAGAAGATTTGAATGCTCTCTTGCTCCTTAGCATATCCCTTCAAGAGCAAATTACTAACTTGTACTAGGGAGGGTAAGAACAGGGTGAAGTCAGCAGTGTTTCAGGTTATAGAGGGTTACTGTTTGTTTTGCTTCAGTCTGTTAGGAGTAAATCACCTGGATTAATTACAGGCTACAGTTACATTTAAAGCAGCGCACTTAGGAAGGCTGATAGTTTTGATTGTTTTGAGCCTTGCCTGCTCTGTAGTGTTCAGTGACTTTTCCATGATGGAGAAATGGCAGTAAATGAGGTGGTAACACAATGTGCTGCCTGTGGGTGAAACAAGAGCCCTGTGCTTGCTCTGTTTTCCCTTATTCAGGCTAAACAGAGCATCTTACTGTGCACTTTTAAGCTCAATGCATTTGTGTGTGAGTACGGACCCATCCTGATGAGAGATGTTTATGAAATATGAAATGCCGTTCTTTCCCCAACTGAGCTAATCATTCCCCAGACCTGGAGTGTGCAGGGCTTGTCTAGGCAGCTGCTGATAAGCCCAAGTCTGTAAGATAGACGGATGTTTGCTGATGTGTGTCTGTACCATGGGGGAAGCTGCATGTGGGGAGTATCTGTACAGGAACAGATCCATTAGTGTAACTTAGCCTTTCCTTCTGTCAGCCTGTGCACGTTTTAACTAAATCAAACCACTTCAAAAGCAACTGTCACAGGGTGGGTCTCTTCTGACCTTGGTTTGAGTGCAAATGTACCCTGACCTCTGTGGAAAGAGCAGGAAAACAAAAGCATGGGGGTGGAGAGATGTGCCGGGTCTGCCCTTATCCTGCTCACCTTGCTGGGTGACACAGCCACGCTTGCCGAGTCGCTCTCCCTTGCCAGCGAGTGTCTTTCTCTGTGGGAAAACTGCATGGGACCTGACCTGGGAGACAATATCTTGGGATAAAGATGGGCCTAAAATTAATAATCCTGTCTCTTCTCTGTCAAGGATGATTCTATCTAATGGTCTTCACTGAGTTCAGAAACTGCAGCTTTCATGGTTGAAGGGACCTCAAGGATCATCTGGGTCAGCCTTGCTAGGCAAAGCATGCCCTAGACTGGATGTCCCACCTGAGCCTTAACAGTGTCCAGTGGTGGGGAGTCACCACTTCTCTTGGGAGATTATTCCAGTGGCTGGTCGTTCTCAGTGGGAAAACTTTTCCTCTTGTGTCAGTTGGAATCTCTCCAGGAATAACTTGTGCTCGTCGCCTCTGGTCTTTTCCATGTGACCCTTTGTAGAACAGGAGTCTTCTTTGTAGCCATCCTTCAAAATGCTGGAACACGGTGATAAGAGCTCCCTGACCCTCCTCAGTTTTAGAACTGTTTCCATAAATTATGGTGTTACTGCTGTTGCCTGGGGAGCTGTTAGGACCATTCATTAGTGAGCACTTGCTGTGGGTGGTGATGGCAAGCGCATTACCAGGGCTCTTTGCTCCCAGTGATTTATGCGCTTATGTCACCCGCTAATGGCATTAGAGGAGGATGTGTCCTGCTGGGGTTTGTTAATAGGATTATGTGCTGGGCAGCAGCACCCAGGAGCTGTGCTCACTTTCACAGGTTCATGTCAGCTTCCAGGCTGAAAGGCTTAAGAACGGCTTTGAATTCAGCTGGTGTTTCTGCAGCGAGGTGGGTGACTGCTGAAGATTGGCCGTGCTCTATTTAAAGCAGCTGTTTGTGTAGTTACTGTTGCGGCTATGTGGGCAAAAGTGTGGGGAGACTCTGAATGAGCAATTCCAGCCCAGGCGGATGCTTCTGAGCAATACTGTTTCAACAGCAAGTTAACTGTCACAGTGTTTTTCACTGCAGCACCAAGACCTGTGTTTCTTGTGCCCCGGCCCTCTGCTGTCTTTTTAAGGTGCATGGAGTGTATTCTCAGATGGGAGTTGCAACTTGCTGATTGTGCTCAGACTGATGGCTGGAAGTATCTCCACTTGGTGGCCTGAGGAGTCTTGGGAGTTCCTTTCTGGCTGCTGGGATTTCACTCTGGAGATCATTTGGGTTTAGAAAACCTTGGCAGGAGAGCTGCTGGGATTAAAGGGTGTTGGGGATTGCTTTCCAGAGGCCTTCAGGTTGGGGTCCTCATTTGCCTGTCCTGTTTGGGCCCCCATAACCCCAGTATTCTCTCCTCTCGTGTCTTGGGATCGCTACTGAAGCGCTGTCCTTGCTCTGAGTTCTTTGTGGGGAACACCAGGATCGTGGTGTCTGTGCAGTAAAACTCTGCACACTTCAGGACATGACCTGCTCCTCTTTTGGTTGAGAGGGAGAAGATGCCTGGTAATGTCAAGCTCAGATTCCCTAAGTATGCCGCTATGCTTAGTGGTAAATAGATATCCTATAACCATAATAAACTTCAAACATTAATGCCACTTCTCTGGTTGTCAGCAGTGTACAAATGTGTATTTTCTGTAGCCTGTCAGAGCTACTCTTGCTGGCAGCACCCCGTGGTTTTTGCTGCCAGCCCTGGTGAGTCCTTTCACTGCTGTTGGTAGCACTAGAACATCTTGCTCAGGGAGAGCAATTAGTCTCGGTACCAAACATGCCCTGAGTGTAAATACCTCTGTTGGCTGTCACTAGTGCTCTCACTGCTCTCATCTTTAAATACTTGTAATGATGGATGAGGAGCAGACTTGTTTTCGAAGGTTGTAATTTAAAGAGTGTCCTATAAATGTTGAGTCTGAACTCTGCTGTACACTCAATAAACAACTGAGAGTGGTGTTTATCTGCTGCCTGAACTGGCGCTGGTAGAGAGTGTTGCTATGGACAGGGTAGGGGGGTGTAGTAATAGTAATGTGATGTGGTGGTCCAAAGATAACTGCAAGGTGAGAACTACAGGTAGGTCAAGTAGCTTGACTTCTGATCTGCTAACTACCTGGTAAGATAAGGGGTTTCAGGTTCAGAGAACAGACGTAGATAATGGTTCATGCAACGTTTAGTAAAGCTGTACAGTTCTTTACTAAAGGGTGCTGAGGATGCTAAAAGCTGGCTTGGACTTGAAAAACTGGATAATAAAGCGATTCATTCAGAAATACGAAGCATGTAGGTAGATTCCCTCCAGCCCAGGAAGCTTAAATCATTTGTTGAAAGTGAGGAGAGCACTGGGAGAAGCATGTTCAGTTGATGTGCATGTTCAGTTGATGTTCTCTCTGAGCATGCTGGTGTGAATGTGTCTCTGCATTGCTCCCGAAGGCGCTGCAGTCCCAGATGGATGCACAGAGTGCGTGCAGACACCCAGAGTATCTGCTTCATACACAGCCCTCAAACTGAGAGCACACCAGGTACAAGCTGATAGGAACAAGCATTGCTTTTGCGCTGAGCAGCATGGTGCAGATGGGGTGCTCCCTTATCACTGGAGACATGAAGCTGGGAAGAATTCCCATCAGGCTGAGCTTGGGAAAAAGGTGCTCCATGTTAACACCAAGTGGGCCATATTGGCCTTAGTTAAGCCTGTGGTGTGTCTGTCAATTCAGCACTTTGAGATCTGCACTGCTCATGTGTCTGGTGATAATCTAAATCCATAAAGGGGCTGCGAGAAGCTGGAGAGGGGTTTTGGGCAAGGGCCTGTAGGGACAGGCCAAGGGGAATGACTTTAACCTGCCAGAGGGGAGACTGAGATGAGCTCTTGGGCAGAAGCTCTTCCCTGGGAGGGTGCTGAGGCGCTGTCAGGGGGTGCCCAGAGGAGCTGTGGCTGCCCCATCCCTGGCAGTGTTGAAGGCCAGGTTGGACACAGGGGCTTGAAGCAAGCTGCTCCAGTGGAAGGTGTCCCTGCCTGTGGCAGGAGTTGGAGCTGGAGGAGCTTTGAGGTCCCTTCCAACCCAAACCAGGCTGGGATTGCGTTCCTCAGACAGAGCGAGTTTGTGCAAATAGGAATGAATGATTTAAAAACCCTTCCCTGAGAAGATCCATTTATTGGGTCACTTCCAGTCTCGTGTGTGTGGTTTCCCTGGCTGTGCACCATGTTTCTCTTCTGCAGACTAAACAGCGGGTTGCTTGTCACGCTGACCTGGTCCTCAAAATATTGCGCTGGGGAGACCTCAATTTGAATTTCAAACTTGTGAAAGCAGGCTCTGCATCCTCCTCCTGTTAATCATTATGCTGTCTCGTGAATGTTTTCACAGCCTCTGCGGCTCCTCTCATGGAACATGTTGGGAGACAGGCTGGCAGCAGCAGTAAACTGAAACCGGGTTCTATTCGGATGGGTTTCAGTGCTGGAAAAGGAGAATTTCTTTTAAAGCAAAGGCATGTGTGTTTTCTAATTTAAAATCGGTTACATTTCTGTCAAAATAGGCTCATGCATTCCATCTGCTCTGCATTGTAACTGTCTGCAGTCTGATCCTGAGTCTGGTCTCGGCTTTGTGTGCGGTGGAATAGGAAAAAATTACTCCTGCGAGTATTTCAGTCCTCCTGTGTTATTAGTGGTGCTAAGCATGACCTTGGTTAATGTCAGTGGATGCCTAATTTGACTAACGTGTTTGTTATTTTAGAGTGAGTGTTTGCATGTCTGCAGATCATAACAACACTGTAGTACAGTTTCCTGCGTGCTTGTCTCGTTAGTTAACATGAAATCTCAATGCGTTACTCAGGGCATGAGCACGCGGGGAATGTATTAATAGCGATTGCTTTCTATCGCTCGGCTATCAAGTACTGAGCTATCAGAAATAGATCTGGGCTGATGAGACTGTCTACGTATTGTTTACAAGATATTTTGGATCTGGGCAACATTTACTTGTGAGTCTGAGTCACTTGAGCAGTCTGTCGCAACGCAGAAACTGAGGGAGGCTCTGCCAGGGTCCTGGAGCAGGCAGCTGGACCACAGAGGGCTCCACCAGCCCCTCGCCCCGCTTTCCCCAAGAGTTATGAAGTCTGAAGATGACCCTGAGGATGGGGAAAACTTACGTGGGGATCCAAGTGAAGTGAAGGATGGAGCAAGATGAATTCAGGGCAGTGGAGAGAGCACGTTTCTCAAAGCAGCCTGCTTGAACTGTGCCTCGGTGCTTTGTGAGCTGCCCTGGGTTGTAACTTGATGCGAGATAAACTGATTGCCCCTGGCAGCGGGACGCTGCGGGTTTGATGATGACTTGTTGGTTTTCTTGTGCAGCTAAAGACACAGTAGGTATCCTGGGTTTCACATCAGTGGCGGTAGTTTGCAGCTGCGCAATGCGAAAGCTTGAGTTTTGTAACTGACTGACAGTTTCTTTTTAATTAATGTGGTATTTGTGTCTTTAACCACTTGTCCTGTGCGGAATTTTCCTTAAATGGGAAATGTTTTGGTGAGAGTATTTGATTTAGTACATCATAAGAAATGGTACAATTCACTTAAATGTTCCAACCAAAGGCGGTGGGGGGGGGGGGGAACATTAAGATGATGATTTATTTAAATACTGTTCTTTGTCTGAAGATTCATGAAATGGGATCAAGGAATGGCTGGTGAAGGGTTTTCTACAGATCTGTGCGAGTTTTTGCTAGCAGGTGTAAGCTGTAAGTGTGGAATGTGGCGATCTAAACCCAGTAGCAAACATGCAGGATGTGATCCCTTCCCTCCAAGGACGTGGCATGTGTCGCATGCAAAAGAATTCAGAGGTGCAGAGCCTGGTGCTCGGTATGTGCAGTTCCTAAGGTATTTAACATAAAACCTAAACCTTGCCCAAGAAGGCAGCTCAGCGGAGGAGGCTTTGGTGGAGGCCCCAGGGAATGCTGCTTCCCTGGCACCGTGTGTGAGCAGTAACATCACGGGTACGATGCTGCATTACATTGAGCAGCCTGGCTTGGCTTTTAACCTAATCATGTTTTCACTGATTGACAGATGGGTTCTGTACTTCGCTGGATAACACTGGGGCTTGTAATTACGTTAGTTGTCTATTTTTACTGCTTCAGGTCACTTTTAGCACGTATTGTACTGAATTAGTGATTGCTTTGGCTTCATGATTAGTGTAATCTTTATTTATCATAAGGATGGGAAATAGGGATAATGATGGTTACAGCTCTGTTATATGAATCATTCTAGAGGCTGGTAATGGGGTTTTGGTGCTCCTCTTTTCTGTATCTCCTAGCAAAGCCTGGCTCTGGTGCAAGGTGGGACCTTGCACAGCTCTGGGCTCTGTCCACTTGGCATTGGCACTGTTCTTTGTGGATCTTCCAGACTATGTTGTTATTAACATAATAATGTTAAATCCTGTAAGATGTTGGTCTTTTCTGGGAAGAAAGTCTTAAGGGGAAGATAGGTCTGTCTTGATGGAATGTCACTATTTTTTTTTTAAACATAAAAATTATACAGCTTTGGGGATATTTTAATGTATTCTTGTTTTCATATGATGACTGTGAAGGCTTTTGAATAGTGGGTTTGGAGCTTCAAGGAGTCAGAGGAGGGTGTTACGATGAACCCAGCATGAAGGATACAGAGTTGATGGGCTGCTTTCTCACTGCAAGGAACAGAAGTGTCTTCAGCTCCTCTTTGGCTGCTGTATTTTGGAAAGGATTAGGTTTATCAGTTTTAATGTTCTTTGTTCAGTGAGGTGTGGAACTTCTGATCCACAGTGATAAGTAACTTCATGCACCTGCAAGCTGCCTGTGTCTCACTGTTACCAGTAAGTTCTTTTGCTGTGTGGAGTTCTATTTGAATAGAATATTCCTTCATAAGCCTTTTTCTTCTGTTAAAAGCTTCTTGACTGTCAGGTCATCGGTGTCCAGCTTGGCTGTGAGGTTTCTGTCACAGAACAGAATCTCCTGAGAGAGTGCAAAGCCATTCAGAAAGGGGGTTTAGCAACGAGGTGAAGCAGCTCCATGTTTTGGGGTGGGATGCTTGGCCTGGGGCTTGAATCTCTACATTAGAAGTAAACAAGTAGAAAGTGGGGGGTGAGGAATGTCTGAGGCTGGATGTGCAGTGGTCTATTTATAACTGACTTGTGCTTCCTTTGCACTCTACACTGGTTTGGTAATTGCAGGCAATTTAAAGCTATGAACTTTGAGTTTCTTTCTTCTACAGCTCAATTGATGTTCATCTCTTGAACAGCACACTTTGGTAAATTTTGCCCAGTGGAACAGTCTGACACAGTCAGGAAAAGCTGTGTCCTGTCATGTGTTTTTAGCACCTCCATTTGATGTTTAACATCTAAAACCTGCTTGGGATGTAATGGAGCTGGTTCAGATCTACTTTTAAGACTGGCCAAATTCAGTGAGTTGTTAGTAAGTACATTTCTGTGCTGATGCTATGTGCATACCTATGATGACTGGCAGCATTTCAGCATTCAGCTTTGTGCTGTGCAGGGTTGGGGTCTGGTCTGGTATCAGATCTGAGGCACGTGAAGCACAAGGGGGTGAAAGGATGCTTTTCCTGGCAGCATCCTGTGGGTCTGTGGGGTGGGAAGCAGCAGCAGACTGCACCCTGTGAGTGGATGGAAGCATGTGCTGAGAAGCAGCAGGAAGCAGGATGGGTGAATGAGCAAGGTGAAAACTGGGCTCCGGCTTTTGCTTTTCGTTGGTTTTAGTTAGGTGTTGGACATGAAAAGCAGTGGGACTTCAGTAAAGCTGGAGGCTCAGCTGTTCTTGATAAATCTGAGCAAGTTTAGGGGGCTAAATTTAGTACATATTCCATGTCTTGCTGAATCCATGAAACCAGTCTGCTGTTGATTGAGCATTTCATAATGTCCCGTTTAAGTATCATACCAAGCTCACCTGTTGAGTTCTCCGTGGTTCCTCACTATATAAGGGTTGACAGGGGAAAAACTGTAGCAGCTGTGATTTATCTGCCCACTTCCTCGTGAAATCACTTGTAATGAACGCTGAAAAGCTGAGGCTGAAGATGCCTGCTTGCATTGAAAGCTGTTAGCAGTACTATTTTGGGCTCTGTTACTTGCAGTTACTGACTTATCTGTTCCTTTGTGCTGCATCTTGTTTATTAATTTGTAGACTTTGAGGCATGTGCAGATATTTAATATATGGGAGTGAAACATTTGATTGTCTTATTTAGACTCTTGCAAGTCAAGTAACTGACAATAAGGATGAGCAGGAAACCCTCCTGTTTTCAGTCAGTTAATGGAGTTAATTGCCTTGCTGATGTGAGAGCAGTTGATGTGCCTTCCCTGCAGGGCATGAGACAAAGAGGAGACAGCTTGTCAAATCTATAGCTGCTGCAGAGAAAAGGAGGGGGAGTTATTAATGTGCAGAGTGGAGAGATTAAACAGTGATCACTAGGCATTAGGAAAGATGTTCTCTGCCACAGCCAATGAAGGACTGAAGTGCAGGTCTCCTTGGGCACTGCCCTTCCTTCGGTGGAGCTCTTGAGAGGTAGTGGAGCACCAGGCTGTAGGTGATGTTGTGTGGGGCTCCCTCTCTGCATGACTTCTGAAGTCCCTTCTAGCCCCAATGTGGGGTTCTTGAGATACTGCAAGTTGCTCTTCTCTGAATTGTGCGCATGTACAAGTGCACATGGTAGTCCTTCTTGTGATGTGTGAAGTCCTTAGTTCTTTACTGCAGCATGTATAGGAGGATGTATTTTGTGATCAGAATGGAAGTATCCATGATGAGAGGAGAGAAAGTAAAGATGCAGTGACAAGATGGCTGTCCAGACAGTTTTTGTGTGGCACACAGAGGGGCTAGAAGGAGATGGCTGAAGACAGCCTAATATGAGAAACCATCTCAAATCATTCATCTTGGAATGAGGGTAGGGAACAGCAGTGTGTGGCTTTAGTTTTAGACCTACTAGACCCAGCAAAGGAGGAGGAAAACGGAAGAGGTTTGATCCTCAAGGTCTCCTTTAGGACCAAAGCAGCTTAACCAGACAGTCTTGGAACACTACATGCAATGCCAACAACCTGATTGAAATGCTACAGTGACATTGTACATAAATAGCTCTAAACATCTTTAACAGGTACAACTCTAATTGCAAACAAAAGTATTTTTTGAGTATTCCCCCAATTGCATTAGATCCAGCCTTTCACTGAAATCCTTTAGTAGATCAATAGTGTACCATAAGCTCACTTGCTTTTCTGTTCTCTTACACAGCTGAACACAGACTGGAACAAATATGATGACAGGTTAATGAAAGCAGCCGAAAGGGGAGATGTGGAAAAGGTTTCATCAATCCTGGCCAAAAAAGGAGTCAGTCCCACCAAACTGGATGTGGAAGGGAGATCTGCGTAAGTAACTCCCAGTGCTCCAATAATGGTGCTGGGAAGCCACTGAAGGCCATTCAATTCCTAAATCTTGCTGCTGCCCTAAAACCTCTTCTTTTAATACGTAAATCTGTGTAGTTCATCATGTTAGATTAGAATCTCATCCAGATTGGAATACCAGGTAACCAGAATGTGAAATTCTCATTAACAATCTTCACTTCAGCAAGAAGATGAGTATTTAAATACTTGCTCTTGCCAGATTTGAATATTAAAGGGACATGGAAGGCGTATTGGGTTTTTTTTCTGGGTCTCTGATTCAATGGTTACTTCTCAGGAAAGCTGCCTTGTTCCTTGAACTAGTATCTGCAAGGCTCTTGGCTGGATTTGGATGCTGTCCAGAGCTGGGTTTGTACTGTGTAATGGTTTCAGCATACAGACTTTTCAGTAACCAGACTTTTCTGGTTAATATTGACATTTTTGTGTATAAACCAGATGGGTTTCAGCAAGGTATTTTCTGCTTGCAGATTCCATGTTGTAGCATCAAAGGGAAACCTGGATTGCTTGAACACTATCCTTATTCATGGAGTTGATATCACAGCCACAGATGCTGCAGGTAAGCTTCCTTATGCATCCCAGTGCAGCTTGCAATGGTTCTTGGCTTGGTTTTCGTTTTGGAGTAGAATTAAGCTGAGCTTTGGGATAGAGTTTTTCCTCCTTTCTGTAGCAATAATAGTGATTTCTTGCTGAACTTTGAGGAAACTAATGTCCTGTAAGCTATTGAGCTTTGCTGCATTCATGAGCTTTGGGTTTGTGCTGCTCTAGATACGTTCTCCCCCAGACTCACTCGTGAGATGAGCATTTCTGCTTCAGAATCGCAGTATATGAACAGTTCTACATGAATTTGTGTTCATTTAAATACTAAGTGTATTTCACTGAGCCTTGTGAAGTGCTGCGCACATCGCACATCGAGGATTAGAGCTAAATGATGCGGTAGGTGTTTGAGCACCCATGCTGAGCCCTCCAAAATCCAAAGCCTGGCTGTGCTGCATCCCTTTGGGATTTGCATGTGTGGTATTTATCGGAGTTTATGCAAAGGTCTTGGAGAAGAGGTAATTAAAAAGGTGCTAATTTTGCCTTGGATTATTTAACATGGCCAATGAATATTCTCCTGTTTTGAGCTCCAATAGCTTAACCCAGCCTTCTCCTTTGATATGACAGATCAGCTTTGTAAATACTTATGTGGAGTCATTTACAGTACTTTGGGGTTAATTTCGTTATAGAACTTGACTCCTTGGTTGCAGTTTCTCTAAAGCAAGGGAAGACTGTAAAAAAGGAAGTAAATACAGGAGAGATGACTTGGCCATAGCACTGACAGAACTGAAGGGAGGCACAGGGACTGTTATAGCTGAAATGGTAATGCTTTAGTGAAGTACAGATAAACGTCTTGTGAGTGATTGTCACAAGGTTAGTAAGAGACTTCTGAGAAGCAGCACAGGCATGTTGAACTTGTGTGTGGTGTTTCTAAATGCATGTTAACATAGATCGCGAGTTGATGTTGATTTCTCTTTTTAGGTAGAAATGCACTGCACCTCGCTGCAAAATACGGACACGCTTTATGTTTGCAGAAGCTGTTGCAGGTACTGGAAATACAGCTTGTCTGTTTTTATTCTTGAGAGGGGGGAAAAGTGCTCTTCATACACTTCATTAATGAAACAATACTGGGGGGTTGTCTTAGGTTTGTGTGATATTTATGTTTATCTTCATTTATTCCTGGTCAGTTTGTGCTCGTTTGAATCTTCAGCTTTTGGTGTGTTCTTCTCACCTTGTGTTTGTATGATGCGTATCTCTGTGCAGATCGAACTGGCACACTTTCTGTGGAATGCCAGAACTAGTAGTGATGTTGGTAGTGAAGGAGTCATGATGAGTAGTGGAGAGTCTTAAGCCAGAGATTTTGAAACATAGCACATCCAAAAGTGTTTGGGAGAAGTCCATGTGGGATTGTGCATTTTCTTTGCATGGTCTTAATTTACTCCTACAACTCTTGATCAATGTGTTGAGAGCACTGAAGTGTGTGTACCCGTAGCTTTTTCTTTCATGTATGTCACTGTATTTGTAAACTACCATCGCGTTTTCTTCAATCACTCTTTAATGCTTTAAGTCAAACCTGAAAACATTTAATGTTTTGGAAGTGTGGTCTGAATCCTAATGGATAACTGGGGTTGCTTATTTTAACAGTACAACTGTCCAACAGAGAATGTGGATCTTCAAGGAAGAACTGCTCTGCATGATGCAGGTAAAAGGTCTTGCTTTCCTGGTAACAGTAGTATGAAATCTAGATTGAACGAAGGGATTAATTTTCAGATGGGTCAGGTTCTTATCTTGTAGTTGTTGTTACTGTAGTAGGAGAAAATGTTTTATGCTGTCATTTTATTTGTCCTCAATAGCAGCCTGTTAATGGTCTTAACAGGTTGTAGATCTGAGTCTCTTCTGGTGCCCATGAATTGTCTAGTAAAAGCTTAAGCAAGTATCCTGAGCAGTGTTATAGAGCACTGATGTTAGTAGGCTGAGATACCTCTACTCTGCGTTCTCACTGTGCTGTGCAGAGTCTTGAACAGTCATGTTTGGTTTCTTTAACATGCTTTTGAGATGGCTGTGAGAGAGCCAAATTATAGAGCCTTATCATGCCTTAAGTTGGTTGCATGAATTTTTGTGAAGCAGATACACCCAAAGAGGTGTTAGGGGTTCCACAAAGGCTGTTTTCAGCAATGTAACCTGCTCTTTTCCTCTTGAAAGCTATGTCAGACTGTTCCTCAAGCATACAACTACTGTGTGATCATGGAGCCTCAGTGAATTCAAAAGATGGAGTAAGTTGTTGCAAATAAATGTTGCGGTCTCCTGCACAAACCCTATTGGAGTCCTTGTGCTTTCCCTGCTTTCCTTCCTTCCCTTATTTCTTTTGCCTTTCCTCCCTTCAGGATGGGAGGACGCCGCTAGTGCTGGCCACTCAGATGTGTCGTCCCACCGTTTGTCAGCTTCTGCTGGATAGAGGAGCAGATGTTAATGCCAGGGACAAACAGAACAGGTAATGCATGCAGGGGCTTGGCAGAGTGCCTGCTGATATTTAAAGGGTAATAAAAAGCTGTCACTTGGCTTTCAGGCTACAGAATAAATATGCTAAATTCCATGGAAAAGAACTTGGGATTCAGTTCAGAAGTACATGGGCCAGTTCAAAAACATAGAGAAATGTGGCCTTATTTCACTGCTTATTCTTGCATCCTAACTACATACAGGCTTGTGCTGCCAGCAAAGGAACTGCACTTGGTTGTTTTAAGGATTTGTCTGTCCAAAGCTGCATCTTGCACCCTTTGGGATCAATATACAGAACGGGTCATGGCAGAGGTGGCATTCTGACAAGAAGTACTCAAGTCCCATTGGAGCTCCAAAGGGACCTAAGGACCTTGAAATATGTAACTTCTGTGCTCATGGAAAGGGCCAGGGGAAGGGTTTTCTATTTGTAGCTGCTACTTCTGCCAGTTATTTTTTGGGAGGGTGACTGCCTGGTGGCCAGTGGACACGAGGCTGCTATGGGACAAAGCATGGATACTTGCACTGTGTTCGGAAGCTGGCAAGTTATTTCAAAGGCATTGCCAGGGCTCTCAGGCTGCACTTGGCCCACCCCGAACTTTGTCTAAACTTCTTGTCTTGTTTGTTGAGTCTATTGAGATTTCTATCTAAATAGAGGAAGCCAAAGTCATACGAGTTCAAAACACTGGGTGGCTCTCCTGCAGGCAGTAAGTTTTATGTTGGGTTTCATCAACATACTGCTTTTACAGTGGGTTTGGTTGCTTTTTAACAAATATTTATCCATTGACCAAATAACTTCTTAAAGATTGTTTTCCTCTCTTGATAGAGGAAAGATTTCTTGACTCAAGCTTCTGTGATTAGACATAAGTGTATGATGGATTCTTTCTGTGATTGCTCTGTTAAAGCACGAGCACCTGAGTCTCTGAACACACTCTTTCTCCTCATCCTCAGGACTGCCTTAATGTTAGGCTGTGAATATGGCTGCAGGGATGCAGTGGAAGTGTTGCTCAAAAATGGTGCGGATGTTAGCTTGACTGATGGCCTCGGTCATGACTGTGCTTACTATGCCAGGATTGGGGACAATATTGACATTTTGGCTTTAATAAAAGCTGCCGTTGAGGATTCCAGCAAAGGTATGAACAACGTAGCTACAACAGCTTGCTGTTGTTCTTTCATTTGAATTGTGCATCTTCCTGCTGCTATGTCTTCAGCAGCTGTGTTTTTGGAGGGCAGCTGTAGTCGTTTGAGCACACAGGTGATGAACTGCCTGTTTGGGAGGGGAAAGAAGGCTTCGGGGTTTTGTTTTTAATAAAGCTTTTAAGGTAAATGCAGGCTCTGATCTGTTGAGGTATTAACATTGCTTGAACCTGGCATTGCAGTATTGATCATAGGAGTTATTTAGGCTCATCCATAGAAAAACTTTATTACTTCTGTTTCCATGTTGGTTTAATTGGGTTGGTGGTGAATAATTATTGAAATGATCAAAAATAGATAGAATTAGCTGAAGGTGTTGCAAGAGTCTGAAATGAGTATTTTAACTTCCTGGTTTTGTGGTGCTTTTTTAGGAAGAGATACAATGAAGAAGGGGCAGCCTGAACCAAAGGTAAGGCTGCTTGTACTGAGTGTCTCTAAGGCAATATGTTCCTGGGGTTGCTGAGAGGGTGATTAAGATTGTGCTGTGATGCAAAACCAGTTCAGTGGTTTTTGAATTCTTAACTTCATCTGTAGCTGGGAAGATTCCTGCTGTAATCAGCTGGGGTGCTATTTCTGTTCGAGAAATATGTGATGATGTGCATATTTGGGATTAGAGTTTTTGACGAGCATCCCATTTTCTGTCTGGATGAGATCATGAGTGACCTCTTGCTGAGAAGCAATCTGTCCAAATGCAAATGCTGGTAGTATTGCCCCCGCAGCGGGAGCTGGGATGGAGGCAGAGCTCACTGTACCCAGAAATGGATGTCTGCAGAACACAACAGGAATGTAAATTAATACTTCACTGTTGCAATAACAGATTACTAATGTGCCGCAGAAGTGGAATCGGCTGCATGCGCAGGAGGAGGTGAATGTCAAGCTGTATCAGAAGGAACATAACGCTCAGGTAAGCGAGAAGGATTTCTCTGACTTGCATATTCCCATGTGCATAATGAACCAGACACACTAAAGACAAGATGTGCTTGTAAAGAGAGCATTAGTGATTCCATTAAAGGTCATATATATTGCTGTTTACTTAAAACTTAATTGCACAACTGTGTAATGTGGCAATTGTGCAGATAAGCTGTTAACTTCAGGAAAAACATACTTGTTTGTGTAATAAATAGTCGCAAGTCTCTTCGTGTCTTAACTTTTCCTAACTCTTAACCTTCTGTCTACATCCACCTGTAGTGAAATCAGAATCGTAAACCAGGAAGGCTTATTTTTTAACATTCGCAATGCATCTTACTAAAAATAACCTGTTATAGTGGTTCTACCAACAGTATTGATTTTCTGGTCTCATTACTGTGGCATTACAGTTCTCAGAAAGGTAAACAGGGTTTTAAGCTGCGGGAACAAACCACTGAGAAATAGAGGCCTGCATTCTGAAATGCTTTGTAATTAAAGGATAAAGATCTCTAAAGGCAACTTCTCTGCTTTGAGCTAAAGTAGTTGCCCCAGTTAAGGTGGCGCTTATCAGGCAAGAGTTAAAGAGGCTTTGTTGTTGGCATGTGAGCACTGGACTGACTGATGGGGCACACACCTATGGCTTTCACATGGCAGGTTTGTTACCTGATACTAGGAAGGTTCTTGGGGTTGTTTGGAACAATTAGCACACCTGAGGGTTGCTGTGCTTCCTACTGGTTGAGGCTTTTTCATCACACCTTTGGCTGCAGCAGTTGGGTTTCAGGAACTGTTTTAACATCAGCTATTTTTACTTGTTGACAGCACATAAGCAGCCTCTTGAGTGCTTTCAGCATCGAATGTAGTCTTGCTCTGCTCATACCTTCAAAACCTGTATGCACACTTACAAGAGAATGATTTATCTGGAGCTGAAAAGCTTAAAGACTGGAGCTTGTGCGTATGTAAACCTTCAGAATGAACCAGACCTGGAGTAAGGCCCCAGAAACATTAGGGGACTCACTAGGCAAAACTTGGTGTCTTTAATGACTGTTCAGTCTGCTGGTTCAGATTCTTTAGTTTTCCCAGTGTGTGTAGTGTGGTCGTATGGTGCTTTGTTTTAATTTCTTATCTTTACTTTTAAGGAATTGGAGTTAGAAAATCAAGATTTGAAAGATCGAATGAGAGAAGTGCAAGAAGAGCAAAGGATGCTGCTGGATAGAATCAGTGGGCTACAGCTGCAGCTGAGTGAGGTAAGCCTAGTGTTGGAATGGAAAGCTGTAATAGCTACCCAGTGCTGACAGGGGAGGCAGGTGGAAGTAGAAAGGAAAGCACATGTGATTAGGATGCAGTCTTCATTGCTTTCCTGGGAATCATTTCTATATGTCACTGTCATTTTCTTCTGCTGCAAAAGCCTTTGGTCTTATAATAATAATAATCAGAATCTGAGGATTCAGGATCTGACCTGTTGCAGTGTCATTCAGTGGTGCTTGTAAATGTGAGCAATAACATTTATGGCTGTACTTCACAGTGTAGTGTGAACTGTGAGGTGTTCTGGCCACTTGTAATGGAGAGTAAACTTCACCTCTGCAACTAAATGTAGGTGGTGTGTTATACTTTATCATAGCTGCTGCTCATTTTACAGCTCTTACTTTAAGTGGAAACAAGAGAAAAATCTTTAATTAGTAAAAACCAAACAAAAGGTTTTTAATAGGGGATTTCTTACCCATGTTTGAAACCCTGTTTTTGAAAAGTTCCCTCCTCTTAAAGGCACAAATCTGACAGTAGAATTAAGGAAGAAAATAAAAACAAATCAAAACCTTCTACAGACAAGCTGTTCTCTTCTGCCTCAGTAGTGTATGATTTAGATATCTGAAGATAGTCCATTGTCCTGTATGCGTGTCAAGAGACATTGCTCTGTCAAAGACTCTGAACTTCTGTTTGTCCTCTCTTCCAGAGGTTAGATGGTGTAAAGCAAAGGGGAACAGTCAGAAATGCGTAGCATTAAAACTGGGGTAGACTTGCCAGCTGCTGAACTGTGTATGAGCCCCTTATACGTCATTGCAGAAATGATTTGGGGGGATTTTCTTTGTTATTTTTGCAGGAGCAAATGTTTGCAGATGATCTTGAGAATGAGGTATGATATCACCTGCAAGCGATAGTCACTTCCCTACTTCCAGTTCTATCCTGTTTAAGTAATGGTATATAAAACTATCGAGAAAAGCAAAGCTACCTGTAAATGCTAAATGAAATATCCACTGGTACATGCTCAGCTTATAAAGCTGCACAGCACTTCTGTTACTACAAATAATATATGTAATCCCTGTGGCACCTTTACAGCAGACTTAATATTATAAATATCACTTTAGTGACTTTCTGTAATGCAAGGTTAATAAATGTGAATAAGTTAAACACTAGCAACTAATGGTGCTTATTCCCTTGACTCATTGTTTAAGACTCCTCTCGTGGAGGAGCAGTGGAAGAACTTCAGAATCAAACATTTAAGAATCCTTTTCAGTGCTGGTCTTGGTTGAAGTTCTCCCTAAACTTTATAGAAGTTGCTTAGTTGCTTGAGCGCTTATGAACCTATCTCTCCTCGTGGCTTTGGCTACTTGGCATTCTTTCTCTTTCAGAAGGATGAGTTGAAGAAAATCCTAACCACCAAGGAAAAACAGCAGGAGGAAAGCTTAAGGACTATTGAAGCTCTCAAAGCTAAACTCAAGTATTATGAAGTATGTGAATTGATTTGAAACGTAATACAGCAATTGGTATTTACTGTAGTAAATACTTAAGCAACTGTTGAAAGGCTTAAATGGTTATCTCCTTATAAAAGCTTTCCCTGCCCTTTAATCCTTAGTTTAACATCGAGTAAAACTTCAAAAAGAATTTTCAGCGTTAATTTTGTATTTCTTTGTGTTTGCTTTTAGGTTGATTTTGTGGGATCTGGAAGCAACTTTGCTAATAGTAAGTATTTAGTTATTAAGACTTGCCATGCATGATGCAGTGTTAGAATATAGATAAAGGGTGTGTTTTTCCTGTTCTCTCTTCCTTTTGTTGGTCTTAACTGTAGCCAAGCACAAGGTGCGTGTCCACACTTGAGACCTCAGAATCCAGTTGGCTTCAGTTGGGCACAGCTGGGTGTGCATGTGAGGCGCTATCGATCAGTCTTGCTTACAAGTGACTGGTCTTGTGAAATGTGCATTGTAACTCTGCTGCATCTTCTGATAACACGAAAAACAAGCTGAGCAGGATATGTGCTCCCAGCTGAGCTCCTCTGTCCTTCATATCTTAAGCAGCACTCTTGTCTAACTTAGGACAAGAAAACTATGGTCTTTTGTGTCCAACTTGGTCACAGGCCTGTCTTGCACCTGTATAACTTAAAAATGTTATTTAACCTGTCCTGAGCCATCGTGAGAGCTGTTTGCCTGCCTGTCAGAAAGGGTCATTCATTTGGAGTGCAAGGGGATGCTTTTCCCTGGTGGTCATGGTGCTTTTCATGACCCTTCTGCAGAAGGGTTTACTGAGCCCATTACAGTCCCACTGAAGTGGATAAAATGAGGAAGGCAAATCATAGGTTTTGTGACTGTTACTGTTTTTAACCAGAGACTAAATGGTGTTTGCTTTGAAAATCTAGGAAAAGAAGATTTATTACTTAAACAAGGACAAGCGTTTGCTGCGGAATCACAGGTAATAAATATGTTGCTGCTTGAGAGAGTTCTAAGCTAGTTATGCTTGGGGAAGCTAAATGTAGTTATAAATGTCTGTATATTAACCATTGCTTTGGAATACGTTTCCCGTTGTACTTGCTTGGTTACGTTTATTTTTAAGTGCTGGTGCCCTCTAGAGCCACACATGTGACATAGCTCTAAGTGCTGCGACACTGCTGGGTGCTGAGTGGTCTGTAATGAGCATCCTTACAACTCAATCACACTGCCAGATCAACAGTCAGTGTAAAGGGCAATTGGTTTTCACCTCCATAATTCTTTTTGTCTCCTTTTAATTCAGTTAAAATTCAGGAAACTTTATTTTCCTGCCAGCTCTACACCAATTTCCTGGCAACTTTGGTGGCTGATAGCTAGCTACCTCTTAAGGCAACAATTCAGTTATAAACAAGAACCATCAGACCCTGACAGTGAGTCACACATGACAGGGACTGGTCCTAACTGTCAAGCTGCTCTTCCACTTGAGTAATGCATTTGGAGATGAGTGATGGCTGGAAATAAAGCTGTACAGCCTGGGCTTTCTGGCCAGACTTCACTGACAGATATTTTTCATGTTCTGCTAACACAGAAAAATCCAGTCTTTTCTGCCATGTTTCACATAAGGCTATCCCTGTGGTCTTGGGATTTCTTTAACTGTAGTTTAAATGTGAGTGTAATTCTTCACAAAGAAAGAAAGGAAAAAGAGGGTAAATGGGTGCAAAAAGCCGACAGACCCAAAATCCCAAACCATGTCCCAGGGAGGAATTAAGTGGCTTTAAGCTAGTCTAAGCCTAGCTTCCAACCTGCCTGACAGCTACATAGTACTTTCTGGCCCTTGGATCATGAACAAGTGAAGGGTGGTAGTGCAAACCAGCTGACAGGAGGGCAAAGCTGCATTGTGAGAGATCCCTTCCTGGGCAGTGAATTACAGGAGCGCCTTCCTCAGTAGTTTTAGAGAGGAGTTTCCATCAACCGTGACGGTGTCCGTTCTAATTCCTTTTAAAATTACTCTCCCATGTTTGAGGGCTGGGGGAAATCTCTTCATAAATGAAATCTCTTCTAGCAGATGAGTGATTAAATATGAAGAGTATAAGAATGACAATGAAATGAATACACTGCCTGCACTTCAGTGTTGGTGGGTCTGATGGTTGGGAAATGGTAATGTAGAGCTCTACTAAAGATTTTCACTGTTACAAGCTGAAATACACATGTTCTGTAATACGGGCAAGAATAGAGGAGTGTGTTCCTAAGGAAAAAAGAAATCTCAGACCTGTTTTATGCTCATCTCACCATGGGTTTAAGACAGTTATGTATGTGGCTTGTCAAACCTGTAAATGTGTATCTGTTTTGTGCCAATTTATCTTCAGTCCAGGTCTATGCTGAGACCCCTGGAGCTCTCCCTGCCTAACCAATCACCCACTTCAGAGAAGGAAACTTTAAAGAAGGAACTTGACAATGTGAGGACCTGCTATGGTGCAGCAAAGGAGGAAATCAGCAAATTGCAGCGAGAGCTGTCTCACAAGGTATCGGAGTGTAAAGCTTTGGCATCAGAGTGTGAAAGAACCAAGGCGGAATCTGACGGACAGATAAAACAGCTGGAAGATGCTTTAAAAGATGTGCAGAAAAGAATGTTTGACTCGGAAGGCAAAGTTAAGCAAATGCAGACCCACTTTCTTGCTCTGAAAGATCATCTGACTAACGAAGCTGCTTTGGGAAACAGTAAGCTAACAGAGGAGCTGAAGGAGCAGTTGAAAGAAATGAAAGCCAAGTATGAAGGAGCCTCCGCTGAAGTGGGAAAACTGAGGAACCAGATTAAGCAGAACGAATTGCTGGTGGCAGAATTCAAGAGAGATGAAGGCAGGCTACTGGAGGAAAATAAAAGGTTGCAGAAGGAACTTGTGAAGTTGGAGATGGAACGAGATAAAAGGGGAAGAAATGTCATGGAGTTAGAAGGGCAGCTCAAAGAAACAGCAGCAAAGTTGGCCCACTCGGTAACTTCAGAGACGTTTGAAAACATGAAGAGTTTGCTATCGAACGAAGTGAATGTGAAAGCAAGGAGGTTAGCAGAGATGGAAGGAGAGCACGGAAAACTGCAGGCAGAGATTCTGCTTCTGAAGAGGGAGTCCGAGAGTCAGAAAGCAAAACTGGCTCAGCACATAAAGCCAGAGGAGCACGAACAAATGAGGAGTGGGTTTGAGAAGAAAAACGAAGAGCTTGGGAAGGCAGTTTCTGAACTGTCACAGAAGAACCAGGCTCTGCAGAAGGAACTTGAAAGATTGCAGGCTGATAACAAGGTATTTAAGCAACAGATCCAGATGCTAAAAACTGAAATGAAAAGCCAGAATGTGCCTTTAAAAATCCACGAGGAATTGAAGAAAACAAATGATCTGACCGTCAGTGACCTGACCAGAAAGCTTTTTGAATTGACAAAGAAGTACAATGAAAGCAAAACGGAAGCTGAAAAGTTGCTGGCAGAGAAGAACAACTTAAATGAGAACATGAGCCACTTCCAAGCTGTGTATCTGTCTCCAGAGCAGCACAAAAGAGAGGTGGAAGCTTTAAAATGTAGTGGTATTGAGCTGGAAAAGCAGCTTGCTGAGCTTCAGAAAAAATATGATGCTGAACAAGCCAAAGTGTGCAAGCTGGTCTCTGAAAACACAGCCCTGAGAGAGACTCTTAGGGATCAGTATGTGTTGGCTACAACGCATGAAGAAGTTAAAACAGCCTTAAATAACACCCTCGAAAAAACCAACCAAGAGCTGTCAGATCTGAAGGGAAAAATGGAAGAGGTAAAGCAAGAATTCAAGAGGGTGAATGAAGAAAATGGAACCTTGAAAAAGAAGGTGAGACTCTTAGAGAATCAACTGCAAACAGAGTGTATCAGTTTAAAAGACCATGAAACTACAGTGATGACTTTAAATAAAAGCATGCAAGAGCTTCAAGAGAACAACACTGCAGTTAGGGCTGAGTGTATGAGGGGTCAGGAAGAAATTTCACAGTTGCATGCAGAAATTGAAGCCCAGAAGAAGGAACTTGACACAATTCAAGAGTGCATTAAGTCAAAATATGCCCCAGTTGCCTCCTTCGAAAACAGAGAACAAAGCTTTGAAGCCACAGTGAAAGAACTAAAAGCGCAGTTGGAGGAACAGGCGCAGAAGTACAGAGAAATCGAGGAGGAAAACCAGAAGTGCAAAGAGGAGAATGAGAAGCTCAGAATCGGTGTTCTGTCCATCCAGAGCGACTTGCAGCAGAACTATATCCTGGCTGAGAAATCCCATGAAATGGAGAAAATGTTCACAAGCAAAATGGAGGAGCTGAATAAGCAGTTGAGGGACTTGCTGCAGAAATACACAGGTGAAAAGGATGAGCTGCAGGAGAGCATCGTGCAGCCCATGACTGTCCAGGCTGGACATCTTTCAGCAGAGCAGATTGAAGCCTTGAAGAATGCTCTTGGCCACACTATAGAGGATCTGAGGGAAGCCCTCAGAAGAAAGAAGGAATGTTACGACAAAGAAACACTAAAAGTAGGACAACTGCAGCAGGAATTGTCAGGTCTAAAAGAGTCTTCAATCCCTTTGGTAGAATATACACAAATGAAGGAAATGTTAGAACAAGAAATTGTGGCAATGAAGACCAGCTTGAGAGAAAAGGAAGAAGAAACCCAAGTGAAAACCAAGGAAATCTCAAAGTTGCAGTCTGAGGTGCAGCTTACTCAACAAGCTCTAACAGACCTGCAGAGGAAAGAAATGATTGACAGGTCAGAATACGAATCCATGAAGAGTAATCTGGAGGCCCAGGTTAACAGCATAGCTGAAAGCTTGTCCAATATGAATAGGAAGTATGAGGAAGCCTGTGAGGAGGCTTTGCAAGCCAGAAAGAGTGAGCTTTCTTTAAAGGATGAAAAGGAATTGCTTCAGTTACGGAGCTGCAGTATTGAGCAAGAAATCAAAGACCAGAAAGAAAGGTGTGATAAATCATTGACAACAATTATGGACTTGCAGAAGAGAATACAGGAATCTGCAAAGCAAGTGGAAGCCAAGGATAACAAGGTGGGATATGGCAGTTAAGCTCTTCATGCTTTCTGTTTAGGGGTAAGGAGCTAGACTGCAAATGCAGCTACTTCAGTGTTCAAGCATGACTTTGTGTGCTGATCTTTAAGTGCACGGTGCTGCTGGTGTATCTGATGGTGGTCTGAATACCTAAATGGGGCCAAAAAGAAGGCTGAAGAGGGGCTTTGTACAAGGGACAGGCCAAGGGGAATGGCTTTAACCTGCCAGAGGGGAGATTGAGATGAGCTCTTAGGCAGAAGCTCTTCCCTGTGAGGGTGCTGAGGCGCTGGCACAGGGTGCCCAGAGAAGCTGTGGCTGCCCCATCCCTGGCAGTGCTCAAGGCCAGGTTGGACACAGGGCTTGGGGCACACTGCTCCAGTGGAAGGTGTCCCTGCCCATGGCAGGGGATTGGAACTGGATGAGCTTTAAGGTCCCTTCCAACACCAACCAGTCTGGGATTTGTCAGACTTCAAAGAGTGTTAAAGAGTATTGGGTTTTGTAAGTGCGACGTCCTTAAATGAGGGGTTTTGTGCTTTTTTCTAAAGATTACGGAGCTGCTTAATGATGTGGAGCGGTTAAAACAAGCTCTTAATGGCTTGTCTCAACTTACGTACACCACTGGGATTCCCTCAAAGAGGCAGAACCAGCAGGTCGAAATGCTCCAGAACCAGGTGAAAGCACTGCAGCAGCAGCTTGCTGTAAGTAATCCTGATCTCCTGATTTTTGTTCTTTTTTCCCCTGCTTTCTTCTCTGTGAATTTTCTGCTTCTTTCTCCCCATTGGAGTTGCTACATTTGGGCAGTTTTCCAGGTAAAAAGGACACAGACAATTTGGAATCTGTGCTCATGAGCTACGCTGCTGTAGTTCGTGCCAAGAGCATTTCTATATGCAAGTTTCATGCTCATATTTTCTTACAAAACCCATCAGCCATGTATTTTCTCACTGCAGAAGAAAGTGAGGTGGTCCTTCCGTAATGGATTTGATTCCATGTTCCCGTGCCTGCAAACACAGAAGGTTATTGCTTATCATTAAGTGTGCTAACAGTGAATGGGAATAATTTCAGTGCTGTGGCTGTGCACAAACACATTTGTGGCCCCTGTGACTTCAGTAAAGCTCATAATTAAAGCTGTGTATGTGAGCAAGGTTAGCTGTAAATCTGTGCAGAAGTAAGATGTATCTTTAATGGTATTTGTGAGGTTGCCCTCACAAATGAGGCGAAGCATTCTTAAATTGGGTGGTTTAAAACAAACAGCTAATGCTGTTGGTGAAACAAGTTTTCACCCTGGCACCTGTGCTTGCCACACTAGATCAGCCTGCCTCCGATAGCCTTCAACAAAACTGCTTTGCTGCAAATCAGCAGTAACAAAAGTAAAGCAGTGACTTTCTTCTTGATTGATGGAGGGGATACAGCCGACTTTAACCTTGATATTCTGCTTTGGCTAGGCTGTAAGTGCACAAATCCAAGCTCACGAAGTTGGAAATAGGCAAGAGTAAATGTTACAGAACTCAATGACTTCACCTCTTCTTCCTCACTTCTTTTTATAGGATGCTAAAAGGCAGCATCAAGAGGTAGTTTCTGTTTATCGGACGCATCTTCTCAGTGCTGTACAGGTATGATAGTCCCAGGTTCAGATGGGTTTGCTGTCATCTCAACGTAAGAGATTCTTGAGACCCACTTCTAGCTGCCATACTGGAAGACATCAAACGTCTTCAAGTACCTGTTTTAATGTTGAGAGTTTTAATTTAGAATGGCCTGATCCAACAAAAGCAAACACACCCCACAGCTCTAGACTTGGGCCATCATCTTATTACAGTTTGTCTATGTGTAACTATATAATCATAACCTGCTTTGAAGGGTGGTGGTGTCTGGTGATTTGAGCCTGTTATTTAGTTCTGCATCGTCCCAGGTAATGCTGGAGACAAGTCCAGTAGAAGCTGCAAACCTAGTGCAGCCTTACCTAGTGGCTCTCACTGAACAAAGAGCTGATCAACTCATTCCAGTCTTATGACTCCAGATACTTGAGCATGCAAAAAAGGGAGTGCTTACCACAGCAGCAGGTTATGGAGTCCAGAGGACAGGAACAGTAATTTCTTCCCCACATCATATTTTCATGAAGGAAACTGCTGTGTCAAAGAGGCAGCTCCTTATTTGAGGGAGAAAAAAAATGGGATTCCTAAAGTACTGCAGGTTTTCCCAGTGAGTGGTGAAAATACAGCAGTGATTTAAGTCTTTTGGGTAATTTTGAAGAATCTCCTAAAGTTAGTGATGGATAGTTGACACTTTATGGGATTTTAATTGTTCTTTTAACTGTTTGCTTGCTCCAGGGTCACATGGATGAAGATGTCCAAGCTGCTTTACTACAGATCATTCGGATGAGGCAGGGACTTGTTTGCTGACATGTTAGTGCCATTGCTCGTGAAGGCTGCTGCATTGTAGGAGTGCTGTGGTTATGGGAGTGATAACCTTCATGAGGATTATATAGTTATGATAATATAGCTGCAATTAGGACCTCCAAATACGAAACAACTTACAAAGCTGAAACATTTTCTCCATATAAAATGGTAAAATAGGGCTACTGAGTTTCAGATCTGACACTTGTTAGCTTAATAAAAGATGTAGGACATCTTTTAAAGCTGGTATACAAGCTGACTGTCAAAATGATGACATGGTAGTTTAATTCTTTTAATGTCTGATTGACCACTTATTAAAGCAGGACCTTTACCCATAAACCTGTTTATCCAAAAGCTTGAACTCTCATGGTTAAAACATAAACTGGCTTCAAATGAGTTTGGCTGAGTATTGTAGCTGTATATCTCCTTTAATGATTAAGAGAAAGTGGCTATTTTGTCACTTAAGCTGCTCAAGACCTACTACAGCATGTTTAGTGAGTCAGCTGCAAAGGTAGAGGAAAGGTGTTTAGGTCTATGTTGTAACTTGGCTGGCCGAGTTACAGACTTTATATTTAAATATAAGCTTAAGCTGTAGTGCCTTTTGCTTACTGCACCACTTAAAATCAGGTTTTCCATCAAAACACTAACTTATGTTTGCCTCCTCTTCCCCCCAAGGTTTTTCAGGAATGCTTTGTAACATTGATTACTGTAGGCTAAAGCAGTGGAAGTGGAGTGGCTCGGTTTGTAGAGCAGCATTTTGAGCTGAACTCAATAGTCCTGCTCCTGTATAATTTCATTCTTCATTAGGCCTATGGGTGTAGACTGAGGAGCTCCTGAAGCTGCACACTAGACAATTCAGGTATTGGATTTTCAAACACTATCTCATGGAATGTAAGGTATTTTCCTCTTAGCTGTAAATTGTGTACTATAATCTTATTTATGGGGAAAGATGCAAATAGTAAAGATTAATTGAAGGAGAATTTTGATCTGTTTGGAATCTACCTATTAAACCAGACGGGGCTTTGTTTTTAACTGAAGGATGATGTTCCCATAAGTAAGTTTTGTGAAAGAAAACATGAAATTTGGGACTATTCGAAGGAAGTAATTGGAAGACGAGCCTGGTAAGGTATGTGGCTCTAATAGAGCAAACAGCATAAGCGTATCCCTTTTTGGGCATAGTCTTGTGGAATTGAGAAGACAACTGCCACATGGAGGAGGATGCAGACATAGGGATGAACGTGTAGGGCAGTTTTTATTATATAAATACACTTAATATATTTACTACATATGTGTCTGTAGTTAAACAGATCTACTGCTGCTTTCCTTTAATTTCTTAGAGGACTATTACAGAAAACATCTCAGTATATGTGTTACTTTTTAGCCAAATTCTTTTACGACTGCATTACTTGAAACTCTTATTAGAGAGCCTTTGTTTTGATATACTAACTCTGGCATATTTTGGTATTGTATGTTCCTTCTCGAGGGAGTTCTATCTATGGTTTTCTATATTTCTCCCTTCCTACGTCATCAATAAAATGTTTTCTTCTTTTTCTTATTGTGGTGGTCAGTTCTGTAGAAGGTAAAGAAATGTTGTCTGGGTAGTGAAGGGTCTTGAACTCACTTGAATGCTCTCGAATACCAGGTAAGACGTTTGGGGTTTTGATGTCCTCTGTGGGGTTATTGGGGTTTTCTATCTATTTCCAGAGTTTCATAGTTTCATAGAATCCCAGGTTGAAGGGACCTCAAGGACCATCTGCTCCAACCTTTCCAGGCACAGCATGACCCAGACTGGCTGTCCCAGCACCCACTCCAGCTGAACCTTAACATTGTCCAGTGCTGGGGAGTCACCACTTCCCTGGGGAGATTATTCCAATGGTGATTGTTCTCAGTGGGAAGCTGTGAACTTTGATGCAGGAAGGTGAAGGTAAAGCCTGGGCCCTGAAGTTCCCAGTTCCCATGGCAGTGATAATCCATGTGCTTGGCAAAATCACCCCTGAGGCATCTCCTCCCCAGTGAAGAAGCTTTCAATACTTGTGCATTCATGGACAAACATCACTGATAATGGAAGGAAGAAAGGAGAGGTCACAAGAATGTCAAATGTAAATGAAATGCATCCAGGAGCTTTGGGGGATTGTAGGAGTTGCTCCATGCCCCGGTAAAGCAACGTCAATACGGTAATGCAGCCCGTAACTGATTGTTGGCACAATGTTCCTATTATGCAACAGCACTTTTTATAGCGACTTTGTGACTTCTTTTCAGGTTTGGAGTAGCTGCCTTTGGAATCTCTGTGCACCCTGGGAAGTTCGGAGGGATTACTGCTTCTTTTTCTTAATCTGGTGCCTGCATTGCTCTGCCAAGTCAGAAAATTAACTTTTAATAGAAAAAACATACATGTAATTGTGGCAGCTATTACATCAGATGGATTTTACATTAAGTGAAAAAGATGTTGAGCATTTAAGGGCCATTAAGTTGTGAAGCTTTCTCTTGTTGGACTCGGAGCCTTCGAGCCAGCCCTCTGCTGTGAAGGGTATTTATTTTTACATTTGCAGAGGATGCTGGATGATGGGAAGGGAATACATTTGAGAGGAAAATAGGACATGAAAATGTGAAGGTTTTCCACTCACTGAACAGCTAGTTTTATTTCATAATAATTAGTTTTACACTTCATTAAATGTTGGGATTTGTGCTTATGTGCTCTTAGGATACAGTGGGGAAGACTTCAAGCGTTCTCAGCAGGGCCTCAGCTTCAAGTTTTATAATGTAATGAGGGCAGTGCAGACTAAGATGGGATCTTGCTCTCATCTTGAGGGTCAGTATAGGAACTATTCTGGGTGCAGAGATACTTCTGGTTGGTGTCTTTCTTGCCATGCTGCTTGCTGGGGTTTTGGTCTTGTAAGATACTGGCCTATGTACCCCTGAGCAAACTTACAGATGATGAGTATAGATTAAGTCAAGTCATAGTGTGATCTGGTCAAGGCAGACTTGAACAAGTAGCTCTGTCTTCAAGCAGCTCTGGAGCTTTATGGGCAGGGATATCTGTGCCTTTGGTTTAGGGAAGCTCTCTATAAACATCACAGCTGTGAAAAAGGGGTGATCTGACCCTGCAGAAGTAGTGCAGCTTCTAAATTCCTCTGAAATAAGCAAGGATGGCAGAGGTGAAGTAGATCTTTTTGTCAGCAGAAATTCCCTAGGGAGAGGTAGGAGCAGGAATCTGTGAGGAAAAGAAGTGCCGGTTGTGGGAGACCAGGATAAAAACCTCTGCAGAATATGAGGATTGAGCTTCAGGGACTCAGCCAAAGCTGGCTTGGTTTTCATTTGTGTGTGCATAGGAGGCCAAGGACTTAAAAGGAGCACTTGCTGCAAGCAAGAACAATAGACAGGTTTTTAGAAGAAATGGGTTGAGAAATACCCAGTGAGTATTTATGGGCTGGCTTGAACTCATGAAACTGGAGTATGTTCCAGTTGGTGAGCTGTTATGGGCATATACTGGAAATAGCAGGATGGGTGCCGAGGTATGATATTAATGCTACCAGAGCATGGCCTAAAATCGGAGAGAACACTGTCCTCTAGGCTGGAGAGCTGCAGCGAAGAGAGAGCTGTCTGTGGGTGGACTCGGTGCCATCCCAGCCTGGAAAGCTTTAGTTTGAGCTGAGGAAAGCACTCGCAGGCAGTTGGCCTTCGCTGCTCCGACTGCTTCTGTGCATTCACAGCCGAGAGAAGCTTGTGAAGATGCTGATTTCGGGTGGTGGTTGGGAGATACCAAGAGACCTGTCAAGTGGTATTTAAGTAGTTGGCAGCCTACGTCTCTTGGAGCAGGACGGAGTGTTGGCTCGTCAGTGAGGAAATGCAACATTGCTACTTGTGTGTTAGAGCTGGAAAAACACAGGAAACCTCAGCTGAGTTCTGCATGGTAACACATGAGGAAATACTGAAGTCTACAATTTCCTTCGGTAAGACAGGGATGTAAATGCACTTCTGCCTTTTATATATCAATTCTGAAGTGGAAATTACTCCAGAATACCTGCTTCTGCCCAGAGGATGCTGAAATAGTTATATGCATAAGTGCTTTCTGGTGCTAGTATGACATGTATTGAAACCAGCCACAGAGCAGAGCGCTCTGCATTGTGCCGTGCGCTCGGGCGAGTCACAAAGCTGGTGGGTTTAGTTGCTTGGAGCTCCCTGCTCCCACAGCAGCGCTGCTGCAGTGCATGAACTGCCCCATGGCTGCGACTCCTTGCCTTTATCGTCATGCATTAAGGATATCGTCATGAGGATGTTGAAGAGCAGTTTGAAACAGGGCAGGGAGAAAGCCTCCTGATCAGGAGCTGCTCTCTGGTCTTGCATCTGCCTACAGAAACCAGGGGTCTGGAACAATTCCCTGCTGCCGGCTGGGCAGGAGACCTGGAGCTTTGCACGGGATCACAAAGGGAAGCGCTTGGCTGCTGATGTGCTAATTGAAAGGGCAGGTGCTAGGTGTGAGACCTTTACATGCTGATCTTGCAGGAGCTAGGAATCCCAGCATCAGCTGCAGAGGGGCCTGGCTGTTCAAATGGTGATATCCGTGTTGTCTTCTGCCTGGAAGAAAATCACTTTGTCTCCTCTTAGGACTGCTGGGCTGTTGGCAGCTTGCTCTGATCCGAAGCTCACCAGTTATCAAATTCACATAGACGTGAATAGAAGACAACTGTGTGGAGGCATCTGTGCTCCGGAGCCTGACACGCTCAAGCTGTTGGAGGTTTTCTGGAGGTGCTGTGTTGATACCTTCCACGCACACAAGGAGTGGGTGTGATGCGCTCAGCAAACAGGGCCTTTGGTGCTCGGGCCTATTTCTGTAGGAGAAATGAGGCAGCGAGATGGTAACCCTCTGCCGGCAGCCTCCTCCGCTTAGGCAGTTGAGTCTCTCACATCCTACTGTTGTAGAAGGTAGAATCAGTGGGCATTTAAGTAGTGAGACACCGATGAGAGGGAGTGCTTTGGAAAGCAAAAACTCACAGGAGGGGAGAGCAGCATCTGGAAAAGGGAATGGGGCTCTCCAAGGGCTTCAGGTTTACCTGGGGAGGGTGAGGGCCGTGCAAATCCATGTTAATCCGCTCAGCTTGGAGGAATCCTGGCATTCCTTTGATGTTTGCTCTCTGAATGAGAGCTGTGGGCTGCTCGCAGGGGATGCGTCTGTCTGGAGAGGACAGAGATGTGACATTGCAGGGGACACCTCCAGCTCGTATCCCTGCAGCTGTTAGAGGAGCATTTTAATCTGCTTATTCTCTTGAGCTGTTCCAGAGCTGAGGACTTTGGGGATAGAGGAAGGGTGATGTAGAGCTTTCAAACTCTCAGGGCTTCAGATTGCGTGTGTGCCCTGTTCCGCTTTCCAGATGCTTCCTCTGAATCTCAAACAGCCCGGGCAGTCTGCAGGCATTCCCTTGACCTTGGACAGGCAAAGTGAAGGCATTTAACACCCCTCCACGCAGCCCCAGCCCTGAGCCGCACACCCAGCTCGGGCTGCCGCGTGGCTTGTGGGTGGCTTGTGGCATCTGATAGACCGTGTGATATAGAAACTTCCCGGGTCACCTTTGCAGTATCTCATCTGCAATTGATGGGGCAGCCAGGGACACATTTTAAAGTAAATTACATGGAACAAATAAAGCAATCTGCTTCTGAAGCGCTCTTGTGCCTTTGAACACATGCACTGGCTGCGGGGGTTTTAAGGGTATTTGGATTCATTCTAATTGAGATGACCTTAAAAACAAAAGGCGAGTACCCCATCCAGCGCTGCGCTCAGGTTTTAATCTCTGCCAGCATGCCCAGGCAGCCGCTGAAGTAAGGACACTGCAATTACTCCCTTGCCAGAAGGCTTTGCCTACCCCAGAGTCCAGGTTCTGGTGGTTGCTGGTGCAGCTCCTGTGGCTCAGCCATGCCCTGGGCCAAGAGCTGCAAGGAGAAGTCTCCTCAGAGCCACTTCTGGCTGCTGTCCCTTTGCTAAGGTGGAAGGAAGGGGGGGAACTCGAGGGAGGAGCATCACCCTGCTCAGGGCAGCCTGATCTGCTCCCCTCTGTCTTCCTACCTCTCAAATCTGACCATGCTCTTGGCCTCCCTGCTCTGAAGCAGAGTCCCACCACTCAGTGCTGTCTGTGCTTGTTGCTGCTGTCTCTGGGGGTAGGCAGAGCTCACAGCAATAGCTCTGCACCGTGGGCTGTGCTCCGAGCGCTCCCACTGCGGCTCAGTGATCCCTGACAATGCGCCTGTGCCATCGCATCACCTGGCAGCGCACATCCATTACCTCCAGTGTGAGCCTGTCACTGTGCTTGTCAGGCTGCCGGAGCAGGCAGCCCTGGGCTCGGGCTGGTCCGTGGGGCTTGTGCCAGCTCTGGCATAGCCTGCCCTCGGCAATCGGAGCTAGGCTGAGGGCAGAGGTTACCCGGGCTGGTGCAGAGCCCGCCGGGACAAAGCTGATGCGTCAGCGCTCCTGGAATGCGTTTGAACCGGATCAGGGAGTTTGCACTGGGTCAGCAGTCCGGAGGTATGTGCTTATGGCACGTGTGCATCCCGTGTCACACCTCTGAGCTGGGAAGAGCCCGGAAGCCAAAGAGGGTCTCCAGCGCAGCGCCTCCCTGGCTCTTGTGGCGCAAGCTGGTTTCATTCCTGTTCTCAGATGTGGGGGAGATTCGGAGGTGATGTTTTCTTCTGTGCGTGGCTGGGTTTGGCCATAGCGTTGTTCAGACGGCAGCTTCTTATCCTCCTTTCTGGGACCAGGAGGAGGAGGAAGGCTGCAGTTTTCTAGGCCAGATAAAGAACTAGGAGGGGCTGTAGACCCTCGCTGGCAAAAGCGCTATTCCAGCTGCTGGACTGCTTGGAGGGGCGAAGGCACCCTGCTTGTCGCGTCAAGGTTCCTCTCAGGTTTGCCTCTAAAGCTGCACTTCCCCCCGTTAGTTTCAGATGGGTTTAATTGCCGTGTAGTTACAGAGCTGCTGCCTGCAGGCTCTGGCAGAGCAGCTGTTCTGCCCTGTGGCTGCGAGGGGTCTGTGCCAGCTGCCTTTCCTAATTGCCAGCGCTCACTCTGTGCTGATACGGCAGGGCAGCAACTGCATAACAAGAGTTCCAGGGGCGGGCGGGCAGGAGGGAGGGCTCCGGCTCTGCCTGAACACAAAACACTTACCCAGGAATGTGCTTATCTGGTGCCTTCCCATCTCAGGCCTGAGATGCTCCTGTACCTCTGTTGAAATAGATGCCCCGGAGAGGTTAGAGCTGCTGCAGACGGGCTTCCCTTTGGCTACAAGAAGGAATAGGGTTACCTCTGTCTGCAAAGTGTAAAAGTGGCTGTCCCGAAATCCTGGGAATGTGCTCCGGGGGGATAGGAGGAGCAGAAACGAACCCAACAAACAGCCTGGAGCTGGACAGCAAGGCAGCTTCGAAAGTGGGCCAGTGTTCGATGGGTGTTCTTGTGGCTGGATGTGGACCCCCCTGAGGCTCAGCACTGAGGGGTTGATGGGTGCTGAGCTGCACAGCACCCTGAGCTGAGTCTGGCCCAGGTGCAGCTTGTCTGCAGGGCTGTGACCTGTGTGCCTCCGACCAGCTTAATGCTCAGTGTCAGAGCTCTGCTGCCCTGGGCTGCCACTGAGCCCACGGTCCAACACTCCACATGCCCCTGGCCAGCAAAGCAAGCCTCAAAGCTGCGTTAATGCTGCTTGTGGGAGTGGAGAGGAAAGGCCTCTGGTCATCAACTGTGGGGCATGGGAAGCTCAGGCTGGCAAGGGCCTGGCCACGGAGGCGGCTCCCTGCTCGTGAGCTCCTGGAAAGAGCCGGGTGGTTTGATGTGCTCAAGTGTTACCTAATGGAGTATCAGCCCGTAAGAAGGGGGCAGAAGTCCTGGCTCTTACAGCATCCGAGGGGAATGAATAGGAAGTGAATGCTGTGAGGCAGAAGCAGTTATGTAGGAAGAAGAGTGTCTGCTGTATGGCATGCTCTGGTCAGGTGTTGTGAAGAGATGGTCCTTCTCTGAGTGCTTGTGTTGGCACTTCAAAGCTTGCCATGTTTGCTTGTGGAAATGTGCATGATACGAAGGGAAAGAGGAGGGGAGCAAGCGGGAGATGCATTCCTTTGAAGGAAATAATTCTAAACCCAAAACGAGAATTCCCATCGATAGGAATTAGGAGAAAGAAGGGCTTCTGCGTGCCGAGGGGAAGGTGTTGAATTGTGATTTAAAGGTAGCTTGCCCCATCCTGATTGGATTCCACTGGAAGAGGAGGGGTGGCTGAGCCCTGACTTAGCAGAGGCAGAGCAGCTCGGGCCGATGGGAAGCCGCGTGCTTTGGGATTACTCACGGGTTTAACACTTGGCAGTACTCAGCAGCTGGCTTGTGCCTGCTCCGACACGCTCCCCACGGCCGGGATTTGCACTCCCGCAACCCCTGGCAGTGCTGCTGGGAGCACCTCGAGGCTGAAGGCTCCAGTTCTGCTCCGTCAACTCCTTAAAGCCCCGGGGAAGCCTCCCTGACCCTGTTCCATGTGCAGGGCTCATGTGGGTGCCTCCCTGTGTGGGGTGAGCTCATGAGAGGCACACAGGAGCATCGCTGCTGGGGTTTGGCTCTTGGCACGCTGGCGATGTAGTGATGATGTCCCTCGTAGGATGCACTGTCCCAGCCCCTGCTCGACGGCTCTGGCGCTCACCAGTTCTGGTCCGAGCTGGCTCACGGCCGGCTCTGCACCCGTTTCCATCTCGCACCGAGGTTGTCCTTCAGCAGAGATGCTGTTCTGCGCTCTCGGTGCTTGCTGCTGCTTTATCGCTGCGTTTCTGAGTAGCTCTGCAGTGCTCCCTGGGTGGTGAGGCTCCTCCAGGCTTGGGAAACCTTCTTCTCCACAAGCACTGGCAGCGGCTCAACTTCATCTCCTCAGTCGTGAGCTGCTCTCAACAACCTGCTCCGTGTTAACTCCTGTTGATCCCCAGACCGAGCTGTGGAGGCCTCTGGTGTGTGCTAGGAGGAGGCTGACGCAGCCGCTCCGATGCCTGCTCCCTGCTCTCTCTGCTTTTAGGGGCTCCTTATGCTGCCTTCTTCCACCAGAGGTGGGCAGGCCCCTGAGGATGGATCAGGTACCTTCTGCGTACAGCGGAGCCTTGCGGCCGTCCTGCCTCCCGCAGCCAGCCCCGCACAGGCGGCGGGGGAAGCTCTCCATGTGGTTCCGTTCCTCTTCCCCATTCATCTCCATCACTCCAACTGCTCTTTGAAACTCGCTCTGAAGTGTCACGGGGGGGCTGACCTCAATACTCCTTACAGAATCATGGAATGATTTGGGTTGAAAGGGCCCTTAAAGCTCATCTGGTTCCAGCCCCCCTCTCCCCCTGTCACTTGAGCATTGCTCTCTAGGCTGGGCAACAGAAAGAAGTGATGTATTTTCATGATCTCTTTTCTCCCGTTAATCAAACCGCCCGGATTCCATAACGTGCTTTGGAATGTGCTGAGCAGCAGATGGCTCCGCGCTCTTTGCAAGCACCCAGCCTCTCCATAGCGAGGAGCACCGACGTCATGTTGTTCAACAAGCCGCAGCAAACACTATTTTAATCCACCCCCCCCCCCCGTGGTCTGTTGTTCCACTCGGTAGCTTGCCATAACCCATCTCGTCCTGCCCGCCTCTGATTGGAAACACCAGACGTGGCTTCCTTACAAGCTCCGTGGCTTCCCCCTACACTTAACATACCATACAAATTGTGTGCTCAACTTTGGCACCTCGCCTCCGAGGAACTCTTGTCTTTTGAAGGTTTAAAATCAGCTCCTGGAGCCACTCGCAGCAGTCAAGAACAGGCTATTAGCTCATAGGAGCCGTGCTCGCTGGCACCGCGGGCTCTCGCGGGGATCGCGCTGTCACGGAAGCCCCGTGCTGCCACTGGGACCGAGCGATGTTAAACCCCAAACGCTGCCCTGGGAAAACTCATTTATAGGGAAGAAGTGGAGCGAGGAGACGTTTCCAGGCACATGTTCCTCATTTTCCTCTATTGCTTTAACATGTCCTCGCTGGAACGCGCCCCATCGGAGCGGCGGGTGCCAGCTGTACACCTGGCTCGAGCTGCGGAGGAGCAGGGCTCGGCCTTTCATCTGCTGTTTGCTGTTATGGTTGGAACCAAGGCTTGGCCCCGGATCAGACGAGGGGTGAGCTGAAACCCATCCTCCGAGCTGCTTTCTAGAGGAAGCCTTAGAGGGCTGGATGGGGAGGGGGGAACTGGGTTTTCTCCTCCCTTTTGGAGCGGTTGCCTTGGGTTTCTGCGCTGGCAGAGGCAGGAAGCCGTTGTGTACAGTATGGCAAACAGAGCCAGCAGCCAGCCCGGCCACGGGCTATGAATTAGTATTTTAATTTCTCGGTTTATGGTTTTGTGTTGACTCCGGATCAAGAGGAGTAAAAGGTGCATTGAGCCACCCCTTCAGCGAGAAGGCCGCGGCCGTTAGGCTTCGGTGAGGGATGGAGGGAGGTGCGATGGGATGTGCCTGGGAGCAGGTGCTGGGTGCCAGTGCTGGGGATGGGGGCTGCTCCCCTCTTTGCTGTGTCAGTCACTTGTGCTTTCTAGAGGCCAGGTTTCTGGAGGAGAAAGCAAGCTGCAGCACCGCACGCCCAGCGCTCCCTGCAGCCTGCTCTGTGTCTGCCTTCTCGCATCTGCAGCCAGCGGGCCTCGTTTCCCAGAGAATAAATCCAGCTCTGGATTGAAGTGGAATCTTCTGCTCATCGCAAACCAATTCCAATTTCATTTCGCTCTAAGCTCAGGACACCTTCCCCTGGTGCCGAGCAGTCATTAGTGGGTTTCACCTAGCAGGTGCAGCGATATTTCTCTTTCCAAAGGATTTCCAGAGCGGATTGCACATCTGTAACAAAGCCTGCGCTCCTCTGCTCATCGCCTTCAGACACGGCCCTAATTAAATGCAGATATTGAAAGTGAAGCCGAGTTTATGTTCCATAATTCTTTGGAGAATGACCCATCCTACAATGTTTGTTTGAAGTCTCAGTTAACCTTTAATCATTTGATGCTGAGCATGGCTTTGATTTCGCCGCTGGAAATAAAGCGTATTCTGCAAAGGAGGAACGTGCCCGTGCTACGGCTCCCGCTGTGCTGGGGGGTACAGCTGAGGTCTCTTGGGTGATCAAGGGGAATGACTCACACAGTTCCAGCCTGGTTTGGGTTGAAGGGACCTTAAAGCTCCTCCATTTCCAGCCCCCGTGGGACACCTTCCGCTGGAGCAGTTGCTCCAAGCGCCTGTGTCCACCCTGGCCTTGAACACTGCCAGGGATGGGGCAGCCACAGCTCCTTAGGAAAGCTTTTCCCATTCCCATGCTTGGGCTCTGCTGCTTCTAGAGCTGGTATCCAGCACCAGAGGAACAGCTCCAGTGCTGCCGAGAGATGCAGGATGCTGTGGTGCAGGTCTCGGCTCTGGAGTTTGCTCAGGCCTGAGCTATGCTGAGCGGGTACCTGAGGAAGCACTTACAGGTGTTCAGGAGAACAGGATGAAAAACGTGGAATCTTCAGCACATTCCATGATAAATCCAGAGCCAAAAGCTCCTCGAGGTCTGTGTGTGTGTTGTTGCGGTGGGAGGTGCTGGTTAACCCACCCGGAGCTCTCAGAGGAGCTCTGCTCTGCCAGAGAGCAAGGTGCAGAATTCCCCTGCCCGTTCCCACTCTGGTGCATGGTGTGGGACCAGGGCTGGGACAGTCCTGCCTTCCACCGCGGGCCTGGCTCAGCACCGGCGCTTCCAATCGGAGCCGGGAATCCTGGGGCTGCTCCACTGCATGGGCATGGAGCCCGATGCCCTGGGTCAGACCAGCACAGCCGCTCCACCTCCTGAGCAACCCGGGGCTCCCTGCGCTCCCAACCGCTCCAGTGCCTCATCCCTGGGCCAGGGGCTGCTCTCCACCGCGATTCCTTCCCCGTGGGCTCCTTCCCTCTCCAAAGAACAAGGAAGAAGCTCCGGCCAAAGCCTGATAACCGCTGGTGAGCGGTTTGTCAGCAGGGCCCGATCCAGGCGATGGCGCGAGTGAAACCCTGCTCATGGAGCGGGGATGGACGCGCGCTGCTACCCAGTGCCGAGGGCTCGGCCCCTCCTCATGGAAGAGGTTTGACCGTGGGGGCACAGATCAATGCGAGGGTTATAGCGGATGCGCACTCCCCAGAGCTTTCTTCCTGGCCGGTTCACTGCCCTGCGGACACGAGGGTAGAGGAGGGGGGAAATAAGAGCACATTGGGAGGGACTCGGGGAGCTCCGGCTTTGGCTGTTGGCGCGTTCTCTCCTCCCGGCGCCGGTTGAACCCTGTGGGGCATCTTCCAGCCCTGTCGTGGCCTTGTAAGCACTTCAGTGAGCCCTGCTGAGAGCGGGGCACGTGGCATCAGCCCTGCAAGGCTCCCGCAAGTCAGCTGCAGCTCATAGGCTTTGAGAGCATTTACTTCCCCCGTGCAGAAGGCTCTGCATGAGCGGTCCCGGCTGTCCTGCTGCAGAGCACGGTGCGTGCTGAAGCTGGGGGAGATGCTCAGCGCTTTGGACTGACTGTGGGCAGGTTTTGGTCCTTAAATCGCCCTTGGCTTTGGCTCCCTGTCTGTGTCCTGATGATAAAGGCAGCCCTGTGTCTGCCCAGGGGCTCGGGAGCAGAAACACGCTGGAGGTTTGTGAAGCACCGGGGGTGATAGCAATGGGGCTGGCTCATGCAGAGGGAGCTCTGCAGACATCCCGAAGCGCCACACAGCCCTTCTCACGTACACTCAGTTCCTTTTGCTCCCCTGAATGAACTCAGTGCAGGGATTCCCTTGTTAACACAGGCTATTACAGCGCAGACTGCAGCTACCGGACACGTGCTAATTCTCTGTGCTTGAAGGCAGGGTTTGAAGATGCTCCTGCCTCCGCGAGCACCCTCCGCCTGTCCCTTGGGAGGAGCTGGAGCCCTGGGCTGCGGATGGCACCGAAACCTGCAGATGGTGCCAGTGCCGTGGACAAGAGCTCCCTGGCTGTGCTGCGACCCAAAAGCTGCTCCTGGGGGATGCTGCACCCGGTGGCAAAGGTGGCACTGGGAGGCGAGTGGAAATGGAGAGGAAATTTGTACCGGGGGGGGGTTCAGTGAGGTCTGGTCCAGGCCCTGTGCAGTGGAAGACGATGGATGCACAGAAAGGAGCAGGGTTTGCTCTTGAATGCGCTGGGAAGGGTCATATCTAAAGAAGGGCGCATTCACTGTCGGTCTCATGCGCTGGGGGCTGCACACCAAACCCCTTACCCATCCCACCTCGTGTTTCAGCTGCTTCATGGGCATCTCCCCTGGCTCTGGATGTCCTTGAAGACATTTTCATTAATCTCTCAATCTGAGAGCGTGTAACAGCTCAGAACAACCGAGGACAGGGAAGCAGGCTCCTGGCTTGCTCTTGCACTGGGAAGCCAGAATGGCTGGAGAGCAGCGGTACCTCTGCCTTGGTTAACGTCTATCGCGAGGCTGAAAGAGTTGGTCTCTTAATGTCCAAAGATGCCAGATTTTGTTGGTTTTCCTGTTAAAGGACACGCAGTTGGTAAGGATTTGGGTCAACCACAGCTTGCAATAGAAGAATTCCCTGGTCCCTCCTGCTGCAGAGGATGCCTGCTCCCAGCACAAGCCTGGCATGGGAGCTCTGTTCATACTGGAGCCAGTGGGCCTGCTCAGCTGAGCACAGCCTCGTAGGGAAGCATTAATTGTATGGAGTTGGGGTGCCCCTTTCTCTTCTAGAAGAGCTGAAACCTCCTGCCATGTCCCCCCATGTCAGGACCTCGTCCTACCAGAGGCAGCATCCTAGGAGGAAGCTCGGACCAACTGGGCGAACCGGTGGTGGGCAGCGCCCGACCAGCCTGTGAGGACCTGGCTTCCTTAGTCCAAACACGCTCATTGGCAGTGCTGCTGCCACGCCACACGTGTCCACCACGGTTCCTCTGCCGAATCCTGGCTGATGGCACCATGTGTGGATGGAGGCTCTGATCTGGCTTCGCAATAGCCTGCGGCCGTGATTTATTCTCCGTGGCCAGTCCAGCTGGCTGCCGAATGGGGCAGCAGGGACGGCGTTTTCCTTTTCAAGTCTCAGTTCCGTGGAGAGCAGTTCTCCTCCTAGGTGATGACTTTACAGAGGAGTCCAATGGCCACATGTTGGTGAACTGCTGCTGTGAGCCCATCTGGAGCTGACCTGCGTCTGTGGGCAGCAGCTGGGGAGCAAAGGCAGCAGAGGGAGCTGCCCCAGCAGCCGTGCAAGAGGTTGATCCCTTTCCTCTCCGACAGGCCTGTTAGTGCTTCAGGATCAAAGCACTTCACATTTGGGCCCTGTACGTGAAGAAGCTCAAGTGTTTCCACCGCAGACATTAGTGCTGCTGGCCCTGCTCCCTGCCACCCATCCCCAGCTCCACTTTGCCAGCGTTCTCCTTGAAACTGTACTTTACAGAAATAAACCCTAGATTAAAGCCAGTGCAGCTGCCCCGAGGTTTGATCCGGGCGGGTATGATGTGGTGCCAAAGAGAATTACTCAGGAGCGTGGATTAGAGCCGTTTGTCTCCAGAAAGACCTGGTCTTCAAAGCCAGGGAGCTTTCCCAGCTATAGCTGGTGCACCTTCAGCTCCGAGCCTCTGCTGCTCTCCCATGCTCTTCCTTTGGCCAGAAGCTGCCCTCCCACCTGCCCCATTGCAGCTGTGAAAACTTGGATGCTTTCAGAAATGCTGTTCTCCCTGTGTTGTTCCGAACCATCCTCGTGCTGCTGAGGGCCCGGATGCTCCAGGAGGCGTCAGAAATTCCAGCTTTTAGCTGCTGGGTCTGGAAAAGGAGCTGCTGCTGCCGAGCTCCTGCAGTTGTTCTGCGCTGTGCTTGTGCCATATGGCAGCATCTCAAAGCAGCAGCACAGGGGCTCATGTGCACACGGGAGGAGGAGAGCTCCTGACCTGGCTCTAACATCCATGCTCTAATTGCCAGATGGAGCAGTCTGCCGTGAATGGGGCTGGGGCTGTTCAAGGAGCATCTGACCATGGAGGTGAAGCAGGGAGGGTCGTGGCACTGCGGAAGTGATGGGAAACAAACCTGTCCCAGGTCACCACTCCCCTGCCAAGGCTAATCTGAGCCTCATCCTGCAGCCTGGGCATCCCAGGACCTGGGGCTGTGCCCCCTGTCCAGGGAGTGAAGGGCAAACCCAGGAATCCCCCTGGATTGCAGGTGCTCAGCACGAGCTTGGGTGCTCCATCTGGATGCTCAGCCCCCGGGTCCCCATCCGAAACCCTGCACAGGGGTTTGTGGTCCTGTGTTGAACTGAAGCTCATTGTCAATATCCGGTGCTGGTGCATCCCATAGGGCTACAGCAGAAGTGGATGCTGGATTCCAGACTGCAGGTTACACCACGTGCTGTTAGTAGGAGGCACTGAGGGGTTTGTTTCTAGAAGGGCACAGCAGCCCTGAGGGGGTCTGGGTGGTGAACCCCATCGCAGCATCCTCAGGTCATCAAACTGAAGCCATTGGAAAGATACTGAACTGTGGGTCCTTTGAACAGGCTGCTAGAGGGTGCTGGCAACCCTGCACTGCCTGGTGGTGATGGATGTTTCCATGGACTCAGCCTTCACTTCTTAATGTTCCATTTTCGCTTGTTTGTCCATCTCCTTAACAAGGTCATGGCTGTAAAACCAGGATAGCATCCAGGATGGATCTCAGTCTTCCCATTAAATCTCTTTTACAGATGCAGCCTGGATCTTTAAAAAGCAGCTCAGCCTGGCCCAGAGGAAGGGCGAGCACTGGATTCCTCATGGAATAGAGAATTCCTTCCAACAAATGAGGACCTGCTTCCCTCTGCGTGGAGCCCCCAGGATGGTTTAATTTCTGTGTCAGCGCTAATTGATTGGAAGCAACAATTTTGCCAGACAAAGCTGTAAATCAGTTTCAAATGGGGGAAACAGGCCACCCACTGCCCAACTATCACATTGCAGTAACAACATTAAACACAGAGCAAACCAGAACCCAGGGAAGGGAAACCCAAGTGAAACCAGATTTCCACTCATTCCCTTTCCCCGGGAAAGTGGAACCAGATGGTCTGTGGCTTTGATAATGAGCGAGGCTGATTCTTTCAGATACAGCTTAGGGTAAGCATCACACGAAGGGATGGGCTGGGAAGCAAACCCTCGCAGGCACGAATCCTGCCCCTGGAGCCCGTCGGCATGCGAAACCCTCCCAAGGAAAACACTGCAGAGAGCTCTTCCTCATAGCGGGAGCCGTCCCTGCTCACGGCCCCGTGCCAAGCACCAGCGCTGCTCCGGCACTGCACCCCCACACATGGGCCCTCCTGTGGGCGCCCATCCTGGCACGGAGCCTCTGCCAGTGCCAGGGTGGGCAGAGAGGCAGGGATGCTCCGAGGGCAGCACCAGGGCAACGGGCGCATCCTGCAGCTGAATGGGGCTGAGCCAGGGCCTGGTGGAGCCAGGAGCGCTGAGGAGCCCGGTGTGGAGCTGGAGCTGACTCAGCCTGTGCCAACCGGGAGCATTGGTGCCCCGGAGCGGGTTCGTGCTGCGTGGGGCTGTGTGAACGCGCCGGTGACCGCGCAGTGCTCTCGGTTTGCAGTGTGAAGGGGTCAGCTTTGTCCGGCGCTGCCTTGCGCTGCCTTCGGGGCCGGCTGGAAGCGACCTGCGGGTCCTGCAGGAGGCTGAGTGCGATGCTGAGCATCACCGAACCTTCACCTGCTCCGGGTCAGGCGCCCTGGCTCGCAGGAGCTGGGATTTCCTTTGGGTAAAGATGTCGTGGCTTATTGTTCCCTTGTGGAGCTGAGACAGAGCGAGCCCTGGCTCTGCTGTGCTGCCTTCTTTGCCTGAGATTCCTGCCCCAACAGGGACACTGGCAGCAGCAAAGGCTGCTGAGTGAGTGTGAGACCTGATTCCAAGTTCCATGTGGTTATCCATGTATTCCTGTAGCCTCTAGCCGGAGGCAGATGAAAAGCCTACTCTGTGCCCTGTGGAATGTGGATCTGCGCACGGAAACCCTCATGTCCTGGGGGAAGTCCTCCCTTCAGCGGTGACCTGAGGGAACATTTTCCACCTTTCCCCCCTTTTTCTGTGTGTTTTCCGTTCGGTTTTGGAATATTACCTTTTCCAAGCTGAACTCTTCCCACAGCTGCCTGGGGATTGGCTTGGCAGCGAGTTCCTCGCGCTGGGGAGCAGTAAGTACGTGGTGAAGTGGGTGCTGGTGGAGCAGAAACAAGGAGCTCCTGTTGGCAGCCCTCGGGAAGGCCCTGGGCTGCCCGGCGATGGGCACCGGGAGCTCCGTGTGCGTTGTGCTTGGATGAGGGCTCTGAAACCCATCAGCAAATAATTGCAGTTTCCTCTTGGCCTTGTGGTGAGGCCAGAGCCGAGGCTGCGAAACCGCCGCTGCTGCTGCAGCGATGCACGGAGCAGCCATCTCCACCTCAGCCTGCACGAAACGCTGCGCAATCACCTCTGAATCGCTGCGGGCTGCTTTAGCCACAGATGCAAAGTCTGACATCCAAATGCACAGCAGAAGGTGGGTAGGAAGTGCTGCACAGACCTACGTATGCGTGCGCTGGGCTCTCCTGCTTGCGGAGGGGGGGTTGTTTCTCTTAGGGCCCCAGTCTGGTTTGTGTTGAAGGGACCTTAAAGCTCATCCAGTTCCAACCCCTGCTCTGCTCGGCTCCGTCTCTGCGCTCCCCTCTGGAGTGGGGCAGGACTTCCATTGCCATCCCGCCTGCCCAGGGGAAGGCTGCTCCTGCCCTCTCCCCTCTGGCTCTATGTGTGATGGCCGTTAGCCTGCCCGGGGGCTGGCGATGCTCTGCCTCCCGCACCTCCCGCATCTCTGCCTGCTCAGCGCCGGGTCACGTCCTCGGCAAGAGCCGCGTACAAACTCACTTGTACTCAGAGCAGGGCTGTGCCTGACAAGCAGCAAAGCTGTTCCTCTGCTCCTTTGGCAAAGCGCTTGTGAAACACAGGATGACACAGCCTGGGAGACGCATAGGAAATTCCCATCACAACCGGAGAACACCCCCTGGTCCTTGAACTTGTGAGGACTAGCAGCTCTCATTATGCATGCGGCATCTTCCCCCTGGGTGCCGGTGGAATTACAATGCCGGGTTCTCCCAGGCTAATCACTGTGTTGAACAACAAGATTGATTGCTTTCTCCTTTAATTATTTGCAGATCACTGAGACTTCGCAAACCGCTCCAGGTGACACAAACCGCGGTTTAGCGAGTTGGCATTTGCCCATCCTGGGGATTTTTCAAGCCTCGCCAGCAGCAGGGCTGTGGGAAAGGAGCAGCGCAAACATCCATGTCCTCTAATGACCTGCCTTGCATGCATGCCTTATCGCCTGCCTCGATGCGACGCTTTGGGGAGCAGACGGGGGGTCTGGTCCTTGTCCCTGAGCCCTTTCTCATTCCTGCGGATGGATTCAAGCACTTAACAGCTTTCGGCTGCTAATTTGCAGCTCAAAACTGCCGGCAGCAAACGAGATGGTGAGACCCGGCCTGGGGCGGCTCCACCGGCTCCGGCCCCGCCGGCAGCCCTGCCCCAGGCCGGGGGCTCTCCGCCCGCCCCGTCGGGGGTCGCTGCGTGTCCTTCATGACCCGGATGGGGCTCCCTCGGGGCTCAGCGCGGAGCCCCCGGCAGCGGCTCTGCCTCGCACCCCCCTCCCCCCCCGCGGAGCTCCGCCGCCTGCAAAGGTCGCGCTTCGCTGCGGAGACGGTTACAGCCGAGGCTGCTGCGGGGCCGGGGGGACCTTGCGCTCGGCCGGGTCACATCCGGCGGGGAGCAGCCGCTCCTGTGGCACACGGGAGGGCCTTTCCCCGTGCTGGGGAGCGCGCGTGGCCCTCCGGCTCCTCCGCCCGCCGAGGGGTGAATGGGTCAGGACACGGGGCTCACCTGAGCCTTCAAAGCCGTCAGCATCCTCCAGAGCTGAGCGCCACGGTGCCGGTTATTGCCTCTGCATCTGCCTGGCAGGAGGATGGGGCCAGGAGGCGGCTGCGCTCTGCTCCCGAGGAGCAAGGGATGGGACAAGAGGAACCGGCCTCGAGCTGCGCCAGGGCAGGGTTAGATGGAGCTGAGGAACAGTTCCTGCCCCAGAGGGTGCTCAGCATTGGAACTGCTGCCCAGGGCAGGGCTGCAGTCACCGTCCCTGCACGTGTTCACGCACCGTGGAGATGAGGCCTCAGTGCCATGGCTCAGTGGTGGCCTTGGCAGTGCTGGGGAATGGTTGGACGAGATGGGCTTGAAGGGCTTTTCCAACCTGGTTGATTCTGTGAAGCTATGGAATGATTCTATTCCACAGTCCGAGTCCCTCCCAGCACCTCACTTCCATCTTCAGGCTCTGGACAGGTACAGGAAGGAGCCATGAGGGTGCTCCCAGGTCCCACTGGGAGCTGGGGGAACTCATCCCAGGCCAGGTAGGAGGATGCTGAGTGCCACCTTAACTTAATGTCCCCTTAACTGCTGATTCTTTGCACTGAAGAAACAAATGAGCTATAAGGCAATGCACGCCTGCTATACATTTCCATTTAAAGCACAGCTTGGTGCTGATTAGATCTAGAAGTTACATCAAGAAAGGGGAGAAAATAATCAGTATTATTTCATTTTCCCCTCTTCCTTTTGGCAGATGGAGCTGCACTGATGAGATGATCTGATCCCTTGCTACAGGACAAGTTGTTGATGGAAGATGCCTTTGTGGGCTCAAGCTGGGCACTGACTCTACTCTGGCAGTGAGGATGATGCTGTTTGTTCCCTGTGTGCTGAGCGGCTTCCGCCAGCCCAGGAAGCAGCCAGGCATGGTCCAAAACCGGAGTCAGCACCGGTGACTGCTCCTGCTGGTGACAGCCTGGCTCTGGCTGCGTTCAGTCGGGCTTTTCTCACATGAAATCACTTTCTTGGAGTAATTGCATCAGCTGATTATGGCCCGAACTGGCTCATTAGAGCAAAGCGACAGCTCCTCTGTGTCACCAGCAAGGAACACGGTGTAACGCAGGGAATGCGCAGAGCTGCTCGCTGCCAGCACCCAGGCTGCAGGAGGAGATGCTGAGTGCAGCCATCAGCCGGTGCTGTCCTTTGGCCGCCCCATCAGCCTTGTCCGGGGGGACGTGAACTCCGGGTTCCAAGAGCCCTGCCAGCTCCTGAGGCTGTGGCTGTGTTGGATCAGTGTGGAAGGTGTCACAAAGGAGCAGGACATCGTGTGCCGTCAGCCTGCAAACGCAGTGCTGGAGGCAGTGACTGTACCATCGCGCAGCGCTGCTTCTGGAGCCCGTGCTCCTTCCCCTGGGCTCTGCTGGTGTATCTCCTTGAAGGGAGGTTTGGGAAGGGCCACAGGGAAAGGATGGATTTGACTTTCACCCCCTTCCAGTTCTCCTCAGGCAAACGGAGTCGCGAGCGCTGCTGAGCCTGTGGTTTGGTTTGGCTGCATCTCTAGGAAGCTGTTGGATGTGGTTCGGCTCTCGAGGGCCTGGGGTGGGAGCTGGAGGCCTGGATGCTGTTCTCCGCTCTGGCACGGGTTTGCTGTGGCCTCCAGCGGGTTCCTCCACAGCCCTGGGCCGCTTTTTCTACTCTTTCGCCAGCATTTGCCTTGTAAGCAACGTCCTTGGAGCACACCCACGTCTGTGCGCACCCACCTCCAGCTCTCATCTTGTCTGAAGCCATGTACGCTCCATCTCAAATGACTTGGGTGCCGAAATACTGCCTTGCTATTCCTGCGAGTGTCCAGACCTGGCTGGAATTTAAGCCCTTGTTCATGTGTGATATAACCCTCTGTGTGTTTAATGGCTCGCGTCTGCCTCCATCCCTATATATGTTGCATGTATATTCTATAGAAGCACTGAGGTTTTTCAGATCGTGTGCTACAGCCTCATGTCTTTATACATCGATGTGTTCTTCCATCCTAAAGCTCTGGCTAAGCCAAAATCACAGTGCAGCAAGAGCCAGAGGGGCTCCCAAAGTCCACCCTTCCACTCCTCTCATCTCCTGGAGTGGTCCCAAGCTGCGTGTTGGTGCCAGTTCTCACTGCTGCTTCGGACCAGGATCACAGTGGTGGGTCTGCTGCTTTCCAACAAGCCCAAAGCCCAACAAACCTGGTTGCAGTGGCCGAATTTCATGTGAAAACACCATGAAGTGGAGCTCCTCATGATCTTCATCCGACAGCCAGCCCAGCAGGCGCAGCCCTCTCACATATCAGCCTCTGTGCACCCCGTGATGGGTATAACCTGGGTCTGGAACCGAGCACCAAAACCAAGAGGGATCTGCATGGCTTTGAGTTTATTGTGGACATCTCACCAGGTTCTAACATCCACTCGTTCTGGTAACTGCTTATTCCATGTTTAAATTAGGAGCAGAGGATACTCCTGCTGCCGTGCAGGCTGCAATCTTCCTCTGGCTTTCTGTATTGCCACGAGGTACTGAGCAGCAGCACCACAGCATCCCAGGGGACAAGCTGAACCTGCTCCCAGATGTTTTTGCAGCTGGAAGGAGAAAAGCCTTGTAACGCTTAAGGATAAATCGGTTTCAAAGTATTTTTGTAGCACATAAAATAATGTTTTATATAGAGAGAACAAAAGCGGCCAAGGGAAGGATGTGGAATTCCTCCAGTAAATTGCTCAGGGAATTCTTGTTCTACTCTGTTTCTACCAGAGGAAAAACCTGGCTGTGATCATGGTGTTACTTCAACCAGGAGCCAGGGCTGGAGCGTGCCAGTGCGGGGTGGAGAGCTGAGCATCGCAGTCCCAGCCCCCTCGATGGCCCTGCCCCTTCGTGCCATGCTGTGGATTAGCTCAGGAACCAGCATCTCCATAGCGGAAAACTTCACCTTTCTTAATCCAGGTTGTTCCCAGGATTGGGGTTTCCCGGGGAGGTAATGAGGAGGGAGCAGCGCTCCTGAGGAAGCCTTTCCCGTGTCTCTCCGGTTTGAAATGTAAGTTTGGTTTCTAAAGTAAAACAAAACAAAGGAAGAGAACTCGGTTTCAAACCAACGTTTTGACGGGAAATGTCACTTTGTTTTTCACTGCAGAACCGGAGTGAGATGACATTTGAAGTCAAAATGTTAATGTTTTGTTTAGACATCTCCCATGGGAGAATTTGAATGCTTCATCCGAGCTGACATTTGCCTGTGAAAGAATCCCAAACCGGGGTTTTTCTCCAAGCAGGGGCAAAGGTTTTCCAGGGTGCGTGCTTGGAGAGGCTCTGCAGATGATGCGCTCTTAGCAGGGGTGTCCCCCGGTGTGTCATTAGCCAGACCCACGCCGGCTGCTCCTCATAGCGGGGAAGGAGTGGATTGAGCGCTCCTCCGGCAGAGGTGTGCGGGTCACCGGGCTAATGCTGTGCTATTAAGCTGCTGCATCTCAACCAAATCCTCTGGCACTTGAGATAATGAGCTCTGCTAATTCAGTGTGTTCTGTATGCCTGTGCTTAGGTGGGGAGATCCCGCCTTTCCTGCGCTCATCAGGCCGAGCAGTGCATCCCGGAGCCTGTGGATTCCACTAATTCCATTGTGAATAAGTGCTCAATTACTGCCGAGCTCAGGTTTGCTTGGCTGGAAAGCCCCACTTGCAGGAGCACCCCCTTGATGTCCCTCTGCAGGGCATCAGCTGGACTTCACCGTGATTTCCAGGGAGAAGGGAACGGAGAATCAGAGGCACTGAAGAGGATTTGTCACCGTGCTGCTGTACCTGTGCTAGTGGTGAGGCTTCCTAATCCCACTGTGCTCTCAGTGGCACAAGGGCACTCTTTGCTCTTATGCCAGGGGCACGTCTATAGCTGAGTGGTTGTGATGTGCAGCAGTAGGTCCGGGGCTGCCTCAGGAAGGATGTGGGAGGAGGGAGTGGGGTGAGATGGGGAGTGACACCTCTTGCACCTAGAGCCCATCACAGGGAGGGAGCAACTTCCTCCTGCATGGGGTCTGGGCAATGCCATCAGGATGGGCAGTGTGCAGAAGGTCCTTCCCCGAGATGCCCCTTGCAGGAGATGGAGAGGGGCAGCACATGCAGGAGGTGCCCATAATACTGCCTGGTGTGGTGTCCTTTGCTGTGAGGAGCAGGTGCATGGCTCCCAATGAGTCTGGACCACTTCACCTCTTCTTCCTCCCTGTTGGAAGGGGGCAGCTCCGAGTCAGACAGCAATTGCAGGGCAGGAGCTGCCTGATGCTGCCGGGGGTCTGGGCTGAGAGCAAGATTGGAGCTGGCCAGAGCATCTTTAAAGCACCAGCTCTGTTTGCTCGTGGTACCTCTGCTTTGGCGTAGGCCATTGTGCTGTTACCTGTATCAAGTGAAGCAAAAAACCCACCCCCAAACCAGAGCCTTCCCTGCTGCCTGCTTTTCTCCCTGGCCAAATAGAGAAAACACTGAGTCTCTGGAGACACCAATTCGTGGCTCCAGAAGCAGAGGGCACATTTGTCCGAGGCCTGGCTGGTTTGGGAGGATTTGGCTTCTCCACACCCAGGGATCCAGAGCAGGCAGAGCCCGCTGGCTCCTGGGAGCCAGGATGGTGCTGAGCCTCTCAGGAGGAGATTAAAGATACACACGGGTTCTCCTTCTCAGACACCTTGCCTGAGGGTTAATGCAGTGTCTGCTTCTGTCTGCCCCTTAACCAGAAAGAAAACAACTTTCCAAAAGCTTTGGTGTTTGCTTCTGCCTTGGCAGCATCTCCCCTGTGGGAGTGTGCTGGAGGGATGGGGTGGGATGGGGTGGGATGGGGTGGGATGGGGTGGGATGGGGTGGGATGGGGTGGGATGGGATGATCTGCCCATGAGGGGCTGCAGGGGAGGGAGCACAGGGGGAGCTGTTGCAGGAATATGTTAAAATGTGGAGAGGATTTGATCCTGGGGAGCCAGGCAGAGATCAGCCCCATCCCTCTGGCCAGGTCCTGGGGACAGGGAGGCACTGTGCATGCAAGGACACGGAGAAACAGCTCTGGGATGAGGGAACACGGTTTGGGCATCGCTTCAGGCCACCCATGGCCCATCTTCTGCACAGAGCCACGCTTGCAGCCTCCAAACCAGATTCCAGTTTGGAGCTAACGAACGCTGCCAGCACAGAATGCCACCTTTCCCCAGCCCTGCCCTGGCTGCTCTCACGCTTCCCGGTGCAGTGGGAGCATCCCAGCCCTCTGCTCTTCCAAAGACACAGGTTTTCCATGTCTGTTCCTGTTGTAGTGTTGTAACAGCAGAATCCCCGAGGCAGTGCAGCGCTGTGCAGGCAATCCCTGCTGGTAAAACACACCAATGCCCACAGCATCCACCGCGATCAGGGAGATAGCACCATGCTTGGCCTTCCCCTGCCCTGGTTAGTTTTGAGGTGTTGGCAAACACTGAAATTAGCCTTTAATTATTGCTCCAAACCGAACAAACATCTCCCGTGTTGGAGCAGCGGCTCCGGCTGCGGTTGCTGATGTGTGGTGGGTGCAGGACCAAACCCTGGAGGAGTGATTCCAAGGAGGCTTTTGGCTTGTCACATCCCTCCTGCGGGTTGTCAGGGCTGCTGTGGCCGCCTGCTTGTGTTCCCTGGGGTTATCCCCCATCCCGCTTCCCCATCCCCTTTGGGGGAAGCCTGGAGGAGGGCAGCGGTGTTGCTGTGACAGTGCTGGGGTCCTTTTGGCTATGGCACATCTCCTAATTTCACTTGAAGGTCCCTGCGAGCATGGAGTGTGCAGCACGTGGCCGTCATCTCGCATTAACCACACAGCAGGGCTGGCTGCATCCCCGTCTGCTGGAGCTGCCGCAGCTCGTGCCTCTCATGGAGCATAAAACCAAGGAAGGGTTTGGGTTGGGAGGGACCTTCAAGCCCACCCGGTTCCAAGCCCCTGCCGTGCATCCTGCCCACCCCGCACGCGAGGGTGAGCCAGGGGGAAGGGTGAAGTTCTCAGCTCCAGCCGGACAATCCCAGTTTCCCATTACCCAGGGAAACCACAGCCCCGTCTGTACTTTAGGTTAATTGCTGCTTTTCTGCAACACTTCAAAGGCTGTTTCTAACCGCAGTATGCGGCGCGTATTATTAGATTTGTTTTTGGAATATAATGATAAACTGTTGCCACTATGGAGGTAGACGTAATTATCTGGAATCTATTTTAATCTATTCTGCCTTTTAAATATTCTATGTTCCCTTTTAATAAGAGGTAGCATCCACCCTTTGATGTTATAGCGGAGGTGTAGAAAGCTCTGCTCTCCTTGCTGCAAATGTTAATTGAATAGCCTGCCTTTCTCTTCATTAGCTGCATTAGCTTGCATTAACACCTTTTAATATCTCTTTAAAATCTTGTTCAATTTACTTTCTTTAATCTTTTCCTTTCCCAGAGTGTTGCATCACTTTGATCCCCATCTTCTTCTTTTCTTTGATGACAACTTTGCGTTTAATTTGTATCTGAATTGAAATGGAAATTTCCTAATTCCCTAGAATTCATGCATTTTACACAGTTCTGGCATCTGCATTAGCAAGTGGTGCTGCCCATGTGGGATGGGGATCCAGCGGAAGGAGGAAGGAACGCAACCATCAGGATTGCCTCCCGAAAAGGCGCCCATTGCCGTGCCATCCCCTCCTCGGTACGCAGCAGCTTCACACTCAGGTGCCTTGAGGACCACAGACAGGGTTAATAAAGGGCTTCTCCTCAAGGGCCTGGCTCGCAGACTCTGTGTTCTCGGTCATGCCAAGCTGTGCCGAGCCGTGCCAGTGCTCCCTCTGAGCGGCTTTCCTGATGCTCATCCCTGGGGTTTCCTGCTTGCTTCTCACACAGACAGCGGTCAGGCTGGCTGTGCTGAGAGCTGAATGAATGCATGTGTTACGAGGCCAGGAAGGTTCATTGCTCTGTCTGCAGCTAAATGAAACGTCAGCCATGGATGCTCGGGGTTGCGTATGGGTGGTGAATCGGGTTCCTCGCACCGAGCTGCTTGGGTGAGAGGCACAAAGTGCTCTGATTTCTCTTGCTTTTTAGGATTAAAGTGTAATAAATCAGCTTCCTCTTTAGAAAGAATGAGCAAGTTTTTTCAGGCTTCGTTCTTGATTCTCCTCATCAGAGCACTCGATACCTGTTAAAACAAACTGCTGCGGACTTGAACAATAACATCCGAGATGAGCCACTCTTTTCTGATTGCTTTGAGCGGCGCTTGTCGGGTCCAGAAGAAGAGATTGTTGATTGATCCATTATGCACAGGTTGGGTTTCTTGAGTTCTGCAAATGTTTCTTTTCTTTGTGTGCATTTGTGGTGTCCTTCACTTGAATAACGTTGATGTGGGGAAGCCCTTTACTGTGGGCTGCTGGGTCGCACGGCTCAGGTCTTGTTTTGCAGCGGTTGCTCACATCCAAAATGAGTAAGGAGCAGGGCTGAGTGTGTGATCCTCCCTCCTATTTCCCCAGCCTGAGTATGGAAACATGGCGATTGTCTGTGGCAGCGTCAGGTAAGCGACTGGGCTCTGCATTACCCACCCCTGCAATTGCCCTTCATGCACAGGATCTCGGTGCCATGTGTGTTATCCCTTCCATACCAGAGCAGTGTAACCTGGAGCTCAGTGGGATGCTGGATGTGCTCCAGCCCACCCCACCGCCTCGTCCAGCTCCTTCCAGGCCCTTTATCCGCATCCATCCTGGCAAGCCCAAAGGGATGCTTGCTTTTCCAACAAAGCTGTCCACCTTTGCCATGGCTTGAGGGGGGTGGGGGGGTGGTGGGGGTGATGCTGTCCCACTTAGAGCTGACAATTGATCTCTTTCTCCAGCATGGAAATGAATTGGCCTCAACTCTCTGTGGAGAAGGCGTTCCAGTCACAGAGGACTGTGCTGTACCATGCTGTGTGCTCTCATTGCACAGCTCTGCCTTGGAGAGATGGGAATTCACGGGATGCTTTGCATCTTTTCCTCTTTTAATCCCCGTAAAGGAAGCTCTAGGTTTTTGAAGCATTGCTCTTTTCTTTCCCTTCCTTTTCTTGGCAGAGCAGCTTTGCTTGGAGGCTCGTACTTGCAGATGCTCCTGGGGAAAGAGGAGGTTTGTCACTTCCAAATAGCTGTGTTTGCACCCACTCTGTGTGATCCTCCGCTTAAACCAGCGGCAGCATCTAACAGCACCTCCCAGGCTGGCAGAGAAGAGCTGTGTAACATGGAAGGACACAGGGAAGTGTCTTTATGGGACCACAGCTTATCAGCGAGCATAATGAATTCCCTGGCTGGGGAGGTACCTTGATGTCAGGTGATGGAGCACAACCTTCCCCCAGGCACCCGTCCCTGCAATGGCAGAGTATGAGAGCACATGGTGGATGCGACTGGGAAAGAAGAGACTAACAGTGTCTGAGAGCCAGAACTCAGAGAGGCCGAGCCTTGCACCTCGTGATGTCCCCTCACTGACCAGGTCTGATAGGGATGAGGACCTGCCCCCAGCATCACCTCCAGGCAGTTCCTCACTTCAGTCTCCCTGCTCCACGGCCCAAGGGTGCGGGGTGAAGGGGTGGAGGTTGTATATGGACAAGGCAAGCTGCTGTTTTAGTGCTGCAGTGGCAATGAGCCTGGTGTGTGCAGTGCTGGTTCGGCTTGCTGTGGTCCTTTCTGTTGCTCCACATCCCTGGGAGAGAAGAACAACCTGGAGCACCATTGGTTTTCCTCCCTTACATCCTGGGAGGGATCCGGCTGTACACCGCACTTGGTTGAAGTGAACTTTTATCTCCTGCTTATTCTTCCCATTTCCAACCCCCTCAGTGTGCCTCGTGCCCTGGTGAAACCCTCAAGCTCTGAAACCCCAAACAAACCCCAGCCCCTGGGGCATGGAGGGGCCCAGGGACGGGCTCTGTGGGGCTCTGCACGCCTCGGGCTGCCCTTCCTGAACCACCAGCAATGGGAGTTGCTTTACGTCCCCTCTGGAAAAACCCAAACCCCAGCCCGGCTTCGCTTGCGCAACGTCCCATAACACATCACAGCAGATCCCAAAGCCCAAGTCTCCCGTTCCAAACGCATGTTGCTGCCTGATCCTGCCCCCTGGGGCTCGGGCGCTGTGCCCTGCTTTGCATGGAGGAGGCTGGAGTATCCAAAGCAATAGCATGACGAGCATTAGGGAAAGGTCTGATGACTCCGTGTCGTGAGAAGCTTCCCCTGTGACGCTGCTGGGGCCGTGCTGTGTTTCTGTGCTCGGCGATGTTTCTCTCCTGATTTCCAATAAAAAGGAAGGCTGAAGCCCTGCCTCGGTCAGGTTTAATTAGTTTCTGGATCTGAAGAACAAAGAGCTCTGAGGAGTTGAGGACCACGTCAAATTAAAGCTGTGCTGGCTGTGGAGGTGGCGATGGGGAGCTGGCAAATTGGACCTGCCAGGGATGCTCGCTGCCTGTTGATGCTTCCACACTGTCGTCTCATCTTGTGGAGGGGCAACGGGAGCAGGCAAAGGATGCTGTAAACCCGTTCCCCCTGTGCGTGTGTGATGGTGAGGGCTCCCACCACCCTCCTGCAGCTGCTTTGGGGTGCCTTAAACACTTTAAGCACTGAAAAATAGAACAGGATCTTCTGTGCCAGTGAACTGATGGGGTTTTCAATACTGGTAGGCTGTGCTGGGAAGCTGCTGCGGGAGGCTGGCTCGGGGACCTCTTGAAAGCAGGCTGCACCAAAGCTGCTCCTCAATTTTTATGGCTCTAAAGAGAGGAGATTTGAACCCTGCCATGAGATTGTGCCCACATGAAGGGGCAATAAACCCAGTCCTCCATGTGCTTTGGTCCAAAAAGCAGTGAGCATCCAGCCCAAACTGTGCTTTACTGGAGGATGTCTTCTACGAGGGTGGTTTTACTCCAGAGGCGTATGCACAAGAATGATGAATATTTCCCATTATCCACTCCAGTTTTATTTGCTCATGACTGCAGTGAGCTCGGGGCAAAACTTTCTGTGGGCAGCGTCTGCTTTAGGTTGAAACTTTGTGTTTGGGAAGTTCTGTCGAAAACAGCCCAACCACATCTGAGCGCGCTGGGAGGGATCGGTCTGCTTTGACGTGCTTGGAAGGCAAAACAGAGCACACGCCGCAGCACCGCTGCCATGCTGCTCTGCACGGACGGGCTGCGGGCTCTGCCATGGGTGGGATGGGGGGGCTCAGCTCTCTGACCCCCTGGCTCGCTCCTCCTGTGGCTGGGATGTCCCTGACGCTGCTCTTGGTGACTGCTCGTGCCCTGCTGCCATGATGAGCATGGGATGAGCTGGGCTTGCCCTGCTGCTGGGGCACAGTGAGGTGGCCGCGCTCTGCAGCAGTGACGCTGGGTAGCACTGATGCTTTGTGCTCCCTGTGTGGGTTCCCAGGCTGCATGGGAGGGAGGAAGAGAGCAGAGGGATGAGGAAAGCAAGAGGAGAGCAGGCGATGGGATGCCAGGAGGAGCGCCCAGGAGTCCTCCACCCTTACCACAGGGCTCCTAGAGGAAAGTGCAATACTCTTGTACTGCTCAGGCTTATAGCAAGGGGAGAAAGCAGCTCCCAGATCTGGGTTTTTATCAGACAGAAGCAAGAGCTGTAAATAACCAACCCCTTTTGTTGTCTGGGGTTAATCCCAGCCCCATGTGCTCTGTTTCCTGCAGGGTTTGAGTTGGCTGCTGGTGCCTGTGGGAAGCCTCTGCTGCAGGCAGGGGTAAGGATCCTCCTGGCATGCTCATGTGCTGCACCCCTTGCCCAGTTTAGCTGTGCACTGGGTTAGCTGTGTGGGTGATGCTGCTGTTCAAAGCAGCGGCACCGTTTCCTTGGCTCCTTGGGTGAGCTCCTCGTAGCCTCAGATCCCCTCTGCCTTTTGTTCTTCCTTTTGATTTTGCATTTGTGTGAGCGCTGAGATAAGAGAGTCAGGGCTGACCTGTGTGCGCGCCTTCCCTCCTGGGAGGACCAAGGTGAAGCCTTGTTTGAGGTCTCCAGGGCCGGCGTTTCCGATGCATGTCCCAAGGCCAAGAGCCATTTGAGCTACAACGTGCCCTGGAAGGAGCAGAACACCCCCAGGGACAGTGGGGTTTGGGAACCAGCGAGGTTGCTGTGTGCTGGTGTGCGGCAGGATGGTCCATGCTCTCCCAGCATCAATGGGGTTTGCTGCCTTAATTTTCATCTTTTGGCCTGGGGAAACAGGGATCTGCTCCAGCCTTTTGTGAGCTGGGAGCATCGCAGGGCCAGCTTTGCTGTTCTGCTGCATCGCTGTTGGCCATAGCCCGAGGTTGTGTTCCTGGCCATGAAGCACTGATGCTGGCCAAGGGAGCCGGGATAGGCAGATACGCAATGGGGAGCAGAGGGTGGGGAAGCTCAGGCTGCATCTAAACAGAAGCACGTCACTGATATTTGTGTATCACTGAATTTATTTCATCCATCCCAAGCTTCTCCTCCTCCCTCTGCTGCAGCTCAGTCCTGCGGCAGGAGAAAAGCTCTTTCCCATTAAAAGCTGGGCTCGGCTCTCCTGGGCCGGCTCTCTGGAATGCAGCGCTTGCATTCAGCTGCAAGGCTCATTGAGCGAGGACCTGTTTCTGTGCGGGTATTTAAAAGGAAATCTGGGAGCGTTATTAAGCAGAGAGCAGTGAATTTATTCTGATCATTTATTATTGATGGGTAACATGGCACTGTTTGAATAATGTTCTCTGATCCTGCTGCAGTGCAGCAGTGTGGGACAGGAGCAGGCTCAGGGGAAACCAAAGCTCTCTGTAGGGCCAGGCCAAGGGGAATGGCTTTAACCTGCCAGAGGGGAGACTGAGATGAGCTCTGAGGCAGAAGCTCTTCCCTGGGAGGGTACTGAGGTGCTGGCACAGGGTGCCCAGAGAAGCTGTGGCTGCCCCATCCCTGGCAGTGCTCAAGGCCAGGTTGGGCACAGGGCTTGGAGCACCCTGCTCCAGTGGAAAGTGTCCCTGCCCGTGGCAGAGGTTGGAGCTGGAGGAGCTTTAAGGTCCCTTCCAACCCAAACCCATCAGGGACTCTATGGACCCCCACCAGGACCTGGGAAGCTGCAGGCACCATGTATGAGCCCACGGCTCCGTGCTTCGTCCCACCAGCCATTGCCTGCAGCAGCCTTTGCACAGCAGCCGCCGTGGCTTGTCCAGGAGCAGGCAGATAAATCCCAGCGCTGGGCTGGGGCTGTGCCTTGCATGGGTGAGGGGTCGTCCCCCAAGCACAGGAAGGGGATGTTTCCTGGGGCCCTGGCACACAAAGCAGGAGCAGCAGCGGGACCTGCACTAATCTCCTTGTTAAACCTCACTGGAATAATGGGACCCTCTGTCTGCAAAGGGCCCCGGGTCCTCGGCGCCGGGCTGGACCAGCCGAGCGTGCAGCACTGCCAGCGGTGCCTCAGCCCTGTGGCTCCGAGCCCTGGCTCCGGCTCTTCCTGCAGGCAGCTTGCGTAGGGAGAAGCCTTTGGCAAGACCTCAGCGAGGCCTCATTTGTCCCTTGGGTTTGCCTCTTCACACTGTGCCTGCTTTGCTGCTGAACCTGTGAATGAGCTGTGGCCCTTGGGAAGCATCCGCTGCTCCCATGTTTCCACTGGGTTTGCCAGGGCAATGGGACCCCGCTGCCCTCGAAGGATCCGAGGTGTGTGCTTTGGGGACAAGCTCCATGCGAGGTGAGCCGTGACACCTCCAGGACTTGCCAAAGCTCTTTATTCTGCCACCGAGCCACAGTGTCGCTGTGCAGCTCTGCGCTGAGTTCACTCCGGGTGGTGATGTACAAGGGGTCTGGAAATGAAAGGGAATATTTTGCCTTTGAAAAGCAGAGGGATCGTGTCTGCTGTGTTAAATTCAGAGACCTGGAGGTGAAAAACGCCCGTGTTTGTGTCTGTGATGAAAAGCTTCCTGCGAGTTCATCCCATGTAATTGGGGTGAGAGCTCTTGCATTGTGCACAATCACCATGCTGGTCACAGAGTGGGTACGGGAGCGGAGGGGTGTGCGGAGACACAGCCCCTGGTGTTGTTTGAACACTGCCTGCAACTCCCAGGCTGGGCCATTAGAGATTAAAGGGATGCTGTTAATCTGCGTTGGAAATAAAGCAGGACACACATGAGCTCATCTGCTGGGGCTGGACCGCTGCTGGTGTCAGCTTCAATTGGCATAAACAAGCGTTGCTCTCCTGTGCCGAGCTACTGAAGGCAGAGCGTTGCTGGGAGCAAGGGGCTGCTCCGCTCCCCAGCGAGCACCACTTGCCCGGTTCCTGCTCATGTTTAAGCAGCGGCGGCTGTGGAAGCGGGAGGGTACTCAGGGGTACTCATTACCACTCTGCTTTGCAAGAGTTTTCCTCCAGCGCCCGTAAAAACACTTCTCGCTCTCGCAAGGGATTCCACATCAAATATTCGAGGCAGATTACACCGAGTGCCACACAGGGGAAAGGGGGAGAGGGAAAAGAGGGGTCTAAACTGTTCAGTTGCTTTAATAAAGGAGCCAAAAAGGTTAACACAGAGAAAGGGAGGTGCAGGGGGGGAGAGGCTCCTCGACTCCTGCTCGGGGCAGCGATGCTGGATGCCAGCACAGCCTCTGTTTTGAAGTGGGTGCTGCTCCTGCTGAGCCAACGCGGGGCACAGGTTATTACCTGCAGCCAAGAGCAGGGGTAACGTGCACGTGGCTCTTCCCAGAACCTCCATGCACTGCTGCCTTAATGAAACAAACCAGGAGGGTGCTGAGTATTCCTGCCCTGGGGGCGAGGTGGCCTTTGAAATGGGTTTGGATGCTGCTGGTCTGCATAGAGAGATCTGTTATCCCTGGCAGTGCTCAAGGCCAGGCTGGATGGAGCTTGGAGCAAGCTGCTCTAGTGGAAGGTGTCCCTGCCCGTGGCAGGGGTTGGAGCTGGAGGAGCTTTAGGGTCCCTTCCAACCCTAAACCAGGCTGGGGTTCTGTGCTTCTGTTCCGGGTTGTGGGGCAGGCTCCAGCATTGCGCACATGATGTGCAACAGGGCAGGAGATGACTGCTGGGACCACTAACTTCGATTAATGGTGTAGGTGCTTGGCGAGCTCTCTGGCCCCTGCGACCTGTGTGTTTCTGCTCCTCACATCTCATTTGCACCTCGGTCCCTGCTGGTCACGCATCTCAGGCTGAGGAGCCCAGGCAGTGCTGCTCGCAGCCCAGCTCTGGTTGATGCTGGGCTCAGGGGGCCCTGCACTGGGTCCAGCTGAGCCTCGTGAGCACCTCTGACACTCCCCAGCACTCGTTAGGGAAATGGCCCTGATGAGGAATTAACACAGCTGAGCCAAGTCCTCGGCTTTCACTCCAGTGGGCAGGGACTGGCCCTGACTGGATAAAAGAGCTTCAGGCCTGGAGCACCATCAGGGCCTGGGGCTTCTCCAGCCATTTGCTCCTGCTGTGATTCTCTAACTCCTCTCTCCCCACCAGGAACCTGGGATTGCTGAGCCTTGTTTTGTCCCAGGTAATGGAGCAGGGGGTGAGGGTGCTCAGCAGTGGGAGGTGGGGAGATGTGGTATCCCTGATGGCAGGGACACGGCTTTGCCTGGCAGTGCAGCTCTTCTGGTGATGTACTGCCCCGGGGAAGCATTCAAACCCTGCTAAAGCCCTGAGAGCACAGTTTTGCTCTGCAGACACCATCTCCCCTCTCACAAACACGCTTTGCTGCTTCTCTCACAGGGTTTTTTCTACCGTGTCATTATTTTTCTCCTCCTAATTGTGCTGCAGAGCCTGACCCTGGCTTGCAGGGGGGAGATGCTCCATCCTGTGAACCCAGGGCTGCTTCTGGGGAGGCTGTGGCATCCCTGGATGACAGCAGGGCATGGGTGCATGTCTGGGGTACCTTACTGAGGGCTATTTTCCTTTCCTGTGCAGCCTGGAGGGAGGGTGTGTGGTGCACGTGTAGTGCACGTGTAGTGCACGTGTGGTCCCTGAGCCGTTCCCACAGCTACTGTGTGTTCATTAGGGATGCGTTGCTGTGTTGGTGCTTGGATCTGGGGTGTTTGTGGTGCCCAGAGCTGCACAGAACCTCGCTGGGGCCAACAGAGGTCTCCTGGGAGCGAGAGCTTGGGGCAAAGCCACCAAACCCGCCTGTTTGGAGGGCTGCTTGCAGCAGGTGTGGCTTGGATGTGGTGATGAAATGGTTTTGTTCTCCCATGAGTAACCCCAGGGGTTCATTTCGCAGCCCCGGCAGCTGCTCATGCGCTGTGGCATCATCTGGAGAGTGACCAGGGGTGGCCCAGGGTGGATCTGTGATGATGGGGCTGTTTGCCATTAGGTGGGGGAAGCAAGGGGGGACCCCCAATTCCCTCCCATACCCTCAGTGCCTTTTGCAGGGTCCTGGCTGCTCCATGGTTGCAGCCTTTAACAGCTCAGGGTGTTCTTTCCCTTTCCCGGTGTTTAATTGCTGGATTCCTCCTCGCCAGCAGCACCTGTAGTGCTCTGCAATGGAACTCGTGAGTCACGGGCCACCCACGTCGAGTGTTTATTAACCCACAGGGCTTTCAACACACTGCATACCAGGAGCCTTACCCAGCGCCGGCCCCCACCCAGCCCCGTGCTGGTGGGTGAAGGGTGCAACTCTGCCCCATGAGGATGGGTGTGGGTATGGGCTGGCCCAGTGCCATGGTGCAGGTGTGATCCCTGGGCTGATGGCAGAGATGTCGCTCCATGATGCTGTGCAGGGATGGACGGGGAGGACCAGCCTGCAAACAGGGGTGCTGTGGGGCAAATAACCCAGGAATCCCAGACTGGGTTGATTTGGAAGGGATCTTAAAGCTCATCCAGTTCTACTTCCCTGCTACAGGCAGGGACACCTTCCACTAGGCCAGATTGGTCCTGAGAAGCAGCATGGGATGCTGTGGTTTCGTGCTCATAAGCAAATGGATTTGTGGCTTCAGTTGATTGACTCAGAGCTGAAGCATTACTTGGCAAGCGGAGGAGCGCTCCTTCTCTCACCACCACTCCCCTGCATCCTCACTGGCAAGTCACATCACGAGCGACAGTTTAGGCAGGATGTGGCTGTGGTTTCTCTTGCTGCTGTTTTTTGAGGGAGTCTTTTCCTTTTTCCCCTTCAGGCTGAGATCCCCTCTAAAGGAAACAAATCTCTGTGGTTGGGCAGTTGGCCGTGGCCCCGGTGGGGCAGTGATGCTCTTGCTGCTGCGTGCTCCTGGGATGCAGGTGGGGAGCAGTGGTCCGTGTCGATGGGAGCAGCAGGGTCACATCCACAGCCTGGTGTCAGTTCTGCAGGGTTTCTGCCTCTGTGCTTTCTATTTCCACGGAGCATCCCTCAGCTTATCCCTCTTTTTCCTTTCTCTGCCTTCAATTTTCCAACCCTGGCTTTTGCAAAGTATCCATGGTGGAGCGGATGGGGTTTGGGCTTCATCTCTGATGGATGGGTTTCTATACAGTGGGGAGGAAGAGAGGAGAGCAGCAGAGGGCTGGCAGCTTGCTCAACCAGCAGCTGACAGATACAGAAATGGGCTGCACTTTGCTGCACTTTCCCATCCACAGTGAGTTCTTGTGAAACGCTGATTTCGAGAGCAAGTGGCTGGGGTGGCTGCAGCTCCTGTGCCGGTGCTGTGCTACCCCTTGGGCTCACCCACACCTGCACCCCAAACCCTGTTTGTGTGAGCCGAGGGTTAGTTCCCGCAGGGAAAAGCAGCGTGGTGGTGCTGGGTTGGTGTCAGCAGCTCCGGTTTGGGGTGGGTTTGTTCTGCAGACCCCCCTTTGCCTGAGGTGTGTGGAAGGATGGCAGCGCTGAGCGGGTCAGAAACGGGGGTGCAGCCGGAGGCTGTGCTGCGGGGAGCTGCTTGATTCCCAACAGAAGGGAGGCCAGAGAGGAGAAGCCGCCCCAAGAAGCGCCTGTGCCATTAACCTTTTGACACGGAGCTGGAGGGGAGCAGGGAGGTGGCAATGGCCGGAGCTGAACCCTGGGGATGGGTAACACAGAGAAGGCTCCTTAGGGATGTCCATGTGAGGGTTATAAAATCTTTATTCCTCCTTGTTTGTCTTGTATCAAAGCAAAGCCAGGTGCTGGGGAATCCTCCTCATCCCAAAGAGCCTGCATGCACCCAAAACCTCTCCCCTCTGGCACGCATGGGGCGAAAGCCACTGGTCTGACTTTTCAGGGCTGATTTTCTGTTGGTGCTTTATTTTATATCCTGATGGTGATATAGAATCCCAGAATCCCAGACTGGTTTAGGTTGGAAGGGACCTTAAAGCTCATCCCCTGTGTCCAACCTGGCCTCGAACACTGCCAGGGATGGGGCAGCCACAGCTTCTCTGGGCACCCCCTGACAGCGTCAGAATCTCCCTTGTTTGAATTCTGGGGGTTTATTGGGTTTTTGTGTTTTGCTTTTTAATAGAAGATCCCGACATAAAATTCCCAGGAAAGCACGAGCAAATCAATGAGCAGGTCCTTCTTCATCACCGCTGCGTCAGCCCTGGCTCGGTGTCTCCCCATCCAGCTCTAAAAAGCCACCAGTTAAATCTCCCTATGCCTCAGAGCCCCGGCCCTACCAACAGACGGGGCCCTGCTAATTCCTTTCCCTGGTGCAATTTAGTTTCTTGGGTGGCAGGATGCAATTTGTGTTTGAGTTTGGCTTTCGAGTGAGACTCTTGGCTTGTCACTCTCAAGGCACAACATGCTCCTTAAATAGCAGGCTAAATTTCTCCACCTAGCCTTGAAAAATAAACCGCTCCTCTGCCAAATGAAAGGACATATTCCAGTATTCTTTGTTGTTGCAACAAATTGGGTGGATACTGTCAGACTTCTGTATTCTGGGAATACTTCCAGAGCCTCTCTTTGTGAGCAAGTCGGTTACCATGTAATTGTCAACTTAAATTGCAGTGTTGGATAACTCGGCTTCGCCTGCAGAATAATCCCCCTCTCGTGGCCCCAGCGGAGTGAGGGCAACACAGTGGGCTCTGGTGCGAGGGGTCTGCAGTGCCTGAGGTCTGCCCGAGGCGTGCTGCCCGGGTGTGTGGGGCAGAATGGGTTGGATTAGAAGGGACCTTAAAGCTCATCCAGTTCCAATCCCTGCTACAGGGATCCCTTCCACTAAAGCAGGTTTCTTCAAGCCCTGTCCGACCTGGCCTTGTGTCTATGGTGGCATCTTTAAAGGCATTGCTGCCTGTGCAGGAGGGATGAGGGCTGGGGTGGTCCCCCCCCGCCCGCTGCCTCTCATCTGCGGCGGCATGGAGATAAGATGTCGCTTTCGATGCGATGGGAATCGTCTTCCCCCTCTTCCTTCCCCTTTCAAATTGGCAGCTCGTTTTGTTGTGTTTGTTTTAGCCTGAATCCCAGTGACAATTAGTGCTAGGAGGCTAGATTAAACTGTTTTTACTTGTTTTCCTTTTCACTTTGATTTCCACCTCCTCCAAATTCCTAATCCTACTGAATATTTCATCTCTCGTAAGTCCATCAATTGAAAGGCTCCCAGCGGGGCCATCAGGACCAGCACTATTAGAGCTGCTTTGCTTTAGTTAATGCTTCACAACACCAGGCTGGGCTTGTTGTGCAATTTATTTCAGACAAGAAAACCACAGCATCCGCTTCAGCGAGAGCCACGCGGTGGCTTGGGAGCGGGGCTGAGCGCCGAGTGATGAGAAAGCAGAGCACCCCCTGTTCCCACCTTGCGCCTTCCCCCTGCGCAGGCAACTTTTGCAGGTGGAAAACCCCTCGTGTGGCCGCAGATGGGAGACCCCATCCTAAATGTAGGAAGCTTCCTGCTTGAAGGTGGTGGGAGAGGTGGTCACTCGGTTCCTGTTGGCCCCGTGGTGGCTCAGCCGGCCCAGGATGTGGGTTGCAGCTTGTGAAGGGGGTTTTCTGGGGTGCAGGAGAGGTGGTGGTGGAAGATCCTTCCCATCTGTTTGCGAACCCCCATCGAAACCTTCATCTTTGCCTTTTCCTCTGTGACAGCGCATCCCCTGGATGCTGGATTTACTGCTGGGCTTTTGCCCTGCACTTCAATTGTTGACAAAAAAGCTTTCAGATAAGGAACTTCTTTTCTTCCCCTGACAAAAAGGCATTTTCCAGCTTGCTCTGGGCTGCCCATCTTAATGGACACATTCCCACTTCTGCTGCTTTTTCTGCCTGGAAAGGAAAGCAGGGGCCAGGGTGCAGGCTCTCAAGATTCTAGCCTGTGCTGAATGCTTTGAAGCTCCCTGTGTGCTCTGATGATATTAAATGCGTTTGTAATGATGCCTTTTACCCCCCAAATGGCATCTTGCTCCACAATATCCCTATCAGTTTGCAGGGATGTTTCTCTAGGAGGAATCTGGCTTCTAGCACGGCTTCTGACATGAAGCAGGGCTGCAGCAGGCCCTGCCAGCAGGTCCTTTGAAGCTCGCAAAGCTTCAGTGCTCTTCACCTGGTCTATGTGCTCCTTATCAAGAGCCCCAAAGTGTCTGCAGCCTGGATGGGAAGAGCTCTGACTGCAGAGCCAGCAACCGGCTCCAAGTGCCTTTGCCAAGGGAGCTGCGGTGACATATGTTCGCTCTCAGAGCAAGGTTACACTCTCGACTCATTACAAGTTCCTTCCCCTGTTTTGGGGCATATGCAGGAGAACCTGGTGCCAAGCTGGCAGCGTGTGGGGGAGCGGAGAGGGCTCGGGAAGGCTCCGGAGGATGTTTGCTCTTGCGCTTCTGTCCTTAATGATCCTGCTCTGAAAGCAGCGCAGCCTTGGATCTGGGTGAGCGCGGAGCCTGGGGCCCCGCATGGCGCTGGTGGGATGGAATCCACCATCCTACAACCCCATGGGGCATTCCTCTGGGTCCGGCTGAGGCTGACCCCACCTTCCCGACACCTCTCCCGGGTTATTCCTGCAGATAAGAGGGATGATATTTGCTCAGGAGCCAGGACCTGGGATGGGTGGGAGGGGATGGAGAAAGAAGCTGGCAGAGCCCTTGGTATGGGAATTGTGCTGGTTGCTGATGAGCTGCATTAGACCTGGGTAATTCAGCACATTCCTAAATAATGGGTCTGGTGGTTTTGCAGGATCTGTAGCCCATACTAATGGCTCATTGCTGAACCATAAGTGGTTGTGTTATACTTTGGATTTATTGGAGGCCAAGGGATTAATTTCCTGAAATATATGGTCATGATGTTGAGGTTAAATTAAGATCTCATTCGAAAGGATTCTTTTTATTATATTTAATTTGTAAGCCCTTTTCTATAGCCATTTTACAGCTATCCCTCCCCCTCCCTTCAATGTTCAGTGTCATGTTTCCAGGAAGAATCTTATTTCATGCCGACTAATAGCGTTTCTCAGTATAACCTTTTACAGTTCCTCACTGTTCGAGTTACTCCAGGCTCGGTTGTTTATACACAACAAAGTCTTAAATCCTCTCTTAGAAAATTAAGACGTTGATGCAAAAGCAACAAGAGCGTCTGGCGGAGCTAAAATCCATCCTTTCTCTCCTCCTTCCCCACATGCCACCCCCTTCAATCTGCTCCTAACTAAAAGCCCTTTTACTTCAGCGCTTGAGCACTTTGATAGAATACGTGTTGAGTAAATCTTACATGACGTTTTTACTCTGGGTGATATGTATAGAAAGTTGAGCTGGCTCAGTGCGAACCTCGCTTCGCCCTTCTTGATGCTGCTGTTGTTAAACTGATAATTTAACTGTGGAAATCGGAGGCCGGTCGGGAAGGACAATGGTCTGGATGCTGCTGCTGGCTCTGGAGCAGCAGAGGCTGGGCAGGGAGCACCTCCCAGTGCTCCCTCTGCTTCTTGTGCTTGCCCTGCTGCTGCATGCCCTGAGAGATGGGAGATATGAGCTTGTTGCTGTGTGTGGCTCTTTGCATGTCATTCCTTTGCTGGGTGAGAGCTGCAGAGTACGGGATCATCTCTGATCCCTCTGGAGTTCAGGCTGAGCCCCCTATGCTTCCTCACTGGGCTCTGCTGATCTGGCATGCTGCAGGTTGGGAGAAGGCTGAGTCCTTCTGCTTTCCCAGATGCATTTTCCCCTCTTCCCTGACAGCCAGGCCATACATGGGTGCCCCTGCACGCAAAGCACAGCAGAAGAGGTGGGAAGCAGCAGTTTGGGAGGAGAAAGGGGGATCTGATTGACAGTGGGACACTGGAGGAGATAACCCACTGCCCTCAGCCTCCCTGGCCCTGGGGGTCGGGGTCTGGACAAGCATGGTCACCATGAAACAGATGTGTCAGAAGCACCTTGAGCAGGGTGGGGAGCAGCAGGGCCCCCCCCCCCCCCCGCCCAGCCACCCTATAGCCCTGGCAGATCATCCTCCTGCTGCTTCCAGTCCTCCCAAGCCTCTAAAGCTTGTCCTTCAGTGCCCATCATCTTGGTTTCAAGGCCGTGTTGTGCCATCCCCTGCTGACCGGGGTCCAGGAGCAGGGCAGCATCCCCACATATGGGACCCCTGCATCCCTGGTGCAGCGCCAGCACCACCACAAGCCCCACTCAGCACGAGATTCCCAGCCCAGGTTCCCTGCACAGCTCCTGCCCTGAGCTGTCAGCTCCGTCTTCTACCGGGATTTTCTCCCTTTTTCCCCCCCTCTTTTCCTCCCTCCCCCTCCAGAAGTGCTGATGGACAAGTTGAGTAACCGTATCTGCTTGTTACGGGACATCTTGAGGCTGATTGCGGAGGTCAGGACTCAACTGGAAAGACCGCAGCGGGTTGCTGACTGGCATCCACAGTCCAGATAAGATAAAAACAACTGATGACAGCAGGGAAGTGAAACAGTCATCTCAGCACTTGGATTAGTGCCCGGCAAAGAGGAAGGGGAAAAAAAACCCGAGGAGGGCCGGTGGGGAGGGGAAGGGGGTGGATTAGAATAGAAACTCTGGAAAAAGCTATCAGGAGGCAGCAGATTTGGGTGTTAAATATTTATGAATTAGCGGCACTTGTCGCGTTCTCTCTGAGCCAGGATGTGCCGAGGCAAATGGAGCGCTGGTGGGATGAGCAAAGGAAGGAGCATCAGGAGGCAAGGTGACCAGCTCCGGCGGTGCCAGGACTTGTGGTGGTGCAGGATCAATCTAGAGGAGGAAGGATAAATGGGGTGCCATAAAAGTGACTGTTATTAGTCAAGAAAATTCTGCTGAGGAGCACTGGAGTAATTAAATCACAGTCACTTATTGCTCAGCTGAAGTGACATTGAGAGCGGCTGAAGGTCTGTGATGAGGAAGGGGGTGTCGGTTCCCCTGCTGTGCTCCTGTTCTCCTCCGCCCCAGTACAGATACCCCAGCAATGGGTGAAGGCCGAAAGTGCCCCCCCAAGCCTGTAAAGCTCATTTTCACCTAGCCACAGCCACTTAATTACAGAGGGATGTTTATGGGATGTTTTATAGGGCTCATGGGATCTGGCAGCACAGAGGAGATGCAGTGTCAGGGTTTGGAAGTGTGAGTGCTCCTGGTGCCACGCTGCAGTGGGCTTCCCTTTCACCGGGCAGGCTGGGATGGTAAAGTGTGCGTGCAGCTTTAGGTAGCGGGCTCTGAATGTTGGTGGGGTTTCCTCATTTGTGTTTCAAAGTTGCTCTGGGCTTCACATTCTGAAATACTCTGAAACACGGTCACAGAACCATGGAATGGTTTGTGTTGGACGGGACCTTAAAGCTCCTCCAGTTCCACCCCCCTGTCGTGGCCATGGACACCTTCACTAGAGCAGGGTGCTCCAAGCCCTGTCCATCCTGGCCTTGAGCGCTGCCAGGGATGGGGCAGCCATCGCACTGCTGAGCATCCCTAATTTATATTTTTCACCCCGTTTTGCTGTCCCCACCTCGCCCTCCTTTGCGGAGAGCTGCCCAAGCCCTGCCTCCATCCAGCCCTTGCATGGGAGCATCTGGGATGGAGTGCGAAGGACCAAGCTGTGGCTGCGTCCCACCGTGATGCTCATGGCTCTGCTTCGCATCCAGGTGAACTTTCCTAATGGGAAAGGAGAAGAGGAGAAGCTCCCATCGTTCTTGTTGGCCACTTGGCTTTATTCTGCTTCAGTTCCAGCTGACAGAACAAGATCTGTTGTTCATCACCACGAACCGGGCAGGTTTGGTGGGGAAAAACACTGAGAATGACGGAAAAGAGAATCTCTTCTGCATCCGTCTTAAGGACTGACCTCCAGTGCTGCGAGGAGCAGAGTAGAAGAGCTGATTCCTCTTGTAGCAGGCCATGGGTTATATCTGACCAGCTGTAGCAGGAGTCACACAGCAGAGCCCAGCCCACCAGCGAGGAGAGCCCACTGCCAGGGAGCCACCCAGGATCCAGCCAGCCTCTTGTGCTGGGGCTCGCTGGAGCCAGCTGGAATGGGAGCCCATGTGCGGTGCCAGCACCGACCCTTCACCAGGACCCGCCGTGGCTGCTGCCAGCCCCTGTTTGGTCTGATTACATGGGGCTAATGGGGACAGCACAGCAGCCAGCGGCTGCTCCCTGGCCCAGCCTGGGACACGCCAGGGATCAGTTCCTATTAAAACCAAAATGCCAGGTTTTAATTCTAGCACCAAAGACATCCCTAAATGAGAACCATCTGTAGGTGTCTCCCCATCCTGGTGACAGCCCTAAAGCTTCATCCCAGTTAAACTGCGGCTGCCCCATCCCTGGCAGTGTTCAAGGCCAGGTTGGACACAGGGGCTTGGAGCAACTGCTCCAGTGGAAGGTGTCCCTGCCCTGTGGCAGGGGTTGGAACTGGATGAGCTTTGAGGTCTCTTCAACCCAAACCAGGCCGGGACTCTGTGGTTCCCTCACCCTTGGGAGGGTGTTTGTCCCTTGGGGTGGCTGTGCCAGTGGGATGCTCTTCTGCCCACAGCCCCCACTCCCCTGCCTTGGCAGGGGTTAAACAGCCCAAGGGGAGAGAGAAGGGCTCTGGTGAGGCAAACAATAAAACTTCCGCTGAAGTTTCTCGAGCAACTGGCGCTTGCCCATAAGTGTACTTAAGCAGAAAATCACCAGAAAAGTGCTATAATCTGACAGATTTTTCACAGACTTAAATATTCATGAATTAGAAGAATTGGCAGAATTTTCTACATTATTAGCTTTCATCATGGCTACAGGAGCAGTTGGTGCACTGGCTGCTCTTCAAAAACTATTAATCTAGTCTGTCATCACAGCAGCCATTTTTTAATTAGCTCCTTTACTGCGCGATCTGGTGCAGGATTGAGGCTGGAACATTTAAATGGTATTAAAGTTTTAAAGGTGCCCCTTTCCATTTGTAAGCGAAGTTCTGAGAGGCTGCAATGGGGGAACCACGGAGCCTTCGTTGCAATGGTTAACTTCTTATTTTAGCCTGGAAGAAGAGGCAAGGTTCGGAAAACTGAGCTGCTTCCACCAGGAGGAGAAATTGCAAGGGAGAAATTGGACTTGAAATCGAAGTTCACCACGTTCCTGCCCGATGAAATCAAACCGAGCTGTTTGCGGCTGAAACACTGTGTGTGCATTGCAGAGGCAGGGATGGGACATGGCACCGTGCGCTGCGGTTTGGTTTTGGTCCCCGGCACACTCGTGTCAAGCCTCCTCCCGGCCATGCAGGACTTGCTGCTCCATCCCTTTGTGGTCCCCTCTGCTTGCTGGGAGCAGGCTTGAAGTAGCTGCTTCCTAAAGAGCAAGGGCCCTGCAATGGCCACGTGTGAGCTGCTCCTGCATCCACGCATGCTGCCAGGGAAGCCCATCCTCAACCCCAACCGGGAAGCATGTGCAGACTGCGAGCTCGATGTCGCCTTCACCAGACACGGGGCTGCAGCAGCGCTGTTGGCATTAAATCTCTGCGCTCCATCTCTGCCCTTGACAGTAGGTGAGCTGCGTCTATGCCTGCCCTTGTATCCTGGGTTCACCAGCCCCTGCGTCATGGCACGTGTGGGCTTTGGCCTGCTCTGAAGGGAAGCAAGCTCCGGAGGCAGCGGTGCCTGCTGGAATGCCTGCCTGGAAACCTCTGGCCCAGCTCCGGGGTTAGCAGGACGGATGCTCTGTGGCTTGGTGGACGGGACAGACCCCTCCATCCCATCCCCAGCCCTGGGTGCTGTGGAGCACATGGAGAGCTGCTCTCTGCCCCGTTGCTGGTGTCAGCCCCAGGCAGGGAGGGCTCAGCTGCAGACCCGGAGCGCTGCTCTGTATGTTCCAAGTCTGAGCTTTGCTCTGACTAAACTTCATCACTGGTGCACTTGGCTCAGCCTGGGTCGAGCCCTGCTTTGCTCTCGGTGCCAGAGATGGTGCTCTCCTGGCTTGTTATTTGCATGTGAAAACACAGAAAAATTATGTCTTTATGGTGGTTTTAAATGTGCCTTTTTTGGCATCAGTGGCTGCGCCTCTGATCTCTGCCGCTCCTTATTGCCAGAGCTTTAATTTGTGCCCTCCAGTGCCAGTGTCCTGCTGACTGGGGAAGGGAATTGCTGTGTGTTTAAGACTTTTTCCCCTCTATTGTCATGTAAAGTGAGGAGTGTAAAGAAATTGGCAGCTAAAATGTCAATGCTGCAGCTATAACCTTTGGAGAAGTTGCTCTTTGTGAGTCCTTCCACCGGGAGGAGTCGTCTTAAAGGAGGTTTTCCTTTTGCTTGACTTGATAGGGTACTTACAGTTTGAAAGGACCAAGACAGGCGCTGGCAGGTTACCGAAGGGTGTACATTAATATCAGTGCTGTGACAGGAGGAGACAAATCACGTCCCGTTTTCACTCTGTTCCCAGCTCCAGATGAAAAACCACAGGGTCCCATTTAGCCTGGAAAGCACGAGGGTTTGGGAGGTTGACTTTTATTGATGATGTGGAATAGGGGAAGCCTCAAACTCTGAGGGTTTGGGTGGGTTTTAAGGCTTTCTGAGAAACTCTTTCTTGTAGTGTGGACGATTGCATGGGCGAAGCGTTTTGGTAGCGCTGTGATCCCCTGTGAAGCTCAAACTCTGCACAGAGATCCTGATTCTCAGGAATAGGGTACAAAAGTCCCACTCTACTTCATAGCTTCAAGGGAGGAAGGATGGGGAAACATTCCCAGAAAGTCTCTTATTTACAGCGAGTGACTTTTCTTGGAGTTTTCTTGCTTTGTTTTGGTTTGTGGTTTTGGGTTTTCCATAATGAGCAAGTTTTCTGCCTGTTGCTGTCCTATGGTTTGGAAAAGTAGATCCCAGCGGGATCCATGGGGGATCTTGCAGGCAAAGGCTTGCAGAGGGGGTTGAGAGTCAGGACACAGCTTCTGCTGCATCTCCGGCAACTCCACTCTCCCCTGTGCAGCCCTTGCTCAGGGTGTGTGTCATAGAATCAGACTGGTTTGGGTTGGAAGGGACCTCAAAGCTCCTCCAGTTCCAACCCCAACCACGGGCAGGGACACCTTCCACTGGAGCAGTTGCTCCAAGCCCCTGTGTCCAACCTGGCCTTGAACACTGCCAGGGATGGGGCAGCCACAGCTTCTCTGGGCACCCTGTGCCAGCACCCTCACAGGGAAGAGCTTCTGCCCAAGAGCTCATCTCAGTCTCCCCTCTGGCAGTTAAAGCCATTCCCCTGTCCTGTCCCTATAGGCCCTTGTCCAAAGGCCCTCTCCAGGTTTCCTGCAGCCCCTTTAGGCACTGGAGCTGCTCTGAGGTCTCCCCTTCAGGAGCCTTCTCTTCTCCAGGCTGCCCCAGCCCCGTTCTCTCAGCCTGGCTCCAGAGCAGAGCTGCTCCTCAGCATGCTCATCCCACAGAGCACTGGGAGCAGGCGGGAGGTAGGGGAAGGGCCAAAGCCAATCGCCCTCCCCATGCTTCATAACTTAGGATTGGTTTTTAACTGTGCCCCATCATTTGGCATTTGCAGTCACTTGAGGGAGGCACACACCCCTCTTGGCAATTACTTGTAATTGTTCCCTGTGGGTTCCTCAACAAAACACTCTTTACCAGCCCTCAAAGCTTCGGAAAGCATCCCGGAGCTGATAGCAGGCTGCGCCACACGCAAGCCCCGTAATTCAATTTGCTAGACAGGATAATTTATTAGAAGAATATATTCAATATGTTCTTTAACATGCAGGGTTGGCCCATGCTTTCTGCTGCGTAATATTCATCTCTGCTATGTGCTGTTTACATTTGGGGATAAAAACGAGCCTGTACATTTAAATTCAAATGAACATCTGAACCAAATGACTGGGTTGGTGGCAGATTACCCCACTGCAATCTCATCATCCCACCGTGGGCTTCTGCAGTGTTTCAAGTAGCTGGGAGGGAGGAAAGCACTGCTAAAGTGCGTGGAAGTGATGGGGAATGGCAGGAGCATCGGTTGGGTCTGGGATTCGGAGCCTCTGCCCAGGCTGGAGGAGGGAGGGCAGCTTTACAGCCAGGCTTTGATTTACACAGCACGTGGTTCTGTGCTGCAGAGCCCCTTGGTATGCAGGCCTGCAGGACACCATAGGGCCTAAAAGAAACTTGCACGTCTATTAAACAAGAAAAAATAATCAGCTTTATTTTCCATGTTTGGACAATGAAGCCATATGTGCTCCTCCTCATTAAACCCAGGTTTTTTCCAAGGAACTCCACCGCAGAAACAAGCATGGGAGCTGACATAATTAAAGGCTTCTTTTTCCCCCTGCCGTAGTCCTCTGGTCTTTGAAGAGCTCAGGGATCCCTGAGGAATGCTCTGAACTCTGCAATATTTTGATAGCTGCAATAACATAATCAAAAGATGCTTTCATGAAGAGAGCACCTTGTGTGCATCGAGGCCACCCCCTCTCCCCCCCCCGGCCACCGCTTTAATGGGGTCCAGAGCTCCAGCGCAGACGGGGAGCTTTATTTTCCGCCTGTTTTTCCCCAGGGATGCTGCCTTGTGTGATGCTGAAGGAGCAGGAGCGTTCTTCTACGTGGTGCAGCCCCTTGCCCGCCCGCCCCGAGCCTGGTGATGCTCTGGGGGCTGCAGCCCACCCTCGCCTTGCACTCAGCTGCCCTTCAAATTACTGCACACAGCAATTCTCTTCTGCTTGAGCGTCCGCCAGGTTGGTATTCATCCTGAAGTCCTCATTAAAGCACTTTAATTTCCCCCTTTCGTTAGCTAACCGGCTCATCTGTTTGCATGAATCCTCCTCTCTGTGCCCAAGCCATTCAAATCCTGTTTTTCCCTGGGCTGTCTCTACAAGCTGCAGCCCCATGCGTGTCCGTTCCACCTGAGTTTTGGCAGAAAGGGCTGTTTGGAACGAGGAAATTGGGGCATTTCTTTAATCATTACACTGGAATCATTAAGCTTTAATCGGGCCAAATTACGGTTTTGGATCCTGCTGCCTCGCATCAGTCTCTAATTGCGTGAGCTCAGTTGCTTTCAAAGCAAAGCTGTCCCCAGGCTCTGTCCTCCCTGGGGGAGCACAGCGGGCACAGTGTCACCAGCGTCCCCTCTGCTGGGACCCTGGAGCTTGGTGGCAGTGATGCTTTCGAGCCTTATTGCTGCTCTGAGATTGTCCCAGTGCAATGGGGAGCGCTGGGCTGGTCCATGGGGACCCCGCCTGGCCCAGAGCATCGCAGCAGTGCCAGGGTCGCCAGTGTGATGGGTGGCCCTGTAGCTACAGCCAAACAACCCCTGTTACCTTTCCTGCCACCGTGAGGGGGTTGAGAGGTTGGGGTTTTCCCCACAGAAGCTGAGCCCACTCTTTCCCTTCCCTGCTTCATCTGTGCTCATCACCGCTCTTCCTTGGGCGCTTCTGTAGCAGCGCTGGCACGAGGGGAGCGGTGATGATGCATGGTGGCATCTGTGCCAGTCGTCTCCGCTCTGACTAGTTCATCACCTCTTGTCTCTCATAAAAGCAGCTATTCACAATATAATGTGAATGAATTCTCATTAAAGCCTGCTAAATTACTCTGAGACAAAGCACAGTGCCAGTGCATGGGCTGCTCTGCCAACTCTTCACAGCGTGTTTAATTCACTGCAGTCTTTGCCTTACAGATTTAGGAGGGTTCTGCTCAGCACCCTCATGGCACAGCGCGGGGGTCGGCAGCATCCTCAAGCCCACAGCACCCCGGAGCTACATCCTGGAGCTGCACTGCAGGGCTCAGCTTGGGGCTGGATCTGCCTGTTCCAGCTGGGAGTGGGAACCCCAAAGCCACCCCTGCCTTGGGCAAAGCACAGCCAGGGAAGCGGCGGCTCTGTCTGCCTCCTCCCCTTGCCCACATGATGCTGGAGGCAGGACCACAGCTGGGTGAGACCAGGGCAAATCGCATGGTTGGTGAGTTGCCACCCTGATGGGCATATTGTGCCTTGCGCAGCACCCGCCGGTGTCACACCACGCGGGCTAAAAGCAAGCCACAGAACTCTGTGGCAACAAAAGAGCAGAATCCACGTTGCTGGTATAAATTCACAGAATTTACCCTTTTCTTCCTTGTTTGCTGCATGTGTTTCCCCACGCTCTGAGTTTCCCGTAGCTCAGCTGACTGCGCTGACTTTCCTCCCACTCACATGTTCATACCAAGACAAGGCAAGTGAGAAGAGGACGGGTTGGTTTTGCCCTGATAACTTTCCCAGCACAGCTCATGCAGCCTGTGGGACAAGATATGGGGCTGTTTATAGTTCATAAGCACTTCCCCCAAACCATCCGAGCCTCAGCTCATCTGAAATCTGGCTTTTCTCCACAGCAGGTCCCCAAGAGGTGATGCTTTGGAGACAGCTCCTGAAGCTTGGCCATGAACCCATGATGGCCAACAGCTTTCTGATGGCGGTGGAGATAGGGAATCTTCTATGGAGCAAGCCCCACGGAGGGGCTGGATGTTTGCGGCTTTCACTGACGTTTTGCTGTCTTGGGTGCATTTGAGATGCCTCATGCAGCTGTGGCCAGGGAGGGAAACCTGTGTGCTGATGTAAAGTGAGATTCTGGGATGCGTTCAGGCTTTTTAGCTGCAGTCAGGGCCATTGGGGCTCTGTCGGCTGCTGCCTTGGAAGTGCCCGATCCATCAACACCTCTGGCAGCTCAAGGTTGTGCTGTGAGTCTCTCTTGCACTTCAAGCCATGACTTTGTGCGGTGGTTCTTCCCCCCTGGTTTGGTGTGGGACTGGTACCCAAAGTGAGAGCACTGCCAACGGTGCTGCATCCCCCGCCTCAATCACTGTGTTGTGAAGCCGCGTGGCCAAAGGTACCAGAATTGAGTCTGCCCAGCGCAGGGGACAATGACAACCCCTTTGTCCCCTTCCCAGCTCACCCGCCCAGCTATTATGGGTTCTCACAGATCACTTGGCACGGGGCCGTGGTGTGGTATGGCTGGGTTTGCATTGTAACCTCTTATTACAAAACCCTCAGCGCTTCTCGGGATTGTTTCGCCTGTTATCATCTTTCCCACAATGCGCTTGCATGATCCTCTCTCAGACTTAACCACATGGCAACCACATCACATAATGCAACTTCTGTTCGGAGATTATTCATATTTCCCCCCCTCCCCATTGTTGCTTTGCCAAGTTTTTCTTCTAATTCTGAGAAGCTGAATTTAAAAGAGCAGTGTTTCCGGTGCAAGGACATGCTTAGGAGGCAGCGTGAGCAAATCAACTCGACAAGTGTGTTCACAGGAGTCAAACCGGGGGGGGAGCTGTGAAAAAGCAAAACAAAAGCCCCTCCAAATGTCTATTTTTATTCTATTTCGATCTCTGGAATGCCTCATCACATGGAATAACAATGCATCCCGGCACAGAGACTGCAGACAGGCTCCAGTGAAAGGGCAGCTGAGGGAAAGATTGCTTTATAAGTAGGTTTTTATATGCAATCTATCACCAGTGCCAGCTCCCAGCAGAAAAGGATAACGACAAAGAAAGGGCTGTGCTAACTGGGGTGTGTGTTTGCAGTCGTGCTGCTGAGGAGAGCTGCCTGTGTCCCCATATCCCCGGGTCCCCATGTCCCCTGCGACATGCACGGGATGGGGCATGGGTACCACTCTGACTCCAGCTCCTGCTTCCCAGGGAGGATGCAAACGGCTCTGATCTGGTCTGGAGGCGAGGGAGGGCAAGTGAGGTCTGGGCAATGTGATTGTTGTGAAGATGGGGAAGAATGAGGTTGTTTAGTCTGGAAAAGAGGAGATGTCGGGAAAAGGAAGCATTTTCTGGCCCTTTGGCTGCACAGGGCCTGTGGCACAGAGGAAGGGGCTGATGCCATTTCTGGGCCCTGGGCCACCAGGAGCTGCTGTGGCCAAGCCCTGGCCTTGGAGCTACAAAACCCCATCAGTCTGAAGAGCACTGGGACAATGGGGAGGTGCACCAAAACCCCAGTGTTTCTGCCCAAAGCTTCCCATGTGTGGCAGCCACCAAGGCACTGCCAGCTTCCTGACATCATTTCTCATGTCAGTGCTCAGAAAGGACAGAAGATGGTGAGGATCTCTGCCCTGCCCTCGTGTAGCTCAATATTTTACCTAAAATTAGCACTTCCTAATTAATTTCCCTTGGAGCAGCCAGCTGATGCGCTGCTGTTACGCTTGAGTGCCTGCAATGGGATGTGGGGATGGCAGCACCTGCAGCCCCAGGGCATAGGGATTGAGGCGTCTTTCTGGGATGGATGTTTCAATCTGAGGTTTTGCTTCGATTCGGTGTTCAAACACTGTGAGCACACATGAGCTGTTGTGACACCGCCTGGCCCAGCAGCCTCCATGGAACTGCTGCCATCAGAAACACCGGTAGATGCTCTGGGTGTGCACCAGCAGTGGAGATGGAGAGGGACCATCCTTCCTGAAACACCTTCAGACTCAACGACCCTTTTTGTTCCTGTCGCTCCGGAACTGGCTTTGGTTTAGGACCCAGAGTTTCCACTTTGCATCTTTTTTCCTTACAACCCCCCACCTTCATTTACTCCTTCCTTTCTCTATCTTTTCATTCTTGAGTCATCAGCCGTACAGGCCAGTTTAGCATACGAAATGAAATTAATTCTCAGGCTCAGGCTCCAAATGTAAATGCGTTTATTAATAATTTAAATAGATTTATTTATGCAGTTTGATATTTTTCAGGTTCAGGGAAGCAATTCATTCTTCTCGCCCTGATGATCAACAGACGTTGTCATTAAGCTCCTTTTTATCCCCCCATCCTCTTCTCCCATCTTAGCTTGCTAAACAGATCGGAGCCCACTGGTCCTCATGGGCTCCCAGGGAAGATTTCCATGAGCTAATGGAAGTAAATAATTCATTTGGCTTTATCTTCTATCTACTTCGGACATTTCCTCCCTGGAAAAGGGATGGATTTTCCTTCCAATCGTTTCCAATCTCCACTGTATGAAGAGCTTCTGTCAGATGCAGAAGCCTCCAAGGAGAGCAGCAGCATTCAAAAATGCCACGTCAAGGCTGGAGATCATATGGGGAATGCTGAGGTGTTAATGGCAGCCACAACATCATACTCCCATCCAGAGCGGGATAAACGGCAAAGCCAGCTCCATGGGATGTGGTGGAATCTTTGAAGCGAGAGCCATGTGTATTTACTTAGAATTAGATGCCCCGAAACGAAACCCTCCATCTGAAAACCCACAAGGCCAATCCCAACTCATGACAGCTTTTGGCACCTGGTTTTCATCTGCGTAATGGCTCTGCCCAGCCCTCGGGGTAGGGATGCCACAAAACCCTGGGAATGTTTGAAATTGAGATCCTTTTCCTTGCGGTTGGGACCCCTCTGAGATGAACCGAACTTTCTGTCAATCTGGATTGGCTTTGGCTTCTGCTGTGAGGTGAAGCCCCTGTGCCGAACCCTTCGGACTCGCTACGCATCCGAAACCTCATTTCAAAGACTCACCAGGTTTTGCCCCAAACTGCATGGACGCGAGGCCTCAGCGCCAGGAGAAGCTCTTGGTCTTTGCTCACTGGAGCACAGGGGACGTGCACAGCATTGGTGGTTTCCCTTTCATCCCAGGCTTGTCAGAGGCACGGAAGATGCGGGCTCTGCTGTTCCGAGACACCGGCAAAGCTCCGGCTCGGCCGCGGTGCGGCTTCCCCACCATCCCCCTTCTGCTGGCTTGTGCAAAGCTTTAGCATTTCTCTTTTATCTCACTCTTGCGAGCTTCAAAGGCGCCGTGAAGCCAAGTTCTACCTTCCTGCAGATGGGGATTAACCAGCTCATGCTTCCCATGCTCGTCCTGCGGAACTGGAATTGATTTATTTTGGTTTCAGGAGCAGCTACAGAGCAGTTCATGGACAGATGCAAAACCACGTTTCTCAGAGGCTCTTTAGCATCCTGGCTCAAAGGCCTGACGCCACCATCTTCATTCTTTGATTGCAAAAGTTCATGCAAATGGAAGCCCTCTTCCCCGTTTGCCTGCACGGGCTGCTCCTGCAGGCAGGAAGCGGCAGGAAGCTTGCAGGAGCTGTTCCGTAGGAAAACAGAATGTGTTGGGGAGCTCAACACCAGAGGGACAGTGGAGCTGCTGGAGCGAGGCCAGGGATGCTGCCAGGGCTGGAGCAGCTCTGCTCCGGAGCCAGGCTGAGAGCTGGGCTGGGGCAGCCTGGAGAAGAGAAGGCTCCTGAAGGGGAGACCTCAGAGCAGCTCCAGTGCCTAAAGGGGCTGCAGGAAACCTGGAGAGGGGCTTTGGACAAGGGATGGAGGGACAGGACAGGGGAATGGCTTTAACTGCCAGAGGGGAGACTGAGATGAGCTCTGAGGCAGAAGCTCTTCCCTGGGAGGGTGCTGAGGCGCTGTCAGGGGGTGCCCAGAGAATCTGTGGCTGCCCCATCCCTGGCAGTGCTCAAGGCCAGGTTGGACACAGGGCTTGGAGCAAGCTGCTGCAGTGGAAGGTGTCCCTGCAATGGCAGGGGTTGGAGCTGGAGGAGCTTTAAGGTCCCTTCCAACCCAAACCAGGCTGGGATTCTGGGATTCTATGATCCCTGACCTGGGATAGCCTCCGGCGGGCACATACCCTAGGACATAGGATGGAGCTGGTGGGGAGCTTCCCGCGCAGTGCAATCCCTGGACATCTCTACAGGACCAGTTTGTCCTTTGCATAATTTCAATTGCTCTTGATGATTTATTGCCCAGCTGCTGGATCTCAAACAATGGCCTGAACTGAAAATTCATGGGGGGGGAATGCTTTTAACTGTGATTTTGTAGCAGATAATGCTCCTTGTACAGGATTCCACATGGTCCTCTGGAGGGAAATCACCGTGGTCAAGCAGATGCTTTCCCAGGCGGGCTCCGGGCTGCATCTCAGGCACCTCTGTGTTTACCTGCTGCCTTTCCCTATTGCTTGGATCCCTCTGTGGGGTGCAGAGCACCAGGGGAGCACGTTCAGCATGGGGCCTGCCAGGGCTTTGCTTGGGAAGCAGCGATGCGGTGCTATGCCTGGAGGGAGCAGCGCAGTGCACAGCACTGCTTTGCGCCTTTTTTCCAAGGAAAACTTACTTTATGTGTTGTTTTTAAGGCAAAACGTTCTCGCTGGAGGCTGGTTTTTGCAGTGTATTTGTCTAGTTTGGTCTGTTCTGTGGCAAAGGTTGAACGCTCTTGTGTTGGTCTGAGCCAGCATGAGTTACCGGTGCCATATTTTCATGTGAGAGAATAGAAGTTAGCTGATAGTGTTATATATCATGTTAATATATATATAATGTTATCTGTCTGATAATAACAAGGCAGATGTTTTCAGTAGTGTTTCTTATTATAAATGGTGTGTTCAGAGGAAAAGCAAAGCTGGCTGTGGGTCCCTGCAGGAGAGGGATGTGGGTTGAGCTGCTGGTAGCGGGACCCCCAAGCCCAGGGTTTTAGGAAGCACCTTTCTTAGTGTATGGGTTTTCTTCCTCACAGGTGGAGAAAGGAAGGGCAGCGCTGTGCAGCCCTCCTGCGACCCTGGCTTCCCGGGAATGGGACATTGATTTATGATCAAAGGGGGGAAAAAAAGCAAAGCAGAATAAAAAGAATACTTAAGACTTAAAACCGGGGAAATCTTGTATCTTCCTGTGTAGGAGTTACCTGGGAATCTTTCATGTTAAACTTAAATGGAATTAAGAATGAGGGGAAGATCGCCCTGGGACTGGTGTGAGCCATGTAGCCCTCTATTAAAATTAATCCAGGCATTGATCTGTACAATTTATTAATAGCCTGGTGTGGGGAGAGGAGCCATACACAGCCTCAGCCCCAGCCGAGAGTCCACTGCCACCTGGTCCCATGCTGCTGCCACTGCGCTGCTGTGATTTGATAATTGTCCTGAGCTGTGATGGCCAAACCCCACAGAACCAATTAGCCACTGTCCTCCCTGACCTGGGCTTTCAATGGGGGGGGGGACGGGGACCTAAAGACTTAAAACGAAAAACCAAGAGCAAAGACCTAAATCTTTTTGGCTGCCTGATTAATAATCCTGTCAGGCCTATCAGAGGCACTAAACAGTAATGCTGGTTGCAGCTGAATTTTTTATACTTTCTATTAATCTTTAATGATAGCTTGGTCACCTAGTCTCTTTTATCTTGTCAGATAAATGTATGGTTAACAGGATAATGAGATTTCTAAGGCTCTGTTCTAGCTTACAGCCATGCAGAGCATGGAGTGACCCCTGCCCTTGCCGGGGAGCGGAGTGGAGGTGATGGTAATTGCTGGATGTGCTGTGAATGTATTGGAAGCTGATGGATGGTTTAAACTTTGATTTGAGGTCAGGAGGTCCCTCGGCTCTGGAAGGCAACTGTGGTTTTATTACTTGCAGGATCTGATGGGGATGTAATTAGATTTAGCTATTGCTTTATTAATAAGTAATTGTTCCTACTATTGCTTTGGGTTAGCAAATACATTCTGCTGATAATTTAGGGCATTGATATGGCTTTATTTATGAATAAATGGGAATGTATATTAGTCTCTGTCTGTAGCAGAGACTAGTGCAGAACTCTGTCTGGCCACTTCTCCCGGAGTGAAGGATTTGTTCTTTATTAATTCAGTAATTAACCTAATTCTGGGAACTCGGCTCTGCCGTGGAAAGCATCCATGTGCCGGTTGCAATGCCAGCGATGGGCTGTGGGGTGAGACCCTGGGGCTGAGGGCAGATGGATTTTGCTGGGGGGATGCCTGATGTGAACATCCGTCCGGGCATCCTTGCCAGCATCCAGGTTTGCTCACAGTGCTGTCTCCGAGTTATCAGAGCCCTCTGGACACCTCCTGCATGCTGAGGATGCTCTGCCCTGTGCCATCACCCCCGAGGTGTTGATGATGCCACTATCATGGGAGAGACCCCCAAGCCCCTTCCACCTCCCCAAGTCTGCAAGGCTGGAGTGCCGCAGCCCCTCAGTGCGCAGCTCATCACGGGAGATGCATCGTCCTTCTTCCTGCTTTTCCTTCCCCTTCCCTTCATCCTTTTCCTTTCCAGAAAGAGCTGGGATAACATGGTGATACCCACAAGGTGCCCAGCCCTGCTTCCAAGCCCACTTTGTGTGCTCAGTGGAGACACACCAGAGGCAGTCACTCCCAGAGCTGAGTGCTGTGTTTTGGTAGCAGGACGGCTTTTTGTTGCTTGGCTGCTCAAAGGAAGCTCCTTGCATTAATTATGTTCCCATGTAGAAAGCTCTGGCCTGTCATATACTTCTTTTTTTTTCCCCTTTTTTTTAAGCTCTGTTTTTCATAAAGTGGTCCTAAAATGACACGGAAAGCAGCTGCTTAAGCAATTGTGCCAATTAATGGGTCTCTGAAATTAAAACGCCTACACAGTCTAGATGAGATTTCTCCAGGAGGGAATTCAGCAATTGTCTTCATGATAATCAGGCTTGACTTGTCTTAGCACACATTAATAAAAAAGCAAATGCATTCAAAGAGATGCCCTTTAGTGGAGAATATCCACAATATAGTAATGAGTCTCCAAAAAAAGAGGGGGGGGAAGGAAGGATGCTGAGCTGGCTCCAGCCTTTCCTTGGGGGAGGGAGACTTGTAATTCATGTCATGGACTCACTGGATTCTCTTGCTGCAACTGCTGAATGTTAAATCCTCGCTTGCTGCTGAAGCAGAGCAGTGGCATCGGCTGAACAGAGGGGTCAATGTGGGGTCTGAATGGAGCTGGGTGCACTGGGGCTGCTGGAGGGTCTATGGGGATGGGGGCTTGAGGGATGTGGATGAGGCTCAAGGGATGGCATATCCTATGGGGGCTGCTGCTTGTGCCCTGGGCTTTCTCCATCCCATCTGGAGGGAGCAGAGGGACAGGGGAAGGGGTCTGGCAGCAGCAGTGCTGTGGGGCATGGTGCTGGCCTGGCTGCTGACTCTCCATGCACCATGGGCAGCATTGCAGAAGACGAGGATGGGCAGATGGGACCATGCGATGCTGGGCAGTGGATCACACTGGAGGGAGCTGCCCTGCCACTGCCTTGTCCTACCTCCAGCCCTTCTGCTCCAGCTCTGCATTCCCAGCTCAGCAAGGTCAAGGCTGCTGTCAGCATCCTGTGGCACAGCCGCCTGCGCTGACATCCCCTGCAACAGGGCCCTGCGGGGGGGTTGCAGTTCAAGTGCAGGTCTGAGCTGGCTTGTGCTCGGGGGGTGTTCTGGCATCTCCATTGCTGGCTTGTGCTGAAGGAGCTCATGGGTCAGCCACAGGAACCTCATGGAGGGACAGGGTGTGATGGAGAAGAGGTGGCTGTGGAGCAAGAGCTCCGTGCTCTGCTGGGCTCCTCTTGGCTTTGTTTTGTCTGAAGGCAGGAGCAAAGGGAAACCTGTTCTACAGCCAACAGCATGAGCAGGTGCTTAGTGCTGCCCTATACACAGAGTGCTCGAGGGGGCTGTGGTGGAGGCACAGGCACAGCCTGGACCAGAAACCTGGGAAACTGAGACCAAAGGAATTTGTGTTCCCTGTTTGTAGGATCACAGAACCCCAGACTGGTCTGAGTGGGAAGGGAACTTAAGCCCATCCAGCTCCAACCCCTGCCACGGGCAGGGACCCCTTCCACTAGAGCAGCTTGCTCCAAGCCCCATCCAACACTGGCCGGGATGGGGCAGCCGCAGCTTCTCTTTTAGGGGAACTCAAGGCTTTGCTTTCACACATAAGCAGCAGCGCTGGATTTCAGAGCGTAAGTGTTTTTCTGTCATCAATTTTGCATACAGGAAGATTGTGTTTGCTCTGAATCCTTTTGGGTTTAAAGCCTCTTAAATTTCTGAAATGAAAATAAGGAGGGGGAGGAAGAAGAACGGGGAGACTTTTCCAGACGAGCTGTGAGCTGTCAGAAGGCTGCAGACGCCAAACAAACAAACAGAGCTCTGCCACCAGAGCCATTCATTGAGAGGGGAAGGAAACGAGGTGCTAATGAACACAGGGATAATTGTGCATATCCCCTGCGCTGCTGCTCTGCACACACATGTACCCTGCACCCGGGGCTGCAGCACCCATGGGTTTTCCCAGCAGCGGTCCCTGTGGGACACTGCCCGGATGCTGGGATGTGGGCACCGGGCATCCCTGCATGGATGTCTGTGCTGCCTGGTGTTTGCCTTGTTTGGGTGATGCTCTTAGACCAAGGCCAGGATGGGGCTTGGAGCAAGCTGCTCTAGTGGAAGGTGTCCCTGCCCGTGGCAGGGGTTTGAGCTGGATGAGCCTTAAGGTCCCTTCCAACCCAAACCATTCCAGGATTCTATGACCCTATAACACAAACCAGAGGGGTCACAGGAGTGGCTGTTGGGCTGCAGCTGGTACCCTGCTCCCCCTGGTCCATCCCTCACCTTGCCCAGGGCCACCCCAAGCTGCACAGTCCCTCACCTGGCTCTCCGTGATGGTCCCGCAGCCCCTCAGGCACCCCTGGGAAGGACAGAGCATCCTGCAGAGCACTCAGTATTTATTGTTTTAAACCCTCAATAGTATTTCAGATTTTCAGCTCCATCCTGGGTTGAGCAAATATTTTGCTAAGTGAGGAGATACCAAAGGCTGCTGAGACAAAAGCAACGCATCCACTATTAGTTTTAGACAATTTGTCCTAATATTGTTTGGAATCATGCATTTATTCCCCCATAAAAATTTGATTGCTTTGCTTGTTTCATTAATCTTTATTTGTTTAATCATCTGCTAAATCTGTTTAATCATTGGTTTAAGTAAGTGGAAAGATTACATGAAGATATTTAATGCTTAGTGCCAGAGCTGCCCTGACATCTAATCCAGTATCTTCATATTGCTTTTGATTGCCTTAGGTCCCTGTGTGGTGCAGCAAGCATCCCAGCTGCCATCCACTGGGATTTTCCCAAGTTGTCCAGCATTTCCCAGCCCTCGGCCAGAGACAGGGTGGCAAAACCAAGGAAGAAAACCCTCTCTGCCTCTGCAGACGTTTACACAGTGCCGGGATGATGTCTTGGATGCAGCTTACCCAGGTGAGAGAGGAGGTGGGAAGGAGGGTGCCCATCCTGGAGCATCCCTGTTTCTACCACTGTATTGTGAAATCCATCCCACTGGGAGGCAGTGGTGTGGTTGGAGATGGGCGCAAGCATCCTTTTTATGGATGGGAAAATCAGAGACCTTACTCTCTGGGAGCAGCAATGGGAATCACTTGAAGGTTAAAGCCACCTTTAAGCCTGAAAAGAGGAGCATGGCTTTGGCAATTTAGCAGGGATGCTCAATGCAATAGTTTAACAATGATTTTGGGCTTTTCCCTGGCTTCTCCCCACTCTTGGCCCTGTCCCGCTCCCCCCAGCCCCTGCCCAAGGGAAGGGATTAATATTACATGTGATGCTCATGTTTCCACTCGCAGAGGCTGGGTAGGAACCACACAATGCTTCACCCCCCTGCGTTTGCTCCTGCAATCAAAGGCCTCAATCACAGGGCTGGTATTTTATGAATTAATAAACAAAAATCATGGACAGTCCAGTGGGATTCATGGAGAAACGAGGAATTTTAATGAGGATAATGGGGAATCGCATCCCCCGTTCCTCCAATGGCTTTGCTTGGGGTGATTTTAGTTGCCCTTTTTCCCCCTGTTTTCCCCTCTGGTATTCCTGGGCAGGGAGGTGGTGGCCACCCACCAGGCCCGGCTGCCCCGGCACTAATTGCCCCAACCATCCGGCAATTTGTGGTGTGCACCGGGCACTGGCGGAGCTTTTATGGCAGATCTTGTACTCATTACTGAATAATTCATCGCTGCATTAATGCCTTCAGATCCCAGCGCGCTCCCGCTCTCTCCTCCTCTCGCTGCTTCGCTCTGCCCACTTGGGAAAACTTTATTATGCCTTGCTCTGACGACAGAGTACACAGATAAAAGATAATTGCTTGGCTTGACTCCCCCATTGATATGAAAATAAGATTTAAATTATTCACTTCAGTTTAAAGGTTAGTTGAAGGTTATTACAGGGGATAAAAAAATCACTCTTCATAACATTTCTGTTGGAGATGAGACAGGTTTGAAAGGCCTAATTTGCGCGGCAGGCCGAGGCGGCTTGTTGTGAATAAACCCAGAGACCCTCAAGAGATTTTAATCGCCGAGAAGTCAATTATTTATAAGCAAATTATGCTTAGCTGCTCGGATATATACAACACAGTTAGGCATGAATAGCGACAAGATGGAACCTATATAACTTAATATACCTCCCATTGTACAACAGCGAAATCTTCACCCAGCGCTTTCCTGCCTCTAATCCCAGCTGGAATTTAATGAGCGGCTGAATTTCGGGGGGGGGGGGGGGGGGGGGGGGGCTGATTCTGGCTCCCTTGGATTCCTGTTTATTTTATTCTTCCCCTTCAGTCTCTCGGCTTCCAGCCTCCGTCTCCAGCTCCCTTTTGTGCCGCCGCCTTGTAAATGGAATTAAAGGATTGTAAATTTTCCTGCCGAGCAATAGGTCTTGAAAGCGGGATGTCACTTTGCCGAGCGATCGCCTTTATCCGAGCTTTCACTTAATGCTCTTTTATGTAGGAAACTATTTCAGTGTCTGGTGCTGGGAGAGTGGCAAATCTCCTGTACAGAGTTAATAATTAATGCCGCGGCGGCTGCTGGAAACGGGGCTGTATTTCAGCAGTGGGCTCGCCCTGACCGCAGCGCGCTCTATTCATCATCTGCAGTCTCTGGCACGCAAATAAATAGCTCTGGAAAACCAAAATCGTTGCCCACTGTGCAACAGGATCCCAAGCCTCTGCATATGTAATAGGGCTGCATAAATCACTATTTCTGGATGACTATATGTGTGTAAAGTATACATGTAATAGAGAGATTATGCATTCAGCCTTCAGATATAGGTGCATTAAAAAGACATCTACGTCTTCCAGTTGGATGCCTGCATTAATATAGGGAGATGCAAAAGTGCTTCTGCACCCTGGGGTGAGCATCGCTCCAGAGAGGAGCAAAGGGCTGGCAGCTCCTTCCCCCATCCCCATCACCCTCAATAGCCTCTTTGCTGGTGCTTGCAGTGCAGATGCTGAGCGTCACTCGGTCACCCCCAGTACCTGGCATCCCAAGGACCGGGGCTCCCCAAGGCGATGCACCGCCAGACCCTGCTTTGGTTTGTTATTCCCAAAGTCAGATGCTGGAGGCCAAGCACTCGCTTTGGGCTGAAATTAAATATCTGAGTTTTGGGGAAGGCCAGCTGAAATAATAGATCTGTTTCCTGGAGTGTGTTTAGAGGGAAAAAAGCCTTTGCTTTGCCTCTGCATGCCCCTGGCAGCAGTTTGTGATGGCTCCAGAGAACCACTCCAGATCCTGGAAGTTGTCAGGACAGGCTCCTCGTGCTGGCTTCCCAGAGAAGCGGCCACATGTGGTTGAATTAGGAGCTTTTGAGTGATTTCCATATGGAAAACCCTCCCCACAGGGCAGTAGCTCCCATTACAGGGGGTCCCACAGTCCTGGGTCTCTCCCACCTCTGCAGCCCTGGTGCATGGATGGTACCTGTGCCCCTTTAGATGGGCAAGACCTCAACCTGCTCTAAGAACTGCTGTTAAAAACGTAAAATAAGACCATTCTAGGTAAGAAGAGGTCGATTCTAAATGTAATGAAAGCCACGTTGTATTCCTGGTGCCCCTGTTGGAGACGACCACTTTGATTGGGGATTACAGCAGCTTTAGAAAGGATGCGATTACGCCCAAGTAGAACCACATGTGAAAGGCAAGGCTGGCTCCCTGCTCCGTGGCCTCTCCGCACCGGCTTCACCTGCGCAGGGTAAGTTTCGCACTGGGATTTGGGATGCTTTTAATCGCTTTTTCCTGCAATAACACTGTGACATAGTTGCCAGTCTGTGTTAGCCCTGGTGCCGCATGACTGGGATTTATTCTGCCTGCTTTGGCGGTTGTTTTCCTGAAAATGCCACTGGTTTTCAGTGAATTTGCTAAGATTTGGCAATGGGAAATGGTTTAGTCCACAAACCACCAGCCCTCATTGGACATAGATGATATTCTGCTGCTTTAACCCAGCTTTCTCACACACATCCTTAGGTGCAGATTCCCACAGGTGCAGATTTGTGCCTGCTGCCTGTTAAAGCCATGCAGTATCCAGGTTTCCCCCCTGGTTGCAGTGGAGCTGTGGCTGCAGGAGTGCTGCTCCAGCATCCTCCCCAGTGCAGTCAGAAACCCCATGAGTTGTCAGGCTCCGTTATTTATGCCCGTCTATTTTGTTTGAGATGAGATGTAAGCAAAGCCCATGTGTGCCTCCAATCTCCTTTGTAGCAGAAGAAAGGCAAGAGCAAAGAATGTGTTTGCAATCATGTCTGGCCCTTGATTTGCAGCTTTGCTCGGTGTCGAGCAGGGGTCTGGAGCATGCCTGCTGCTGGAGGGAAGAGGGAGCTGAGCTATTTCTGTGTGCTCAGAGGTGCTGTGTTCCCATTAAACCCTTTTACCTTTTGTTTAATATTCACACAGGCTTGACAGGGAATCTCAGGAGCCGGATCCTTATGGCAGCCAAAGCCAACCTGCGGCAAGCGGTGCCTTTCTAAATCCCTTGGCTGAAGTAATGGGCTTTATTCTGCCTCCCTTTTCTTCTCACAATTAGGGCTCTAGACCCCAGGGTGACAACCCTGACTGCTGCAGGAGGAGGATAGAGAAGAGCCTGGACAAGAGAATGCTCCATAAGGGGAGACCTGAGAGCAGCTCCAGTGCCTAAAGGGGCTCCAGGAAACCTGGAGAGGGGCTTTGGACAAGGGATGTAGGGGCAGGACAGGGGGAATGGCTTTAACTGCCAGAGGGGAGATTGAGATGAGCTCTTGGGCAGAAGCTCTTCCCTGTGAGGGTGCTGAGGCGCTGGCACAGGGTGCCCAGAGGAGCTGTGGCTGCCCCATCCCTGGCAGTGTTCAAGGGCAGGTTGGACACAGGGCTTGGAGCACCCTGCTCCAGTGGAAGGTGTCCCTGCCTGTGGCAGGGGTTGGGACTGGATGGGCTTTGAGGTCCCTTCCAGCCCAAACCAGTCTGGGATTCTATGAGGTGAATAAACAGGCAGCAAATGATCTTTAATAGTAATAATAATGCTAATATGATGATGATGATAATGACAATGATGATGTTGATGATGATGTGATGTTGATGCCTGGCATCCCTTCACCCAGCCCTGTCTCTCAGCAGTGGGACCTGGGTCCAGAGCGGAGGGGGCTGCAGTCTGCCCTCACCCAGCCACCATGCAGTGCCTGGGCAGGCAGAGATTAGTGAGCTAATTGTGTGGAACTGGTGGAGCTGGAAGTACACATTGCTGGGCTTGTCAGGATGATTGCATTGCTGGGGGCACGTACAGCTGGGGAGGGAGCGCTTTGATCTCACAGAAACCATGCTGCCGTTTCCTGTTCTCATTATCAGAGGTGCCCTGGGAGCCTCTTTTAAAGCACCCCGAGATGCCCAACCCTGGGACCTGGGAGGTGAAGATGGGGGAGAAGGCTGCAGGGTGGTGTGGGGATGGGAAGTGGCATTGCTGGATCCTGCTCTGGAGGTGGAGCAGACAATGGGTGAGACTCAGCATCCCCAGCCTGCTGCTGCCAGGGACCTGCTATCAACAGGGAATTGCTCTGCCCATGACCTGGGGACGCTCTGATGGTAGCGGGGCCTCGCTTGGCAGGCAGAGCGTGACCTCCAGCACCGGGTATCAGCTTTCCTGGTGCTAAGTGCCCGTGAAATGAAATACTCACTGGGGGAAAATTGCTTGGGAGAGTTGGAGCGTCCCACACGAGGCAGCGTCCGTGGGCGCTCTGGGGAAGCAGGAGCAGGTGCCAGCAGTGATTTCCCCCCCCTAAACCCTCATTGCCTTAGGGGAAGCCTGGAGCAGAAAACACTTCCCAGCTCTTTGGCAACAAGCGATGAGGCTGGGCCCCTTCCCTCCATCTTCACAGGTCTAAAAATCCCTCTTCAATCATTCAGTGCTTCTCTAATGTATTCACAACGTGGACTACAGAACAAGATCTGAAACACTCTATTTTTTTTTTCCAGTAAGACTATTAAATGGTGACACTTTGACACCAGCAAGAAGTATATGAGATTAAAAAAGTAAAAACTGCATAGAAATCTAAGTGCCTTCACATACTGTTAGAATAAAAATTGCTGTTAGGAGCATTAAAATAGAGTACTTGTCAGGAGCGATGGATTCCAGAGACGTGCCTGCTGCTTTCTGTGGCACTAAGGCATGTGGTTTGCTCTTAGGTAAATTACAGCGCAGTTAGAGGAGGCAGAGGATGCACAGCACAGGCGCTGAGGAGGGATGGAGTAGGGATGCAGTGCGGCCTCCCCCCCAGGCTGGTTTGGCTGATGGGTCCTGGGGAGGCCGCTGCATCTGCCTGTGACATTTGAAATCCCCCCGAGGCAGCTGGGGATGAAAGCAGGAGATGAAGGAGCGGCTTTTCTTGGCACGATTAATCATTTATTAGCTAATCAAGAGCGCTCGCAGGAGATGAGGGGAGAGGAGCTCGTTTCTAATAGGAATTAGTTAGCTGAGGGTTATTTTTTCCCTTCACTCTGATTTCCCAAGGAAATGATGCTTGCAGAGGTCTGCTTTCCCAGCAGCCGCCCCCTCCTGCTTCCAAGCACCCAGGGACCCCCTCACACTGACCCAGAAACCAGTCAGTGTCTGAAGTAACGCAGCACAGGGAGCCAAGGAGGGGTGCAATGGTGCCCAGAGGAGCTGTGGCTGCCCCATCCCTGGCAGTGTTCAAGGCCGGGTTGGACACGGGGGCTTGGAGCTGCTCCAGTGGAAGGTGTCCCAGCAGTGGCTCCAGGATGGTCCCAAGGATGCAGACCCAAACCAGTCTATGATGATGATGATGACCCAAATGCTGCTGGCGAGGGGACAGCCATCCTGACACCACCGCTTGGCAATGAGGCTCATGTCAATCAGATCCTGCTTGGATCTGATGTCATTCTGCCCAGCAGGAACCTCTCTGAATGTCATCTGCTGCTGAGGCCTGTGTCTTCTGACACAGCTGCACATGGGGCTTGCGCTGGCTTAGGGGAGCAGGACCATGTCCCATGGCACAGCCGGCAGCAGGAGCTGCTCCAAGGGCTGGCAGCATCACTGTGTGTAACACCTTGGAGTCCTCACGGGCACAGCGCTCCCCATCTGATGTACACAGCAACCAGAGCCTGGGAATGGATGTGTACATCACCCTGGTCACCCACCCTTGTCAGCTTGAGGAAGCCACATCTCAGAGGGGCGCTGGCACGGGAAGCCATCGCGCTCCACACCTCCCTGCCAAGGTCAAGCCTGGGGCTCCGCAGTCAGATTGGATGGGATTCACCACTGTGTCAGCATCGCTTCCTCATGCCCTACAGACAAACATGTCATGGCCTGGAAGAGAGACGGAGAAACGGGAGAGGTTTGTCACTGACAGGAGCTGAGGAGCCTGAGCAGGCAGAGGCAGGAGGAGCTGAGGCTGGAGCAGCGTTTGCCCTGAGCTCTGCAACAGCCCTTGATGCTGACCTTCCAATTGTGGGAAAGTGCTCTCTCCTGAGTAATGGCTCTCCAGAAAGATCCCTGGAAGCACCTGGAAGTGCATGGAGGGCGTCATACCCAAAGCCATGCTCTGTAGCATTGCAGGACACCAGTTTCCAGTCAGGTTCTCCTCAGGGTTCAAGGGCTGCTCTCATGGAAGCGCTGCAATAACTAGTGGCTTCTGTTAAATCTCCAGCTCCTGGGATGGTGTTAGGTGAAAATCTCTGCTTCCTTAGAAGAGAGTCAGGTTTCAGCCTTCATGGCTTGAAAATATGGATGCTAGTGTTTCAAACTAAATAAAAATAAGACAAAATATATTACATTTTAAAATCTTGTGGCATTTTGGGGACTGAGTCATGATTTTGGGATGTTTGGAACCAGCAATGCTGCAATCAATTTTGCTGCTTCCTTGGGTGATTGCTTTCAGAGAGGTTTTAATTCCACTATAAATACTGCAGCTTTACAACAGCAGCCTCGGTCAGATAGGCAATAATACCCAGTTCTGCATTTCAGGTGAGGCTTTAGACTAAATTAAATCTCCTCAGTATAGCTAATCAGAGATTAGCTTTGATCACAGCTTGTTTGCCCAGGCCAAACCTATTCAGATCCTCTGGCAGACCTAATATCAAGAGTGCTTTGTCCTGTGCTTGTAAGGGGAAGCGCCATCCCCAGGGCAAGGCAGGGGAGGGTTTTTCTCCCTCTCCACGTGCAGTGAAACATGTCCTTGGTGCGCCCCATGTCTCCTGTTGTCCCGGGATGGTTGATGGTGGATGTCCTGTATCCAGCCTTTCCTCTGGGCTTTCCCCCCTATCCCTGCACCCAATGGGGGAGGAGATCCATTTGCAATGGGAAGAGCTATTGGAACCAGGACACCAGCCGGGCTCATTTTGCTGAGGTAAAGCTGCAGAGGATGCAGTTTAGCACAGGAATCCTTGCTCTGAGCACTTCATTGCTTGCGCTTGTATCCAGCTAGAACAAGTTGAACCAACCTTTTCTCCTGGTTAGGAATGTCCTTTGTCCATTGTTGTTGTTCCTCTGTATTATTTATAGCCCAGTAAGTGGGAGATCACAAGCGCTGCTATGGAGCTTCCCTAGCTGCCCAGCAGTATTCCTGTTTGAAACAATCCAGCTTGACTGTTGCTATCGATTCTGGGGGGTGTGAGGTGGGTAAGAGTTCCTTTGAGCCAAGCGCTGCATTAAGCAATCATTCCTAGAGCAGACGACATAACTCCCCCAGCATCAGTGTGCCCTAATGGGCCTGTATCACTCATGTGCTAATTGATTGGGCACGGGAGCAGAAGGGCTGCATTCGCTGGCGAGGTGGTTTTTATGGCCAGGCTCAGAGCAGAGGTAATGTGCTGACAGCGCTCGGTCCCTCTCCGGTTATGTGCCATCATCCCTGCTCCCGCGCTCCATCTTCCATCAGCAAACCAGGCTCTGTTTGGGGCATCCGAGGTAAAGTCCCCAAGGAGTCCCTGTGGCAGAGTATTTCTTCCTTCTCCACATTACACTAAGGCACACAAGGAGATTGGGATCAGCACAGAGGGACCTGCTGCTGCTTCAGCCCAGGGAGTCCCATCAGTGCTGGACTTTGTGCTGTGCTTCCCAGCCACAGGAAAGGCTCGGGAATAGCTCCAGTTGTCCTGCTGAAACACCCTGTTTTGGGGAAAAATGTCTATTTCTGCAGCAATCAAAGAGAGTTTCATCCTGAAATGTCTGTGCAGCATCTTCTGCGCACAAATCCGCAGGGATGGGGAAATCAAAGCCAGCCCTCCGCTGTTAGCTCAACAGCCCTGGGAAGGTGCTAAAGCCTTGCCTTAAGCCCCCATCTTAAGGCAGCCCCTTGAGAACCCCAGATCTGTCCCATGTCTCTGCCTGGGCAGCACTCAGCCGTTATGGGGACCCAGGCGAGTGAGCAGCACCCCTGCTCCAGGGTTGATGCTTTCAGGCGGCCGGGATATCTCCTAGCAGATAAGGACTGGTGCCTTTGCGGTTACTGTCTGCCTGCCTGGAAAATCCAAACTGGAGCTTAGAGCAGCTTGGAGCATCACTAGGTCTTGGAGGAGATGTCAGAGTCTGCTCCTTGTTATCCCACCAAACACTGACAGGTTTCTGAAGCCGACAAGGTGAGCTCGTGTGTGTGCAGCAGCACATAACAGCTAACCTGGAATAGCTGAAATCTTCCCAGTGCTGGAAGAAAGCTGATCAGTGCTGCCGGAAAACAGTATCCAAAGGCTCTGGGCTCTGTGGGGTCATGGTGTGGAGCCAGAGCAGCAGCACTGTAAAATCTGGGGTAGTCCTTCGGTAGAGATGAAGGGTGAGAGTTAAGTGCTGCGGTACCTCTGTGCACCACAACTGAGCGGGAGCTGGATTGGTCCTTCTCTGGGTGGCATAAAGGATGCTGCTGCAGGGGGGTGATGCTGCATCCATCGGCATCGGGAAAACGGCATCGGTCGCACCGTGCCTGGTGGGAAGCACTGCAGGGATTGGCTGCAGCCTTGGCTTGAGTGACTTTAGCTTTTGGGAGGGGACTCTTGGAACGAGGCTCGATGAAACGGCACTGATTTATCCAGCAGGGAAGCTCCCACCCGCTGCACCCCCTCAGAGCCGGGCTGGGGCCGCCCTCCGAGGCGGTGGGATGGGGGTTTCCCTTGGGATATCCCCCCGGGATTGGGCTCCCCCCCCAGCGCTGCTGGCAGGGAAGGGGGGGGGGGGGGACGGGGCCGCCGTGTCCCGCGGTCCCCGGTGTGCACGCCCGGGCGCAGCCACACGGTGGTAGGAGAGTCCGTCCGCGGAGACGGGCGGCAGCGGCCCTGGAGAAGGATCGGGCCCCTCACCCCCCACCCCCCCTTCGGCAGCGGGACCCACATCGCCCCTCTGCCGCAGCCCTTCTCCCCGCATCCCCGGAGCTGGTCCGGGCCTCTGTCCCTCTCCCGCCCTCCCGCTGCCTTTACCCGTGTCAGCTGCAGGGGCTGGGTCAGGGCGCTGGGCTTGGCGGTGGGTTATCGAATCACAGCCTTGAGCACTGCCAGGGATGGGGCAGCCACAGCTCCTCTGGGCACCCTGTGCCAGCGCCTCAGCACCCTCCCAGGGAAGAGCTTCTGCCTCAGAGCTCATCTCAGTCTCCCCTCTGGCAGGGTAAAGCCGTTCCCCCGTGTAGTGCAAGTGAAATGGTGGTTGTGGTGATGATCTTAAAGGTCTTTTCCAATCTGACTCAACGATCTTAAAGACCTTTTCCAACCTAAGCAATTCCCTTCTACACTGCACCGCAGCCACTCTGCCACCAGGCATTTATATGTTCCATTGGGATAGTTACATCCTGTCCTGGTTGCGCCATGAGCATCTCCAGTCGTTAGGGAGCTGTTTGTTTGGTGTGACCTTTGTATCCACGGAAGAGACACTGGACAAGGTCAGCTTTAATAATCCCAAGGCCATGTTCCAGGGATCAATACGGCGCTCTTCCTTTGCACCCTCTGCACATCACGGGGTCCCTCATCAGTCGGTGTCACCGGCACAAGTGACGTTAGAGGCGTTGACTCCAAACGCTGGTGGGTGGAAGTTCCATTGCTGCCAGTGAAGGAACTTTCCTCACCTGCTGATCCGTTCCAAACTAAACCCTTCCTCAGCCGGGTTTGCTTTGGCTGCCCTTCCGCCACCCATCAGTGGAATCCTTCATGGATCGATAGCCCCGTGACTCAGCCCTCGGCAGCGCTGTCAGTGGGGATGTGTGCTCCAGACGGAGCTATTTAACTTGGGGTGAACTCTGTAACGCTGATGCCCTCTCGCACTGGTCACCACAGGCTGTTTTTAGGGCTGGTTTTATGTAAATGTGTTATTTCAGTTAAGGTGAATTCAAAGCAAACAGCGCTTGCTGCCGTGTGCTGTATCTCTTCAGCGCAGGGATGCGCAGGGATGCCAGCAGCACCCTGCTCGGAGCACCCGGAGCTGTTATCTGTGTTTGAACAGAGGGAGAAATGGAGCAGAACCAACAAGCGGCTGGAGAGGAGCTGTCTGGGATCAAATCAAACCAAGAAAGCCAGGATTTATGGAAGGAAACAGCAACTTCTTCTGCTTTCAGTTGAGGCTGAGGCACATCTGTCCCTCCACAAACATCTGGCACAGAACGCAGCAGCAGCATCCAGCCAGCTCAGTTGCTGGTGGGAGACCAAGACCTCGATGTGATTCAGGCTGAATAACCACAACTGGTTTGCACTGGTGGCGGGCTGGGATCCGTGCTCGAGGCGCTGCCAGAGGGGTCCAATGAGTCCCTGGTGGGTGCAGGCAGCCAAAGGGAATGTGGAGCTGCTTCCCTCCTTACCAGGGACATGGAGAAGGGACCCAGATAGGTCCAAGCAGCCTCCCAAAGGAGCCTTGCGCTGCTTCCCTGACCTAGTTACTGGAGTTCTTTCCCTTTTCCACAGACGAGCACTCCATCTGCAAGAGATTGTTTCCTGACATGAAAAATTTACCTCTTAATGGGCCAAACTGCTGCAGTCTCTAAGCTGGATCCAAAATAACCTCTTAGCACATCACTCTGACGGGAGCTCCAGCCGTCCCCTGTAAAACTGAAACACAGTGTGTACTAAAAAGCCATTTACAAGCCGTTCCCTCCTTGTCTTCTTGGGCTCGTGCAGTTGTTGTAAAGCCCCGGCGCTCGCTTCTGGAAATGGAAAATGGTGTTTTGGAGCCACGCTGCTCATGGCTGGGGTTTTCCAGCTAAAGAAGCTCAGAAATCAATATACTTGGATTATTTTCTTTTCTTCTGGGATCCAACAGTGGAAGAAACTCCCACAGGTTGGCCAAGGGGAGACCTGTGGGCAGTGGTAATGGATGGAGGAAAATGCTCTGGGATGTTGGCAGGATCAGCCCTGGAAGGGGAAGGTGGGTGATGCTCTGAGTTGGGACCAGACCTACAGCCAGGAGCAAGGTGGGCGTCTCTGGGTGAGGAAGGAGTGAAGCAGGGTCTCATGCTGAGTGGGTTTTTGTAGAGCTGCAGCTGCCACGGCGCACACCTGGGCAGCTGGATGCCATAGGATCATGGAGTCATGGAATGGGTTGGGTTGGGAGGGACCTTAAAGCTCATCCAGCTCCAACCCCTGCTCCAAGCCCCTGTGTCCAACCTGGCCTTGAACACTGCCAGGGATGGGGCAGCCACAGCTTCTCTGGGCACCCTGTGCCAGCACCTCAGCACCCTCACAGGGAAGAGCTTCTGCCTCAGAGCTCATCTCAGTCTCCCCTCTGGCAGTTAAAGCCATTCTCCTGTCCTGTCCCTACAGGCCCTTGGCCAAAGCTTCCCTCCAGGTTTCCTGCAGCCCCTTTAGGCACTGGAGCTGCTCTAAGGAGCACTTTTTTGTTATATTTTGATTTCCTTGCAAAAGGACATTGTTTTGTGTCCCAGGCAAGATGATGGCCCAGTGAAGCCATTGATTATCTCTGCAAACCCATGCTGATGGCATTGACCTGTTATTCCTTATTTACTGGGGCAGTACATTATAAACCTTTCCTTTCATGGGGCACCACCCTTCACAGAGCACTCTTCCCACATTAAAAACCACTCCTGTGGCAGGGTCTGGCCAAATGGGGCAACATCTGATGTGCTGATGGCTCATGCTGCGCGCTAAGCAGCTCTGCCAGGGAGTCCTGCCCCAGGCGGAGCCCATGGGGATGCGGGCAGCGATGTCCTGTGCCAACTGTGGGGGCCAGGGAGGACATCTCCCAACTGCCACCTTCCATTGACAAACCCTGCTCTGCTCTGGGCTCAGCTTTACAGCTTTCCCTCCCCAAACCCCCTCCCAGCTCCTTTAAGCATGCTCCAACGAAGCAGAAAACTAATTACAGCAAGCCGCGTGCCTGTTGGAGTGAGGAATTACCAGCAGCAGAGGTTACTTAATAATCTTATTAATTTAAACTATTTTATCACCATCTTTTGCCCCATAATTATGCGTGCAAAACGCACAAGGAATATTTCACCATTAAAAGCTTGAAACAAAAGACGAAGATTAAGGGCGAGATGAGGCTCCTTCATGCAGCTCCCGTGTATACGGGGAGAGGAGTGCCATGGCCCGTGGGCAGCCCAGGAGCTCCTGCCTGCACACTGGGAAGCACTGGGCTCACTGTGTGCCATCAGCTAGATGATGAAGGAGGGTGAACAAGGCTCTGTTCTGTCTGCAGTGTGGTCATGGCTGTGCAGGGAGGGCACTGCTTTGCTTTCACATAATTAAACTCATTTTCATCTGCATGAGTGCGGGATGTCCAGCCCCAGGGTGAGCTGTGAGTGATGCCACCTTACCAAGAGCATCCCTGCGCTGATGTTGTGCCTGCCTGCATCTCTGCCTGCATCTTTGCCTGCATCTCTGCTGCATGGCCATGCACTGCAGACAGGACACCAATCCAGGCTCAGCAAGGAAGGGCTGCTGGGGAAGCAGGGCCAAGACTGATGATTTTGGGGGGCTCCATGTTGGAGGTGCTGGAGAGCCGCAGGCAGGGCTCTGCCCAAGGCAGCACAAACAAACCCAGTGGCTAATTTTGCAAGCACTGGTTGCTCAGTGCTCCGTTTTGGTTAGCTCAAGGCAAACATCTGTGCCTCGAGTGCAGAAAGGATCCCTACTACCTGTGTCAACAGTTTTGTTTTTAAAGCTAGGCAGAGTGCGAGGTGCATCCCTTATCTGGTGTACAGCGGCCGCATATGTAACACCATCATATAATTAACAGTCAAGATCATTTACATTGTCGCTTAGCTAATTTTCATAATGTTTTCTTTATTATCAGAGGAAGAAATTAACCCAAGAATTTATTTACATACTAGTCTCAAACAGTAACAGCTTGCTAATTGCCTGTTAGGTGATTAATAAGCTTACAGCAGATGCTAATGAATCGAGAGCTCACTGTTTCAAAGGTGCTCTTGCAGCATGCTTGTGTTTTGGCAGCTTAATTAGTGCAATAATTATGTACTTGTTGCTCCTTCTTTCAAGCAAATACTGTCAAATGCTTAAAAGATTAAAGAGAATTATATCGCGCAGAACTAGCTGTGCTTAAGTATTCTGCTTCTGCTGACTTCCCTGTTGCTCCCAAAGCAGGAACGGAGAGATGCAATTATGGCGCAGGCAGGTTTGTGATGGGTTTGCTGGGGGGTGGAAGGAGCGAGATGAGCTCCTCACCCAGCCTCTGCTCACCCTCACAGGGGTGGTTCACAGGGGCTGTGGTTGAGATGAATGAAGCAGCCAAGCCCGGGGAGGCTCTGCCAGCCTTTCCCCTCCGCAGCTTTTCAAACCATCTTCTGCAGTGGAGGAATGGGAGCTTTTTCCATGGTCTTGGTGTGATGCAGTGCGGGAGCAGGACTAGGTGGTCCCAGGGGTCCCCAGGGGTGTTAACGCTGCTGCAGGACCCAGAAGAGTCTCCATTTTTGAGTAAGTGGCCTTGCTGATCTTTCTGCTGGAAGAAGAGGTGAAGCACTGTGAATGGCGGCCATTGTGAGTTTCCTTCTTGAGGGCGAAGTAGAATCATAGAATCCCAGACTGGTCTGGGTTGGAAGGGACCTTAAAGCTCATTGAGTTCCAAACCCCTGCCGTGGGCAGGGATACCTTCCACTAGAGCAGGTCTCTCAGGATGAAGTGATGCCCCTGTTTGCCATCATGGATTGATTGCTCATCTCTGCCATCTCCATGCATCCAGAGCTTTTGAGACCCCTTCATAACCTTCTTCTTGTCTCCTTTCCAGGCTGGGAAGTCCTACCCCATCCTCATGGCTCTCTCGAGCACTGCCTTGGGTTCATCATCCCTGCCTGCGTCCCTGCTGCAAACCAGGCGGGGAAGCTGCCATGCTGTTGTCACCTTTCCCTGCTCCTTTTCCAGTTCCTTTCGGTGCAGGAGAGACCAGAGGAGCTGCAGAGCTCTGGGTATGAGCAACCCCAGGTCCACACGATGACACTGAGATGTTCATCTGCCCCTGTCCAGCGCCGCATGTGTACCACTGGGCTGAAGTGTCTGCACAGGAGTCCCCACGATGCCCTTTGGAGTGTCTCCAAGCAATAACAGCTCCTTCAAACCCATTGCAGAGCCAGCGGGTGAAGTGTTGGGAGCAAGTCACAGCGGGCTTGCAGCGAGGAGCTGGGAAGATGCCGCGGAGGAGCCTCTCGCGAGTGTCCTAATGCGCGCTCAGGGGATGGAGTGGTGTCCCTGTCTCAAGGAGCAGGCATCTGAGGCCGGTGGAGTGCCACTCGATGGCTAAAACACAGCTTCCCAGAGGCACCAGCAGCCAGCGGGGATGGAGATCTCTCCAGCAATCTCCAGTTTCCTTGGTGACAGCCGTGATCTCTCCGCTGCAGGAGAGCTTGGGCTTGGCGGTGGAGAGGAGCCTTTTCTCTGGCTATTATCCTGTGTTATTTGGTGTAGGGTTTCAAAGGCCCTCATTGTTCCGGGTCTGAGCCCCACCAGCCCCATCCACCTCCCCGGGGATGAAGGCATCGCTGGCAGCAGCAGGCTCCTTGCTCCCGCTCCCTCCGCGATGGCTGTTGCCATCTTGTTGAATTCCTGCATTATCTGATTGTCGCAGTGTGTTTCTCCGTGTTAGGCACCAAGCCAATTTGTTACTTAACCTGTACTTGCACTTTAATATGAGCTATCTCAAAAATGTATTTTGGGAGTGAGTCTTATAAACACATGATATGCCCCCAACATCAAAACGCCGTGTTCTCCGGGAGTAGGCTCTTAGGAGGATTTGGCACCGGCTCTGTTAGTTTTAGTTGCTGATGCTTTATCAGGGGCTGACACGTTGTGTGTTGTTAAAGGGCACAGCCCGTAGGAGTTCTCCATGGTTAAAACCCGACTTCTTCCCAGGAATTCACTGGGAGTGTGATTTGTTGCTGATTTGTTGCCTTGAACCCTGGGAAACCCATGAATCTTCAAACATCGGCCGCAAACGCATTATTGTGGGAAACGCGGTGCCTTTCGGTTTGGGAATGCAAACAGGAAGACCTCGTCTCGAATGATAGCAGGAATAATGTTCAGCAGCATCAGTCCAGCTGCCGATGGCTGCTGGCAGAGTCGCTTTGTAATAACCCCTACTTTACAAATCCTACTGCTGATACCGTGTTTTACTACCGGGCTGTGCCCGTTCCCACTGCGTGGAGGGGGAAAGTGTTCAATCTCCATCTCAAGTCATTAACTTTAAAAAGTTGGCCAGTATTTGCGAAGTGTTAAGCATATAAAAATTAATGTTGACAAATCTGTGAGGAATAGAATGAAACAAAAGAAATCAATTAAGGAAACAGCCCCTGGTTATATTGTATAACCTAAATTGTGCTCAGCCTCGCAGTAGGAGTTACCTGCAAACCCTGGTGCCGGATGGAGGTCTGAGGAGGGGAAGCTGAGGATCAGGAGGGTAATCGATATTTGCTGGAGCTACCTGAAAGAGTGATGGGTCTCGAGCACCAGCTTCAATGTGGGCAGAAGGAAAGGGGGTTCGGAAATTTCAGCTGACCACCCTCCCCTTGGAGGCCTTTGGGGCTTTCACAGAGCCATAGAATGAATCCCAGACTGGTTGTCCTCATCCTGAGGCAGCGCCCGGAGTGCCGGGAGCAGGGGATGGAGAGGGCACAGTGAGCACCAGCGCATCCTCTGCCATGACCCATCACCACAGCATCCCTGCTGAGCTCCTGTTTATCCAAGGGACAGTGTTCCTCTGCTATCAATGAGTCACTTCTGCTTAGGACAGCAGTATAAATTACTTTGGATGTCTGTGTGATCCTATCAGTGTTATCTCAGGCTTTGTATTTTAAGGCTTCTGTGGCCTTCAGAGTAAATAAGTGTTTTCTCCGGCTGACATATGAGCCCAGAGGAGAAGGGTAAGTTGTCTTGGCTGGCTCTGGCGCAGCGGGAGAAGCTCCGCGGGGTTTTCACCAGCAGTAGTCTAACTGGACTAATGCTCTGTTACACGCAGGAAGGTGATGGCGGGAGCACCCCAAACCAACACCCTGAGGGGAAGATCCTGCTTTCCCTTTCCCAGACACGCTCCGGCCCCAGGCATCATTCCCAAGCTGGCCGAGCTGCCCATGACCTTGAGCAAAGACACACAGCTCAGCAGCGGGGGTGCTCAGCTTATGGCCACCTCTGCTGCTTGGTGTTTTCCCCTCCTATTCCGAAGAAAAATGATGAAATTCACTGCACTGATTTTTTCCTCGCTTATTTTGTTTCTATGAAGATTTAGGAAGACGCACAAGAACTTCAAAAGTCTGCATAGAAAATACAGCTGAGGAAGGAAGATCTCCATCCCGGGGAAGGGTAAAGGAAAGATCCATCAAAGGATTATCTCTAGCATTCACTTAATTTTATTACTTTAAGTGACTTTATTACCTTCATTTTGCTTTCTGGTGCATTCCAGCACTTATTTAATAAACCCCTCTCTGGTTTTAAAGAGCAGTTTAGTTTTTATGGTAATGCTAAACTTAATCAGATGCTCAAATTAGCTTGAAATTAATTATATTGACGGCGATAACCCCTAGTTCCCCTTCACGTCCTGTGTACAGATCTCTTTCTAGACTGCATTAGATGTCATTTAGACACAGAAATAAGTTCCTTGCCCATGAAGGCCTGTCCCGCAGGCAGTGGTGGTGGTGTCCTCAATGGGGAGGAGACAGAATCACACCAATTTGGGGGCTGGAGCTTCTTCTTCCTAATGTGACAAAATCTGAGCTTCTCCTCACATCCCCTCCTGGGGTTTTTGGGCAGCCCAAAGGCACCACATCACTATGGGGGGACCTTGAGAACAAGCAGCTGGAGGTCCTCAGGGCTGCCTTTACATTCAAGGTGGACACCCTGTAGCTTTGGGTGTATCCTGTAGATCAGGAATCCATTGTCAGGATCATAGAATCCCAGACTGGTTTGGGTTGGAAGGGACCTTAAAGCTCATCTAGTTCCAACCCCCTGCCACAGGCAGGGACACCTTCCACCAGAGCAGGGTGCTCCAACCCCCTGCAGTCCAGCCTGGCCTTGAGCACTTCCAAGAGTCAAATCAGGCCCTTCTCATGTGGAAGAACACCGGGAGAGATGCCACTTCTCCATCCAGGAGCGCTTTCACCCAGCCAGTGTCTTTCCACCACTGCTGTTCAAAAGTGTGTCAATACTTTGTAGGGTGGAAAATCCTCTAAGGTAGTTTTTCCTGCTTGTCTGATGGGAGCTGCTTCCAGCCCAGATCCAGCGCGCTCCGGTTGCACTGTGTTTGAGGCAGTGCTATAGCAGGGCAAGCTAGAGTTCTCTCCATTGACTTGGCTTGGGGCCCTGGACCTGCTGGATAGCTGCATCTCCCCCTGAGCACTCCTCATAAGGAGAAGAGCTCCACTGGAGAGCAGACCCATGGAAGCAGACCATCCTGGTGGTCATCACTACTGGAAGGGCTCTGAAGATGGCAGTGGCTGGAGTATGGGAAGATCTCCAAGGTTTCTCTTGGAGCTGCCAGCAAACATCCCCGTGTGCTCTCCCATCTGAGCAAGAGCCTGGTTGGACCCAGCTCCTCCAGCGGCGGCTGCTATTGATAATTGCTGTGTGTTGGTGGAAAGCCATTTGTTATTGATGCCAGTTTAGAGGCCTTATTAGCTTAGCATGCCTCATTGCTCCAAAAAAGGAGAACTCCCCTCCTTTAACCCAGGCCGGGCCGGTGCCCCCTCCGTGCTGTGACCTTTCGCTGGGCCGCCCCGTGTGTCCCGGGGCGCACAAGGTGTTAAACTGCATTAATGAGACTGATGTGATCGGCCCTGCCAGCACGGAGGGAGTCTGCTCCACTCCGCTCCCTCACCCTGGAGTCTGATGTGATTTTGCATTTAAATAGCCAGAAGAGTTTGTAATATTAATGCATGGTTCATTGCCAGCAGCAATTCGGGCTAGGTATACACTTCAGTGGAGAGTGAAGACAGACTGATTCATAGAGGATTCCTGCTAAATCTGCTGTCGGCTCCCAGGGACCTGGAAAAGGCATTATGGTAAAAATCAACATGACCTTCTGAAAGCACCGCGCGGAGCCTGGATCCGTATCCCTAAGGCTGGAGCAATACTTGGCGCGGCAGAAGGCTCCCCCATTGTTTGCATTCTGGCTGGATGATAGAAAAGTAATCAAATTAGAATTAAACCCCCCCAAATCGGGTAATATCCGCAGACTATATTTAACTTACATGATCTATGTTCTCGTGAGCAGGCATACGCATGCCCCTCTGCAGTTGTCATGTTAAAGCTTGTTTTGCTTTTGATTGGCTCCAAGGCAGAATAATATGGGGGATGTAATGTAAGTTGTTTTGCCTTTTGGAATGAATAACTCTTGCGGTAAAGCTGACACGAAGCATAAATTTGTTAAATTACATAAACATTATTGCGACCCATAAAATTCAATGAATCCTCGTCGCCTGTTTACTCATGGCTGGCTTTACTGTTTGCACAATGTAATTTAACGTGTCAATTTGCTCTCAAATAAAAAACATCTGGCCTCCTGACATGCCAAAAACACTGCGGAGATGATCTGAGAAAGGAGCTAAAAGCCTGGGCTTTGCACAGCAGTTAGCAAGGGGCTCTTAAAAGGAAGCCAATATCATCCAGATCAATTGATGGCCTCTTGGCAAAGCGACGTCTGCAAACCCGGTAAGATTAGTAAATTTTATCCTTATTAAAACGAAGGGAAGCCGTGGCAGGCTGGTCTCCCTCTCCTGCCAAGATTGACAGGCATCCCATTGGATTCTTCAGCAATCTTATTATTTTGTAATCGGGAATAACAAGAAGAAAATTATACTTTTATACAAGATTTATAGAGCGGATGAGCTACGGAGTCCCAGTAAATTAATTCCCCTCCATAAGCCCCTTAGCTCGAGATTCTCCTTGGAAATCTCAGCCTTTGGTAGTCGGGATCATGCAAACACCCACAGACCCAACAGCTACACGCTCAGAGAGGCTGGTAAATCTCAGCTTAATCCCTAATGAGCAGTAATACCTATCGCTCCTCCAGACAGCGCCCAGAAGATGCTGACCTAAATAACAGGAGTTTAGCAGCCACATGTGGCAGAAATCCTCCTTGCCATCCACGGCTGCTCCCGCTGATTGATTGAGACGTTTATGATTTGCATAGGAGACAGTTCGTGTAATTACGGATTACGGAGCCAAGCCAATTGGTTGCAAAGATTAGAGAGAGGCCACGTCCCGAAGGAGCCGTCAGGGAACCGTGCGGTGTTCCTCGCTTGCATCTTCTCAGCTGGGAAGCGGAAAGCACAAAGCACGAGTCCTCCGTGCTCATCGCCTGCCTGACCCACGGTGCGAGGCACTGATGGAAAACAAGCCCAGATAGCAGCTTGTGGGGTAATTATAAACCCTCTGGAAGAATCAGAGCAGATCCCTGCTATGAAATCAGGAGGTTACAGTGAGTTCAGGCATTGTTTTAATTAAGGAAGAGACATTTCTTCCTTAAGGGAACACTGAAATCACATTACAGCCGATAGGAAAGATTTCCCATCCTGTCAGCGAGGGTTAGACACTTTGGTGCGTAAATAACTTGTGATTTCTGTTCACCCACCAGGATAACACACAATATTTTCTTTGCGAGTCTATGGGGCTGGCGGTGGTTTTGCTCTAATCAAGTTCTTGGCATTTCGAGCAGGCGTTCAGTGGGACTCGAGTAGCTGCACATTTTCTGTAATTGGGCTGGAGTAATTGCACATTTCTCCAACTGATTAATGAATGGGAGTGGAAAGTCGGAGCAAAGTCGCCTGCTGCACTGGAGGAGCTGCGACACCAGCGGGGCCGGGGCAGAGGCTGAGCCGCTGTGATTTATGAGCTGGTGGCCAAAGGGCTGCGGGATGGAGGAGAAACCCCAGAGCCCACGTGCTGGGAGAGGAAACGGGTGGTGAAGAGCAGCGCTGCAGCCGAGGCTTGAGTGGTGCAAAGCGCAAAGCTTCGGTGGGGATTATCGGATGGAGATATGATAGAGACAACGCGTGTCCGAGGTGGCTTCTGCCAAGTGTATGTGGGGTTTACCCAGCAGCTCTCCCGGATGATTTCTGCTCTTTTAGCGAGGGGATGACTCCTCTCCCTCTGCACTTACTTCCATTAAAGGGCGGTATTCCATCGGAGCGTTAGGAACATATGGTGCAAATCACTTGCTTTGGAAGCCGTCTAAGGAGGAAGGGAAAAAAAGAGCTGTGGATACCCATATGTAAAGCCTGACTGCAAACATGACAAGGGGAAGGCTGATTCTGCCTGCTCTAGCTTCCAATCTGGAAGCGCTTATGCCTCTGATGACATTTGCTGTGCTGCACGGAAGCGATCCCTTGCTTCCTGGTCTGCAGCCTGAAGCCAGATGTGGATGGAGTGAGATGGCCTTGAGCATGGGGGAGTTTGCAAGGGGACAAGTGGACCCATCTGCACCCAGCTCTCAGCTCCGGCACCCATTTGCACCCACTGTTTGACTGCTACATCAGCCTCAGAGTTCCCTCACCCATGTCAGCTCCTTCAGGCTCTGTTAGAGCTCATCCTGCACCCAGGGCAGGTGCTCAAAGTTAAAGCCACTTAAGGAGCAGCCACACCAGGTGATTTGGAGCATTGCATCCAGCTTGTGGAGCTCCAATATAAGAAGGACTTGGAGCTGTGTGAGCAGTTCCAGAGGAGGCTATGAGGGTGCTGTGGGGGCTGGAGCAGCTCTGCTCTGGAGACAGGCTAAGAGGCTGCCCCATCGCTGGCAGTGTTCAAGGCCAGGTTGGATGCAGGGACTTGGAGCACCCTGCTCCAGTGGAAGGTGTCCCTGCCCACGGCAGGGATCGGAGCTGGGTGAGCTTTAAGGTCCCTTCTAACACGAACCAGGCTGGGATTCTGTGATGTGGGAGGGATGTTCATTCTCTGGGGGCTGCGGTTTAGACCATGGTAATGTCCCACCTGGGGAGAAAAGGGGCATCCCTGCTGCTACGTAAGTAGAAATCTGTGGCTTGGGGTTGTGAAATGAAGGGTCTGGCGCAGGCAATGGGCAGCGCAGTCAGCAGAACCAGCTCTGTGGGATGTGCGGTTCCAGCCCAGCGTCAGGCTGGGACCGGGGGGGAATCTGGGTGCTGGCTCTGCCCCTCTCCCTCAGGCTGCCAAGGCTGTGGCTCCCCTGCACTGGCTGAGGATGGGCAGCGTTGTCTGTTTGCTGTGCTTTGGTTTCAAGAAGGTCCTGCTGAGCAGCGCTGGAGGCATTGGTGTTTGTTTGTGTCTGTCAGAGCATGGGAGGGGGATCTGCTTATTTTCCAGCTGTGCCAGGACTGAATCTCAATCAAGAGACTTTTCTTCTCCCAGGATTCAGGAATTGTTGGGAAAAAACTTCTGAGATGGAAGATGTTGGTTTAAATTAAGAAAGAAGCAGCCTGGGAGAGAAACCATATAAACCCCATGTTCTAAAGGCTTTGCCTGACACTTTCCATGCCGCTGGGGCTGCACAGCCGAGCTGGAAGCTGTTTGGATGGGAAGCACCAGGCAGGTACTTTTGCACCTTGGGCACGGGAATGTGATGTGAGGTTTGCAGCCCCATCCCCGGCTCCCCCAGCTGGAGCTGAGATGGATCCTGCTGGGGGATGTGTGGGATCCTGGGTTTAAGATGAAGCTGAGCTGCTTTAGCGGAGGGGGTTGACCACTTCCCTCCAGCACCAGCTGGCAATAAACCAGGTTTATTCCCTGCATGGGGAATGTTTTGAATACCGATGCACGTGGAGCTGATAGCGCCGGGCTATGGCCCCTCTGTGTGTGTGAGAGCAGGAGCTGCCCATCACCAGCCCGGGCTCCAGGCTCCTAATTAAAGCCGGGGCCCTGCAGATCCCTCTCATCTCTAAACACCAGGCACTTGATGGATGTTCTGCTGCTGCATCGCGGGGATGTCAAATGAAAGAAGATTAGAGGAGGTGCGTGGGGAGCGCTGAGCAGAGCCGCTGGGGCTGGCCTGAGCTGATAATAAGCCCTGTGCCCAGACTAAACACAGTGTGGGGCTACGGGCCCCTTCCCTGGCACAGAGCAGGCTGGGCTGCCCGCAGCTCCTGTGCCATGGGCATGCACTGGTGCATAGAGGTGATGGGCACCCCATGGTAGGAGGTTTGCTTGACCAGCACGGATGGTCCTGAGCAGCAGTCACTGCTTGTCTGTCCAGGGAGCATCCTCGCCTCCTCTCACCAGGTGATGGCTCTGCTCAGCTCTGCCTGGTGCTGCTGTCCCATTGGGAATGATGTCATTCCCATTTGGCACTGGCTGTTGGCCCGGGGACAGAGACAGGATGGCCTGGGCACACAGGGATAGCCAGATGGGATCACAGGGTGGAAGGTGCAGCTTTCAAATCTCTTAATCCTTTTTCTTTGCTGCAAATCAGCATCTTGCCAGATCCTCCTGTGCTTGAGGCTCACAGGGACTGCAACCACCACTTGAAGCCCCCACCAAGCTTTGCAGCAAGCCCTGGGAGGTCTCAGTGAGATACGAGTCACCCCATCATTCCATGGGTAGAGTGGAAGAAGCCCCCTTGCCCTGCGCCCCCTTGTACCCAGAACATGGGTGTATTTCCAGCACTCCAGGCCAGGAGGAGACATTGCAAGGCCAGCAACAGCAGTGCCCTCTGCTACCACCATGGCTGGGGCTGCTGCACACCCTCAGCAGTGGGAAGAGTGCTGGGGAGAGAAAACTGCACTGAAATATCAGTGCTGGTGTGAGCTGGAAAAACCAAATCACAGCGAGGCAGCAGCAAAGCAGGATTTATAACACCCTCAGCTTCACTCTCCAATTTCAGCTTTGAAGATGAATGTTTGCTGCGCTGTTATTCATTTATACATTATTTTCCCTATCTCCTGAGAGACACCGTGCTCCCCAGCACACACGCACGAAATGAGTTTACTTCCATTTCTAAAAACCATACCAGCTCTGCCTTAAAAGCACATGCTCCTCAGCATCCCTCTGCATCCTCGCGTGAAGACCTAGCTATGGAGATGCAGCCCTTGTGGTGTGGGTCCATGCCAGGTGAGTAATTGCTTTGGAGTCCACAAAGCCACAGAGTTATTGTGGAGTTTTGCAAGGCCTTTTTGTGCTTGGGTGTTGTGGGGCCTTCCCCTGGGCCTGGGGATGAGCTCCATGGGGACATCAGGACTGTGGTACCAGGACTGCGGCCATGTGAACACCGCCTGCGAGGTGCTGCGTGAGAGAGCTGCGTTAGAGCCCAGGATGATAAACCGCGTGTAATGTTGTGTTGCAAAAGGAACAATGAATGTAAATGAGTTGGAGAGGTTTTATTATTAAAGGGAAGATTGATGGTTCAGCTATCTGGTGTGGGAAAAGCTGGTGTCCTTATTAAATGTAATTATCTGCAGCGCTAATAAAAGCTCGCAAATTTCCCCGGGTCAGGCTGCTCCGCTTCAGCTCTGCTCCCAAACATTAATAAGCAGCAGCAGCTGGAAGGGCCTGAAGAGGAGTGCAGAGGAGATGCCCATCAAGCCAAGCACTTGCTAATTGCCGGTCAAGGACGAACATGGAGTCTATCAGGGCGGCTGTTAAACTGGCTGTGCAGGATGAGGTGCGGAGAGGAGCTGCGAGAGCCTCAAGGCAGGGAAGAGATGGCTCAGCCTAGGCAGCCCCTGGGAGAAACTCACCTGCTCAGAGGAAGGAGATGCTTTTCCCAGAGCATTTATGGGAACAGGTCACCCTCATATTGGGCTCCTTCAGCTGCAGATTGATGCTTGGGCACTCCTCAAGCCCGTCTTGCCCTGGGATGATGCTGGTGCAATAACAGGCTGATGACCTCAAAGGGATGAGAACAAAAGCTGGGATGCGGAGAGGAGGAGGCATCATCCAAAATGAGATGCTTTGGAGCGCTTTGATCTGCTATTGTTTTAATTAACACCTCTAATAAGAATGTGAGATTCTGGATAAAGGGTACCTGGATCAACAGTTTAATGAGCTTTCCCTTCGAAGGAGGTGTGAGCAAGGCTCCTGGCCGGGCTCAAACTTCCCAGCAGCGTCAGTGTGGGCTTGGCTGTCCTGGGAAAGCTTTGGGAGCAGGGAGCAAGCAGAGACAAAGGTTTCTGCTCCTGGTGGGAAAGCGAATACCCTCTTCCCTAAAGAACAACAACCCAAAGCTGTCTCCAGTGCTTTTGAGAGACGCTTCCAACCTGATCTCTCACAGCCTCCGCTGGCAGGAGGAAAACCTCTTGGGAAAACAAAATGGCCCTTCCGAAGCACAGAGGGTCCGAGGCGCTATCATGCCATGTGTGAGCAGCACAGGTGAATAAAGACTTGCTCCCCTTTGCTCACCTTGAAGACAGGATGCTGTTTCAAGCAAGGGGAGGTTAGAGGGCAGAGGCTGAGTGGGGTCCCCTGCCCGCAGCCAGAGCCTGGGCCTCCTTCATCAGGAGACCCTGACACCCAGTCAGGAGGAGCAGAGTGGGAGGACCACTGCTTGGGTGCATCTCCAGGGATGCACGAGGTTTTCCCCACCACACCTGGGGGGAGCTGAGCAGCGGATCTGTGTGGCCACAGCAGCACTGAGGATAAACCTGCCCATAATAATCATCCTTGTGAGTACATCAGGAGCAGGGAGGGAGCTGGGGAGGCAGAGCCTGGCTGCCAGGGCAGTAACGGATGGCTCCACAGCTCCGCTCTGTTTAAACAGGCAGCAAAGAGAGAAGCACCAGTGATGCATTGCCCCGGAGCAGGGTGGCCCAGGGAGCAGTTTGTTCCCCACATCACGGAGCTGCTGCGGGCAGAGGGAATTTTCTTGCCATCAGATCCAGAGCAATCACCTGCCAAAGCCGAACTCTTTGTTACAGGATTTCTGCCTCCTGTACTCTGCAGCCCCTGCACTGAGGCTGCAGGACTGAGCCTGCTGGGAGGAGGAATGCCCCGTTACAGAGGTTGACCTTGGGTCTGGGGCTCTGCAAAATGAGACCGGTTCAGCCACTAGGCTACTTGAGCCCATCGCAACGAGTGACAGAGATAGGAAAGCCTTTGGTAAGAGCTCAGCTTGGACCCAAGGATTTAGCAGCTGTGTAGGTCTGGGTTACCCTCCCCTCCCCAGGATGGGCTTCTCTGGATGAGTCCCCTCAGATCAGCCCTAATCCGGGCACTTGTCCCCCACCCCTTCCCTGCAGATGCAGTGGGATAACGCAGCCAGGCCTGAGGAGGAGCATGAACCTCCACATTCAGGTGAAATCTGCAAACTGCCTCCCTTGCCTTCAGCAGCAGCAAAGCAAGGGCTGGAGCAGCAATGATCACTTGCTGGGCTGAGGTCTGCCCCATATGCTCAGCTTCCAGTTTGGGGTTTATCCCTGCAGAAAGGGGGAGCAGGAAGTGCCCGGGGCACCGGGAGTCGCACACCTCTCTCTGGCTGCCTAGTGAATGGCTCTGATTGAGTAATTGCTGTTAAAAGCCTTCTCCTGGTTGTACAGTTCAGCTGGTTGTGGCTCTGGGGTGAATGGACGGAGGGAAGGGTCCCACCAGCAGGCTGGGAATTGCAGCTATAGAAGGGTGGTGGTTTCAGTTTTGCCTGGCTATAGCTGCATCTATAAGTAACATCAAGTTGGGAAGCTGTCAATTTCCTAATGGCAGCATTTGCTGTAAATTCACAGGGATGTCATCAGAGCCATAGGACTCAGTCCAGCTCCCATCAAAGCCAGTGGAAATGGCTTTCTGTTTCCCACAGGCCGCCCCAGGGGCTGGATTTGGCCATTGCGCTGCTGTTCCAAAGCACAGGGTGAATTCAGGGTGCTCTGTGAATAACTACCATTAGCAGCAAGGGCTGGCACATGCTTCCTCAGGTCCTGCCTGCCAGAGTCATTAACCTGCCTTGGTTTTCCAGCATCCTTCTGCAGGCAGGATGGCAACCGGGCGGGTGAGCTGAGGGATTATGACGGGTCCTGCTGTGCCGGCGTGGGATCAGATGCTGGTGAGGTAGGGATGCTCCTGCAGTAGCCTTTTTCCTAGGAAATGGAGGTTTTCAAAGGTGACTTTCCTCCACAGCCTCTCCCAGAAACACCCCAATTCACACCAACCTCGCCGGCCTCACCGGCACCGCTCGCATGAGAAACCCCTTTGGTCACTGAACCTGGTGTCTCAGGGCTTCACAGACCTTTCTAACAGCAGCAAGGCCTCTCTTTTACGCCCGGCTGGGTTTTTTTGCCTGGTAGGCTCTGCAGAGGCCACAGAGATGAAACATGGGTGGCTGCGAGTTCACTCTGTCCTCTGCTGGGGCGCTTTGGTCCTTGGAAGCGCTGCAGACGACGGGCAGGGAGGATGCTGAGCTGCCTTCATCCACCCGGCAGTGCATGCCGTTGGCAGGGAGCGTTGGGCTGAGCTAATGGTTATAAAAACCAATCCATCCCTTCTGGCATCTTCACCCCCCGCAGAGCAGGAAGGAAAGCTGATTTTTTTGCAATTTCATTTACTACAGGCTGAAGGATTACTGTACAGGGCTGGCTCCCCTGTCCTCCAGCTAGTTAGAGCGCAATCCTGCTTAAATTGTCTTTTTGATAACTGTTCTGACTGCAAGAACAGAGGTTTCTGTGGGGAATTCACACAGGGCTGCCTTCAACTTCCCCCATCCTTCATATTGCAATATTGCTCTTTGCCTAGTAGAAGATATTCCTAATCGGCTTCACAAAAAGCAATAAAGCCTTTTCAACACTTCATTGGCTTTGACATTTGAGGCACGCAGCAGGCAGGAGCGCAGCTGCAGGAAGGTGCTTCCTGGCTGGAGCAGGATGCAGGGATGTGGGTGCTGTCACCATATGGGGCATCGCTCCGGGATGTCTGGGGGTCTCTGCAGCACCTCTGGGAACCCCAACCCACACCAGTCTGGGTGCAATCCCAGCTGTGGTACCTGCATGTTTCCCATGTGGCTGTGGGTTACAGATTGGTTTGTGTTGGAAGGGACCTTAAAGATCATCTACTTCTATCCCCCTGCCACGGGCAGGGACACCTTCCACTGGAGCAGGGTGCTCCAAGCCCCTGTGTCCAACCTGGCCTTGAACACTGCCAGGGATGGGGCAGCCACAGCTTCTCTGGGCACCCTGTGCCAGAGCCTCAGCACCCTCACAGGGAAGAGCTTCTGCCTCAGAGCTCATCTCAGTCTCCCCTCTGGCAGGTTAAAGCCATTCCCCTTGACCTGTCCCTGCATCCCTCCTCCAAAGCCCTTGAACACTTCCAGGGATGGTCCTTCAGTTCCTCCCTCTGCCCCGTAACCCCAAACAGCTTTTTCCCACCTCGGGAGCTCTCTGCTTTGTGGGCTGCAGCTCTCCTGCCCCAGCTGTAATGGCTTAGTTTTATTAGCCTGTGACTGCAAATGCTAACCATTGCCTACAAGCCCTGGGAGGATTTCAGCTGGAGTAGGAGTAGCGTGCTGAGCATCCTGGCACGATGCCTTTTCTCCTATAAAGCGTCATGTTTCCAAATGGGTAATTACTGCGCTGGGATTTATGCAGTACTTCCTCTAAGTGGTTGTGTGGGCTGCCATTCCTCCATGAATTAAACCAGAAAAAATAGGAATGAAAAAAGGGGGGGATGTGGAATAAAAGGAGCTGAATCCAGCGGTGCTGGTGAGGCTGGGGCAGGAATGAGATCAGTTCGCTCTGCCCTTACCTGGCAATAATGGGAAAGTGCTCTTTCAATTGAGCTGTTCCATTCTTTTGCCCTGAGCTATGAGAAGTAGATTGGATGAAAATTATCAGGCTCCCTGTCTAGAATAAATAATCTCGAAATGGAGCAAGTCATAAATAAGTGAGCAGCAATATCCTGGGTTATGAAGATATAATTTCTGTCTTTAATAGCTGAGTAGGCCCCAGGGACTGTGTAGAAGTGGCCTGCCTGCCCCTGCTATTGATGAGGAGAAAAATACAAACAAGCAGGAAAAGGGCTTTTGTTTCTTTAACCCTGAAATTATTGATGCTATGAGGGAAATAAGGATGTACTGTGCCTGAAACCTGGCCTCCCCCTGCCAGCCAGGCCTCAGCCCCTGCTTTATCCTCTTGGGATAGCTGTAACCCAGGCTCCCAGCTAAGCCCCACGGCTGCATCCGCATGGCACGGCTGTGTGGAGGGAGCAGGGACCTCGTGCAGTGCCTGATTCCTTCCCCACCTTCAAGGGACAGAGCGCACCCCTACCAGAGAGAACTCCATGGAATACATGTGTTTACTTACGGAACCTCTGGACCTGCAAGGTGGGATGATAATTAATCAGAGGTGCCTGGATAAAGCTCCAATTTTGATGGGATTAGTCTTAATGGTTTTATTTTTAAAAGCCATTTAATTAGTAATCAGCTCTCCCTTACAAGCTAAGACGTGCTAGTGCTGCTTAAAGCAGTCTGTTAGGGGGCTTTACTGGTGGGCAGCTGGGTTGGCTCTTCAGAGCTTCTTAAAGATGCCCTGCTTTTCCTCATCCCAGGCTGAGCATCGCTCCGTGGGCAGAGTGGGTCTGTGCCACCTAAAACATCCTATGGGGGCTGGGGGGTCAAACGCTTCACGGGATTGGTGTGGAAAAGTGGCACAGTCCTGCTTTTATAGCAGCAAAATAAGGAGATATGGCTTGGTCCTGTGTTAGTTGGTGTTACTGTGTGCAGGGGTCTAAGGTCAGTGTCCTGAGTGGTGTCTGGGGATGCTGATGGGGGTAATTCAAGGTGGTGGGGGTGGTTTGCTCCTCTGGATGGGGTTGGTTGGTGCTCCCTGCTTCAGCCAGCTTCATCCTCTTAATTTATAACCCAACATTTGCCATTCCTTAATAGTTTAATTATATGGAGTGACATGGGTGAAATAACTCCCTTCACTTCTGGGCCACTGACATGATGAAGAACTGGAATCCAGGGTTTGGGAAAGAAAACCGTGTAAATCGCCCATCGTGTGAGATCTGTTCCACCTTCCACCGACAGCAGAGGGATTCCTGCTGGGAATCCATCACCCCAGCCCAGGGAAGATTGCCCCATTATTAAATTATATGTTTTTAGGAGGCGACACGCCGATTGGTTTCGTACCAGTAAATATGTGATTTACATTTAATTCTGAGTAACCTTTCCACGACCAGCGAGGTGTGAAGGTATTTAATGGCACAAAGCTACATTTATGAAGAGACCATTCATATTCATTAGGCTCACGCATTAACAACCCTGCCCGTGACATCTCTCTAGCACATCCTTTATCACTACCGTTTGCGGTATCCACAGCCTTGCACAGCCAGACCTGCTGATGGTATCATCCAAAAAGGAAATCAATGAAAGCCGGGATTGAAACTGGATGTTCCCAGGTTTGGCAGGGGAAGGAGGTGGGGCCATCCTGCTGGTTTAGAGGAGAGATTTGGGATGAGAAAGGGTGGCCTGGAGGGGCGTATCTGCATTATATTTGCAACGTTTAGGAAGGAAGATGTATTGAGGTCACTGATAGCAGCCTTTAAAGCATCCAAAAAATGAGGGGGCAAAGGAAAACCCACCCTGGGGTGACACTGCTGCTGTGGAGAGCACAGCTCTGGTTTCTGGCACGGGCAGACAGCAGGAATTGGGTTTGGCATCCCAAGTAACAGGGATTAGAGCTAAACAAAACCCAAATGAAGACTCAGGGGCTGCCATTCTGGTTCTCACCTATATTCATTTCTGAGTTTGCTGCTGATTTCATGGACACAGGATAAAGAGGGGCTGGAGAGGTTTGTGAGAGCTCCCAGGGGTGTTTCCTTTGCTGGGCAGGAATGCTGCCACAAGACTTCTGGGAATAGGGATGCCATGGATAAGGCATGAAAACACCAAGGATGCTCCTTAGGAAAAACCAAACAACATCATGTTGCAGATCCATCCTTCTGGAGCACACTGAAGTTAACTTCCCCTACAAGGATCTGAAGGTGTGAGTCACTGCCATGTAAGTACAGCTGGGGCACCATCACGAGATGGTGGGGATCCCATAGCTGGGGCCAAGCTCTTCTGTACTTGGCACACTGCTGTTGGAGGAAATGAAAACGTGGCTGGCATTAGAATGTCCCCTGCAAGCCCCCACCTGATGGAGGAGCAAATGAACTGCAACTGCCTGCACTGGAAAATAATTGAGCATGTTAGCATGCCATAAGCAAGCAATCAAGGTGGAGCGCGCTGCTGTCTGCTGGCATCCTGGCTGCTCCTTAATACCGCAGGCACCAGACACACACAGTGCCTGGAGGGGACCCAAGCGGATTGGGATGATGGGTGGTGCTTTGGGTGACCCATGCAGGGGGAATCCGGTGCTTGTCCTTCCCCGCTGGAAATGTTTTCCTTTAATCCATCACAAAGCCACCGGGCGATAGCTCTGGAAGTGGAAGGGAAGCAGTGTCTGTGCTGGGGGAGCCCCCAGTGCCTCTGTGACCTTGGGAGCACTGTTTATTTTTCCATGTTCTTATCTTCATCCCAAGGGATCGTGTGTTGCTGTCGATGATTCCCAGTGCAGCCACTGAGAGTGGGCATGCGGAACCCCGGAGCCAGTGCTGGGATGAGATGCCAAAGGCACGGCTGAGCCTCCTCATCAGCATCCTCTTTGGTAAGCGGTGGTCCTGGAACCAGTTTTATCCCCCCTTGCACCCACAGCCCTGCCCCAGCTGGTGTAAAGGAGTGGGTCACTGGCTCTGCCTTCCCATCGGAGCATCTCCCCGCAGTCCACAGAGACCTTCACCCAACCCAGCAGCTCTACAGAGGCTGCTGAGGCTGTGCCTTGCTCCTTCCCTGCAACAACACCTTCTTTTCTGCTACCCCATGATAAGATAATAATTCCACTTCAGTCCATTTCCTCCAAGGTGTTTACAGTTTCTTTCTCCTTTCAGCATCTTCTTTTGCACCCTGAAGTCCCGTAGCTCCTGGGTACCTCTGACCCTGCAGTGCTGCCCCATTCTCATTATATCGCTGGACCAGAAACCTGCCCCAGCAACAGGATCACAGTTTTCACCCTGAACATTGTTTAATATCCAGTAGAGAGGATAAAACTGACCCTTTGCACTGTATAAACACCCCACAGACCCCAGCAGCACATCGTTCCCCTGCCAGCACAGAGCAGGGCATGGCAGGAGGTGACCTAGCGTTGCCAACAGGAGAACAGTCTGTATTTACCCACCATCTTCCGAGGAAAAATGCCTTTTAAAGCAGATGACATTGTACCAGGCCCGCTTTCAGAGCAGGGAGAAGCAGTCTAACGGGCTGCCTGTGCTGCAAATGAAACATTAATTAATTTACCAGCAGGAAGGATATAAATAACTAAATCAGATGGTGCGGCTTATTCATGAGGTCCTGATGGAAGGCAATTGTTATTCCTGGCTGTGCAGGTTAATGAACACGCTCTCCTTTTCCCAGCATCACATGCTAAAAATACAAGCAGGCCAAGTCGTGTCTGGTGGCTCCTGTCCCCCCCCCCCAGCCTGGGGTGGCCCCACACATACACCTTCAGAGGGGACAGGGGGCTGGGGGACAGGAGGGAGAAACCAAGGGTGATGTATGTAGGGAAGATGAAAGAACCATGGAATGGTTTGGATTGGAAGGAGCATCAAGGACTATCTAATTCCAATGCTCTGCCACGGACAGGGACACCTTAATGTGTTAGAAACACTGGCGGGGTGACACCAGCGGTCATTTAATGAGGGTTTGATGCGCCTTGGTTGATGCCCCCTGTGCTGAGCAAAGGCATCACGGCGGCAGCAGTCCCCTCTCCATCCTCCCTCGCCCTGCTGCCCCACGGCAGCTCGTGTTCTCTCTCTTGCAGATCTTGCTTCCCCTTGAGCAGAGATTTTCCACCATGTGCCTCCTTTTCATTTGCCAGTGCTTAAAAGGATTGGAAAGATTAGGAGATTTCAATTTAGCAGCAGGCAGGCAGCATGGCAGGCAGCTTCCTGCTCCACAATAACGTGCCCTAATCAATAACGCCAGCCCACAGAACTGCTCCAAAGTGAAAACAAGAGCCTCTTTTAAAAGGGAGGACTAAAACACCCCCAGTGAACAAGCCCCAGCCACGGTTTCTGCCTGTGTGCACTTGGTTAATGAGAGTTTGGAAAGCACAAGCCAATATAGGGCTGAAATCACTCAACTTGAAGCAGATGCTCAGCCTGTCCTCTCAGAGTTTACCATAGCCATGGGCTTATTTGCCCGGATCAAGGTGGTGTTCATGGAGAAAGAGGAAAGCTGGAAGTTTAAGGTGGTTACTCACAGAGTACCTGCCAGTTGAAGCCAGTGCAGGGGGAGACTGGGGCTGAGCCACATTGATCAGTATCCATTGGATGAGGAGAGGAGCCTCAGCATCCATGGGACTGGGAGAAGGATGGCGGCGGCATCCCCCAGCTTGGGAGGAGAAGCTCAGCATCCTCAGCCTGGAATAGGAGCCTCAGCCTCAGCATCCCCCAGACTGGAAGAGGAGCCTCAGCATCCTCCAGACTGGAAGAGGAGCCTCAGCATTCCCCAGCTTGGCAGAAGAACCTCAGCATCCCCAGCCTGGGAGCAGTGCCTCAGCCTTGCACATGTGCTGGCTGTTATTAAACCGTGTAGCTCCAGTCAGCACCCAGCGATCGGCACTGAGATATCATTGTCATCCGGTGTAGCGTGACTCTTTTTTTTCCCTCTCCTCTCTTTTCCCTTTGATTGGAATGGAGCCTCCTGGGAGATGTGAACTCATCGCAAACGGCTTCCCAGGGATGGGAGCAAATGAAATGTAACAAATCTCCATTTGCAATTTTGGGGGCACGTGACTGGAATGGGAAAAGGGACGTCGGAGCTGAGCTCTTCCTCGGTGCGTTACCGAGCAGTTAGTGGCTGCTGCCTGCTAAAATAAACCCTTTATCACCTTCATCCTTCATTTCCAGCGCAGCTCAATAATACAGCGAAGCGGCACAGCCCGTCCCATTAGCCCGGGAATCCTGCTTCCCTGGCACGTGCAAGAGGGAGAAGGTTGGATTTCAGCTTTCTTCAGAGCCCTGCCTGAAACTCCCCCTGCTCAAGAGGTTCTTCTGGTGCATTAAAGCTTTAGCTGCAGAGCATCCATGACCGGCAAGCCCTGTGCGTGCACTGTCCCCTGCTGTGCCATGCCATGCCATGCCGTGCTGCGCCATGTTGTACCATGACGTGCCATGCACTGTCATGCCATGCTTGCCCTACCGATCCCTCCGAAGTCCACTCATTTTCAGCTGCATCCTCCACCTCTGCTCACCACAGCTCCCTGTGGCTTCACTGGGGAGCCGGCACCATCTCCCTCTGCTCAGACCCCAGCGTTCCTCAGTCAATCAGGATGAGCCATTCCACACTGCCAGCAGAGCCAAAGCCATAGGATCACAGAGTCATGGAATGGTTTGTGTGGGGAGGGACCTCAAAGCTCATCCAGTCCCAACTCCTGTCACGGGCTGGGACACCTTCCACTGGAGCAGGGTGCTCCAAGCCCCTGTGTCCAACCTGGCCTTGAACACTGCCAGGGATGGGGCAGCCACAGCTTCTCCTGTGCTCAGCACCCTCCCGAGGAAGAGCTTCTGCCTCAGAGCTCATCTCAGCCTCCCCTCTGGCAGTTAAAGCCATTCCCCTGTCCTGTCCCTACATCCCTTGTCCAAAGCCCCTCTCCAGGTTTCCTGCAGCCCCCTTAGGCACTGGGAGCTCACCCCTTGAATGACACCATGGAGCCTCCAGCCCTTAGGGAGACCTCACCTATTGTCAGCCAGGTGCAGGTTTGGGTCAAAGTTTGGGTTTCCTTGTCAACCCCTGCACCCATGGGTGCGCCGTGGTTCAGGTGGTGCAGGTCTGTGACTGCAGACTCAGTTTGGTTTTGCGTTCTTTGTGATTGACAGCATCAATCTGAGGCGTTTGGGCCCTGTGGTTTTGGGCTCTTTTTGGCTTGGTTTATAAATATCCCAGCGGCTTTGGCACCCGACTGCAAGCGCTGAGGCTGACGAGGAGCAGATGTGATTGTACAAAAGCTGTAACCCGTCTGTGGATTCAGCCCATGTGATGCAAACACCGAACTCCCTGTGCTCTGCCTGGGGAAAGCCCCATCCTGCCCCACTGCCGGTGCCTCTCCAGCTTTCACATGCCTCTGCAGGGCCGGGCTCTGGGGTCCTGCTCCCAGGGGACAGCAGGGTAAGGATGGGACCATCCCGGTACCCAGTGCACCCATGCAGCACCCGTGCATCGCTCTGCTCACTGCCTTGGTGCAGGCAGGGGGCTGCAGGTCCTGGTGTCACCTTGGGATGCTCCCGGACATCCCACCCTGGGCACGGGGTGCTGTGGGATGCAAGAGGCAGAGCACAGAAATGCCACATCAGGAGGGGGCTTGGGTAGGGAGATGAGGCAGGGAAGTGATTTGCTGAGGGTGCTGAGGGTGCTGAGGCACTGGCACAGGGTGCCCAGAGAAGCTGTGGCTGCCCCATCCCTGGCAGTGTTCAAGGCCAGGTTGGACACAGGGGCTTGGAGCTGCTCCAGTGGAAGGTGTCCCTGCAATGGCAGGGGTTGGAGCTGGAGGAGCTTTAAGGTCCCTTCCAACCCAAACCAGGCTGGGATTGTGTGATTTGGGGGAGCTTGTGATGGAAGGCAATGGAAGCGAAGAGCAGCAGAGAGGGGCTGCAGCCCCCCAACCCCTTCTCCAGGGCATTCCTGCCTCTCGGGATGCAGCTCTTCTCGCAGAGCTCCTCACAGAGCAGTGATGGGGTGTGCTTTTTGCTGGAGAGCGGAGCAAAAACCATATCCAGCCTTGAGGACACAGCTTTGGGGATCGCAGGGAGCCTTCAGGGCCAGGCAGCAGCAGAGGGTGGTTCTTTGCTGCTTTATTTTCCAGGAGGAGAGTTAATTGTAACTGCACAAACAAAGAAGGAAGGCTCTGCTAATGAGACACGGATGAATCTCGGCTGGCTCGGAGGGTGCTAGGGGAGCTGTTTTTCCAGCACTAATAACCCAGCCTACAACACTGAACGAAGCTGATATTGTTTGTTATTGTTAATAGATGCTAATGATAACTCTATCTGCGGCTCTGAGAGGCTCCTGCCTGGCAGCACTGGGAAGGTGCCCGGCGCACGCATCCGCCCAGCGAGCAGCAGCGGCCGAAACGTGCGCTAAGGGCTCGGTGCTCTTGAGGGATGCAGGATTTTGTCCCCTCCCCAGAGCTGTCCCACCAAAGGATGGGCTCCGTGGGTGGGAATGGAGCTTGGAGAAGACCTGGGCCTCTCTCTGAGGGATTAGCCCTGATCCCACCCGCGGAGGAAGGCGGAGGACAGGGATGGGGAAAGACTTTCTGATGGTGAGGATGGATGAGCACTGGGAGAGGCTGCGTGGGGAGGCTGCGAGCTTCATCCACCCTCGAAGCAGTCAAAGCAGCACACAGGCCTGGGCAGCCTGCTTCCATTGGGAATGCTGGGGTAGCTGCAGGTCTAAGGCAGGAATCACCATCAGATGCAGGATGGATGGCCCCACTGATGGTCTGTAGCCAGTGTAGGGTGGGAAGAGCCTGAGCTGAGGTCATGGGGCAGTTGATGTACAGAGCTGCGTGGGGAGGGACCTGGCACCCAGCACCCTTCTGCTGGGCAGGGCCATGACTGGGGCTGTGCAGGAGCCTCTCTTGGCGCACCAGTCCTTCTGGTGGGATGATTCCCATTTTGGAGCCGTGTTTTAGAGCCGCACACTCCGCAGTGTGTAATTTGTACCAGCAGCTCGGCAGAGGTAAACCTCAGAGGCTCTCAAACACTGAATGCAGTGACAAGATTATGGGCAGGTGCCTGGGCTCTCCCTGGCGAGGGCTCTGCCTGATGGAGTATCCAGCAGCTGGGTGGCTCCGCCGGCCTTTACGTGTCCGGGAGTGTTTCCCTGGGGAATCTCAGCAGCAGAACCTCCCAACCACTGACTTCAAAACCCTCCCTTGGAAATGCTCGCTCTGATTTGTTAAAGAAATGATGCTGAAAGCGGAAGCCACCCCGGGGGCAGCTTGTTCCACCCAGCCCCTGTTATCATTTACCGGCGGTACCCGCAGTTCTCCTCGCCGGCGCTGGGTTCAATGGGGTGCTCCGGTGCGGGGAGGCCCGAGGGGTCCCTGCAGCCGCAGCCGTGCACCTCGGGTAGGCAGGAAACCGCAGCCAGCCCCGGTTCACACAGGGCTGCTGAGCAGAAGCTGTGGAGGAAGAGACGGCTTCGAGAGAGCAGCAGAGAGATGCAAATGCAATGGAAAAACTGAGCGTGGGCAGCGGGGCCGGTGCAGCTTCACTGTCCTGCAGCGACGAGGTAAAGGTTTCAACAGAGGTGGTTTCTGTCTCCTTTCCCCCTCAACAATATCCGGCTCCATCACAGAAGCCATTTCACGAGGTCTCTGCAAAGCCAGCTCCAAATCAGCCTGGAAGTCTCCGGCTTGCGGAGAGGGAAGTGCTATGGGGAAAACAAAGTGTAGGAATCAGGAGGATATTTATTTTCACATCCCCAAAGCAAGCCTGCAGTTAGAGGTGCCTGGGTGTTGGCTTTCCAGTGCTGGAGCCGAGCTCTGAAATCACTTCACCATGCTTTGGAGGTGCTGGAAATGAAGAGGTAGGGTAGGTGTTTAGCTGAATCACAGTTAAGTACAGGAGATACCAAACACAGCCTTAAATCCATGCTTACTCAGGAAAGGTCTTTAAGCGTGTAATTAACTCTAAGCACATGCTTAGGTGCCTTATAAGTGGTGATGCTTTGCTGAATTAGGGCCGTAATTATTGGGCTGCTACTGTACACATGTTTACCCTTCACAGGGCTTGTTCACCCCGCCTGGGTGCTCCGTGGCACCCTGCCTTATGCAGGAGCATCGCCGGGGCACACTGGGCATGCAGGGAGCTGTATGTCTGCAGGTCCTGGTGGTATTTGGGATTCCCAGGAAGGGGCGATGCTAAAGCCTGTTGGGGTCCAGCATCATCACCGTGACCCTGAGCTCTGCTCCCCAGCCTTGTGACCTGCTCCCCGCTGCAGAAACCTCCCCTTCCTCTTGTGCAAAGAGCCTTATCAGCCGTGATAAACATCTGTGAGCCGAGCAGGGCTCCACGGTGCTGCGAGCTGTGCTCCAAGGGCAGGCAGCTGCTCCACCAGCATCACCGGAGCTGGCTCCGCGCGCTCCTCCCAGCTCCCGACCTTCCCAAAGGGATGAAGAGCGTAGGCAGGAAAACGCCACAAAGCCTTCGGAGACACGGAGCGAGGTATTTATAGCCAAGGCTTTCATGTTGCAAAACACAGGAGGCCAAACTAAACATGCCGAGGCTGCAAGAAAGCAGGAAGCGAAACCGAAGCATCGCTTGCCAAAGCCCTCGGCCGAGTGTGAGACACAAATGTGAGCAGAGCAGCGCTGCAGGGGGCCCTGCTGGCCCCAGCCCGTTCCCACTCCAGCCCCTGGCATGGAGGGGTTAACGGGAGAAGACTCTGCCCTGTTCTCTTGTCTCTGTCAGACGCTCCTGGGGTGGTTTGAGGTTTTGCAACACAAACAGAGCCTTCATTTGGGAACCACAGTGGCTTTCCGAGGGGCTCTGCGTGGAGCTCAGCCCAGGGCTTGGCAGGATCCCTCCTGCCTGTGATGGGATGATGCTTTTGGGGACCCTCTCCCACGCCCATGCTTCTGCAGGACACCTTTGCCACGCTCCTGTGCCCAGGAACTCTGGCCTTGTCCCACCGATGCAGGGTGTCAGACCACAGCACTCTCCTCTTGGTGCATCCTTAACCTTTATCAGCAGCAAGAGCTCATCTCAGCCTCTCTTCTGGCAGGTTAAAGCCATTCCCCCTTGTCCTGTCCCTACAGACCCTTGTCCAAAGCCACTCCCTGGCTTTCCTGTCAGCCCCATTTATGTACTGGAAGGCTGAGGGACGATGTTGTCCAGGTTTAACCCAGCCATCGTGCACTGAGGGTTTGATGTGTGGCTGGCTGAGCTCCTCAGCATCAGCAGGTCAGGGCAGACCTGAGACACATCACCAGGATCAGTGCCCCTCTGATCAGTCTTCCCCGAGAAAGCCGTTATCAGCATCCCCTTCTTGAGCAGCAAAAGGGGCTTTCCCACAGGGCAGGAACTGCCTGATGGCTGCAGAACTGCCACCAAATATATGCACCCTACAAGGCCAAACCTGACCCAAACAGTGGCCCATTTAGTCCACTTTCACAGATATGACATTAAAGCTTCAGGTGGATGTTGCACGTGGATATGAAGGGTGGCGTTAGCGTGTACCTGTGTGCCTGCTGTGGTCCATGCTGTGGGTACCTCTGCAAAGGGTGCTGGGATCTCCTGTGAGGATTCGGTCCTCAATCTCTGCCCTTGAAGAAGCTCTGTTAAGCTGGGCTCCCTTCCTCCAGAATTGTTAACCTGGGTTAAGAGGATATTTTCCACCTATGACAGACTGCAACACCAAGCCTGGAACCAGAACAACACTGATTAAAGAACAAGCCCCACATTTAAGGCAGTGTAATGATTTCCACCTTAGCTTAATGGCTGTGAAACAGAAACAAGTTATCGCTGGCACATCAAAGAGCTGGAAAAATGTAGTCAACGGTACCTTTGAGCTATTATGCATATCAAGTGGTGAGATACCATCAAGGATAATGAGGGATTTGCAGCGAGGTTGCACAAACAGCAGTGAAGCAACGCGTACCACGCACCCTCCTCCTGGGGTACATCAAAAGCCCAAAGAGGAGGGCAGCTCATTTCCAAAGAGGCGCCCATCTAGAGGTGGTTGGAGGAAGAGATGTGCGAGATCCTGAGGAGGAGGCTGGATGCGATGCAGAGGCCACAGCGCTGGGGTGGCCTCAGGCTGAGCGCTGAAGGGAAAAGCTTTGTGTGTCACCGGCTCTGACATCACCCTGGATGAACTCCTCATGCTCCTGGCTTTGGAGGCCAAAGCTTCCCTCACCTGGGAGCTGCTGCTTCTTTCTAAGCTTCCTTCTTCACCAGTTTGGGGTTTTTTCGCAGTAAGTAACAGGAGCTCACCCGGGGCAGTCACAGCGCATCCTTCCTTTTGGGATGGCTTTCCTGTTACCGTGGCAATGCGCTGGAAAGGCCGTTTCTCTCTCTGCTCTCTGAACCACCTTTATGTGCTTTATGGACCCTAAGCATTGCTCATGTTAATGACCCTCAAATAAATATTGGGGCTGTTAAGCTTCCCGGTGCCAGCTCCCCTTGGCCAGGCAGTTCCCACCAGTCGCTTTGGAGCAGGGATGAGCCACAGACTCGCTCCAGCTTTTTGTCCTGGTAGCCCTCATGATCCTAAAACGAAACTGTGTTAAATGGCATTTTCAATGTCCCCATCCTGACAGCATCCAGGCACATGTGGGGTCCGTCACCCTGCACCATGTAGGGCATCGCTCCTGCACGCCGGAGGGGACTGTCACCATGACACAGAGAGCAGAGCATGCCCCGAAGCTTGCCCAAGCTCCGCCATGGCCCTGGCACATCTCATTTCATCTCCTCCATCAGGTACCCGTCGGGAGGAGGTGAGCCAGCGGGATGGGATTGGTGGGAGCTCAGCTCCAGACGGCCCCCGCCGCCGCTCACTGCTTAGTAAGGCATTCCCAGTCCTCAGCAATTACAACACGAAGAAAGAAATACACTTGACTTGCAAATAGCGTTGGGCAACGAATGAGTGTTTCTACCCACAGAACCAGCCCTGGGGCTCACCGCGCCGCCTCAGCCTGACACAGTTACATTTTCACAGCGAGTGCTGATGACAGAGGATTACAAGAAGGAACAGTCCATCCTCAATAGATGGTTTCACTTGAGAGCTGCAACCCAATTTGCTAATTCCTCTGGTATTTCTGGCAGCCACGCTGGTTCGCTGCACGCCTTCCGCGCTAACGTCTTCCTCAGCTGGTGCATCTGCCAGGGTTATCGTGGGTCTGGAAAGGATTAAACCAGCCTATTACTCATGTGCGACCAAACGTACTTCAGAGCTTGTGTTCCTGAAGAAGCCGGGTTGGATGGTGTGGGATGAGGAGCCCTGGACCGGGCTGCGCAGGCCATGGGGGGTGGCTGAGCCCTGATCTGTGAGGGGGGAGGCAGAGGCACACAGTGCCACCCATTTGCATCACATGCATTATATTAGTAGCTTTTTCACCCTCTTCTTCTCGTCTGGTACCCGTTTGCCCCATACCCCAAGGTCTGATGTGTATTGTGAACAGCGAGGGGCTGAGCAGGAAAATGGAATCTTGCATGGACGGGATCATTGGCTGCAGGCACATGTGCCCAGGATGATTAATCCTCTGCGCTGAGCAAAAATAAGGCAAACATTCAGATTAAATGGAGCATTAACAGAAGATCATGATGGTATTAATATTCAATTAGAAATGATCAGGGTGAGACTAACGATGACTCTTCTATTACTGCTTTGCTTGCAGGTGGCCTTTTCTTGTCGCTGGGAGATGGGCTGGGAGCAGGGAACCATCCCTGTGTCCCCACTGGCGCAGCTGCTCCAGGCTCAGCCACGATGGAGGGACCAAGCACTGGTCCTGAGTGGATACTGTGTCTCGGGTGAAGCAGCAGGCGAATGAGCCCCGTAAACCAGAGACATTGGCAAAGCAGCTGGAATTCCTGGTGCTGAACCAGCCGGCTCTGAGTCAGCCTGCAGAGGGGAAGCAGTCGCTCCGGTGGCAGAGCAACAGCTCCCACCCCACTCCAGCCCCTCTTTGCAGTTCCCATCTCCACAGCCATGGAGCACAAAGGCAGGGCGGGCTGCCTGGAGCTGGGGGCAGCAGAATAGCTGTGCTTGTTTGCTCTTGGAGGCCGTGCATGAATAAAACATCTCCGCAGCACAGGCTCCCTTTGTCTGGCCGGCAGCCGGGCGCGCTGGGTTTTGCCATGTGCTCCCAACTCGGAGGGCAATATTTTAATGGGATGCTGCCTCGGATCAGAATAATCCCCCGATTGTTCTGGCTGTCCTTCCCAGGCCGAGGGGGGTTCCTCTGGGCACAACTCCTCCTCGTGCCACCGGCGTTGGAGGGGTCAGAACATCCTTCCTCCCAAACAAGACCAGGCGCCTCGTGGGAGGTGGCACTGATGGCTCTGCTGATGCAGCTTTGTCTCTGGAAGTGGAAGCAGCAGGCTCTGGGTGCCCGCCTGTCCCATCTCCTGAGCTGCTGCTGGGAAAGGTCTTCATCAGAAGTGAGTCATGGGCAGAATAATGAAGCTTTCAATGTCTGGGAGGATGAAGGGGTCAGAGCAGCTCAGGCAGGGCTCTGCCGGCATCTCCTGCCCCAGGAGGGGACCATGGGGAGCCCCCACTGGGGTCATCCCTGCTCACCATTGGTCTGGGGGCAAAATGGATGAAAACTCTTAAAGAAACAGGGTTTTACTGGAAAACCACAGCTTGTTCCAGGGAGGAACAACAGGGAGTGGAGCATCCGCTCTGGCCCCAGCTGGTTCCTCCAACCCAGATCTAACCGGGCAAAACCCCTTCCCCTACCGAGCCGCACTGCAGGCGATGGGGGAAGCAGCACTTACGATAGCAATGGCATTAATAATAATAATTATAATGATGATGATAATCATAATAAACCAGTTCACTGGGAGACTAATGGAGCAGAGTCAGCAGTGATGGAGTTATTTATCCACATCCAATGCCGCAGTCCAGGCGCAGCACCAGGAGTGTTCCCCTGTAGCTCCAGCAGAGCCGGGCACGCACCACTAGTGTATCCCTGTGGATCAGACACCAGCTCCAACCCTGCAGCAGCTGCTCAGGGTGCTTTTAAATGGTTTATTATGGATAATGGAGCCCCTAGAATCCTACTAAAAAGGGATTGGGATGCGGTTTACTCCTATCCTTTCCTTACCGATGAAGCCTTTCCACACAGATGAAGCCTTTCCATGGCTGTTCAGCTTAAGCGAAAGCTGGTGAGGTGAAAATGATGATTAAAAGGTCTGATTTTTCCCCCTGAAGAAACAGCAACAATTTTTATGGCACTAAATTAGTGACAAAATGTTCCTTCCAAACAGGAGGTTTATAATTGAAGACGAGGATTTTTTCCTCTAATTCCCAGCCAAGTCTGATTTCAGTGGTTCTGGTGAGGATGCTGAGTGTGTCCCTCCCCAGTTACCCCATGCTGGAGCCCACTGGGAGCCAGGCACCCATCCAGCACCGATCCCAGCTCCCACCATGGGCAGGGGTTGCATCCGTGTGCTGTCCCTTGCGTGGCACACTCATCCCTGCAGCCGGGATCAGCTTATATAGGGCTGGATTTTGGGGAGGAGAGCTCCCCGGGGTGGCAGGGATGAGCCGTGGAAAACTGGGTGCTGGCTTAATACGGCTGGAGACACACGGAAGAGAAGAAATGCAGGAGGAGTGGCATGTGATACTTGATTGCTCGCTACAGGCATGTTGGCTCCGCATGTGTAAAAACAATAATTAAATGTAAGATGTGGGAGGATTATTAAAGGTTTTATGGCATCTAATCCTTTTTGAAACCTTTCTGTAGGCTGGAATCTGAGGCTAGAGCAATAAAAATGCAAACTACACCCAGATTAATTCCGTGCACCATTATTTTCCCTCCCCGGCCCATGCCCTCGGTGTTTACGGGGCTGTGGGAGCAGCATGGGAGGCAGGAGCCTGGATGGGCACTGCCTGGTGCTGGCAGGGGGGGGATGGCTGGGAGCTGGCGGGATGCTGCAGCCACAGCCCCTCGGCAGCCCCAGGGCTCACAGGGCTTCGTGCAGGACCCACACTGGTGCATGTGAACACAGACAGACGCATCTTGACTCTATCATCCGGCCATGCCCCTCGGGCGCTGCTCCCATCCCTCTGTGTGGGGACCAAACTGAGCAATCCCCACGCCCCCGAGAGCTGTCATGGAACTAAATGCATAAAGAAATGAATGTATAAAGAGATAAATGAAGGCGCCTTCCGCTTTCAAAGCTGGGAGATCATCTTCTTTTTTATGGCTTTTTCCCCCTCTCCCCTCCTTCAGAACGGCTTATCTCCATGAAATTAGTAATTGGCGTTCCTCTCTGAAGCCGGGTAAGCGCCAGCAGCCGGTAACACCCACACCACGCTCCATTCCCTCCAAGAGGCCCCGCAGCCAAAGCAGAGGCTAATGAAAATAATAACAAGGAGGGAGGGCGGGGAGGAGAAAAAAGGCAGAAAGTGCTGAAATCAGAACCCACTTTCCCTTTTGCTCCCCCCCCCCCCCCCGGTGTTTTCCAGGCGTGCAAAGCAGCGTCAGCCCAGGCACAGCAGCGCTTCGGGCACCCTTCGGCGCGTGAGTCAGGGCGAGCCGGGCTGGAGCTGGGTGCTGGCTCCCTGGGGAGCCACGGCTGCGCCCGCCCGGCCCCAACCAGCCCTTCACAGAGACTCGTATTTACCAAACCCCGTTTCATCTCCAAAGCCCCCCCCCCCCCCCGGGGCAGCATCCTCCTCCCCTGGCGCTCCCGGCCTCGCCGCTCGTCTGGCTGGCACGTCGGGGCAGGCAACCCCCAGCCAAAACAGGTTTTGGCTGATGGTTTCCAGCCTGCTCATTAGTGTTGGGTTCTTCTGGTTGGCTTCATTATGTTCTTTTCCATGCGTGCCAGCTCATCCTGCCCTGGTGCTGCTGCTTGGGTGGACCCACACCAGCCTCCTGGCGGGGGGGGGTGTTCTCCTGTTGAGTTGTCCCATGGGAGGCTGCTCCATGGGCTGGGGGTGCCTTGGCTGGGGGAGATGAGAATGGAGGTGCGGAGCTGTTCCCGGGCAGGGTGTGCCAGCTGCCTCACCGAGGGCTGCGGCAGATCCTTATCGCCAGGAGAACATCCAAACCTCCCAAAACCAACCCCGGCCTGCCAGCGGTGGGGCGAGCGGCGGGTGAGCGCCGCGCACATCCCGGCATCCAGCGGGCACATCCCTCCCAAATCCCCTTTGAGTTGTCAGTGTCGTACACACCCTGACAACCGATGGTTATCAGTGTGGGAGATCCTGGGTGCAGCTCAATGCCCCGGCCTTCCCAATCTGCCTTGTGTCTCTATTGCTCTGGCTGAGGCTGCCGCAATCAGTGCGGTGGATTCCAGACTTCTCCTGCTCCGGTGGGATGCTCCAATCCAGTGGCAGAGGCACTGGGGCAGGATGAGAGGTTGTAAAGGGGCTGGAAGCAGGAGCCTTGGGGGCTTGGTGGCTGCACCCCTCCTGGCCCTAATCCACAGCAGGTACCAGGCCCTGGTTTTGCTCCCCCATCCAGTGATTCACACTGCTCTCCAGCACAGCTACCTGAGCGGGTTAATTACCTTAATACATATAAATTACAGGGTGAATTAGAGCATGCTGTGGTTTCAAGCCTGGGCTTTAACAAGCGCCCCATTTACTCCGAGCAACCCGCTGCAGACACTTTTGGGGGATCATGGAATGGTTTGGGTGGGAAGGGATCTTAAAGACCATCCAGTTCCACCCCCTGCCACAGGCCGAGGTTGCGACAGCTTGACCTAAGCAGAGAGGGGACATCCTCAGGAAGCAGCTTCAGCCCCTCACACCCTGTCTGAATCCCCATCCTTCCACTCTCCTTCAGCCACGCCAGGGAGATGCAGGCACCAAGCTCTCACTGCAAAGCCAGGAGCATCAGTAGAGATGCCGTTAGGCGTTTTGGTTTAATTCAGATGAGTCCTGGCCCACTGTGCACACACGGTTCCCGGGGTCCTTTGGCCCACGGAGAGGCTGAATAGCTCTGGATAGCAACAGGCTGAGCTCCCTCTGCATTAGGGCTCGCGGCCGGCAGCATCCCGGCACAATCCCAACTTCCTACCGGAGTCAGGCCCCAGCGAATGGCTGTAATTTTTGTATTATTTTTAATATTTCTCTTCTCAGGCAAGCCAAAAGCACAGAAATTGCTCCGAATCGATTTTTGGACATCAAGTTTAGATGGGTCATATTTACCTGGCTTTTAATGCCCGGTGTCTATAGCTCGCGCTTCCATCATCCCATTAGTCGGATGACAAGCAGGCCAGCACCACGGAGAAGAAACAAATTACCTAATAAATCAAGCACCTAGGATATAAAGGGGACAGTGTTATTAGGCTGCTGCAGAGAGGGATAGTAGCAGATAGGGATGGATCCAGGCTGAAGTGGTGGGGAGAGGGGGACATGTGTCTGCTCAATGTGAGCAGTGGCAGAGGGCTGAGCTTCATCCGGAGCTGTGCCTGGATGCTGATGGCTGTGCTCTGCAGCATCGATTTCATGGAAGGCATCTGCGAAGTGAGGTTCTGGGCACGCAGACTTGGGAGGAGGGATGTGGGGGTTGGAGGGGTGCTTTACTTTTGTTTGCCTCTCCCTTCGTCTGAGTGCTCCCTGCGAGTTCCCGCTGCTTTAACAAGAAGCTCGGAGGGCTTCGGAAGGAGCCTGCTCCAAACCGTGAGGTCTTTGCGGCCTTCACTGCAAAGCACTGATTTCATTGTGGGATTATAATTAGCAACTACAATGCCATAATTATGCACCACTTAACTTCTTGGCTTTAATATCAGGGTGAGCCAGCATTAAAGCAAGCAAGCAGGATCCCGGTGCTCGACCGTGGGGGAAGTAGACAGGGAAGAAGGCACTTCCAAGGGGGTGTCATTCCTGAACCTGCCCTCTCCCACAGCAATTCCTATTGTTTTCTGTGAGAACGGAGCGCGCCTGGGGGACAGAGCTGAGCCCGCAGCCCCCGGCCCTGCCGGGGCAATAGGCAGAGGAACAAAAGAGGGCTGCAGGAAGGAAATGCTTCATAACCTTCTAAAGGCTCCCTCTCAGCAGAAGAAACGCTTTTGATTTTTATCACTTCTGTTCTTTCAAATAACCTGCCCTTAACCTTTCTGCGTTTCCCTTTCTGGGACAGCAAGATAGTGCTGGGAGGGCTTGTGACCCTTGGCTCCGGGCTGCCCATGGGGAAGCCTTGCATGTCTTCTGGTGTTCCTTTCCTTGTGTCCCATTTGTCTCTTTGCCTACAGCGGAGTCATCCCTGCATCAGCATCCGCATCTTCTGAGGCCCTGCTTGGGCCTCAGTCCCCTCACCGTGCGCCAGTGAGTGGCTGTTCCTTGAGGCCCGCCACGGCCATCAGCCTGCGTGTCATTTAACTCGTCAAGAGCTGCCCTGCACCTCATTATTCCGGATGAATTAAATTGTTTGTAATTGATAAATTATGCAAAAGTGCCTGCCAATTCCGAACGGCAGAGCTGCTATCAACCCACCCAGGGGGACTCATGCTAATTTTATCTCAGCCTTGCATTGTGCCTTGCCTGCTTGATGTATGTTGTGTTGATATAACAAGGCTCCTGGGAACGGGGTTGATTTTCTAATTCTATCCTCTAGATGAAATGAATCAGATTTCAATACAATGAGGGCATTGTCAGCCTTGGGGCGCACAAGCCAAGCGTCCTCTGGCCTGATGGGCGGCTGAAGGGGCCCGTTTTCTACCTGGTGTCATCTCAATGCATCTCCTAAGGACCAAACCCACCCGTGAACTCGCTTGAGCTGGTGCCGCCCTTCCGGACGCGTGGCACCCGACGGCGGATGCTCCTCCTGCTTTTCCTGGCTGTGATCCCCCTGGATCACAGTGGAGCAGGAAATGTGAGATTGCTCCTCAAAATAACCCTGGCTTTTCTACTGGGGAGCGTTGCTGGAGCTGCTGCGATGATCCCAGGGTGACATTGGCATGAGCAATGATGGTGGTACTAAAAAGAGGCTTAGGAAAAGATTAAGGCTGTATTTTTTTCCATGCTTGTTCAATTCTATATGGTAATAGTCCATAGAGGGGATAATGGAAAAAACTTGATTCATGTGTCGGGTGCATCTTTGCAATCTCTGGCTGAGAAATTCCCATTGCAGTGAATTGAAGGGTGTTTCCAGGCCCCTGGAGCCTCCCCGTGGGTGAGGGCAGGAGGCTCAGACCGTTATCATCTCCAGCTGGGAGGACTTGCAGGAAGCAGCCTCTGATGCCCAACACAGCTGCACCCTGCCAAGAATTGCTTTGACCCACCCTTTCCCTGCATCCACTTATCAGATAACAGGGACAATTAGGAGATCAGGACCATAAATACTCCAGATCAGGCAAGAAAAAGCTGTGGTGAGGGTGGTGGGTCCTGATGGGTTGGATTCAAAAGGCTGGGAGAGACCTTTGGCTCTGGATGTGGCTCAGAACAGTAGGTTTGGAGGAGGTGGGTGGTTCTGAGGACGAGGGCTCTGCTTTGTCCCTGGTTTCCTGGTGTGATTGTGGCTGAACCTCTTCAGGGCTTAATTGTTGTGGCTGTTCACCAGATCTGGTGAAAACCCAGGCTGTCTGATGTGGGGCCTTCATCTGCATTCAGACCCCTGCTGCAGCCCAGGCTGTGGGACCATCCCCAGACCTGCCCATCCCATGGCCCTTGTGGTAGTTAGAGTTGGAGGTGCCAGAAGGCAATTTCAAGCAAGCTGGATACAGGCACTGCTCCCAGATGGATCTGGGTGGCAACTGGGGGAGTGAAGTCAGGGCTCTGGCACTGGGCAAGGTCCTGACTTCTGCTCTTGTTGCTCTGCTTCATTGCAAAGGCTTTATCCTTGGGATACAGGGTGCAGCCTGGAAACCTCCCTGGGATTCCTGGGTGGAAGCTGCCACCCGTGATTCCAATCATGGAATGGTTTGAGATAGAAGGGATGTTAAAGCTCATCCAGTTCCACCCCCTGCCATGGGCAGGGACACTTTCCACTAGAGCAGCTTGCTCCAAGCCCTGGAGTTCTTGGCTGTGGTGTTGTGAGTTGGGGCAGCATCCTAATGCTGGAGAGACACACAAGGATTGCTGGCAGGGAACCAGACCAGCAGCAGGCGAGGGAGGATGCTCTGTGGTCCAGCTAACCCCATCCCTGCCCACTGAACCCAACTGGCAAGGCTGGGATCAACCTGGGGGAGGGAATCAAGGCTCTGAACCCCGGTCCATGCCCCACACTCCCATACAGCCATCCCAGCCAGGGTGGGCTGGATCCAGCCTCTGCTCCCAGACAGCCCCGGAGGAAGGGAAGAGCTCCATGGGTTTCTCTGGTTGTGCTGATAAACAGGGAGGAGCCAGCAAGCCCATTGCCATGCAGGAATTCTGCATAACTTGTCTGCGCATATGGTGCAGCGGCCCGAGGCAACCAAAATCCAATTAACATTAATATTACTGTTTTTTGCTCCTGTTTGAAATGAATATGCATGTTTTCCTCACAACCAGGAGTAGCTATTCCCTCTCCCCTCCCTCCTGCCCTCAGGACATTCAGGGCTTGTAAGTGGCCTGTTGTCCATGATATATTTCCAGGATATGGGAACATGCTAAACCTAAAATACGTATTTCAGTGTTATTTGGCTGCTGAGAAAGGGCTTGTGAGCAGGAGGATGCTGGGTGGGGAAGTCCTCAGGAAGACCCTGTTGGAGCTTTGGGAAGGTCCGAGTGTATGGGGATGCTGGTTCCCCCTTCCCAGGGGCCCTTGTGCTGAGCTGGAACCCCCTTTCCCATTGGGAAAGGGCTCTGCTAAAGGCCGTATTGATCCCTCTTTCCCACATGAACACTGTTAGGACCTAAAAGTTGCTGTGCTCCAAGAGCAGCTTCCCCTAAGAAGGAGGATTTGTAGTGTTCAATAAACATCATTAGAGAAGTGAAAGATAATAATGATGTCGATTGCAGGATGGGTAATTGGGCCTGGAGACAAAAAGTACTTTTCTTGCTGATTGCTGGGGCCATGCTACTGCGATTGCATGTATCGGTTCCAGAAATAAAAGGCCAGCTATCAAGTGGAGAAAGCACTTTGTTTTTCTAATGGCCTTTTAGAGCCCTGGCTCTGGAAGAGTGACCTGGGATGGCCTGCAGGGGGTGAAGGGCAGCCGGAGAAAGAGGGAGAAAAGGGGGTTGGGGGGGGGGAGCAGCATTTTGGGGTGTGAGAAGAGCCCCTGCGATTACCTTTTCACTCCTGCAGGCATCACCACACAGGCCTCTGCCTCCATCCCCACAACCATGATGGGCTTGGGGTGCTGCCCCGCTTGTTCATTCATGGTTGCGCTGATGGTCTGCCCTTGGTCTTTCATTCAGTGGGTCTGGAGGTTCCTGGGGGTGATGCTTTGGGGCTGGGCAGGGTGTGCAGGGGAAGGATGCTGGCAATGGGCTCACTTCTGGCAGAGCCTGCTGGGGCTGGGTACCCGCCAGTCAAGGACAGGCACCATCCCCTGCGGCTTTGGGGCTTTTGGTTTCTTTCTTTCTCCCCCCCTGTAAATAAAGCTTCGTGTGATCCTGCCCGGGAGAAACTTCAGCGTGGTGGGAGAGGGGAAGGGGAGCGGTGATTTATTTCCTCCTTGCCTGGTATGAAAGACACTGCGCTGGGTCTGCGGGGCTCTGTGTTTGTATAAATCTGTCTACCCAAACCATCTCGGAGCTGCCTGACTGCCCGTGTAATTTAGCACACAGCTGAAAGCCGAAGTCTTGCATCCTGCTGAGAGGTGGATTTCACAGGGATGTCTGTGCCACGCTCAGCGCCGCTCTGGAGCAGGTGCCCAGATTATGCCTTGGGAGGTGCCCGTGATAGAGCTGGGAATCTGCTCCCCATACTGTTTTCCCCATGGAAAGGGGAGCATTGCCCAGCATAAGAGGTGTCAGGACACAGATGGGTGATGCTCAGTGTGGGGTTTTTGGCCCTTGGGCAGCCTGAGGGCTTGGGGCCCTCTCTGCAGTGCTCTGGTGGCTGTGCTGCCATCTCCCTTTATACAGGGGGTAATTTGGGGGTGATGTACTCTGGGATCAGGGTGTCTTGGAGCTCCAGGACAGTATTTCTAGTGCCTGAAGGGTCTACCAGAAACCTGGAGAGGGGCTTTGGACAAGGGATGGAGGGACAGGACAAGGGGAATGGCTTTAACTGCCAGAGGGGAGACTGAGATGAGCTCTTGGGCAGAAGCTGTTCCCTGGGAGGGTGCTGAGGCGCTGTCAGGGGGTGCCCAGAGAAGCTGTGGCTGCCCCATCCCTGGCAGTGCTCAAGGCCAGGTTGGACACAGGGGCTTGGAGCTGCTCCAGTGGAAGGTGTTCCTGCCCGTGCAGGGATGGGAGCTGGAGGAGCTTTATGGTCCCTTCAACCCAAACCATTCCATGGTTCTATGACAGCCCGGTGAGCTCCCTATGCGCTCCCTGTGCTCACTTCCCCTTCCCACAGCCCAGGGGCTGGTTTTGATGCAGAACAGGCTGCTTGGAAGCGTGAGGTCAGGTCAAGGCCCCCTCAGGGTGCAGGCAGCCCCAGGAGGTGGTGACACCAGGGGTGCCAACCCCCAAACCCATCCTCCCTGTGAGCATCAGACCATGGGAACCAGGCGAGCGGCACCGGCGCCCCGGGTGTGCCTGGCTCCGAGCTCTTTGCATCTTTCCCTTTCATCTCCCACTGGATGTCTGCCTCGGTAGCCCATATGCTTGCCTGGAGATGGGAAGGTTTGTTTTTTTCCCCCCTGAACTATAAATAGACATTTCAGAACAACTTCTTGCTGCCAGTTATCCGTCTACACATCAACATTAACATAATTACCGCAGTGAATCTCTCATCTTGGCAGCGGCGTGCTCAGGTTTGAGCAGTGGATCGGGCTGCGTAAATGGGTGTAATTTGGGTCTTTAGTGAAGTGACAAATCTGCAGGTGAGCCTCAGCGGAGAGCTGTGAACTTCCCCTCCTTCCCAGCCCTGATTGCTCGAGAGCATCCCAGCGACAAGTGAGACGGGAGCGATGAATAATGTGCTCGGCGGCTCCCGGAGGTGGGGATGCATCACCACTACGTCGCGGCTGTCAGGAGAGCCCTGCGCTAATCCCTCATCTCCTTTGTGTTGTTTGCAGATGTCCCCGCAGGACGGGGCTGTGACTGGGCCACAACCGGCAGCGGGATTTCTCCGGTGTGTTTTCCAGCTGCCATCACCCACAGCGTCCCGGGGAGCTCGCTTGGAGCACGGCACAGGCTGGAAGCGATTCCTGTCCCCAGCACACGCTGCCCAGGCCTGGCAGCACCAACCCCAACTCAACCCCAGCCCCTCGCAGGCTGCCCTTGGCGAAGCATCACCCCAAACCCAAGCCCACGCTTCCCCCTGCGCAATGAGACTCCTCTAAGAGCTGCATCTCCCCTTTGCCCCAGGGCAGGGGATGCATTTTCTGCTTGCAGGAGCTGCCAAGGGAGATCTGCCCCACTGCATGGGGGCTGTGAGGCAGTGGGGATCTCCCCAGTGCTGGCTTTGCTGAGCCGGCATTCCCATGAGCTTCCCGCTCCCCAGGCATCACAGGGATAGGAGCTACCCCAAACCGTAAGTGCCTGTGTGTTCTCTTCCCAGCCTCTGAGTAAAACAGGGCCTGGTTAGATGGTTTCAGTGGTTAGATGACTCACGACCTCATCATATTGTGGCAACGCTGCTATAGCACTCGCGCTACAAATTATGGGCTGGATCCCGCCGGTGGCTGCGTGCCCGGGGACTTCAGATACAGCCCTGTGTGTGTCTGTTTGGTTTCTGAAAAGCTTTGACTTCAGTGGGAGGGTTTTGGGGTTGGGGTTGGTTTTTTCTTGCCTGAGGAAGAAAGGAAGGATGAGGCCTTCAAATGGCAGGAGCGGTGCTGCTGGGGATGCTCTGGGCTGTCCCTGGGATGTGTCAGGCTCTGCATCCCTCCTATAGGGCACCTCTGCAGGGGATGTGCATCCCCATTGCACTAAATCAGCTCTGCACAGCCCTTATTTAGTGGGATGAGGGCATGGCGACAAGAGCCGGGGCATTGTCCCCACTCACCTGCATGCCCCGAGTACCACTGCTCAAATCTCATCTCCCTTTGAGCGCATGTAACCGGAGCAGCGTTTGCAGCATTTTCCACTGCTGTGGTGGGTTGCCTGGAAGAAACCTGCTCAGATACCCATCGCTTTCATTCCCTACCGAAGGCAGGAGCCGGCTGAGCTGAACACCCCCCTTGTGATGTGCTGGGCTGCTGTTTGCCTTTCAAGAAAAATACCCCCCCCCTCAGCACGTTTACGGTGCTCACTTGGTGCTGCAAACCCGAGCTGGAATTGGAGGGCAAGGCTCTTCAGGAGGAAAAGGGAAGGCAACCTCGGGAGCTGGCTCTGTGGGCTGGAGCTTGCATGCAGATGTGCCAGATGTTCCTCCCCAGAGGAACCCATGTGTTCCTCCCACATGGGGCTGGTGGAAGTGACAGCAAAGCCACCAGGGATATTCAGAGCCTGGGACCCAGGTTAGGGAAGTGCTGGTGCTGGGCTGGGAGGATATAGTGGTGCTTCACTGCTGCCTGGACGAGGAGCACCGGATCCTCCTTCCCCAAAATGCCCGGAGTTTGAGAGCTGAGGTTGTTCATCCTGGAGAAAAGAAGGCTCCAGGGAGACCTTGTTGGGGCCTTTTGATACTTAAAGGGGGTTTATAATGAAGGGCACAGGTATTTTAGTAGCGCTTGTTGTGATAGGACAAAGGGTAATGGTTTTAAGCTAAAAGAGGGGAGATTTATACAGATATAAGGAAGAAGTTGTTTATGATGAAGGTGCTGAGGTGCTGGCACAGGGTGCCCAGGGAAGCTGTGGCTGCCCCATCCCTGGCAGTGTTCAAGGCCAGGTTAGACACAGGGGCTTGGAGCTGCTCCAGTGGAAGGTGTCCCTGCCCATGGCAGGGGTTGGAGCTGGAGGAGCTTTAAGGTCCCTTCAACCCAAACCAGTCTATGAAAACCCAAAGGGATTTCACACATGGGGCTCAGCAGATCCTTGGTTCTGAGCCCTCATCTGCTTTGCTGGGCAGGCAGCTGCCTGCAGCCTGGGTGGGTGCTGTTTGAATTGTGCTGGCAAACTTCCCCCTGGTCCTCCCCATCCCACAGACCTGCTCCCATGCGGAAACGGAGCCATGGGACAGGGGTGCAGCAGCAGCACAGGGCTGGCCTGTCAGCTGTCAATAGGGACGATAATCACGTAACACTACAGGGGGTGAGGGTTGTTTTTCTTCCCTAGGGCTTGTGTGGATGCGCCAGCGTCTCTGACAGCATAATCTTCTGCCTGGTGTCATCATTATGGAAACAAGCTGTAAATCTTCCCTTGATGTTCTGTAGATCCGGGATGGCTTGCCTCACGGGAACAGCCAGCGTTAAGAAATAGGGTGTTGAACATCAAGATTAACATATTGCAAGCACTAATCTGGGGAAGGAACTGCCTTTGCGAGGAGGGTACCGCTGTTAGCGGCTCTGCGCTGGGGATGTTCTCATCACAGCATCCCCTTCTCTTTCCCACCCCCAACTTCATCTCCCCTGGCAGAGCAGCAGCAGGAAGGGTACTGCAGAGTAAGGAGTGCTGCTCAAAGCAGAAGATGCTGTTTGGCTATTTGGAGGGTGGTTTTGCTGACCCGTACACTCCTTCGCTGGCCGCTGCTCCCAGACCTGTCATCTTCCCACCTGCTCCCATTTAATCCTGCTCATCCCAACCGGCTCTGCATGTCAGTCCCTGCTCCCACTCACCCCCTCGCTCTTCTCCACCGGCCCTTTAATCTTGGGGAGATATATATATATATATATATATATATATTTCTCCCTCTGACATCCCTGCCTCTCTTGTGAAATGCAAATTAATTAGATTCTAATTACTCGCTGTGTGCTGTTTCTGTTTCACTCTCTTGTTAGGTTAGTCTAACATCTTTGTTGGCAGCTGTATGTTGTACTGCATTCAGCCCATTAAAAGTGAGCCTTGTTCAGCGGGAGACAGGCAGAGCAAAGAATCAGTTCCCCCCCTCCTGCTGGGGCTTTGTCAGGAGCAGCTTTGTCAGCAGTTCCCGGCAGCAGGGCTCGGGCAAACCTCGGCGTTTTTCTGCTCGCTTTTCCCCCTGGGTTTTATAACCTCGCCAGTTAAGGGACCGTTCGGTGAGCATCAGCCGGTGCCTGCTCCCCGCACCGGCTTTGTGCTGCCTGTGCTAGCCCGTGTGTGGGGAACCTTCCTTACTGCACCCAGCCGCAGCCTGGCTCCCACTGATGAGCTCCTGGCCCCTCATGGGGCTCTGGGGCAGAGGTGGGAGCCTCAAGCCAGGGGTGCTCATCTCCTGAGGCCTCTCAAAGGTCCCATCACTGCTCTGCTCCCTCCCTGATCTCGGGTATCCTGGGGGGGAGCAAGACATCATCCTGCATCTTCTCGCCTCGCTGATGCCTGGTGTTGTCCCCTCTCCTGTCCCTTTCCCCTTGCTCCTCGGCGCTATCCTCCTCTCTCCTGCCAGACCCACAGGACTGGTTGTGCCTCTTGCCACCTCCCTGCTCTCATGAAACCACTTTTGCGCTATGGAAAGTGGCCCTTAAGGGCACTGGAGGCTGCAGATGTGACAAGCGCTCACTGACTGCAGGGGTGGCCCCTTGATCTGCTGCCTTGATGGAAAGCACGCGGTGGGAGAGCTCATGTGGGTCAGGGAGTGGGTGCAGCATCGCACACTGTCCTGTAATACTGTGGGTATTGGTGTTCATCCCATGCTCAGGAGTTTCAGTGGGATTCATGCCTGGGTAGCCTGGTAATAGAGATCTTAATAACAGGAACTGGATGGAGAATGTGTGTCACTTGGCAACGAATCAGGTGACAGCGCTGACCCAGAAATAGTCCTCATTAGCCAGGGGAGCTCACACCCACAGCATGGAGCACTGTGGAAGTCCATGGGGATTCATCCCTCCCTCGGCTCCCTGCTCCTGCTGCGCCTCCCTTCAGCACCCAGCACCAGCGGATGCTGAACTGCAGCTCCTTTAGGTGTCTGTTTGATGTCTTAAAGATCTAACAAAACATGTGGCAGGCAGGAGCGCTCATCCTGCTCCTGACACTGGGAATGAGACACTTAAACTTACTATAAATTGAGTCGGTAAGCGGGGATGCTTGTTCAGCCTGGAGGAGAGAAGGCTCCTTAAGGGGAGACCTCAGAGCAGCTCCAGTGCTTAAAGGGGCTCCAGGAAACCTGGAGAGGGGCTTTGGACAAGGGCTGTAGGGACAGGGACAGGGGAATGGCTTTAACCTGCCAGAGGGGAGACTGAGATGAGATCTGAGGCAGAAGCTCTTCCCTGGGAGGGTGCTGAGGCGCTGGCACAGGGTGCCCAGAGGAGCTGTGGCTGCCCCATCCCTGGCAGTGTTCAAGGCCAGGTTGGACACAGGGGCTTGGAGCTACTCCAGTGGAAGGTGTCCCTGCCCGTGGTTGGAGCTGGAGGAGCTTTGTGGTGTCTTCCAACCCAAACCAGTCTGTGAGTCTATAACTGATGCCACACAGCCCTGCTGCTGCCTGGATTTGGGTACCAGCATCCCCTGGTACCCACAGATGCAGAGCCAGGAAGATGCTCCTCTCACAAGACAGCACCAAGCAAAACAGACCAAAGTTTCTGCAGGCTTTTTTCCTCCTGCAAGCACTGCACAGCCCATAAATAGTGTTAAAATACAAGCAGAAGCTGCTTCTACCTTTATGCTCTTTCTTCTGTGGGAAGCCCGGCTCGCGGCTCTCCGGAGTTTGTTTGTTGCCCTAGGAGACACGCTGACAAGCATCACAAGCTTTGAAAGTCAATTGCTCACTGGAGTTGAAAATGTGTTTTCAGGTATCTGGCTGATAGGTTCTCCATGAGGAGGATGTGGCTTGAATGCTAAGTGAGGAACCTGGCCCCTCCGGCAGCGAGAAGGGGAGATTGCTGTGCTCGATGTGCAGTGATAAAACACAGCAGCTCAAAATGACCACGAGATCCGAGCATGAAGGAAGTTCTCATTGATAAAGAAGATACAACTTATATTTAAAAGCGCCACAAACTTTTTGCTCCTAGAGAAATAATTTTGGCTGAAATTGAATGAGGACTGAAAGTTTCTGTTCCTCTGGGAAGCAGCTGAATGCTGGGTTCTCTGTGGTCCCCTGGGAGCAGCAAGGCTGGTGAGGTGTCTGGTCACTGGTAGATGAACAGGGTCCCCAGAGAAGCTGTGGCTGCCCCATCCCTGGCAGTGTTCAGGGCCAGGTTGCACACAGGGGCTTGGAGCACCCTGCTCCAGTGGAAGGTGTCCCTGTCTGTGGCAGGGGATTGGAACTGGATGAGCTTTAAGCTCCCTTCCAACACAAACCAGTCTGGGGCTCTATGAACACCAGCGATGTCTCCTGTGGTGGGGCACAGACCTGGGTTGCAGAAGTAGCAGTAGCGGTGGTAGTGACTGCCAGCAGAACGATTTGAGCCACCTGGGGATGGGTGCTGGACCCCATGCCCTGCCCTGATACCACCCTTAGATCTGCTTTAGCGTTGGCCCTGAGAGCCCAGGGAGCAGAGATGCTTGGAGTTGCCTCATCACCTCTCTAGGGAGCACACCCTGCTCTCCAAGCCCTTGTACACAGCTTATTCCAACGGCCAAACCCTCCCTGTGTGTTCTTGGCTGCAGCTTGCAGAGCCTGGACCGCCACCAGAGTGTCCCTGCAGCTCCATCATCACCGTGCCCAAAAGCAAAGTCAGGCTCAGCCTGCGGCCGGCGCGCCGAGGAGCATGTGTTGGTGGGGTGAATATTGCAGCAAAGCAGCCGAGCGTGTTTGATGTGGTTTAAATTAATCTCGATTGCTGTCTAATATGTTAAAAAGACACTTTTTATAACATGCCAGAATAATGCAGGAGAACTAATGTTCCCTCCTGAAACGCCTTTCAGAGCCGGGATGAAAGCGCGCTTTAATCTGCTGTGAGAAGTCTCCGGGAGGGAGGGACGTCATCCGAACAGGTGGAATCATGGAATAAATACAATAATTAATGAGAAAGAAGAATTTGCATCTCCTGCCTTTTCCACAACACCTGCTCTCCTCTTTCCACACGGCTGTATTCTGTTTCCTGAGGGGGTCAGGAGAAGCTGGGGATCCAGGCTCCTGCCCGTTATTGGCTTTCAAAGCCTATAAAATGTCAGGGAAGCAGTGCCTGGGAACTAAGTGCTCCATTAAGTTTTCCCTATGAAATTGAGCAGCTTTATTGCTTTAAATGAGCATTACTGCCTAATGATGGACGGATGCAAATTCCCATCCACATACTAGAGCGAGAGGGCCGGTTCCCATCGCAGCGGGCAGGGAGGTGCTGCTGTGAGCGCAGGGATGGAAGGGTTCAGCCTGGTCCTTTCCCTGCACAGTGTTGTGTCCTGGCAGGAGGGACCCTGATCCAGTGGGCATAGGGACACAATGGGCCTTGTCTGAGCCCTTGGTGCTGTGCATGGGGCAGGAGGGGGTTTGGGTGCTGGCTGACCCTGGGCCCACATATCAGGCAGCTCCATGGGGCAGCAGCAGGACCCCAGGCTTGGGTGATGCTTCCCAAAAGCAAGAGTTCCGTGGTGGGGTTGGAGCTGCACCTTTCCTGGTGTGCATGGCTCATGGGCTGCACCCCCAAACTCCCAAATATCACTCCCAGGTATCAGCATCACCCTGCATCACTGAAATGGACACCCCCAGGACCCACCCGAGATTTGGCTGCTGTTTATTGACACCTCACAGGCAGGGGATGCCCAGGACAAATTTAAGTCCCATTTCTGCTCATCGCTGCGAATGTCCCATCAGGAATGAACCTGGAATGCCATCAGCAGCGATGGAGAAGCAGCACCTGGGAAGAGGTTTTCAGCCTCTTACACCTCAAGCGCTAGTACCGGCTATGCGTGCAGCAAAGACATAGCCCATTCACCTTCAGAATATCTCCCTTTTGGAGGTTCTGCTTTTCATCCGGCTTCTGGAGCCATCTCCCTGCTTCCCCCGGCTTCTGAGATCCCGGTGGCTCAGCAGATAAACCTTCTGCGACCACAATCCAGGCGGAGCCCGTTACAAAATGGGAGACCTTTAGCAACTGCTTCACGCTGGTTGGGAAGGGTTTCAGACGCCAAGGGTGTTCGCTCCTGTTAGCTCTTGCTAATTGCAGCGTGTGAGGGTGGCTTCAAAGAGCCCATCCATCAAAGAGCAGAGTGCAACGCAGGCTGCAGCAGCAGGGCAGGCTGTCGGCAGTCGTTGAGCACCCACAAACCTCCCGCTGAGGGGGGCAGAGCCGTCCTTCCTCTCTCTGTATTTCTGCAATCTCCCTCTTTAAATGAGGAAGATGAAGAAGGAGGAGCGCGGCGGACAAACTGCTGCAATTGCTGAGGAATAGGGTGCCGACAGCATTGGCAAAGCTGAATTTGGGTGCTTGTGCTGCGTGTCCCTGCAATGTGGGACCTCTTAAAGTGTCTGGGAACCCGGTCTTGTTATTACCTTGTAAGTTATCAACTCTTGCATTCATTTTATCTTTTTAGATGAAAAGATGCAAAGCATCTCCAAACAACCCATTGGCATGAGGCAAAATTCACCCTGACGCGATCCAAACCCGGGCACTTTCCCCTTGACCTTCATCTCCCCACTGATCCGCTCCCCCTCGTCCCTGTTATTGAGTTCATTGGTACCAAAACCTGTTGTCATCAGGAGCTGCATGGGAAGCAGTGAAACCCAACTGAAAGCCCAGGAAGGGTGTGGGTTTGGTTTATTTCTAATTAAAAGTTAAATGGATGGCAGCATGATTGTTTATTTGTTTAAACATTGGTAGAAACTGGTGCTAATTCAAACATCATAAAACGTTGTGACAGAAGAAACTCCAAAGGTCTGAGCCCTGCCTGTGCCGTGTAGCCTGGAGGGAGCTGGTCACAGCCCTTTGGGCACAGAAAAGGCAAGTTCTGAACGTGTAAAGTACATACATGTATGTCGTATGTTATATACCTACGTTAAGTATGTCCTTGAATGTTTAGTTGGTGTCGCTGGGGTTAAGTTCTAATCGTATCTGTAAGGGTTTAATTAGAGCCATTGCCCTGAGGACAATAATATACAACAAGTGACAGTATATACCTTGTTGTAAAGCATTTATGGTGCGTATGCATGTTTCATATACATAAAGTACTAACTAAGATCAATAGCTGGGGTTTGAGGCATTATCAGGGTGATTTCTGCAGTCGTCTTGTGATTCCAGCAATTCAGCAGGGAAAACCCTGGTGCTGGGTGTCAGCAAGACACCCATGGGTGCAAATGGTGGAGGAAGAGAAGCCAGAGCAGGGAGACAGCCCCATGGCAGCAAGGCAGGGGGGGGCTGCGAGCTGGGACCTGTCCAGATCCCCCACGTGAGGCATGGAACTGGGAATGCACAAACCCCATGGGGAATGCTCACCAGCATCACCTGAGCCAGCCGGAGGATAAACCGAGCCACAGAACCGCAGGACCCCGACTGGTTTGGGTTGAAGGGACCTTAAAGCTCCTCCAGCTCCCACCCCCGCACAGGCAGGGACACCTTCCACTGGAGCAGGGTGCTCCAAGCCCCTCTGTCCAACCTGGCCTTGAACACTGCAGGGATGGGGCAGCCACAGCTTCTCTGGGCACCCCCTGACAGCGCCTCAGCACCCTCACAGGGAAGAGCTTCTGCCTAAGAGCTCATCTCAGTCTCCCCTCTGGCAGTTAAAGCCGTTTCCCTTGTCCTGTCCCTACAGGCCCTTGTAAAATGTCATTTTGTGGAGCACAACAACCAGGGTTCATTGATCTGCCGCTGGGAAATCTCTCCCTAATGCAGGTGATGTTCTTCCAGTGCTGAAACACGGCAGTGACTGTCCTTAGGGCAGGAAAGGGTGCAGGACTGCAGACAGCACCAGAACAGTGTTTCAACCTCATTTGGTTCCCCAGTGGGGGAACAGATACATCCACGGCACCCGCAGATCATCAGTCAGTGGATGCCCATCCAGGAATGGCCCAGGACCCACCAAGTTACACGGGAGCTGTGAAGGATGGAGTGGTGGTGACAGGAGCAGAAGAGCATCCCCGGCACAGGGGCACAGATTGATGCTGTAATCACTGCCGTCCTTTGCAGAGAGGTTTGGGAGCGCAGCCATGGAGGCAGAGCTCTGCCCCCAATGTTCTCCAGGAAGCACTTTCATCTGGTAGCTAACGTACTATTAATTTGCATGGGGGTTCAAGCGCTGCGCTGGGATGCAACTGCTTCAAAGCGAGTTCAAGAGCAGACACCGAAGTGGTAACTCCTGCATCCTCGGAACAGCTCTCAACCAGTCTTCCCTGTTTTGCAAATGCCATTAGTATCTTAGCTGCTTATTTAAAGCTTTAAAAAGTAACCGACTTCCTTGAAGTCATTAAAGCCTAACCTTTAAACTCCAGGAGTCTAATGGTTCAAGCCAAGCATAATGTTGAGGCACATCTGTGATAAATCTGCTTTTAATCTCCACAAAGTGCTTTTCATAGATTCCAACTTTAACGTATTAGGTGTTAGATGAACACACTGAGTGCTAGTAAAATACACTAGATTGTAATCTATTACCTTTAACACAGAGCAGCATTTAGTTTTATTAACTATTGAAATATACTGAAAACTGTTAAAAAAGCACCGTGTAAATCTTTAAGATTCATGCTGTTTGATTTTATAGAGGCCTAATTCCTTGCGAAAGGAGCAGGAGAGTAGTTTGGGTGCTGACTTATTAGTTTGCAGCTGATTAACAGAAACCTCCCATCCGATTCCAGGGAAGCGCTGGTTAATAAGGGGCTGGATGCAGTGCAGGGATGGAGGTGGTCTTGTGGGTGCTGGTACCCGGATCTCACACCCTTTTGCACCCCAAAGCTGCTCTTTGCATGGGTGCAGGGGCTCAGGTGCATGTTTGCAGGTGTTTTAAACCAGGGTGCCTCTGGCCTCAGGTGTCTTCAGGCGTGTGCTATGGAAGGAGAGCAGCCTGCAGCCAGTGGATGAGCCCAGTTCTATCCAGCGGATCCTTGTTGGGATGCACATTGTCCTGGTGAGTGCATCCTGTGGGTGATGGTCCCAATGTTCCTGCCCCCCCGGAGGTTGCTTTCGCTGTGGTTTATGGGGTGAAGTTTTGCAGAGGGGCTATTGCAGCCCCCTGGGAGTCACTCCCTGCCTGCAGCGGGAGGCTGATAGGCAGTGGGCAGGGTGCTGGGCACGGTCCCATCACCGGGAGGTGATACCTCGCTGGCGCCTGCAGTGGTTTTGGGGGCTGGTGCAGAGCCAAAGGCTCCCCATGAGCTCGGTGCAGCAGAGGCAGCCCAGGCAATGCCACCAGCCCGGGTCCTGCTGCACCGGGGCAGGGAGATGCTTGTGGGGTCTGCATCCTGCTGTGTGCCCCTGGTACCCGCTGGGTCACTTCCCATGCGCCATGGCCAGTGGATTGCTTGCACAGGGTAAATCCCCACTGAGTCAGCCCAGCTCGAGGGTATTTTGGGGCTTCCTCAGGTGCAGAGGACAACTGCTCAGTGGGGCCGGGCCATGGGGCTGGCGGCAAAGTCCCTTTCCACCCCATGGGAGTTTCCAGCCGTGGGGCTGGATGCTGTGCAGGATGTGGGTCAAGTCAGGGTGAAAAACAGTGGGGATGGCTGGGGAGGGGAGTGGGGCTCCCCTTCCCGCTGCCTTGTGGGCTGAAGGGAAACAAAACCCACACGTGAGCCATGGGATGTGCCTGGTGGGTGCATGGGATGGAGTCTGAGCTCGGGGCTCGCATGGGGGGCTCTGGGCTCGTGTGAGCCCATGGAACCCGCACCCCAGGGCTGCCCCACAGCATCCTCAGCCTATTCATCACCCCCAGCACAGCCTGGCAGCTCCCAGCCTCTGCCTGCGCTGAGCTGGGCTGGTTGGATCCTGCCTTGCTTGGCTTGGGGGGGGGTCCTGCTCCAGGGCATGCCCAGGGGTTGATGCTGATCCGGGCTTGGTCCTGGTGCCAAGCCCGGGATGGTGCTGAGCTGCAGCTGACCCCGGTGCTGAGCCGGGCCTGGCCACCAGCACCGCAACGAGGAGCGAGGTTTGGATTTCAGGGCTGAGCTCGGCTCCGTCTCCCGCTCTTCGTCTGTGCTTTTACAGCCAGCGAGGTTTAACTGGGAGGAAACCCAGCATTTAAGGGCAAAAATCCCCTTTAGCCGCAGAAAACTGTAAACATGGGAATAACGAAAAGGTACACAAGGCCAGAAAGTCAGCACAACAGTAGGTGAGCTCAGTACGTGCCCAGGGACCTCGCGCCGGGCTTCCCAGCCAGCCGTTCCCAAAGGCCTCCGAAACAGGGAAGGAAATGCCTGTTTGGATGCCAGGAGCAGGAGCCCGAAGCCGGGCAGGGTTGTGGCAGCAGCGGGATCCTCGGTGGGATTTGCTGGAGCACGGCTCGAGTTGAATAAAAGGCTGAATTGGAGAGCGCTGCTCGAAAGGCAGCTCCGGAGCTGGAGGGAAATAACAGCGCTCCGGAGCCGAGGGAGCCAAGAGGTGTCCTGGTTCCTTCCAGCTGCAGGAATTGCCGTCGAGAGGCTGGGGTTGGGTTCTTTCCCGCTTGTTCTTCCTCCTTTCCCTCATGGGATTATTCAATTTGCCATGGGACCAAACCAAAGCCTCGGTGCCAAAACCTCCGCACTTGGAGAACGTTTGGACCCTGAGCTGGAGCTTGGATTGCATCTTGCGCACGGCCCCAGCCGCACTGGCTTAAAATCCAAAGTACACACGAGTTCCTGGTTGTTGAAACCTGGCTCTGAAGGGAACCGCTTCCCGCCCGAGGGCTCCTCCGTCATTCCCAAGCCAGGGAAAAGAAAATCCTGGTGTAATGGAATGCATTCCCCACGCAGGGACCTCCGGTGCTGGGGTGTGGGTGCCCTTGATGCCGGGTACAAGGGGCACGGCTGCTCTCTGGGGTGTTCTGCACTGGGCCTGCCCTGGTGCAGAGGAGCCAAAGGTCCCTGTGGATGGGGAGGGAAACACCTTCCATAGGTTATTCCCTGGGTGGGTGGGATGGGGAGAGAGCAGCTCCAGCCAAAACCTGCTCCAGGCAGAGTGATGGGGTGATACAGGCCTGGCACGCCTCGGCTCTGCCGTGGTGGGTCTCCAAGCCCTGTAGGAGCATCCTGGCTGGATGCATCCGCTCTCCATCAGCAGCAGAGAGGGTGCTGCTCCATGGGGACTCTCCCTGCAGCGGTGCTCAGCTGCCCGGCCCGGATGAGCTCTGTGCTTGGCAGAGACCTCTCAGCGATGTCCTGTTGGGATGAGGTGGGACCAGCAGCATCTTTGGGGGTGCCCGAAGCTTTCTCTTGCAGTGGAAGCCCTGGACCTGCTGGGAGTAGCTGCAAGCCTCCCTTCTGGGAGTCTCCAAGCATCTCCTTCCTTGTGCCGGCGAGAGCCAGCTTTGGTCCCAGCTTCACACCAAGATTTCCCAGGGCTTTGAGCTGCTGAGGGTGATCCCAGCCTTGATGCCATCAGCAGGACTCTGAAGGAGACCGATTCATCCAAGCTCCCCACAGCACCCATCCCGCAGGTAAATCCTCCTGGCGACGACCGCTGGGCCTGTGGCAGGACCGGAGCGGTCTTGGTGCACAGCAAGGACAGGATACATGCTCCCACAGTGGCTGGGAGCAGCCCTGGCCTTGATGCTGCCAGCCAGCAGCTCCCAGTGCGTGGCTGAGCCAGCGGGATTGACCTTTCCCATTGGTGGGATCAGCCTTTACGTCTGCGGGGTTATCCCCTCCATGGCCACCATCCACCTGGGAGTCTCCCTTTCTGTTGGATCCAGGTGGGATGAGAGCCACAGCCACCAAAGCTGTTCCCTTTCTTCTCCTTCCCACTTCCCTCCTGCTGCTTCTCCTTTCCCGCTTTCCAGTTCCCCCCTTCCTCTCCATTCCCACGTCTCTGCCCTCACGTTTTCATCACACGCAGCCCATAAACAAGGCGCAACCTCCCTGTGGAGCCTGTGACCGGGGAGCTCTTGGCCTCCTCTTCCCAGTACAAGGTGTTCCCGTGCTTATTACCCCTAAATAATGCGGTTTAACAATTAACAGCTTGTTTAAACACGATTTGCATTTCCCTGCTACCGAGCAGACTTTAATCTCCGCACACAAACAGTGTCTGGGTTCCCTGTCCCTCTGCTTTCACCTCCACCACCCGCAGCAGCATCACCAGGACCTGCCCCATCAGCCGCAGCGGTGCCGGCGTGAGGGGCCCCGGTGATGGGTGGGAGCTCATGGTGCAGACGGTGCCTCCTTGGGCTCTTTGAAGCCTTCATTAGCTGTAATTACCCGCGGAGCATCAGCAGCCGGATCGCTTTGAACCTGCGGGAGCATCCGCACTGTCTCAGGAGCCGAGCTCGGCCACATGAAAAGTTGATGTTTCTGGAGCTGCTAAAGAAGTGACTTTTAATGATTTAATAAAACAGCAAGCAGTGCTCTCAGAATAAAGCAGAGCTCTGGGGCCGCCTTCCTCTGATGCATCCTCAGCCCGGGCTGTCCATCCATGGTGGTGGAGCTGAGAGTTTTCCCTGCCCATCCCCAGGCATGCGGTGCATCTGCAGGTACCAATAGGGCCATAATCCCATCTGAGGAGCTTTTTGCAGGCAGCATGGATAAACGCTGGGCATTGTTCTCTCTTACACCGAAGAATACAAACGTTAACCATCTAACCAGCCATTTATCGTGGTTCGGAGGCATTCGGTTGGTGGTATGTCATTTCCCCTTTGGTTTGTGTGTTGTGGAGGTTGCATTCAAAATACCTTCAATTAGATGTAACTAATGATAAGGAGCTGTTTTAAGGACTGATGATAGCTTAGAACAGGAGGATGTTGTGACTGACACAGCCCTTGGAGCAGCCACCTCTGGCACAGGTGAGGATCAGGCCCTTGTTGCTGCAGGTGGATGAGGTTGTGATGGGGAAAAGGGTGGGGAGATGTGTATGAGGAACTGGGGGTGTCTTTTCCCATTGGAGCCTGAGCGTGCCTGGGGATGTTGCAGCACCGAGGGTCAGACAAGCCTTTGGAGAGGGGTGAGTCAGGAGTTTGGATCAGGACCAGGAAAACGGAGCTTGATCACCATGGAATGGTTTGTGTTGGAAGGGACCTTAAAGCTCATCCAGTCCCACCCCCTGCCACGGGCAGGGACACCTTCCACTGGAGCACCTTGCTCCAAGCTCCGTCCAACCTGGCCTTGGACACTGCCAGGGATGGCGCAGCCACAATGCCTGGACCAAAGCTGCCCAAAGCAGAATGAGACCTCCGAGGACGCCCCAGAGGAGCACCCATCAGTGACCACCGTGTGTCTGCAGCTTGGCAGAGCAGCTCAGCCCGGCCCTGGTGCAGGTGAGCACGGGGCGAGCTGTGGTCGGGTCATTACGTGTGAGTTTGGTTCCTGGCTCGGCTGCAGACTCATTGTGCAACCGGGGTGAAGCGCGTAACCTCCCACCTCCTGGTTTGCCTTTAGAGAGCTGTTATGCTCTGAATGGAGAAGCAAGCCCTCAACGACTCGGGTTATTAGTGGTTGCTCCGGGAGCGACAGCAGAGCTGGGCAGATCAGAGGAGCTGCCTGCACACAGCTCCGTCATCCCGCCTCGGAGCTCCTGTGACACCCTTATCTCTCCCAGACTGGGGCAGAGGCTGCCCACGGTGCCAAACTGCAGGCAAACACTCATTAGGTGCTAGGTGGAGCCTACCAAACCCGGACCCAAGGGCCACCTAGACCACAGCGAAGCCAGGCTGCGGCATCGAAGCAGAAGGAGCTGCGTTACCGTGGGTCAAAGCTGGAGCTTCGCTGGGCCTTGGAGAAGGTTACTTGTTGGGAGAAAAGCAAGGACCTGCCATGCCGCAGCGCCTTCCCACCACGGCAAGTCAATGGTGCTGCTAAAACCTGGCTCCAGAGCAACCCAGGGAAAGGCAATTGCTGCCCTTTCAGAGCGCGGCGTGATTTGCTGCGCTGATTCACCCGGAGCTGGTCTGGTCTGTTTGGTCAGGGCCGTTCTACAGGCTGGGCTCAGCTCCTGGTGCAGCATCACCTGGGGCCTGGGCATGGCAGCTCCGGGGTTATTCCCATACGGGCGTGCAGTGGGGGGTCTGAATCCCACTCTGCAAGCCCCTGAGCATCCCTGTGTCCCTGGGCAAGTGAGGAAGAAGGAATGATCCCAACCTTCCTTGTCCAAAGCCTTTGTCAACACGGAGCCTGGAATAGAAGTTGCAGAATAAGCTGTTCTGGCAAGCTCTTGGAGGCAGAGAAACCCTCATTGCCTTCTGCAGGTTGGAGAACCTTTAAGACCCAAACCAAAGCAAAGTGCACATGCGTCTTTAACACCGGCTTCTGGCTTTTGCATGGGAAACGTGCCCCAGACGATGGCTTTGGCTGCAAAGGGACGGCGTTCCTGGCTGCACCGATGCTTGCCAGGCTGGAAATCCATCTGATCCCAGACTAGGGCTGGCCTGGGAGAACGCCAGCTTCCCACCGCCCCACACAGGACTTGGCTTAGCACGGGAAGGAAGAAATGGTCCCCTATCCCCCCCCCCGACTCACACTCCAGGTTCAGGTAGGACGGTGGTGGCACAGGGCTGCACCCCAGCAGCCATTCCCATGGCTTTTCCCCTGGGAATTACAGCCCCTTGGGGCTGCCTCTGCGTTGGGATGAGGTGATGAGGCCACAATCTCGCTGCTGTTCCTCCCAAAGCCCACATTGCTGCGTTCTCAGCCCAGCTGTCTCTATGGAGCGCGAAGCCCTTCTGAAACCTCCCTGCTCACTGACGATGTAACGGGCCCGAGTATTTGCTTTCTCTTCTGTTGCCACTCATTGTTCCGAGCACAGAGCCACACAGCAGCGCGGGCACGGCACTGCTCCAGAGAGCCGGCGGCTCCGCGGCGGTGCCAAAGCCGGGCTGACAAGTGTCAGAGCCCCTGCCAAGCCCGCACTGACTGCCATCCTCCTGAGTGTTGGTCAAACACTGACGTCCATTCACGCGGTGACAAACAAACCCACAGCGCTCCCCTTGTCTCGGGCTGGGACAAAGTCTGTGCCTGCCTGTTCCCAGCGCCCCGGCCGGGGTGGCAGCGGGCATTGCCCCCTCTGAACCCCGCAGCCGGCACAGGGCAGGGTGGCACAGCGGGGATGAGGGATGCTCCGTTCCTGGGACAGGGGCCTGTAGGGACAGGCCAAGGGGAATGGCTTTAACTGCCAGAGGGGAGACTGAGATGAGCTCTTAGGCAGAAGCTGTTCCCTGTGAGGGTGCTGAGGCGCTGTCAGGGGGTGCCCAGAGAAGCTGTGGCTGCCCCATCCCTGGCAGTGTTCAAGTGCAGGTTGGACACAGGGGCTTGGAGCACCCTGCTCCAGTGGAAGGGGTCCCTGCCTGTGGCAGGGGTTGGAACCACGGAATGATTCCACCCCAAACCTTTCCATGGCTCTGATTTCACAGCTGCAGGGAGATTGGCCAAATGGCTCTGAGATCAAAGCTGTCCTTTACACAGGGTCCTGCTCATCTGCAGCTTGACGTGTCCTGTGGTGTGTCAGGGTCTCTGGATGCTGCACCTCACCACGGGCTGCAGGGGAGCCGAAAGGTCTCCAGGGCTTTTCATGGTGGCTCCTGCTCTTCTGAGCAGGTCAGAACTTGTCACTTCTGGCTGCTGAAAGCTTACTTCTGCGGTCCCAAAGCGCATGGTTTAAAGCTGGGACATAAACTCTGGGTTAACCAGCCAAGGAACGGGATGGAGGGACTCCGGTCACCATCTCTGCCCACCAGCACGAGGGAAGAGCCCCATCCCCATGGGAAACAGCAGTGCTGGCTTCGGGTGAGTGGCGGGACCCTGCCATGGACTCATCCAGTCATTACTCCTCCAACGAGAGACCACAAAAGAGCCCTGCCCCAGCAGATGTTACATCTAAACCCGGTCCTGAGCTCCTCGGCTGAGCCCCAGCCGAGCGTGCGTGGCTCTGGCGTATCAGTAGTGAATGTCTTCCTGTTTAAAAGCTCTCCAAATCACAGGGGTAGCTTGTTTTGACATTTGATTAGCCACAGAGAACAACTTGAGAGTGCTTGAGTGAGTGAGTGAGCAAACTCGGGAGCAATCCTGGTGCTGAATGCTGGGGCCTGTTAGCGATAGCGGCGTATCGGCCGGGGCAGGGCAGGCACGGCTCCAGGGGAAGATAAGTGGGCTGCTGGAGAGGCGAGCGCGGGGAGAGGAAGTGGTGAGTGAAGTCAGCTGGAAACAGCTTCTTTTGCTCGCTCTGACTCACAAATGTCATTAATATCCGGGCTTGCGCGGCCCTGGCCCTGCGCTGATGGGGGGGCTCTGGGGATGGGTCCCGCCATCAGTGAGTGCTTCATTGCAGGTACCACTCCCGGCTCCTTGCTGCCCGCGGCCTTGGCAGGGCCCTGAACAAGCAGAGATGGGGTCTCGTTGATGCCACATGGTGCTGCTGGACCCGCGGTGTGAGAGCTGCTCCCAGGGCAGCAGGAAGGAGGCAAAGCCAGGTTGGACGGGGCTTGGAGCGAGCTGCTCTAGTGGAAGGTGTTGGAGGTGGAGGAGCTTTAAGGTTCCTTCCATCCCAACCCATTCCGTGGTTCCATGACGTTGGAATGGCGCTGGAGCATCCCTCCCTTCCACAACACGAACTGCCCGGGATTTGGTTGTGTTTTTCTTCTCCCCAGACCTACACCGTGTCGTGTCAGGTTGGTCATGACACTGCAGGGCTGTTTTCCTTTCCCGTGCTATCGCTGCTATCAAGTAGGAGTTAACAGCTCTTGTTTATACAATGACTATCTGGCCAGAGGCTGATTTAATACCTCCCACTTCTTTTAAGTGCAAATAGACTCTAATGTGTGTATTAAGCTACTTGAATGGCTGCTCTGGTGAAATACTCTTTCCAAATAACTTCTCTGCAGTTAGTGGTGGGGACAGAAGAGCAAACTTCGTCAGGATTTGGGATTACTAAGAATTAAAGTGTGTTGAATGTTTTCCTCTTTCCTTGGCTAAAAGGAGCCGAGCCTTGCTGGGCTTTCCCAGGCAGAACTGACCTCTGTTTATGGGCTGCAGCCCTGATTCAGCAAGTTGCTTCTGAGCATCCCCAGGCGATGCCACATCTGGGGCCATGGAGCAGCGCGGCCATCATCCCGCTTCCATGCCGGTGCAGACGCCAGCCCCGCATCCCTCCTGGTCCCCAAGCCACGGCGGCTGGAGCGTGGCCACCGACGCGGTGGGAGCAGTAGCCGTGCTGTGCTGTGCAGGCAGCTGCCTGCAGCCACGCTTGGCAGGAGAGACAAAGAGTAACATCATCCCTGAGCGAAACTGGGGAGTTTCTGCTGAGTCACAGTCATCGGGGAACGGGGAGAGCAATTACAGCCGAAAACTGGGAAGGCATCCCAAACAAATTGGGTATAATTAACAAGTAGAAGAATAACACCAGTAATACCATTAGCAGGCCCAAAAGCCATTTGCAATATAATATCTATAATTAGACAGTGCACAGCAAAAGCCTGGGCTGAGCTTCTCACCCCAGGAGGGAGGGCAGGGAGCCTGGGAGCAAGTGCCTGGGGCCCTGGCGCCTGAGGAGGTGAGCACCCGTGAGCATCCCTGAGCATCAGTGAGCACCTGCAAACATCCACAAGCTTCCTATCCCATGAGGGCCCGTGAGCGCTCGATAGCATCCGTGAACACCCATGAGCATTCCCAAGTATCCCGGAGGGGCTCCATGGGTACCACGGAACCGCTCTCCATGCTGAGAGTGGCCAGGCTCTCCTCTCCTCTCCCACCTGAATCCTGGGAGCAGCCTGGCATTAGGCAGGATTAAGTGCAGGGGGGCTGGATGCAGGCAGGGAATGTGGCTTTCCGGCCTGCAAAGACCTCACTGATGCTTTCCCATCCGGACACCGGGGAGTTGTTTGATGGAGCTGGCAGTGCCAGAGTGCAGGGCTGGGACCTGAGCTGCTGGTGTGAGCCCTGGTCCCTGTTCCTGCACCAGTTCCTGTTGTTGCTTCCACCTACTCAGCCAAAACCTTGGAAATGAATGGATGGGCTGAGGCTTTCCTGGCAGGAGGGACACCAGCTCCCAGCCTGGGTCCGGCTCTGCTCCAGGAGGCTCCTGGGGCAGGATCCTCCCTCCGGCATCATTTGCACCCATCTGTGAGCCACCTCCTCACACCTCCCATCCCAGCCGATGGACAGCAGCGGAGAAGCCTTTTGCCGTTGAGGTCCAGGCCCTCGCTGGGCGCTGGGAGGAGTTCGTGGCAGATCCCGAGCGCATTCCCAGCCGCCGGCACCCCGGCACAGCGGCCGCAGCCCGGAGGAGCTGAGCCGGGCGGGAGCAGGGATTGCTCAAGCAAATCCCGCGGGTGAGGTCAATGGGAGCTTTGCTTGTGAAAGGAGGGGGTAATCGGGGCCTGTTGCGGCAGCACCAGCAACCGACGCGGCTCTTCCCCTTCCCTGCCTGCAGCAGTGCAGCGAGGCTTGGGAAGCTCCGGAGGGATCTCGAAGCGATGGCTGCGAGGAAGCCATGGAGATGCTGTGAGGGCTGGAGCAGCTCTGCTAGGGACACAGGCTATGGCTGCCCCATCCCTGGCAGTGCTCAAGGCCACGTTGGACACAGGGCTTGGAGCCCTGCTCCAGTGGAAGGTGTCCCTGCAATGGCAGGGGTTGGAGCTGGAGGAGCTTTAAGGTCCCTTCGCACCCAAACATTCCATGATTCTATCCTATGATGGCTCTATGAAGAGCTCAAAGCCAGAGCACGGTCTGTGGCAGCGGGGGCTCGGAGCATCACACTGGTAACCCCCAAGACAAAAAGAGCTTTTTGCTGTCCCCAGCCCTGTGGGGGTCCCGGTGCCAGAAGCAGTTGCAGGATTGAACCCTCTCCCACTGGGGGGTGGTGGTGGTGGTGGAAAACCTTCGTGCCAAGAGCAGATAAACCCGCGCCTCCCCACAAAGCCAAACGAACTTGCTGCTGGCCCCGCTGGCCCTGGGCACCGGGCACTGCCCTTCCCCTCAGCGCCTCCCCGGCCCAAACCCGTGTTTAGATAAACCCCAAAGCTAAAGGCAATGAGGTGGGAGAAGTGATGCAGTGTCCAGGGGGTATCCTCCATCCCCTTCTGCACCCTGAGAACGGGTCCCCGTGGGCTGATGTGCTAAAGCCATAGCCAGATTCTTCCAGGATTCCCAGGGGATGCAGTGGATGGAGGGCAGACAAGAAGTTAAGGATGCGGAGAACTTGTGTGTTCCCATCACTGATGGTTGGGATCCATTGTTTCCTTGCAGCAGGCTGCAGCAATCCTCATCCTGCAGGTTTCTTTCTCCCCTGTTTTCCAGAGCTGCCCCATGGCCACTGGGATGGCTGGGAGCTGGGAATGTGGCTGTGGAGGGGATGTGCACAGACACTGAGGGGCTGGGACTGGGAATGGAAGGACCTGGGAGCACCAGGACTCAGGAATGCCAGGGCCATAGGGCAGCTGGGGTGGCTGATACAGGACTACCAACTGAAGAAGGCTGGGATGCAGCGGCTCTTCCCGCATCCTTAGAAGCCATTTTGGAAGAGGAAGGGAAAAGGGAAGGACAAGGGGGAAGAGAAAGAGAATGGGAAAGGGAAGGAGAAGGGCAGCTCGGATGGTTTCCTCAACGGGCAGCAGCGTGGTGGGGACCGGATGGTGTCACAACAGCCGTGCCCAGAAGCTGAGCCCCAGGTTTCCCATCAGACAGGGTGGATGAGGACATCTCCTGCCCGCTTCCCTTGGCTGTGCCACCTCACAGTGCACCCGGCTCCAACCCCAAGGGTCACAGAATCCCGGAACGGGTTGGGTTGGAAATGACCTTAAAGATCATCCACTTCCAACCCCGATTCTTGGCCAAACCCACATGTGGGGCTGGTGCCCAGGCCACCAGATCACCCCAGCACCTCCCCGTAGGGCTGCCCCACTGCTGCCTTTTGCAGATGCCCAAAGGATGTGCCACCAATTTGAAATCCATATGGACCAGCCAATTTCCTTTCACCCCAACAGTCCTTTTGTTCTTCATCCAGGTGAGTTTTAATAAGCTCAAATATAGCATCCACTGCTTCGGTCGGGCACTAGTGTGAGGAATATCAATTAAGAGGAGGCATTCCCGGTCATCCGAGCTCAGCGCAGCGGCTCGGAGGCTGTAGCTGGATGGGAATGTGAAGGAAATTACAACCTTTTTGGGAAAACCATTAAATAAAGCTCAGAACTGGTCCGTAAGCACCGCTGGGGGGAGGGCAGCGGCGCCTTTAATGTGGTCTATTTTGAGCAAGGACATGAATTTTCAGTGGGAATTGCTGCTTTCTGTTCCTTTCCCCATAGCTCTGTGTCCATGTGGCCCCAGGAAGCCCCCAGGGCTCAGCCCCACCACTGGGATCCCCCCATTTATTGCCCAGGGATGCTGAGGAACCATTAACCTTCCCCAGCCATGACCGGTTGCCAGATGTTTCCAATCCCAGAGCAAGTGCTGAGGCCAAAGTGCTGTGATTTGGGGTTATCATGGATCCCTCCGTGCTCCATCAGCCTGCGGGATGCTTCCGCAGCTCCAGTAGCGTGTGGCTGCGCTGGGGGTCTGGGAAGGGCAGAGTGATGAAGATGGGCAGCGTGGGTCCCATTCCCACAGTCCTGGCAGGGGGGCCGGCGGATTTTGGGGTGCCATTGCCTGTCCTTTGGGACCCTCCTTTTGGAATTTCCTGGGTGCGGGCAGCCTCGGGAGCCCTCGGAGCACTGTGAGCCCACAGTTTCCGTGCTGGCCTGGGTGGATGCTCTCATGTGGTACCCATCTCCCTAAGGCGGCAGTCCTGGGGGGCTCCACACCGCATAATACACCCCATTGTACACCCCATAGCAAACCCCCTTGCTCACCCCACTGCACACCCCATTGCACACCCCATTGTACACCCCACTGCACACCTCATCGCACACCCCATTGTACACCCCATCGCACAGCCCATCGCATACCTCATGTACACCCCAGGTACACCCCATTGCACACCCCATCGCACATCTGATTGTACACCACATTGCACACCCCATCGCACATCCCATGTACACCCCAGGTACACCCCATTGCACACCCCATGTACACCCCATCGCACACCCCATGTACGCCCCATGTACACCCCATTGCACACCCCATGTACACCCCATGTACACCCCATCACACACCCCATGTACACCCCATTGCACACCCCATGTACACCCCATCACACACCCCATTGCACACCCCATTGCACACCCCATGTACACCCCATCACACACCTCATGTACACCCCATGTACACCCCATGTACAACCCATTGCACACCCCATGTACACCCCATGTACGCCCAATCGCACACCCCATGTACACCCATGTACGCCCCATCGCACACCCCATGTACACCCATGTACGCCCCATCGCACACCCCATGTACACCCATGTACGCCCAATCGCACACCCCATGTACACCCATGTACGCCCCATCGCACACCCCATGTACACCCATGTACGCCCCATCGCACACTCCATGTACACCCATGTACGCCCCATCGCACACCCCATGTACACCCATGTACGCCCCATCACACACCTCATGTACACCCCATGTACACCCCATGTACAACCCATTGCACACCCCATGTACACCCCATTGCATACCCCATGTACACCCCATGTACACCCCATCGCACACCCCATCGCACACCCCATGTACACCCATGTACGCCCCATCGCACACCCCGACGTGACTCCAGCTCCTCTCCTCAATTCCATACCGGGTTTCGCGCCGCTCCCTCCGCGTCTGCCGGTCCCCACGTGGGGGCGGGGCGGGGCCGGCCGCGCCGGCCAATGGGCAGCGCCGGGCCCTGACACTTCTCGGCACGTCAACAGCCGGAACGCACCCAATTAGCGGCGGGCGGGGGGGGGGGCAGGGCTGGGGCACCCGCGGGTTCCACGGAGGGGGGGAGGAGGGGAACACACACAGTGGGGGGAGGGGCGGGCAGAGGGAGCGGCTGGGGGGGGGGTTGGGCAGATGCTGGGGTTTGGGGGGGGTTCTTCCCCTCTTCCCCGTTCATCATTTCAGGCCCCCCCCCCCCCGATCTCACATTGATCCCGCCCCCCCCCCCCCTCCCGCGCGCGGCTGTGTTGTGACGCGCCGCCGCGCGCTAATTAATCCGCCATTGCCGCGCTCGCTCGGCGCGGCGGCCCCGCGTGGCTTTGATTGACAGCGCGCGGCGCCCCGGCGGCGGCAGAGCCAATAGCGCGTCAGAACGCGGCCAGCCCGCTGCTTCTGATTGGTCGGGGAGGGTGGGGCTCGGCTCGCTCGCGGGGGGCCCCCACGTGGGGCGGGGAGGCTCCGTGTGACGTGAGGGGCGAGGAGCCATTTTGTGCGCGGATCGAGCCCCCCCCCCCATTACCCCCCCCCATCGGACCCTCCGGTTCCCCACAACGGGGCCCATCCGCGGGGGTCGCGGTACCGGAAGGGTCCCCCCGGTTCGCTGGTGCCCGACCCCAGGATCCCCTCGCCGCGGTTCCCCCCCCCCCCCCTCCGGGCAGCGCTGCGATCGGCGCTCCGCCGGGCCCGGCACATCAAAGGCTCTCCGGGAGGGGGGGGGGGGATGTGAAGCTGCTCCCGGTGCCGGGGGGGGGGCCCGGGGTACTCCCGGTACTGTGTTTCGGGGCACACTGAGGCGGTTCGCGTTCGCTTTGCGGCCCCGAACCGGGCCCCCCCCCTGCGGTACCGCGGCAGTAACGGAGCGGGGGGGGGGGGGGGGGGGGGGCACCGGCAGGGGCGTGGCTTGGCGAAGGGCGCGGCCTATTGGTGGGCGTGGCGATGGGGCGTGGCCGCCCTCGCTACAGTGTTTCAGACACAAGCTGGTTATTGTGACGTCGCCACCAGCGGCTCCCAATCAGCGCCCTCTTTCCGCCGCCCCACGTGGGACCGGTGCGCCTCTATTGGCTGGAAGCGAAGGGGCCGCCCGGGTTTTGTTCGTCCCCGTCCTCCCCCCCCCCCGCCCGCTTTCCCTCCCCGCTTCGCCCGGGCGCTCTGGCGGCGGCGGCGCGGCCGCACCGCGTGCTCCGGGACCGGAACCCGCGGACCCCCTCCTCGCCGTCGTCCTCCCGCACCCGGAGCCCCGCCGGCGGCACCATGGGCTGTGGACTTAGGGCTGAACGGACCTGAACGGCCACCCCCGGGCCGGGGGCGGGGGGAGAGAAGGAAAGAGCCGCGGCGGAGGCACCGCTCGCACTTCGCATGCCCGCGGCGCCCGGGAAGTCGGATGTGTACGGCCTTCTCCCCCCTCTCCTCTCTCCTCCATGGCCGTCGTGCTCCGGCGTTAGTTCCTGGCTTTGCTTCCCCCCCCACCTCCCCCCCAGCAGGAGCTTCCCCCCCCCCCCCCCCCCGGTCCCTTTTTTATTGATTTTCAGTGTTTTTAGGGGTTATTTTTCTTCCCTCCGGTGCGCGGTCGCGGCCCGGGGGGGGTCCTTCGGTACCTCGGTCCCGGCGGTGGCCGGGCCGAGCTCCGCGGGCGCGCAGCGCCTCCCCGGCGGCGCGGTGCTTTGCGCGGAGGGGGGGGGGGGGGGTACGACGAAACGGACGGACCCGCTTCCCCCCCCCCCTTCCCTTCCCTTCCTTTCCCTTCTCCTCCGCCCCCCGCACGGACTTTCCTCTCTTCTCTTTGTTCCAGTTCTCGGCCTCTCCGGGAGCGCTCCGTGGCCCGCGGGCACCAGCACCGGGAGCAGCGGCAGCAGCACCGCACGTAGCGAGGCTCGGCGCGGAGGGCTCCAGTGACCGCGCCCCAGCCCGGCCATGTACCCCCAGGGCCGGCACCCGGTGAGTCCCGCTTCCCCCCTTTTACCCCGGAACCCTCCCTTTCCCCCCCGCTCCCGTTCACCCCCCGGTGCTGAGCGCTCCCCCCCCCCCCCCCCGCCGCTCCCCGCAGGCTCCGCACCAGCCGGGCCAACCGGGCTTCAAATTTACCGTGGCCGAGTCCTGCGACCGGATCAAGGACGAGTTCCAGTTCCTGCAGGCGCAGTATCACAGGTAAACCCCCCCAAATCCCCTTCCCAGACCCCCCCCCCCGGCCTTATGCCCGTACCCCCCCCCCCCATACCGCTGTGTCTTACCCCTCTTTCTATCCCCCCCCCCCCCCCCCCCCCCAGCCTGAAAGTGGAGTATGATAAGCTGGCGAACGAGAAGACCGAAATGCAGCGCCATTACGTTATGGTAAGAGACTTTAATCAGATTTCGGATCAGGCTGGAAATGTCATTAGCTGCCAGCCCAGGCGGGCGCTGGGGAACGGGGAAAGGGGTGGGGGGGCGTGCACCCCGTAACCGCCTGCCCGGGACCCCCCCAACATCGGGAACGTCCCCCCCCCCTCCACCGGGACCGGCACCGGGGCAGCAGAGACCCGAGCAGGGCCAGAACAAGTTTCCTGTTAACTCCCGTTGTGCCACTGTCTGGAGCCTGCGGGGGGGTGGGAGCAGCGGCCTCGGGCTCGAGGGGGTTATGGGGGGGGGGTCCGGGCTGCCCCCCTGCTTTGCTGCATCCCCTCCTTTGCAGCCCGTTTCTCTTTGCTGCACCCCTCTTGCAGCCCCGGGGCACTCGGTGTGGGGGGGTTTAGAGCACCCCAGGGCCCCCCACCCGGGGGAAATTGTCCCTTTTTTGTAGCCATAAACCCCTCTTTTGCCCCAATTTTGAGCTTGGGGGGGGGCCCAAAGGTGGGAGCCAGCCCCTCGCTGCCCTTGTAGGGGGGTCCTGCAGCAGTGCTGGGCCCTGGGGGGGGGGCAGCAGACCCCCCCTTTTCTCTGGTGTGAAGCTGGGGTTCAGGCCAGGACGGGCTGTACCTGTTCTACGGGGCGCCTGCACCCAGCCCTGCGCCTCTTTGTGTTCCCGGAGTAGCTTAGGAGGAGAAAACAGGAGTCGAAAGGAGTGTCCTCCTGTGCAAGGCAGCCAGTCACCCCTAAACACGCCTTACTACAAGGTGTAATTGCCTTGGCTACCCAGGCTTTAAGCGCAGTTTGGACTGGGGATGCTTTCTGGTAATGGCCTTATGCAAATCCCTTCTGGTAAATGAATTCAAATTCTTCCTGGCTCTCATATTTTATTTATTGGGTCTTTTTTTTTTTTTTATCCCCCCCCTCCCCCCCCAGTACTACGAAATGTCGTATGGGTTGAACATTGAGATGCACAAACAGGTGAGTAATTGAAAGGGGGGAAATCGGGATGGATGGAGGCATGGATTGATGGATTGATTGAGCCCTTGTTGCCCTTTTCTTAACCTAAATCAGGCCTTGATGGCACTAAATGGGGGGTATTAGTGTGGAATTCGGGGGCTGCAGGTTCCTGGCAGCCTGGTGGGGGTTTTCTTTGCCGGTATTTGGGAAGAACAGAGGTTTTGAGCATCGTGTTTATGGGGAGAGGTGGAAAGAGCGTTGCCTTGAGGTCAGCACCCGGAATAGCGTGTTCCCAGGGCTCGGGAATACTGTGGTCTGTGTCTTCCTCAGTGTCTGTTGTTGGTATAAGACGGCTGTTTCTAAGGTCATACCTCTGATACTCGCTGTGCTGTAGCGTGAGACTTAGAAGGGAGTTATCTGCAGGGATACTGATATGGAACGGTGTGTTGCTCAATGTCACGGATTTGTCTTTGCATCTGGAAAATGAAGCAATGCTTGGGTGCTGCTTGGGGTGGTTTTTTCAGCCTCCTCTAATATGTGACTTGCCTGAAGGGGAAAAATAGAGAAGGCCGCAGCAGAATGTGGTGTGCTCCCTTGATAAGATTATAGTTAAAGAGCCTAAAGGCTGGGCACATGATGGTAAAACTTAAAGGAATAAAGTTATTATTGAGATTAGGCCTGATTATTTGTGCTGCTGCTGCTTACTGGTTTTAGAAGTAGTTCTAATTAAGACCTTAAGGCAGATAGAAGTTGACATCAACTTTGCCGTTCGCATATGAGCCCCATCCAGCTTCAGTGTGGTTTTGCTTTGTAGCAGCATCTTCCTTCCAAGTAAGAAGGTGTCGGGAGGCAGCTGATGAAATTCCAAGCAGCATCTCTGGGAATTGGCCTCTTCTCCTCTTTCCCTTCAGCTCCCTGGGATGTAGTCACAGGGTAACGAAAATAATTACTGCTTAGTCTTCAGGTTTTTAGGAGTATCATGTTCCGTGCAGATAATCCCGACTTCTTTCTCTTCCTTCCTCCTGCCTGGATGAAGGTGTCCTTGGGGGGCTGCACGGGTGCTGGCATCCTATCCCGGTTTGGGAAAACCTCAGGCACCGTTTGCCTTGGTGCTCAGCAATGCTCCTGAACGCAGGATTTTGGCCTCTGTCCCTGTTTTGCCTGGAGGGACATGGACCCTGTGGGAATGCTGAGGGACTGGAGTACCGGCTGGTTCTCGGGAGAGGGAATGCCTCTTATGGACCGCCTGGTTGAGCAGCAAACGCTGGGAGATGCTGAGGCGACGCAGCAAGATACTGAGCTGCTTTTTTCCCTCTTGATGGAAGCTTTGGAAGCCCTGGATGCTTCCTGAGGTGTGCGTGGTGGCAACCCCAAACGGTGAGGGTCGGGGCTGGGCAGGGGAGAGCCCAGCGGAGATTCTGGCTTCATTGGCGTGTGGTGGAGCCGTCCACCATCCACCCCATCTTGTGGTGTGACCACGTAGCAAGTGTCTGTGGCTGGTTTCATAGGGTAATGAGGAGCCTCAGGATGCCCAGGGGCAGTTTTCCATGGGGCTGGGGCGGGCAGAGCCGCCTGCCCTGACCTGGGTTGTGCACGGTGGCGATTCCCACGCCGTGGCTGATAAATCCCTGCCGGATGATTCCAGCCTGTGCCGAGCATCCCTGCGTTGTTCCTGGTGACATATGCTGCGTGCCGAGCGCTGGGCTGATGGGGGAAGTTTGGGGAGGTGAAGCTGTCTTGTTAGTTAATTGACAGCAGCGTGCACGGTGCTGGAGGAAAACAAAGCAGCCTGAGCTGCTCCCAGCTGTGCTTCCAGGCGGAAACAGGGGCAAGAGGGATGGAGAAAGGGGATGCTGGGGTGGGTTCATCCCCCCCACCTCCCCAAAAAGCAGCATCCCCAGTGCGTGGTCCTGCCTGGTTGAGGGTGGCTAGTCCTGAACAAACAAGTTTATCCGCTGACCTGTTTAGTGGTTGACTTGTGTTTATCTGCACACAATCGAGTCGACTCAAGTGCCTGAATTATTCATGCGGTGTCCTGCCCTCCAGACTTGACTGCTTGTGATTACATCTGCTCGAGACAAACAGTGATGGATACTTCATCTTTAAGCAAAAGGGGATTGTCTGTCTGTGGGCTTATATAACAGATTATCTCTTCTACGCTGAATATTAAGTGTGTGCATATGTGGCCGCGTGTGGTTTCTTCTTCTTTCCTTTCTTCTTGTTTTGTTTCTTGTTAAGGGAAAAATGTAGCTTCGTAAACAACTCCATATGAAAGGAAATATTTAGGAAGTGACTCCCCGCTTTGGTGCCTAGAACGTGGTGAGTCGCTGCTTAAAGCAGCCTTCCTGCCGAACGGACCGTGCTGAGCCCTTAGCCTGGTCCGGAGTTTTCCTTTTAAACCTGAGCAAAACCCCCTTTTTCCTGGAGTTTAATTGATTTTTTCACTAGAGGAGCTTTCATCCCTGTATTGTTTCTGCCCAGTTCTCTGTGGATAATCACTGAACGCCATCAGAGTAATGATTCCAAGAGGAAAAAGCGATTCAGTGTGGGGAAGTGGGACACATCCCGCTCCTCGGTGCTGTTGGGTTTTTATGGCTGAGAACCCTCCACATGAGCACTTTGTGTTTAAGGCACTCAGTGCTTGGAACAAACCTAAAACCCTCCTGACACTTCCAGGGAAACAGAGCCATGCTTTCTTATTTTCCAGAATATTCCAAGAACACAATATCCTTTCTCTCAGGTCTCATTAGCGAGGAGTGCCAGGTAATAATTTGCTAACTACTTGAGAAGCCAAGTAATTTGTTCCTGTGATACTACAGGTCTCCTAAGGTAGCAGGGAAGAGCTGTCAGCCAGCTTAAGCCCTCCCTCCCCTTGGCTTTGTGGAAGCCCTGAATGGGTTTTGGGGGTCCTGGCTGGGTTTTGGGGGGTCCCAAGTGAGCGCTGCCCCCCCCCCCCCCAGGAGCTGGTGGTAATTCTGTAATGAGGGGTTGGGGCCCTCCCATCCACACCCCCTCCCTGAATTTAATTCTCATCAGCGAAGCTCTCCACTTTGCTAATAACGATAGCAGCCACAAATAGCTTTCAACATGCCATTGACAGCCTGGTTGGAGAGAGCACTTGAAATAGTGGTAGACAGCTGAAAGTACCCATAATTGTGCGCCGGAGTGAGAACCACACTGCTCAAGGGCCTTATTTTCATGTGCTTAAAGAGACAATATCCTGGTTTCAACAAATGCTTCTGGTGCTTCACCGGTGGTGTGATTTACTCCTTGCCTTCTTCCGCCTGCCCCGGCCACCCTCTGCCAGGGCTGAGGTGCTGGGGGAGACCTGGGGTGGCTGAAGGAGGGTTGTGGTGGTCCAGAAGCGTCATTGGGGTGTGTGTGAGGCACCTGTTGTTCTGGAGCCGAGGGGAAAGCTGGGGGCTCGCGGTGGGTGCATCTGCTTGGGAGTCCTGCAGGGGATGATGCTGGTGCTGCATCCCATGGACCATCGGTAGCCCCATTGCTCCGGGGGTTCAGGCTTGCGGTGGGAAGTCTTCATGGTGTGTTTTTCAAGAGGAGGAAGGGTGGAATGAGTGATGCTGCACGTTCATTCCCTTGTCTCCAGCCCTCATCCCACTGTTTAAATCAGTAAGGAAGGGCAGGCTGGAGCTTGGTCTGGTGTGACCCAAAAGCTTTGCTGAGGCTGCATCAGAGGTGGCCTGGTCCAGTGTTCTGGGGTGACTGGATTGAAAACCACCTAGGGTTGTGGAGGATGCGTGTTGGGTGCATGGGCTTTGTGTAAGGCACATCGAGCATCTCTGCTGCAGGCACCACACCTGGGGTGCAGCTCCCCTTTGCCCCTCACCCTGACTCAGGGCCTCGGGTGATCCGTAGGTTGCTCCCTTCAGCCGCACTCCGCATATCCCATGAGTGACAGCCGGCAGAGTTATTTTTAAGCTTCCTTCTGCCTTGTCCAGGTGTACGGATGAGGGGCCGGGAGCCGGGGCTGCGGGCAGAGCCAGCCAGCCTTCAGCTATTTATCACCGTGCCACAGCCCCTGTCCTGCTCTTGCCTCCTGCCCTCAAGTGCTTTGGGTGCTGGTCGTGGCTCTGGCCATTTTAAGAGCGGGTGACAGCTCTTGCAGCCTGGGGCCATGCAGCTTGGCTCTGATTTATAACCACTGCAGATTCTTGCTCTGATTTCCCCACTCCAAAACGCTGCCTCAAGTGTTTCTTGCCCAGCAGTGGGTCAGATTCCTGCTGGGGGGTGTGGGGGGGATTAGTCAGGGTTTCAGCTCCTCCTGACCCTTTTTAACAAGTGATGGGGAGCTGTCGTCAGCATCCTGTATCCAGCTCGGGCAGCAACACAAGAGGGACACGGAGATGCTGCTGAGGGCTGGAGCAGCTCTGCTCTGGAGCCAGGCTGAGAGAGCTGGGCTGGGGCAGCCTGGAGAAGAGAAGGCTCCTGAAGGGGAGACCTGAGAGCAGCTCCAGTGCCTGAAGGGGCTGCAGGAAACCTGGAGAGGGGCTTTGGGACACGGGATGTAGGGACAGGACAGGGAATGGCTTTAACTGCCAGAGGGGAGACTGAGATGAGCTCTTAGGCAGAAGCTCTTCCCTGTGAGGGTGCTGAGGCGCTGGCACAGGGTGCTCAGAGAAGCTGTGGCTGCCCCATCCCTGGCAGTGTTCAAGGCCAGGTTGGACACAGGGGCTTGGAGCACCTGCTGCCAGTGGAAGGTGTCCCTGCTTGTGGCAGGGGTTGGAGCTGAATGGGCTTTAAGATCCCTTCCAACCCAGACCATTCCATGATTCTATGATCCTGCTGCTCAGGTTGAGTGTCCCAGGAGGTTCCCATGGGGGTGCCCTGTGCAGCCCCCCAGTCTTTCACCCACGGCTCATTTGCAGCCCCTGTCTCGTCTCAGTGATGGTCCAGTGAAGATGCAGGGCGCAGGAGGGGATGCAGGGATGCAGAGGCTGGGATTGCCATGGCAACCCGCAGCCGGGAACAGAGGTTTTTCTTGGCAAGAGCAGCTCGGGGGGGCCCGGGGGGTTGCACTGCTCAGGGTGAGGTGATGAATGAGCCCCGTCATGGGGAAGGTGCCGGGCATGAAGCCCTCCCCTGTTCCCGGCGCAACGGAGGATCCCCTTTCGCTCCCGATTAAACTTTTAATGGGGACAACTGGAGTTTAATTTGCTGCGGAATGGGAAAAGTTAAAGTGAACAAATATTTAAAGATGATTGAATCTCCTGTTAACAGGAAACCTCGTGGTTGTAAACATAATATTTTGGACATCTAATATCTTCTTGCTCACTGAATCCCACGTGGGGAAGTCTCTCTCTTTGCAGAGCGCAAAGTTTCTCTTCAAATCTCTATTGGAAGCCTGGGCAGGAAGTGGATGTGAATGTGGATTTGAACGTCGCTGTGTCTGTCTGGATGTGATGGTGATGAAGGTGCTGGAGGGGAACTCAGCACCTTCCCTCCCTCAGCCTGTTTGGATGCTGCTGTGTGTTCCTTTGCACTTAAACCACCTTTGTGATGCGTGGCCGGAGGGACTGCTCCTGCTGTTTGTACCTCAAATAAGGACTGAATTTGTTCTAGAGCTTGGGGGCTGGCAAGAAGGAGCTCGGAGGAGCGGCAGCCGTGCTGGAGGAGCAGTGCGTCGGGCGCTTGTCGCATCCAGAATCCAATAGGCTTCATCTGGAGGAATGAATATTTAATGGCGCTGCAGTCTATATATAATCTGATCGATGCCTCGGTGCCAAAAAGGCCTTTCAGGAGGTTTACCTATCGCTGAGCAGCGCCTGATGTGAGCCCTGGGTGGTTATCGGTGCTGCTGTTGCCGCTTTGAAGTGGAGCGGCTTTGCCAGGGTGGTTGGTGCCAAACACGTTCCTGCGCCGTGTGCCTGGGCCTGGTTTCTCTGCCTTTATCTTCCAGCCCAGTTCTGCAGGTACCGGAGCCCTTCCTCCGGGCAGGGAGCATCCTGGTGTTTGGGTCCCTGCTAATCCCGGTGGCTGCAGCAGCTTGAGCAGCTGTAGCCAAAGAACCGGAGCCTCAGCCACGGCCGCTTCCAGATGCCTGCTCCTCGCTGCGGTGCCTTCCCCTGCCCTGTGCAAGGGCTAAGAAAAGCATCAGGTGTAACCCAATCACCGCGTGCCTGCGGGAAAGACGATGGCCAGAAATATCCCTATTCCTTCGGAGCCGACACCGGTGATCCCCGTGTGGGGGTGCTGTGGGTCCATGGGGACCGGTGTCCCTGGGGTCTCCATAGGGTGGTTCCCTCCAGTGGGGAGAGCCTAAGCTGGGGGAGATCAGGGCATCTGCTCGCTTATGGTCACCATGGGGCATGTTGGTTGTGCTTGTTAGGTTGGTGGTGTCGTAAGATCAATGTGCTCCAGCGGCTGCCGAGCTCCTCCAAGGCAGGGCTGAGTCTCTGCTGGTTCTTTCCCCTCCAAACTGTGATATTTGGGTGGTTTTCCTGATGGCATTTGAGAGCCCCTCTCTGTGTCAGCACCCCACAGGGACTGGCGTTAAACACCGGGGCCGCTGTGGAGCGCATCCTGGGGGCACGGGAAGCCTTGGGGCGCTGGATGCGGTGATTCGGGGGGTGGCTGTTGGCTGTTGGCTGTCTCACCCGGCCAGCGGAGGAGCTGGAGCAGGACCCGGTTGCTCACTTATGTGCCTGATAACGGCCTGCGCGGGGCTGTCGGAAGGAATTTCGGGACGTTTGATTCCGTGCCAGGGCTCGGCTCCGGCCATTGTTGCGGCGCTGGATCCGCGCGGCTGCTCCGGCCGTGTTTGACTTGGACCAGGAGCTGTTTTCACAGCTGCCGCAGGCCGGAGCAGCCGCCGTTAACTCTTGGGATTCAGGCGGCTCCGTGAGCGGAGTGGGAAGGTCCATAGGGCGCATGGGGTGGGATGGCACCTCCCGGCGCCAGCGCTGGGGTTATCGCTGCGGGAAAACGCTATTCCCGGTTCATGGAGATGATGGAGAAGGGGCAGTTGGGCAGCGCGGGTTTGTTGTTGAGCTCACAGTCTGATGTGGTGAAGTTGAAGGGAGTCAATGGTTATGGGCTGAGTTTCCTGAGCGTGATGTAAGGATGGAGAGGGGAACCTGAAGTGCTTTGTTTGGGGTGGGGAGAGCTCTTGGCAGAGCCAGCACCCACCGCCCTCGCTGCTGGCCGGGCACCAGCTGCCCGGGTGCTGTGTGCTTGCTGGGGCTGCTTCTGCAGGAGCTCGGTGTCCATGATGAGTGCTGGGAGTGGATGGTGAGGAGTTGTCCCTCTGTGTGTGATCCCGGCGGGATGTGGGGGATTGATTTTTGTGATCCAACCCTATGGAAAGCAGCGGCCGCTCTACAGGTGCGGAGCTGTGTTAGGGCCTGGCTCTGTTTCCTTGAGGCCAGGGAAGCCCAGGCTGGTGTGACACTGCTGGGGGTGGCCCGTGGCACTCGGTCCAGCAGTGGGAAAGGGATCAAAGCATCCCACGATGGGAAGGGGGTCAAAGCATCCCGGGAGCGGGGCCGTGTCCCCAGTGACCGCAGAGGATGCGCAAAGGCGGTTTCATTGCCTCTTTTGGGAGCTGCCACTTCCTCTTGTGCGGCCGGGAGGGGATGGGGCCTGCAGGGGCTGGTGCCGGGAAGCCTCGCGCAGGCTGCGGGAGCCCCCTCGGTGCTGACTCCTGCTTTTTCTTCTTCCTCTTTCTCTTTCCAGACAGAAATTGCTAAAAGACTGAACACGATTTTAGCCCAGATTATGCCTTTTCTGTCACAAGAGGTAAGGACGCTTCCACAGCCCGGGTGGGGATGCGGCTGCTGCTGCTGGGGGGGTTCCTATAAGGAGGCACAGCCCCGCTCCCAAGCTCATATTTTGGGGGTGCTCATGTGAGAAACGGGGCTCAGATCCTGCATGTGTGTTGCACACCCTTGGGGCAGGGAGAGCTGGGACCTGAGGGCTTTGTTCTGCCCTGTGGGGCACAAAAGGCTGCAAGGGGAGGCTGCTGCTCGTGAGAAGAATGCAGACCCTATGGAAAACACAGACCCAAAACAGGAGAAAACATAGACCCAAAACAGGGGTGATCGTCTCTGGGCGGTTGTACCTTGGGTCGGTGTCCCCATGGCCAGCTCTTGACCTGCCTGTGCACCTCTGTCCCCGCAGCACCAACAGCAAGTCGCACAGGCTGTTGAGCGTGCCAAGCAAGTGACAATGACGGAGTTGAATGCTATCATCGGGGTACGTGGACTTCCCAATCTGCCTCTCACCGTGTGTATACCCCTTTTATTCCTATCATTTACCATAACCAGAGGCAATCCTGCGCTCAGGTGGGGTTAAAGGGCAGCTCACAGCGTCCCCCTATCCCACAGCATCCCCCCAAACACCAAAACTCCCCCAAACACCAAAACTCCCCCAAAACACCAAAACTTCCCCGGTTTGGCATCAGGGGAGATGGGGGATGCCCCTCCCTGGGTGTTAATGCAGCCCTGGGAGCCTCCACCAGCCGAATTCCGTGTTCTCCATGAGGTTGGGGAGCGAAGCCCTCCCGGCCCCCCTGAGCCCAGGCATGTCTCTGTGTGGGCTGTTGATGTGGCATGTGCTGTAAACTTGATGGAGTTGTTGTCGTTCCATGCACTGATTTACCCTCTCCCGTCTTACCGGGCTCTTTCTCACAGATTTTGGGTGTTTTATTCCTTTAAGACTTAACAGTTTCTATTGTCTCACTCATTGATGTGATGGTCTCAGTCCTGCAGTGAGCCTGCTCTCTGGAGCTGCTTCACCCTGGGCCATGGGTGTCCCCAGCCAGCATCCTGGGGAGGGCTCCTGCCTTCAGGTGCTTGTTTTCCAGGAAACATTGGGTTTTCATTTCCTTTCCTTACCCTTCTCTCTTAAGCCACAGGATCTTGTGATTCTCTGCACTTATTGCTTTTATATAAGGTTTTGCTGGTTTTATGGGTAGCACCGAGTGCAGAATCCTGCTCCGGGCTCCTGCAGCCCTTGGGGCTGAGGAAAGCTTTGGCTTTCCTTCATGGTGGGGCTTTGGGAAGCAATGTGGGTATGGGAGTGCATCCCATTGTGTCCATGCATGGGGGCAGGCAGCACTGTGCTGCTGCCTGCATCTTCCTCCTGGCAGAGGCAGCCAGCGAAGGGGATGCTCAGCTTGATGAGCTGTAAGTCATAGCCAGGAGCCCAGGCAGCTACAGCAGATATTGGAATTCAATTAAGGTGAATGAGCAGAGCCCGTGACCCCCATTTCCAAGGTAATTGCTTCCTTGGATCAGAGCAAGTGTCATCCCCATCATTAAGCACCCAGCCATTTAATCGCTTTGCCTGATGAACTTCCCGCAGGCAGGAGTTATGGGGAGAGTGGGGGGCGGCACAAGCAGGGGGGGAAATGGGATTCCTCCCCTTGGTGCATGCAGCAGGTTGTTGTGTGCCATGGGAAGGCAGCGCTGGAGCGGAGGGGACGTGGCTCTGCTGTGTCCCCTCCGTGCCCTACAGCAAGAAGCTGTGGCTGCCCCATCCCTGGCAGTGCTCAAGGCCAGGTTGCACACAGGGGCTTGGCAGCAAGCTGCTCCAGTGGAAGGTGTCCCTGCCCGTGGCAGGGATTGGAGCTGGAGGAGCTTTGAGGTCCCTTCCAACCGAGACCATTCCATGGTTCTATTCATAGCCCACACCACATCTCGGTGCAGGTGCTGCAAAGGGAATCGACACCAAATCACTCAAACCTCTCTTTTTTTGCCCCTTTTGAGGTCAAGAACTGTTAATTTTATGCATCTAGGCCATTGTCTCAGAGTTCCTCTGCTTCAGGCTCCTGTGAAATTGAGCCCTTGATTTGCTTATAGCTCTGGAAATGATTAGACTACTTTACTAAATTTAACGCAAGTGCTGAACTTAAGTGGTGAACCATTAAATCAGTTAACAAAGGCATGAAGCATGATGTACATAATCCAATTAAAACCACTCTACGTGCGAGATATTCCTCCCCAGCCTTCCTCATCAATTGTAACCTCTTCATATCTTCACCATATCTGGCTGGCACCTGCTGAGGGACCCCAGAAGGAAAACATCCCTGTGACTGTCTATCTCCATCTCCCTCCTCCTGCCTGGCCCAGGCTGGGATGGAATCATGGAATGGGTCTCGGTTGGAAGGGACCTGAAAGCTCCTCCAATTCCAACCCCTGCCATGGACAGGGACACCTTCCCCTGGAGCAGCTCACCCAGGGCTGGCTTTGCAGCACCAGGCTGATGTCCTGGGCTCTGCAGGGATTTCAGCCTGCATTAGGGTCCTGCCAGCAGAGGAGAGCCCCTGTGGAGCATCCTCAGTGGGTCTCAATCAGTGGGCACCCTGGGGAGGTGTCGGGAGGGTCCCTGGCCTGGGAATGCTGCCCCAGTCCTTGCATGTGCTGCACTGTGTGTGTGACTTCATTGAGCAGGACCCTGATCCTGCTCAGCAGTGACACCCTGCTTTGTCCCTGCCATTGGCTGAGCCATGGGGCACCCGTTCCATCTGCAGGAAGGTTTTTGGGTGCTGAAGTTTTCCTTTCCCAGGGAAGGGAGTAAGGGGCAGGGGAGGGAGGGGTGGGTTTTCCAGCAGAGAAGATGCCAAGCAAGCAGCATCGCTGAGGAGCTTCCCTGCATCCCTCTGCGCCGTGCCGTCCCAGATGGCTTTTATCCCTCTCCGTGGAGTCTCCAGGATGTAATTCCCAAGGGATATGCGTCGACCTCTCCTGGGCTGGCATACAGATACGGAGTGATGCTGCTGGGATGTGATCTTTGCTACCCCATGGAGCTGTGGGCAGCCCAGCCCCAACGCTGGATGGAGGGATGAAGCTTCAAACCAGCACTGCGTGGCGAGGAGACTTCCCACATGGATTCTGCTCACTGCTTCCTGCCTGCCCAAGGGGAGATAAACGCCTTTAAACGTTCTTTTGGGCCACAATGGGATGTTGTGTCTTGTGTCTTCATTTCCATGCCCCTGTGCTGGAGCGGGGCTGCTTCCGGAGGCTCGGCCCTCGCCGCTCATTGAGCCATTGGATGTATTTGCTGGCAGCTTAAAACCAAGGAAGAAACCGGTTGTTTCCTGCTGCCCTGGAGGGTGAGGCTCAGGGTGAGGATCCTTCCTTCTTCCCTGCTTGTGGTGGAGCCGCGTTGTCTCCTGGGTCACTGCCTCCGCATGGCCCCATCCGCATCCCTGGGCTGGAGCGTTGCTGCCTGGACCCATGGAACCGTTCCCCTCTTCTGGGCTCCTGCTGCTGCAGGAGGTGGTGGTCCCCGGGTGGAAATCTCCTGAGGAGCCTTTTGCATTGCGGATGTTTCTGCTCACTGTGGAAGCTGGAGATTGCTGTGGATAAAGCATTGGGATCTCGGTGTATTCCGGCCCTGTGAGAATGGGCACTGCTGGAAAGCTTGCAGGAGAGGAGTGTACAGTGCTGGACATCCATCAGGAGCTGCTCCCAGGGTGATGCTCTGATCTAACAGCCAGCCCTGCCCCTCGCTTAAATGGGTGGAAACCACAGGAAACTGGGACTGTAAAGAGCCTCATTGATTTCAGCAGGAGCTGGGGCTTGGTTCTTCCCACTTTGGTGTTGGAGGGATTGATCTTGGCACATGCGCATGGCGAGGAATCAAGGGCACCAACCTCCCCCGCCCAGCCAGTGAGGTCTCCTCGCCTGCTGCCTTGCATGCCCTGGTCCGAGGGCACCTTCTCCGATGGAGATCCTGAGGATGCTTCCCCTCCTCTGCCCTGTGGATGGAGCAGCCCAGCGCAAGCCAAAGAGCTGCTTTCTGAGGAGGAAATGATTTATGCTTTTCCTATAACAGTGCTGCAGAGGCCTAATTGCCTTCTCCATTTGGCTTCTGCCCCAGCTGAGACCTCTGCACTGCCCAGAAGAACCTGTGCTTGGAGATAATGCATCTCCTCTGCCTGGAGCTGCGGCAGAGCTGGGCCTGGCTGTGTCCTGCAGCAGAGCTGCTTGCTGCACCGTGGGCGTTTGGGGGGTGCCGGTGTGCTGGGGGGCTCCAGCCTTGCTCGAGGGCAGCAGGGAAGCTTTTTAAGTACACTTCCCATGCAAAATGGGATTGATTCCTCGGGTTAAAGCCATTCTTGATGCTTTCCCGCTGTGTTTTGTGGACTGTGTTGCAGTGATTTGAGCTGCCCTGTCGGGCTGTGTTGGGGTCACCCCTGATTTCGGGGGCACCCATGTGCATCCCTGTGCACACTGGGGAAGATGTGCTGGAAGTTTCCTTGATGGAAGTGTTGGGAATGGAGGGTGTCTGGGAGGTATTTGGGTGTATTCCTGATCCTGTGCTTTGGGCTGAGTCGTGCTATGGTGATGTAGCTGTAGCCCTGTACTCCCTGGCTGTGGGGCTGGAGTAAGCCCCTTCAAACCGCCCAGGTTTTGAAGGATCAGGGACTGGTTTGGATTGGAAGGGTCCTTAAAGCTCATCCGGTTCCACAGGCAGGGACACCAGGTTGCTACAAGCCCTGTCCAATCTGGCCTTGAATTCCAAACGCTTTCCTGTTTTCCTTCCATCAGTGCCCCTTGGTTTGCCCCAAGCAGGGATGTGGGTCCATGGTGTGTCCTCTCAGCATCCCGTGGGATCCTCCTCCATGCACAGCTAGAAAGCTCCGTGCTCTGGTGGCCACTTCCACTGTGTTTGGTGGCACCCGGGAGGGGGAAATCCTGATCGAAGGTGGCTGTTGGTGCAGGCAGGAGGGTTGGAAACGTGAGCACGAGCTCTGGGATGCTCCTGTCTGGATTGGTGGTGGTGGAGCTGCAGGAATGGAGGCCGGGGGCTCTTTAAGTGACACTAACGAGGACAGGATGTTGATTGATAGCACCTCGCATTCAGCTCGTTGTGTGTTTGATCCAGAAGCCCAGGGGATGTGTTGGTTTTCCTTTCCCCAAAGCTGTAGTTCAGGTTTCTTCCAGCTGAGACTGAGCAGGCAATTCCCATGGCTGGATGTGTGTGTGCCGGGATACCCGGGACTCCTGGCTCCCTGAACCCCAAGGGGCTGTCACTGCCTGGGCTGAGGGTTGTGAGGAGGATGCACCCATTGTTCACCCCTGTGCCTGGAGCAGGGAATGTCAGAGCAGCGGGGTGCAGGATGGGGCTGGTACTTGATGTTTCCTTCTCTGATCCGCTTTGGGAGCTGGCACTGCAGCCAAAGCCACTTTATGCATCCTGGGTGGGGGGGTTCTTTCCACTTGTGTCTGCTGAACAGCAAAAGGAGCCTTGTCTGCAGCGATGGTGTGAATTACCTTGTCTTAGCGATGGCTCCACAGTCTGGCCCAGCCACTGGTGCCATCCAACAGTGTCATAGGTGCCTGTGGCAGGGATCACCCCCGGGGCCATGCATGGGGCACCCCCCATCCCTCCTGCTAACGGGGCTTCTCCTTCCAGGCACCAGGCGGGGCAGCTCCTGGGGCATCACCGGGATGCCCTTTCCCGTGGCTCAGTGCCTCAGTCCCCCCAGTCCCGCTGCCCCCTCCCCGGCTCACTGGTGGTTTCATTGCAGCAGCAGCAGCTCCAGGCCCAGCACCTCTCCCACGCCGCCCATGGGCCCCCGGTCCAGCTCCCGCCGCATCCCTCGGGGCTCCAGCCGCCGGGAATCCCGCCGGTGACCGGCAGCAGCTCGGGGCTGCTGGCTCTCGGTGCCCTGGGCAGCCAGGCTCACCTCGCCGTCAAGGACGAGAAGAACCACCATGACCTGGACCACAGAGGTGAATGAGGGGAAGCGGGGCGGGGGTTCTGCTCTTAGGGATGCAGCTTTCCCCAGGTGATGCTCAGAGTCATTACATCAGCCCCAGTGCCAAGGGAGGTGCTGCTGCTGTTGTAGGGGTCGTGGAATCAGGGAATGCTTTGGGTTGGAAGGGACCTTAAACCTCCTCCAGTTCCAACTTTCCTCACTTGCTTAAGGCAGGGATGCGGCTGCCCTGGGGATGCCACCGTCTACCCCTGAGTCAGCACACAGGCTTGAGCCCTCGCAGGCTTTGGGGGAGTCTTGCTGCAAATCCTGCATCCCCATTCAGCCGTGCCTTAATGCAGAGCAGCCTTTCTCCTCCTCTCCATCACTGTCAGAAGCCTTTGATGGTCTGGAAATCATATGGCAGTATAATCTATATTATTGATATAAAATAATCTAGCAGTGTTCACTAGCAGGCTTGCTGTTTGTTATTGGGGATAAGATGGAGTTAGATGTCCTTTAGAACAGAAAATGGTGCATGAGTTCAGTTGCAAACCAGCAGTGTTGAAGGTGCTCCTCCAAAATCCCTAAGATCTAAGATCCTTCCCCTTCATATAGCCCTTTTCAGGGCAGTTACCCAATGTCTCCGGAAGCTGTTGAGCTCTTTGGTGGATTTGGGGTGCTTTACCTCCCCATGAAAGCCAACGAGAAGAAAACTATTGGTAGCAATGATCCAATTTCCTTGGGAAAATGGGGCTGTTTGTGTACAGAGGAATGGCTGGAGCCGGAATAAATCACATCAACAAACAGGAAGGGGCAGGGGATGGGAATTTGGAAGCAAAGCCAAAGAGAGCCCAGATAGGAGTTGAGTTAAGGCGGGAGACTGCAGCCAGGAGCCTCTGGGCTCGTTTGTCTGTTCTAAGACTTATTCTAACTCGCTTTATTTCTCTGCCTTCTCTTTATTTTGGCTGCGACCTCACTTCTGACACCGGCTGCTTCTCAAAGAGCGAGACTCAAGTGCAGTAAGTCCCATTTCCTCCTGGTTTTTCTCACTTCCTCGTGGCTGCGTGCTTTTGTTGTATCTATTGTTTTAAAAGGCCCTTGGCCCTGAGCTCGGCGATGCCTTTTGCACCGCGCCTGTTTAGTTCAATAGAGCTAACATGGCAAGAAACCCCATTAGCCTGAGTGGAATCACTGCCGGGCTGTTGGCTGCACCGGGGCGAGTGGAGCCGCCTCCTCCTGCCTGGTTATGAGATTTGGTTTATATCCTTTTTGATTGCCTGCAGAGCTTGGAGCTTGGGTTTCAGTTGCCTAAGCCCTGCGAATGAGCGCAGTCAAGTCTGGGCGGCTCCGAAATCCTTGGGCGATTAGGAAAGCTATTTTATTCCTGATCACTCTTCTATTATCTTGGGTCATCTAATCTGGCGGGATGGGTTTGGCTATTACGCTGTGTTAAGTAGGACTTGGAAGGTCAAGCAGTTAACTAACCAGCTAAATAACCGTGGTGGAGGGCAGCGGCACCTCCAGCACCGCTGTGATTTAGCGGTGTCCCTCATGTCCTGGTGCTCGTAGTGCCGGTTGGGTTATTTGGTGCTTGTTCTGGCTGGGGGGCAGGGTCTGAGCTGGATGGAGATGGTGGTGGGCCTGGTTTTTGGGTGGTGGGGAGCTGCTCTCCCCATGGAGGGGCTGAACCCGGGACACACAATGCTCCTGTCTCGGGGAAAAGCCGGCAGGACAAAGCCCGGCTGAGCTGCGGCTTTGCAGTGATTTCCTGCCATCCCTGAGCCCACAAATGGGTCTTTTGAGAGCTGGGGGCGGATGGGAAGAAAAGTGCTGTTTAAGGGGGGGGAGAGGGGAATTGGGCATCATTAACCTGCTCCTTCGGCGGGAAGGGGGCCGTCGGGGATGGGAAGGTTCCCGATCCATAAAGTAAACGGCGGGGTATTCCCGGCGGAGGTTTAATGCTCACGATAATCAGAGTTCGTCATTCATATTTTCCTAGCCTTGCCTGTGCAATAAAAAATATTTAGCTGCTTGGCGGCAGGCCAGGGCGGGCTGAATGGATCGATGCCTCTAAATGCTTGACATGATTCTCTGGTAGCTGCGAGGGTTTTCAGCATGACTGCCTGAGAAGAAAGACCTCGGTGTTATCCAAAGCTGCTTATTGGGTACCGAGGAGAAACATGAACTGCTTTAGTTCTTCCTTTCAGCCGGGGAAGAAAGGCAGGCAGAGGAGCTTAAGGGACGTTTCTGCTTAGCAGGGGTGGCAGGCGCTGCTGCCAGACGTGGGGTGATGATGGTGTGGCTGATGGCTGGGGTGCGGGGCTGGGTGCTCTCGAGGTGGTTTGGTGCCGCAGTGTGTGCCAGGGGCTTTCCTCGGAATGACAGCACATCCTGGGCTTTGTCACTTGAAGTGAGCACCGGAAGCGTTCCTCCCCCCATCCCCGGGGTGCTGGGCTCTGCTGCTCCTGGGATGTGGATTTTTCCAGACTGGATGCCCTTTGGATTCCAGACTGGATGCCCTTTGCTCCTCTAATGAATGCCAGGGATGAGGCTCCCCAGCTCTGCTCATGCTGGAGGAAGGAAGCGCCCGCAAGCTTTTGTGGGTGCCAGGGTTGGGGTGAAGCTTTGGTGATCCCCACTGGAGGGGCAGAGGATGATGGAGATGGGGCTGGTTTAGGGGAGCGCAGCTTTCCCTCTCTGTGCATCCATCAATGGATCCCAGGAGCTGCTGCAATTGCAGGCAGCTTCCTGCCTTTTTAAACAACAGCAAGCTCCTCCCTTTCTTTCCTAGAGTCATGGAATGGTTTGTGTTGGGAAGGACTCATCCAGTTCCAACCCCCTGCCCTGGGGAGGGACACCTTCCACTATGGCAGCTTGCTCCAAAGCCCTGTTCAACCTGGCCTTTTCCTGCTCTGCTTTTGCAGTAAATAGGCTCAGGAGCAGCCTTGCTGAAGCAGAGCAGCAGCATGAGCTCAAGTGATGCTGTTTGGTGGTGACCACCCTCCAGCCCAGGCTGGACCCTGTCCCCCCGGCTGGGGCGTTTGGGGGCTTGGGGCAGGGGTGGCTGAGAGCTCTTTGTGGCACATTCTGAGCTGCTCCTTGCGAGGTCCTTTTCCTGTTTCCAATCTCAAAAGCTCGCTCTGTCCCTGCAGAATAACTCCGTTTCACCCTCGGAGAGCCTGAGAGCCAGCGAGAAGCATCGGAGCTCCACCGACTACAGCATCGACTCCAAGAAACGGAAAGCAGAGGAGAAGGACAGCATGAGCCGATATGTGAGTGGCAGCAATGGGCTGGAGCTGGGGGTCTGGAGCCTGGGGGCCCGGTGGCACGAGGCATGTGTGCAGGCAGAGCTTTGGGTTGGATAAAGCGGGTTTTGGGTGTTAGTTTTCTAATGGGGAACCCGTGTTGTGCTGCTGGGGGGGGGGTTCGGCTGCCTCTGCCCCAGGTTCAGCAGCTCTCTGCAGGGTGTAACTCACGTTGTGTTTCAGGACAGCGATGGTGACAAGAGCGATGACCTGGTGGTGGATGTCTCCAATGAGGTGAGCCATGGGGGCATTGGGGTCTGCTCCTCTCCCCACTGCACAATGGGGGTCTGGGGATGATGCCTTAGGCACCCCCCCCCCAGCACCAGCCCAATTCCTGGCTGATAAAGGAGCCATGAGGGAGCCCATTCTGCTGCCGGGGGTGCCAGTGATTCCTCTTACCTCACAGGACCCCGCCACCCCCCGGGTCAGCCCAGCCCATTCCCCCCCGGAGAACGGCATAGACAAAGCCCGTGGGCTGAAGAAGGGGGATGCACCGAACAGCCCAGCCTCGGTGGCCTCCTCCAGCAGCACTCCCTCCTCCAAGACTAAGGACCTGGGCCACGTACGTCCTTTGCTCTGCGGGGGGGGCTGCGCTGCGGGTGCCGGTGGCTGTGCCTCATCCCTCCCGTTTCTCATCCTTTCTCCATCCAGAACGACAAATCATCGACACCCGGGCTCAAGTCGAACACTCCAACGCCAAGGAATGATGCTCCGACCCCGGGGACGAGCAGCACCCCCGGGCTGCGGCCGATGCCTGGCAAACCAACCGGCATGGACCCTCTGGGTGGGTACCGGGCCCCTGTGCCACCTCTCTGCTATTGACCTCAGCACAGCTTCACCCATGTCCTCCATTGGGTGCACAGCAGCTTTGGTGGGGTATTCAGGCTTATTTGGGACCTAAGCCAGGTGCCAGCAGCTAAAGTGGTCCTTATGGTTGGGTGAGGGGGGAGATCCGGTTGTTGCATCATCTTCTCTGGGGTGTGCGGGTTTGGATGCTGGTGGACTCCAGGGTTATCAAGGACCTTAACTGAGGTCAGGATGGGGTGCAAACAGCTCATGTGGTCCTTGTGCCAGAGATGGGGGTGAGGAGTGAGGTCCAGCCATTGCTCCCTCTTTGGGGTGAGCAGGGACTGGATGCTGGTGTTGCTCCATGCCCTGACCACGTCCCCATCCCTCTGCAGCCTCGGCCCTGCGGACGCCCATCTCCATCGCGGGCTCTTACGCGGCTCCTTTTGCCATGATGGGGCACCACGAGATGAATGGGTCGCTCACCAGCCCCGGCTGCCTACGCGGGGCTCCACAACATCCCCCCGCAGATGAGCGCCGCGGCCGCCGCTGCCGCTGCCTATGGCCGGTCGCCAATGGTGAGCTTTGGAGCTGTACGTAGCACTTTTAGCTCCTTTTCTGGCTGGGGGGGTGTGGGGAGGGTCTGGAAAGGGGGTTGGGGGGGGTCTCCCCTGTGTCACTGGGGAAACTGGGGCTCCTCACTGCCTGCATCCTGAATTTGGCCAAAGGGTGCTGGGTTTGGAGTGCCTGTGCCACTGCGTCGGGCTTGGTCCCATATGAAGTTAGGCTGAGGAAGTTGGGGCTGTTCAGCCTGGAGAAGAGAAGGCTGCGTGGAGACCTCAGAGCAGCCTTCCAGTATCTGAAGGGGGCCTATAGGGATGCTGGGGAGGGACTCTTCATTAGGGACTGTAGTGAGGGGACAAGGGGTAACAGGTTCCAACTTAAACAGGGGAAGTTTAGATTGGATATGAGGAAGAAGATCTTTCCTGTAAGGGTGGTGAGGCACTGGGATGGGTTGCCCAGGGAAGGTGTGAATGCTCCATCGCTGGCGGTGTTCAAGGCCGGGTTGGACAGAGCCTTGGGTGCCATGGTTTAGTGTGAGGTGTCCCTGCCCATGGCAGGGGTGTTGGAACTGGATGAGCTTAAGGTCCTTTCCAACCCTGACTATTCTATGATTCTGTGATCCTTCCCCCCGTGCATGCAGAGGACCCACTAACCAGTCCCTTCCCATGGCTCTTGCTGAACACTCAGTGGTGTGTTTTAAGACACAACAGCCAAAACAAGAAGGAAAATGCTGCCATTAATGCAGGGAATGGGGGGCTTGGGAGCTGCAGGGCAGGGTGAGCGTGTCCCACGCTGGTCCTTGCAGACCCCAGACCTTTGGTTCTCTGGGCAATCTGTGCCAGTGCCTCACCACCCTCAGATTCCCCAATCCTTCCCCTTTATGGCAGGGGGAAAAACGGCAAACAAGGGAAAAGAGGGGGAGCCACCGAGTGTCCCCACACCAACCTGGGCGTGCAAGGGGGAAACTTGTAGCCAGTGTGTGTGCTGCCTCACCCACATCTGTGTGCCCTTGGCAGGTTGGCTTTGACCCACACCCCCCCATGAGAGCCCCGGGGCTGCCCTCGAGCCTGGCGTCCATCCCTGGAGGGAAACCGTAAGCAGCTCTTGGGGGTCTTATGCACTGGGAGGAGATGAGTGTTCGCGGGGGGGGGGGGGGATTCGCTGGTCGAGCCCTCAGCCTCCAGCAGGGCAGGGCCTGGCAGCCGGGTTTGCAGCAAACCTCTCTCTTTGGGCTGATTTCCCCCCCCCCCCATTTGCTATCCCCATCAGAGCCTACTCCTTCCACGTGAGCGCGGACGGGCAGATGCAGCCCGTGCCCTTTCCCCACGACGCGCTGGCGGGTCCCGGCATACCGCGGCACGCGCGGCAGATCAACACGCTGAGCCACGGCGAGGTGGTGTGTGCCGTCACCATCAGCAACCCCACCAGGCACGTCTACACCGGCGGCAAGGGCTGCGTGAAGATCTGGGACATCAGCCAGCCGGGCAGCAAGAGCCCCATCTCCCAGCTGGACTGCCTGGTAAGGGCGTGGGGCATCCTTCACGAGCCGGCATCCCAGGGCGGGTTGCTTGTGGTACCCAAGCGCATCCTCCCTGCTTTCCCATCCCTAATGTGGTGAGTCGTTCTCTGTCCCCCTCCAGAACAGAGATAACTACATCCGCTCCTGCAAGCTGCTCCCCGACGGCCGCACGCTGATCGTGGGAGGGGAGGCCAGCACCCTCACCATCTGGGACCTGGCATCGCCCACGCCGCGCATCAAGGCCGAGCTCACTTCCTCTGCCCCCGCCTGCTATGCCCTGGCCATCAGCCCCGACGCCAAAGTCTGCTTCTCCTGCTGCAGCGACGGCAACATCGCCGTCTGGGACCTGCACAACCAGACACTCGTCAGGTGAGCATGAGGGATGCAGGCAGCCAGGGGTTCCTCTGCTCCATCATCGGGGTCTCCTGGCCATGGTTCATGGGGGAGGACCTGGGCCATGGTAACAAGAAAGGTGTTACCGAAGTGTCAGAACCATGGAATGGTTTCGGTTAAAGAGACCTCAAAGCTCCTCCAGCTCCAACCCCTGCCACGGGCAGGGACACCTTCCACTGGAGCAGGGTGCTCCAAGCCCCTGTGTCCAACCTGGCCTTGAACACTGCCAGGGATGGGGCAGCCACAGCTTCTCTGGGCACCCTGTGCTGGGGAGTGTTCCCCTTGACGATTTGCATTGTTGTGTTGCTTGAAGGCAATTCCAAGGCCACACGGACGGTGCCAGCTGCATAGATATCTCACATGACGGTACGAAGCTGTGGACGGGGGGTCTGGACAACACGGTGCGCTCCTGGGACCTGCGGGAAGGGCGGCAGCTCCAGCAGCACGACTTCACCTCCCAGGTGCGCATTGGGTGTCCTCGGCTCTGGGAGGGGGGAATGTCCTGGTCTCAATTGTGCAGCCCCTCATGGAGACCGCATGGATGGGTTTATCTCTCCATGGAAGCCTGGGTGGCTGTGGGAGGGGGCTTTTCCAGCTGGGAAAGTGGTCTTCCCAGGCCGCTGTCAGTACGTGGTTGTCCCCACTGCTGTAGGTGTAACCCAAGAGAGTTCAGTGCTTAAGAGCTGGCTCTTGTTTCAGCTCCTCTTTCATCACTTCCTCATCCACAGCAAGGCTGCTGCCATTGGGAAGCATTGCTTGCCTAGGGATGCCCGCAGGCAGTACAGGCTGGCTCCGGGTGCTGGGCCCAGGCCCCTGCCTGCTCCTGCAGACCCTCCCAAAGCTCTTTTCCAGAGGGGCTTGTGCCAGTGTGTTTGGCATCAATTCCTGATGGGAATTGCCGGGACACCGAGGGGGTACAGGCAGAGCTCATGAGTACAACCCCCCCCGATCCCTCCTCTGTCCCCCCACAGATCTTCTCCCTGGGGTACTGCCCGACGGGCGAGTGGCTGGCGGTGGGCATGGAGAGCAGCAATGTGGAGGTGCTGCACCACACGAAACCCGACAAGTACCAACTGCACCTCCACGAGAGCTGCGTCCTCTCCCTCAAGTTCGCCTACTGCGGTAAGAGGCTCCGGCCATGACTTGGCTTTAGTGGTCCTTTGGTGACCGCAATGGGATGGGAGGATGCATGGTGTGGTGATGGGGGGGGGCTGAACATGGAGGTTGTCCAGCAGGACCCATCCCATGGATGGAGATTATCCCCATTAAATGATCCCAGTTGTGGCTAGATTACTGCATCACATCGTGGAATCATGGAATGGTTTGGGTTGGAAGAGATGTTAAAGCTCACCCAGCTCCAACAGGGACGCCTTCCACTAGAGCAGCTTGCTCCAAGCCCCATCCAGCCTGGCCCTGAGCACAGCCAGGGATGGAGCAGCCACAGCTCCTCTGGGCACCCTATGCCAGTGCCTTAGCACCTTCATAGTAAAGAATTTCTTCCTCATATCTCATCTAAATCCATCCTCATTCTCTTCCTGCGCGCTCCATGTGCAGAGGGGGATTGGGGGAAAAAAAACCCTTCAGATTTTCCAGTTTTCCCCCAGAATTCTGGGCTTAAACGTGCAGAAGCCTCTGAGGGCGGGGGGAGGTTGGCCACGGGGCCTGACTGGGGGCAGATTTCATCTGCTGACACCCTGTTTCCCGTGCACAGGTAAATGGTTTGTGAGTACTGGAAAAGACAACCTGCTCAACGCCTGGAGGACGCCCTACGGAGCGAGCATCTTCCAAGTAGGAGGCTGCTTCCGGGGCAGGGCATCGGGGTGGGCTCTCAGCATCACTTTGGGCCTTATCAGCCTTGGGGAGTGGGGCAAATCCTTTTGAGGTGGCCAGTTTGGTACCCAGCGCGTGGGATGCGGTGGTAACCACCAGCATGGATGCTGCTGGGTGATGCTGTGTCGTCCAGGGCACCAAACTGATGGGTTTTCTGTCTTTCTCCCCCCTCCTTTTCCCAGTCCAAGGAATCCTCGTCCGTGCTAAGTTGTGACATTTCAGCGGATGACAAGTACATCGTCACGGGCTCTGGTGACAAGAAGGCCACAGTCTACGAGGTCATCTACTAAGGGTGGATTTCCCAGCAGGGCTGGCAGCTCCCGGCACCGGCGGGGGCAGGACTCAGCGGCCGGCGGGGGGCTCGGGGGGCGCTGCCATGGGGCAGCCCCACGCTCCGGCCCGGCTCTGCCGCGGGGGGGGACCCCGGCGTTCAATACACACGGATTTATTTGGAGGTCTGCGACTATGGCACACATTGGAGCCCGAAACGGATTTCTTTTTGGTTTGGTTTGAGGGTTTTGGGGGTTTCTTTGGATTCTCTTTTTGGTTCTCTGGTTCTCTCCGTCTGCGCTTTGGTGGCACTATAAAGGACTCATTTTTTTATTGTGACTTTATCCTCTTGGTTTTTTTTGGTGCATCCATGCATAAGACTTGTGAAAAGTGTAAATACCGGACTAGTAAATAGCATTGGAAGGGTGGGGGACCCCTCCCGGTACACTAGTTGTGTATTTTCGTCTGCTGTAATTGTATTCCACTGATGGTTTTGGTGGTGGCAATTTTATTATTATATTTTTTTTTCTCCTCCTTCCCCCCCCCCTCCATTCCTGGGCCGCATCCGTTGGGATGTGCCTCGGCCCTGCAGCGCGGATCCAGGCTGAGCAAAGCTGTCCACTGGTGGAAGTTGTTCCTACTGTCGTCCCCGTGCGTTGTTCGGTGTGTTAGTGATGGTGGGACGCTGCTGGGACCGCGGGGGACTCGGTCGCATCCTCGGCTACTGACGGGACATCAGCAACACAATCACCTTTTGGTTTTTATATATGGATTTATTGTTATTTTTGGGGTTGTTTTTTTTTTTCCCCCCCTTCTTTTTGTGCTCGTATGTTTGAAGCAAAGGGGAAGCCCAACGCTGCGGGATCGTCTGCGCAAGCCCTTCTTGGTCTTCGGACGGAAGCAATGAGGAGTGATTTCAAAGAAAGCATAGTAAAAATTCAGCTCAGGGAGCCACGAAAGATAATAGCAACTTCTGTGTTTTGTATTCAAATGAAAGTAAAGAATTAGAATTGATGATAACCTTTAAAATACAGTTTTTTTAAAAGCAAGAGTTTACTAACAAGTAGGGTTTGTGTGTGGTCGAGGTGGGGGGGGGGAAAGGGGCTGGCGCTTGGGTTGGGTCCTGTGGGCTATTCTATGGTCTTGTGTCTCTGGTCTATAGGTTCCCGTGCAGCACCCCCATCCCCCCAGGCCTGTGTCTCAGCGTTTTGTACTAAAGGGTTTAAAAAAACACAAAAAGACCAAAAAAAAAAAAAGGAAATAATGGGAAAAATAAAAGTATTTGTGTAGCAGAAGCGCCCGCCCTCTATTGTAGCATATGAAGAGGATTTTTATACCGCATTTCTATGGATTATTTTTATTTGAATCTGGTCCAAAAGAAGAACAAGGTTGAGGGTTCAGGGGCGAGCTGCCTGGTTTGGAGATGCGACAGGAGGAGGGATGGAGGAGGTTGGTACCCGGCTCATTGGGTGTGCACTCAGCATCGCATCCCTCTGAGCTGAGCTGGGGTTGGAAGGAGAGCTCATGGGAGATGAGTGTTTTATTCCCCCCCCCCCCATGGAAATAAGTTTTTGAGGGTTGTTTTTGCCCTTTTCTGTTCTAAAGCATAAGGGGAATGTCCCAGGCAAACGGTGTCTGCTCGGTGCGGGTCCTTGGTGCTGTGTTGGCTCTGGAGGAGATGGAGATGGGATGGATCTTGTGCACTAATGACCCAGAGAGGGGAAAAAGTGAGTTCTTTAAAACTGTGCTTAGGGAAAGTGCTTCTAAGGGTGGTTTGGCTCAGAAAATGACTCTGAAAATGCCCCCTGTGCCCATGGACCCGTGGTGGTGTTTGGTGAGGGGTCTGGCGTTGCCTTGTGTGTGATTTGGGACTCATACTTGGTCCTCTGCACCCCCGGGCAGTGATGTGAGTGCATTGGGAAGGGCTGGGGGGCGGTTGAGCCCCTCCAACAGTGTGGTGGCCCCCAGTTGGCATCCCGCAGGGTCCCTGGTTTGCAAGTTGGTGCTTTGTTTCCCCCCAAAAGAAGGAAAAATGCCCCTAAAAGCTGAAGGAAGTGCATGTGCCGGAGCGGGGGGAGGGCTCCCGAGGCAGACTTCTCGACTTCACACCAAAGTATGTAGCAGAATCTGTACAGCTGTTAATAACTGCACCTGGTTTTTGTACAAAAAGGGAGAAAAAGAAGAAAAACAAAGAATAAAAAGTAAATGTACCGAAGCTGCAGTGGAAGCCAATTGTCTGTAACCCATTTATCTCTGAAACCCTGCATCGAGTTGTTAATACGAGGGAGTGAGGGGATGTCGTTCTGTGCGGCCGAGAACCCCCTTTCCTATGGGGGTAATGGTGGAGGAAGAACTGAGCTTGGGATTGATGGGAGCAGCCCTTGGCTTCTCCCTGTGCCCATGGTTCTGGGGTAGGGATGCAGGATGTGCTGCTGAGGGCTGGGGAATGGGATGTTCTCTTTCCTCCTTGGGCATCCCCCCCTTGCCCTTGGGAGTGCCCCAGAGCCCATCCATCATCCTTTTTCCTTCCCACCCCGCTGCTTTGTGTCGCTGCTGCAGCCTTGCAGTGAGGGTTTAGGGATGCAGGGAAGGGAGCAGGGGATCCTATGCTCTCAACCTCGGTCCTCCTGACGGAGACAAAGCACTTCCCTTGCACCAGGACATATGTAGCATCCTACGGGGGCTTCCCGTGATGGATTGAACATGACAGAGCCTGCTGCGAGGGAGAAATAAAAGGCAGGAGCAGCACTCTAACTGCTCTGCTTCCCGATAATGTGCAGCGGGAGCTGGGGAGGAGGGCATTTAAACCTGATTCTAAGCTGGCTGCAATGAGGGGCTTACACAGGGGACCATTAGAGAGCACAACTGCAGGAGCTCCTTTGTTGGAGGGCTGCGGAGCGCCAGCAGCGGAAGGGATGGGTGCTGCCGACCTGCTCCGGGTTCTGCTCCCAACCGTTCCCAGCAAACTGTTGCCCTTTGCCATGCATTGGGGTTGACGGAAGCCTCTCCCAGTGCTGGTGGAGGAGGGGGGAAGCCAATTCCCATCCATGCTCTTAGCCACGCGCCGCCTTCCCCTGCTTCATAATGCAAGTATTAGAGACTCAGCCATTAGGGTTTGGTTTCATTATATACGGATAAGGGCTTATTTGCTAACGTGCTTTTAGCTCGGCCTTGGCCGATGCCGCCGCACCGGGGTGTGAAAGCAGAGACCTCGCTGGCGCATCGGGTGGGAGCTGCACCAGGGTGCTCCCGTGCTGGTGCATCCCATGGCCCAACACCCTTTGGGTTGTGTTACCCATTTTCCATGAGTGATTTCATGAGCGGAGACTGAGATGAGCTCTTGGACAGAAGCTCTTCCCTGGGAGGGTGCTGAGGCGCTGTCAGGGGGTGCCCAGAGAAGCTGTGGCTGCCCCATCCCTGGCAGTGTTCAAGTGCAGGTTGGACACAGGGGCTTTGAGGAAAGGCTTTTGGGAAGGGTGATGGTGATCCCTGGGAATGCCTGGGCCGAGGAGCCGAGTACCTTTTCCCACACGGTGTCTTTGGTTCCTAAATAGCAGCACCGGGCAGTGCTGCAGGCGTAGCTGCGCTGTCCCGCTGCGCTATGCCACTCCGTGCCAAGCTGTGATTTGCCGTGCCATGCTGTCTTGTGCCGTGCTGTGCCGTGTTGCACCGTGCTCTGCCGTGCCACGCCACGTGCACCGCAGGAACAAAGCAGCCCACCGCAGGCGGTGCTCCCCAGCCCATGCGCTTTGCATCCCGGGGCACAGCGATAACAGAGCTCCCCCTTCCCCGCTCTGTCCCCTGCTCTGTGCCCGGTTCAATGGGCAGCCCCCCTTGGGGGTGCCAGGACACGGCCCCAGGGCAGCGGCTGGGCTGGGGGCCCTTCCCTACCCCTCTCCATCACCTCCCGTCGGCGCTGCAGCACCTAACGCCATCCGTCGTCGCCGGCTCGGGAACAGATGGCAGGAGGAGGCTCTGGGACACCATCAGCTGTTGTTATCGCTAGCTGATGACACGGAGTGTAAATTCTGTTGGCACTGCTCCCTTCGTCTGTTCTGCCTCTGCATCCCACCAGTTTTAATTACTGTAATTGAGTTATAATGAATGATTGTGCATTACCATTGTCTGTAATGTGGCAGGGAGTATTCTGTTTGTTACACACTCCAGCTAACAACATGCCCCTCCTCGTTGCTTTGTTTATCTGGTTGAAGGGTGTCATCACTTCGAATGGCAGAGATAAAACAGTACTCAGAGTGTCTGCATTTAGATGTTTATCGTTTTTTCTCCTCTCAGGGCTGGTGCTTCACTGAATCCCAGTGGAAAACTGCAGCAACAGATAAAAACTCATTGGGCTTAATCCCTCTTGAACAAAACAAACGCCACACAAAACACCACAACAGCCAAAGACCCAAACCCTGCAGAGCTTCTGCTGCCTGAAAAGCCTCATTAGCCCGGGGTGAGGCGCAGGGACCATGGCAAAGGGTGGCCAAGAGCCTCTCGTGTCCCTTCTGCAGGTGAGGGGAGACAAACCCAACCCTGCCCAGGGAAGCTGTGGCTGCCCCATCCCTGGCAGTGTTCAAGGCCAGGTTGGACACAGGGGCTCGGAGCACCCTGCTCCAGTGGAAGGGGTTGGAGCCGGAGGAGCTTTGGGGTCCCTCCAACCCAAACCATTCCATGCTTCTATTTTCGCGGCAGAGGCCAGGATTCCATTGAGTTTCCAAGGCAGCTCTGCATTGGTGCTCCTTGGCTTCGCGGGGATAACAGCACGCTGGTGTGCACCTCGTATTGCTTTGAGGCTGCGGCTGGCTTAGGAGCAAAGTGTTGTGCGAGCGCTTTCTGTGGAGGACTTGGCTCCATCCTTGCGCTGTCAGTAAATGGCTGAGCTAAATAGCACGTTGTTATGAATAGTAGCATTTGATCGTTTCAAACCTTTTCTTTTTTCTTTTCCCTTTTTTTCCCTTCCCAAGGTGAATTCCAGCGGGATCAGCGCTACACAGGAATTGCCCCGGAGGAAGTTGGCCCTTCACCAATTCATCTTGTAAAAAAGAGTCATTATTACTGTTGAGCTGAGATGAAACAATTCCCTGGAATTAACTCGTCTCATTTCCACCAGCTACAATGAAAGGTTCTGATTGTTACACATTGAAGTCCAACACCCCCAACAGCAGCCCCGGGGAGGAGATGGGTGAGATGATAAAGGTGACTGCGTGCACGGGCGCACGTGCGTGTGCACACACAAACCCACGTGTACACATGTAACGCACCTCCGCGCCCCCCATACTGTCTGAGGGTGGTTCCCCCCCCCAGCCCAGTGTAATTTTCCTGTCATTCCTGATGTGGATGGGCTGTGCCATGGGGAAAAAGCCCTTTTTCCCAGGCAGTGGTCCCCAGTGTCAGCAGGATGCTGGAGCATTGGCATGACCATCAGTGTGCGCTCGAGCCCAGAACCCCCCTTGTGCTGGGGTGCACCCCAGAGCGCGAGCAGCAGCTCTGCCCCTCTCCTGTGCTCTGGGGAGACCCCCCCCGCAGTCCTGACCCAGCTCTGGGGCAACAGCACAGAGGGACGTGGAGCTGTTGGAGCGAGGCCAGAGGAGGCCATGGAGATGCTGCCAGGGCTGGAGCAGCTCTGCTCTGGAGCCAGGCTGAGAGAGCTGGGCTGGGGCAGCCTGGAGAAGAGAAGGCTCCTGAAGGGGAGACCTGAGAGCAGCTCCAGTGCCTGAAGGGGCTGCAGGGAACCTGGAGAGGGGCTTTGGACAAGGGATGTATGGACAGGACAGGGGAATGGCTTTAACTGCCAGAAGGGAGTTACACCCAAACCATTCCATGATTTTATGCTTCTGCGACAGCACAGGATCCAGGGCCCTGCACCCACCTGGGACACTGAGGAGGATGCTGTGACAGCTATCACTGGCGTTCCAAGCATGCAGGTTCTGCTTCTGCTGGGAGGTTAATTCATGGTTCCTTTATCTCCCAGAAGTACTGAACAAGAGTCTATTGACAGCTCTTGTTTGTTCTGCATTTACCTTCCCACCAGCATCCGCAGCAGAGGGATAATGGCTGCAGAGGGATAACGGCAGCAGAGGGATAACAGCAGCAGAGGGATAACAGCAGCAGCTCCCCCAGTGCACTGTTTGGGATGCAGGGATCCCCGCAAGCACAATAACAGGGGACAGCATCCATCAGTGGGGTGCTGGGACCCACATTTACACCCACAGGCAGGTCAGGGCTGATTTACTGCAGGAGAGGGTCACCTGCCCTCTGCAGGAGCCACGGCTGGACCCCGGAGCTCTCCTTTAGGCACCCAAGCAAACGGCCCAGCAGTTTTCAGATGCTTTATGGCAGCACAAAGCATCTGTGCTGTTCTCAAGCAGTTTAATTACATTTTGACACTAAGAGCTGTTTTATTATCCCAATTTTTGTTGTATAACTAGAACATGCAATGGATTGCAGAGGCATAATCCATTAATACTCACTTGTGAGGATTTGTAGCTTTGGACTTGCGGCCTTATACGTTCCTTGCAGATAAATATATTATCCCCTCGTATATGGGGGAGCCAACGAGCCCACAGCGTGCTGAGAGATGGGGATTTATGGACTCCCATTACTCTGATCCCAGCGTGGTGGGGACACATCCTTGGTGTCCACACGCCCTTAGAGCAGGGTCACTGATAGTTTGGATATTGAAAGGAATGAAAAGGTGTGGAATTCCAAAGGAGGGATGAGTCCATCTTCACCAGGTCAATAGGAGAAGGGATTATGTGAGAGGGACGGGGGTCCCTCTGGTGCAGGTCTAGGAGCTGCTGCCTGGCTCGTGCAAGGCCAGCAGGCACAGTATGGCAGGGCATGGCATGCTGGCGTCGCTGTGCCCTCTTCATCACTGCAGGACAAACCACAAAGCCCCCAGCTGCCTTCGGCTCGCTCTTCTGTAGGAGGCAGGACAGTAGAAGTCGGTCTGCTCCTGAGAACAGGGAGTTCCAAGGAAGGACAAGGATCAAACTGTAGCATCACCTCCTGGGGTGGCTCCTGTCCTGGTGGGTGGCTGTGCCACAGCTGCCGTGGCGGCCTGGGGGGACACATGGGGCTGCCCCGGGGCCAGGCAGTGCAGTGGGTCCGTAGGCATCAAAGCCCGTGTTGGAAGTGGCTCAGCCCTGCCCGCTGCTGCCGTGCTCTGGGCAGGGGCCAGGAGCTCAGAACATCTGGGGGTGCAACATGTGGGGCAGCCCCTGCTCTGTGCTCCCTCGCAGGGTGGATTGAGGTTGGATCTAAGGCAGAAGCTGTTCCCTGTGAGGGTGCTGAGGCGCTGGCACAGGGTGCTCAGAGAAGCTGTGGCTGCCCCATCCCTGGCAGTGTTCAAGGCCAGGTTGGACACAGGGGCTTGGAGCAACTGCTGCAGTGGAAGGTGTCCCTGCCCGTGGCAGGGGTTGGAGCTGGAGGAGCTTTAAGGTCCCTTCAACCCAAACCATTCCCTGGTTCTATGATCTATGACATCCAAAACAGGGACAGTACCCCCTAGAAAGGCGCCCATCCCCTGTGCTGAGTCCCCAGAGCCCATCCTGGTGCTGAGATGGGGGTGGGATTATCCCCGGTGCTGCCCTGCAGGCCCGAGCATCCCTCCACTGGCTGCCGTCCCTCTGTAATCCCCAAAAGCAGCTGGAACATTCCTCACAGGAGCCACAGCTTTGCACGCCAATGGCAGGGAAGCAGGGATTAGCCTCCATCCCACCCGGGAGCAGCTCCTGGCCCAGAACCTGCGCAGACACCCTGGCAGAGCAGGGACCTGCTTTATGCTCTGCTTTCTTAACGCAGTTGCTCTTCCCCTCCCCTTTCCTAACACTTAACCCCATGATCCCCCCGCTTTGAACACACACAACTCTGGCACGCAGCTCTGCGGACCACCCCCAAAAGCAAAGCTCTGTAATTTATGGAGAGCTTAAACCACGCAGTCGGGTCGAGGTTTTCCCCTTTGCCTTTGGTCCTGACCATCAATTTCCCCCGGCAGTTCAGAAAACACGAGCAAATCATCAGTGACACCTTTATAACCCGCCTAATACTTGAAAGGAAAGGTGCCCCGAAGTGCTGGGCGGGAGCCGGGCACAGCAGCATCCTGTTGCTAATCAGGCTGGGCAGCAGGGGAGGGAATCTCTGGTTCTATAGGAGCCCATCTGCCACCGTGTCCCCAAACCAGATTAATGCGGGGTGTGGGGGGGGGAAACACGGAGGGACATGAGGTGCAGAGGCAGGGCATTTCCAAGATCCCTGCCTGCATTGTGTGCCAGGAGCAGCTGGGCCACATCCATCCATAGGCTGGGGTGGGAAGGTAGTCAGCAATCCCTGGGATTCAGAACAAAACCTGCTGGGAGCTCCCGCCTGGAAATAGAAGCCTGAATAAGGGTTTTCCTTTTGAAGATGCTACAAGGACTCATTTCTGACATTTCCAAGGTGGAATTCAGCCTTTGCCTCTACAAATGGTGCGTTTCTTCAATGTTTTAAACTTAACTGAGCTTTTCAAGGTTGGAAAAAGACTGAAATAACCTGAAAGCCCCATGTTCCCCCCTCGGGGCAACACGTGTTAGGGGCTCCTAAAGGTACACTTGTGAAGCTACCAACGTGCTCCAGGATGGGTTGACCTCCCTCCACCCAGCGGCCCCCATTCCGACCACTTTGGCTGGGATAAAACGCACACATGCGGGCTTCACATTATGGGGGTTCCCAACGCATGAACGCTTGGGGACAGCACGAAACCCATCACTTTGACACTGATGATCATTCGCCTGTGTTGTAATCTCACCCAGGAGGTATCCGAGGAGCTCGTCAGGGGCTGCTTCCCATAAATCCACGCAGATTGGCATTAATTGCGCTGTCCTCCTCTGACTCTCTATTAATTGAGTCCCGTATCAGCTGCGCCATTACTTTTCCCGGGATCGATGTCAGCCTGACAGCCCTGTAATTACCTGGGTCATCTTGTTTGCCCTTTGAAAACACCGGCACAGCCCCGGCTTCCTCCCAGCGCTGGAAACACCCCGCTCTTCAAAGCCTGATTGAAAATCAACATTAATGGCCCAACCGTTCCCCTTGGCCAACCGCTCTCCAGGCTCCTCGGCTGCGGCCGAGCCAGAGCTGCTGATTTCCACACCCGGGTTTAGCAACCGCTTAACGTTCGAGGGAGCTGCTGCGGGGCCGGGGGGGGGTCTTTCATCACCAACCACCCATCCCAGCCCTTGGCTTCCGCCCGACCAACAGCCACTGAACCCCTTCTGCATCCTCCTGTACATCAGGAATATATAGAACGATGGAATGGTTTGGGCTGGAAGGGATCTTAAAGCAGGGACACCTTCCACTGGAGCAGTTGCTCCAAGCCCCTGTGTCCAACCTGGCCTTGAACACTGCCAGGGATGGGGCAGCCGCAGCTTCTCTGGGCACCCTGTGCCATTACCTCACCACCTCAAGATGTCCTGCTCTAAAGGTCTTCTCTGCTTTATCTCTTCCGGCATTCCCTTTTCCTTTAATCCACCAGTTTTAAGCAATTTGGGGGGTGGGGTTCAGTACCTTTCCCATCTCTCAGCTGGTTTGTGGAGCAGGCTTCGACTGCTGTTCTGGAAAGGACCAGATCGCTTTTCTCTGCTGCAAAGCACCATTTGCAGCAGGAATTTGAATGGAGCTGAAGCTCCAGCCTTCCAGCAAAGCCAGCAATGGGAACAAGAGAAATCAGCGCATAGCAATAAATCAAAGCCCTGCTCTTGGTGCAAATGGGACCGAGCCAGGACTCCTCCAGGAATCCTCATGGGGACAGCAGCTTCCTTCTGCAGCACCCATGCAGGCAGCCCAGCAAGCAGAGGGTTACTCCCAGGGCTGGCTGGAACCAGGAATTGCTGGAACAGGTTAAGATAATGTCCATTCATCTTCATTAGGCGCAGGAAGCTCAGGGAGCGGTGGTGCGGCCCAACAAGGGGCCCTTTTTCAAGGATCATTGTGCCTTTCTTCCAGGTAATGGAGACAAATGGAGGCTGCTCTGAAGGTGGGTAAGGCACCCCGGGGGTGGGCTCTGCAGCCCACTGGAGACAACTCACAGGGGCCCTGGGGAAGACGCTCGGGAAGAGGCTGTTTCCACAACAGAGTCCTATTGACATCAATAACAGCAGGAGGAGAGGACGTGCCCGGGATCTGGTGCTGAGCATTATCCCTGGTGCGGAGGTGGCATCACCCTGCCAGGGTCTCCTGCCTGCGTCTCAGTCCCTGTGGGATGAGAACACGGCCGCTGTTCCCTCCCAGGGCACTGCAAGCCTCTCCCAGCAGCTCTTTGCTCACACCATCGGGCCACAACGACACCATAAATCCAGGCAAACCCAGCAAACACAATGAGTGATTGTTGTGTGACAGCATCGACCGCTTTTGAACCACCACGAGATCTGCGGTGGTGGGAAGCTCAGGCTGTGACCCCCCTCTGGTACCCTACCGGCCACCCCCCCATCCCCATCCCCATCCCCATCCCCATCCCCATCCCCATCCCCATCCCCATCCCCATCCCCATCCCCATCCCCTTCCTGCTCGGTTTATGGCCTGGCAGTAATTATGTGTAGCCACAGCTCTTCTTAATTGACTGTAATGGGCAGCCACATGAGTATATCGTTTTGTTAAAGAGGTTAATTGGTTTGGGCCAGGCACACATTTGGATGGGAGTCCCTTTGAGGATGCCCTGGTACCCAGGGTCTGGTTCGTGCCAAGCCCACCCGCTTGGACTCTGCTCCCCTTCTTGTTCCCACAGGTTCCTTCCCCACCTTCCCTCCCCTAAATTTGGTTTCAGTAACGAATACCTGCCTGTTCCCATCAGTCCGATGGAGTATGGCCTGAAGAGGTTCCTCTGGCTGCTGAACAATGGCACTGGTGCACCCCAGGGTGCAGCATGCACCCATGGCTCTCCACTGATGCCTCTGCCAGCGATCACCCCAACTGGACGTGCAGGCTGGAGGTTTTGGAGCTCCTCTTCCATCCGGGATCAGACAGAGGAGCAGCGCAGACCATGCAGCACCAAGCAGGAGCCCACACAGCCCTTTCTACCCACCTACAACCCCAGGATCTGTGAAAAGAGCTGGAGATGGAGCCTGGACCATCATCAGCAGCAGCATGAGCTGCTGGGGATGCTTCGAGAGGGACCTTAAGAGCACGTTTTTCCCAATACGGAGGCCTCCAAAAGGGAATTCCCCACTGACTCTGCTGGGAGCTGAGCCGCCGGCGGGACTTTGTCTGCTACTACCAAGCAACTAACAAAAAAGCATCTGAACCCACAGCCAGGACTCGAGGCTGATGGACAAAGCCGGTGTTTGCACCCAAGGCTCGGGAGCGACAGAGGAGGGTTGTGTTTGCTCGGCTTTTGTTTTATCTCCCTGCAGCAGCTCTTTGAACTGCTGGGAAAGAACAAAGTGTGCACAGCAGAGGAAAGGCAATATTGACGCAGGGAAGCGCAGAGGCACCGACACCAGGAGGGAGAAGCGGCAGGATCCACGTGGGCACGCGGCTGAGCACCGCGCCGTGCCACGGCCTCTGGCTGCTGACTGCACCGCATCCCGGCTTTAACAGAGCGAGTGTGCCGGCTGCAGGCAAACCAACCCCAGCAACACCTCAGGAGCGGGGCCCATTGCTCCAGATTGCAGCAGGTTTGGGTGTGAGGCCACTGCGTAAAGGTCACCCCAAGAGGGCTGCAATGTTTTTGGTAAGGGAGGAGCTGTTTTGTAACCTCACCTTGGGTATTTCACTCTCCGAAGCCAGCCGGAGCCGCAGAAACGTCAAGCGAGGCCAAGTGCTTGCCCCAGCGTCACTCCCAGACAAAAGCTGACACTTCCTGGCAGCAAATCGCTAAGAGACAGTCAAGGACTCTTCAATGCGGCTGCAAATTGTGTGGCCGAGCTGGAAAACACAAGCCACAAGCTCCTCTTGGCCTGAACGCACCCGTAATCAGATAAAACCACAATGGAGCTAAAAAACCCACCCCAAACCCTCATTTCTGACATGTTGAAGGGATGGGGAAAGCTCCGTGCTTTGGCTTGCCTGCTCAGCAAGTGCATCTCCCCTGCCCCAGGACTCCTCCATGCTCATTTTGCAGCTTGGTGATGAGGCTGTTGGCAGGATGAATGCATTTGATGCCTGGGTTTGCAGCTTGGGATTCAGTCCCAGAGCATCAAGTGCTTCCGTGGTTTGGGTACCACTCCATGGCTGGGAATGATGGTGAAGATGCCAGGGAGGATGCTGGGGATGGATGCCAGGGCTGCCAGGAATGATGCCGAGGCTGCAGCTTGGAGCCATCCATTGTGGCTGCAGAAATGTTTAGGAATCAGCCGTTTAATGAGAACAAAAGAAATTAATTGGTGGTTTAGGCCTAATGAGACCACTGTGCAAATTAACAGCGCTCGTCAGCAGAAACAAACAGAGCCCTTAAAGGAATCGGGGCTGATAAATAGGGGGTCGGGAGGGACCATCTGCGCACCCCTCCCCGGCACAGGCTGGGGGGGGGGGGGTAGAGAAATACCCACCCCAGATCTCAATAAAGCCTAAATTCTCCGGTTTATTCATCCAGGCCCAGCTTGACACCACCATCCTACCGCCGAGATAAAGGCGAACCCCACTCGCATTTGCATCTGAAAGGGGCGAGACGCGGCCCCTCGCTCGGAGCCGAGCGGGGTCTCGGGGGGCGTTTAGCCCCTATTGAGGCCGGCACAAAGGGGGCCCCCCCGGCCCGGCTGCTGGACCCTGGGTATCCGTCACACAGCTCGTTTGTTCCCGCTGTTTACTTAAGACGTTCCTCAATTCCCAGCAAGGATTTGTATTGCGGGGTTGGTTTACTCCTGCTCGGAGGCTGGGGGGGGGAGAAAAAAAATCAATCTGTCTGATCTTTAATAATCAAAGTAATTAGAATAATCCTTTCAGGGCTGAATGGGGGATTATTTCTTCGTGTCATTTTAGTTTCATCCTCATTTGGGCTCATAAAACGTGGAAAAAGCACTTCAAAAGCCCCACTGTAGTCTCCGGCCCTTCACCGCTCTTGAGAATTCCCACCCAGGCGCCTGCCGAGCCCCGTTCTCAGGGAAACCATCAGCCCCAGCCCGTTTGGCTGCAGCACGTTTATTTATTTCAACCGTGGTCAAATAAACACCAGGTCCTGTGAGATTTGGGCAGCGTTTGTTGTCTCGCTGTCTTGGGCAGATAAGGAAGCCTTTGATGGAGTGAAGGGACTTTGTGTGGCTAATCTGAGCCCAGCAGCTCCACGCAGCGCTGGTAAAACGCGGCGGTGTCTGCAGGGAACAGTAATTACATCGGAGGATTAAAAGGTCCTAAACCTCACCTATATTTCACTTTTGTAAACTAGAGAGGAACAAAGAATTCTTGGCTCGCCCGCAGGAAAGAATAATTGACACAATTCGCAGGCTCGGGATTATTATAATGTAAATAAACGAAGGGAAGAGGACAAAACTCATTTAGGCCCTGAAACTTTGCATCTGGCATTTAACAAGGGGATAAACACAGCTTCCCCAAAAATTCCAACACCACCACCCCCCTTTTCCCTTCTGCCCCTTCCCACTCTGGGTGCAGCTTCCCAGGGGGCTGGGAGGGTATTGCCATGGTTTGCTCTGCTGCGTGCCCTTGGATGCTCCCCCACTTGTGCCTGGGGAAGCTGTGTGGGAGAATGAAGCAGGCGCCTGACCTTGGTTTTGCTTTGGGGGAGCCAGAAGCTGAATGTGAACAGATTTTAGCCTCCTCTTTAAGAAAACCGAGTCTTCCAAGGGCCACATGGAATCATGGAATGGTTTGGGTTGGAAGGGAGCTTAAAGCTCATACAGTTCCAACCTCCTGCCATTGCAGGGACACCTTCCACTGGAGCAGGGTGCTCCGAGCCCTGTGTCCAACCTGGCCTTCAACACCGCCAGGGATGGGGCAGCCACAGCTTCTCTGGGCACCCCCTGACAGCGCCTCAGCACCCTCCCAGGGAAGAGCTTCTGCCTTAGATCCACTCTAAATCTCCCCTCTTGATATAATCCTCCCTTCTTCCATGTGAAGCATAATAAATCGGTGTCTATAAAACCCTAAGTGGCACGGAAGTGCAAGCAGCCGCCGCTGCTATCACTGCTTTAAGGCAGGAGGTACCTAAGCATGAAGTGCACCAGAATTACACAAGAACAGAGCAAAAAAAAAAACCAACCCAGAAAGTTAAGAAAATAACAATAAAAGCCATGGTCTTTTCTGCCACATTGACTCCTGCTTGCAGCTGAAGGAAAAAAAGCCAATTCCCAGCTGAGGCTGGCACCCAAAATGAGGAACGGATCTCCTCCAGCTTCTTGCAGTCAAGGCTGAATACCCCAATTGCTCCTGACACTGATAACCATCCCCAGGAGCAGGGGGTCCTTCCCACCCTCCTGCTCCCACCGCAAAGCCAGGCTGGCCGCCCCAAGAGGGACCCTGTGCACAAGGAGCGTGCAGGAGCGTTGCTCCCGCGCTGGCATCCAGCCCTCGCTCCTGCAGCCCCGGGTTGCTACGGGCAGGGGGAAACACTCGGGGCCCAGGGCTTTAAATTATGAACAATTATCAGCAGGAAAATGACAAGAATGGGAAAATTAACAAAGAGCTCAATACCCGGGGCTAAACGAGCAACATAAATGCATTCCGATTAGGCAGTCAATATTGGGCTGGCAGCTCCTGTCTGTGCCTATTTCTCATTAGACAAAGCCTTGACCTTGACCTCATTGTCCTGTTTGCCGGGAGACAGAATCCCATAACAACTCGTTTGGCGAATGTATTGGACCAGTAATCCATAAATATTGATTCATTGTTTGCAGTGTAATTTAAATGTCAGTTATAAGCCCAGGGCAGATAAAGATCTGTATCAACAATAAAACTGGAGAGGCAATAAATCCCCCAGGGCAGGCTGGGCTAAAACGGGTTTGCAACGCAGGCATCCTTCACCAGGAAAAGCAAAAACAAAGAGGAAAACAAAGCCCCATTTCCTGTACCCTGGAAGGAAGGAGGATACTGATGATCTGGGCAAACAGCGGGGGTTTGCCAACCCCAAACTGGGTGGCCCTGGTCCTGCAGCGTGCCCCATCCACTCTCCCCATGGGAGACGCGGGTCCTGCTCTGCCCAGTGATGCTCCTCCCTCTGCTGTCCCCTTGCTGCCCCTTCTCTTCCTCCTCCTCTATGCTCCCAGAGATGCCCAAGCTGCAGGAGCCCAGGCCTGGGGCTCCCAGACACAAGGTGCTGATTTCTTTGCCCTCGAACAAGAGGAGGGAAAAGCCTTGCCCAATAGCTGCGCGACTGCCACAAAACAGAGAGGAAGCCCAGGTTTTGCTTGCGGTGCTGTTTCATAGCAGCAGTTTCGCAGCTCTGGGTTGGCGGCACCAGCAGCGTCACTGCTGCTGGCACACAGACACACAGCTATTGTTCGATGAAAAGGTCCTTTCTGCGCTGACAGACACGGCTCCAACTGCAGCCGGGTGCAGCCCCCGACCCTCAGAGCCACATCTCCCTCCCAGTGCATGAGGGGAGAAGCTGCAGTTGATGCCCCGGCCCTGAACATGGCACAAACCCCATGGAAACAGCCCCAAAAGCAGAGCCCAGCGCCACAGGCCACGGTGACACAGACAAGCCCATGCTGCTGCTGCAGCTAAAGCTGGCTGAGCATCAAGAGGCTTTTAATAAAAGGCCAGGCGAGGCGATGGCCAGGCTTTACCCCCGCAGATGCTTCTCCTTCTGTGTTGTTTCATTCCTTCTAAACATTTAATTACACTTCCAGTTATGTCCCTGGTCAGGCGGGATGCTGCTGGACTAACCGACTTCCCAGCCGCGCAAAGCCAATCCTATTGACAGCGCTGAGGAGGAGCTGCAGCCCTCAATCTGGCTGGATGGCTCGGGCATCCCTGCATCCCCTGGTTCCTGGCATTTGGGGCACCTCTGTGGCCACCCTGCCTCAAAACCCCATCATTTGGAATCCCGACACAAAGGCTCAGCCAGTCCATGTGCTCACAGGGCAAAGGGAAGGGAGGATTGGATCCTTACAGCCTCCTTTGCCTCCCCAAAACCCATCTGGTCTGCAGCCCCTGACCCCAAACCAGCCCCAGCCCACCAGCCAGCATCACAGCATGAGGTGCTGGCAGGTTGGAAGGATGTGGCTCCCACCAAGCCAGGTGCTGGGGCTCAGGGTGCCATGGGGTGATGGCACATTGTGCATGAACGCACTGGAACGGAAGGATGCAGGGCACAGCTCCCCCATCCACGGAATGGGGGGCCGCCTGCCACAGCTCAGGCAAAGCTCCTTCCAAGCCGCCCCACTGCAGCTCCTGCACTGGGAATCCTGTTCCCACGCTGCATATTGGGAGAGAAAAGTGTTTCAAGGGCAGATCCCAGCCATAAACAAAACCTTCCCCCCCCCCACCCGAGGCTGCGCTCTGGGGCTTGAGCCACGCTGGCAAAGGAAGGAAAACGTGGTTCATACCCGCCTGTGCTGGAGGAGGCTGCTTGGAGGGACCCCAGTGCCACAGCATGTGCCAGGAGAAGGTCTGGGACCTCTGGGGTGCGCAGCACCCAGACCTGCTGCTCCTGAAGCTCAGCTGTGTCTCCTCCCATCAGACCCGCTGCATTAAACCATCCTGCAGCCGCCTTCTCCCTGTCTCCTGCAAATGAGATGCACGTTCTTGGCTCTCCCTTTCAAACACCCTCTTCCTCCTGCAGATGTATGTAAACTTGCAGCTCAAAGCCCATTACACATTCAGGTGTGAATAGATGGCAATTGGAAAGGTTTTTCTTTCCTAGAGACAGAACTTCACGTCCTCTCCCTCCGGTATTGTTTCCCTGCCTCACTCTGCAGTTTGGGGCTTGTTTTCCTGTTGGCATTTTTTTCTGTTCACTTTAAGTAACAGCCATTTAAGGTTTTTTATAGTCTAATATCACTGTGAAGCAGTCGCAGACACCGAGCTCATTATTTATTGAGCTCCATCAGTGACTTTAAAAGAAATCTTTTATATCAGATTTGCAGCACAGTAATCTCCTTAGTCTGTTTGACAGGAAGAAAAACCACGGCACATAAACTCCTTCACTGCCTCTAGGTTAAAAGACGTATTTGGAGGGTTGGAGGGGAAAATCCTGGAGATTAAACAGCCCAGTGGGACCCATCTCCTGGTACAGGGATGCCAATGGGATTGTATCTCCTACCTCCAAGAGAGAAACAAGATGCTTGAGTCTCAGATGGGTATGAGACCCATGGGATGGGCAGCTCCAATGATGCTCAGACCCATGCCTGCCTTTCTCCAGAGTGAGTTTCCAAATGCGCTTTACTCTTAGCTCAGGGAGCTGCAGGGGTCCTGCAAGGGGCTGCGGTCCTTCTTCCCCCGGCTCCCATCCCTGCAAGCTCTCCCTGAAGCCCTGCACTGGTTTAGCACCAACCCCACCAGCTCCAGCTTGGGGGTTTTGTTCCTCTATATTTTAATGGGAAAGATCTTTTGGTCACGTTATTCAAATACAGGATTAAAATGTAACTGCCTGCATTGAAAGGCTGCCTTGAGCCAAGGCCGCCCTGCGCGCCTCTGATGTGCCCCAGCACTGGAGCAAAGCCTCCCTCCAAACCCACTTGAAACCATTGCAGAAAATGGCTTATTGCTTCTTTTGTGTCCTGTGAATTTATGGGGGGGAGGGATTTTGGAGTTGCACGGATTAATCACCGCAAGGGGAGCGCAAAGGGGAACTCATAATAACGAGGGGTTGAATTAAACTTCTAAACTTCAAGCCCCTAAGCCTAATAAGATTAGAGCGCGCATAGCTCCAGCCACATGAAAGGTCGTGTTGGCTGCCCGCGCCCTTCGGCACCGTCCCACCCCGGCCTCCCCTTCACCACATTAAATGGGACCTTAATGAAAACTTCCAAGGGATGTTTAGATTAATTCCAGAGGAAAATCTCACAACACAAAGGATGCACGGAGCTGGCGCGCTGGTTTGGGTGAAGCCCAGCGTGGCCAGGGGCTGCCTTGTGGTCCAGCCGGGGGGGTTTCCAGGGTGGATTTGCCAGCAAACTGGGCAGCTGGAGATGGAGAAGGGATTGTTGTGCCCGAACACAGCATCATGGAATGGTTTGGGCTGGAAGGGACCTTAAGGCTCATCCAGTTCCACCCCCCTGCCATGGGCAGGGACACCCTCCACTAGAGCAGGTTGCTCCAAGCCCCGTCCAGGCCTCCATCGCCAGGGATGGAGCACTTACCACTTCTTTGGGCAACCTGTTCCAGTGCATCATCACCCTAAACAAGGCTCTCCCAGTGGTGACAGACTAATGGCATCTGTGACTGGAGGAACCCTGAGGTCAACAGGGAGCTGATGGTATCGCTGGGTACCGCATCCCTTCCCTCCTGCATCCCTAGGTACTGCACCCCCTCCATCCCACATCCTCTCCCTCCAACATCCTCTCCAGCAGGGCTCCTGATTTCAAGGGGAGGGGGGAGCCCTAACTCTGTGTTCAGGCTCTTTGGGATCCACTTCCCAGGATCCCAGACCTTTTAGCACCTCTCCCCACCACGAGCAGCCACGGCCAGAGCAGGCAGAGCATCGCGTGCAGCCCCCTTGATGCAGGAGCCAGCAGGACGGGTGCCCATGTACCTAGCAGCAGGATTTGGCCCCATATGTTTTTCCTCTGCTTTAATTTACATTCCAGGAACGGATCAAAACCCCAAATAGAACTGTCGAGGTGACGCCAGCGCCTACATCTGCCTTTGGAAACCTTCGGCTGCGGCCACAAATGTTGCCTAATCCCACCAGCCAGCACAGCCAAGGAGCTGGGCAGTGGTGGGGAAGGACCTGGGACAGACCCACACTCCCTCCATGGGAATCCTCCTCTCTCCATTGAAGCCCATTCCACACGGATGCAGGACATGCGGCCGCACCGTGCCAAGGGGGAAAGCTCTGCGTGTGCACCCGCTTTGGCCTCAATCTTAATTGCTTGTGATGAAGTGATGGCACCAGGTCCCACCAAACACCTCCCAGAACATCCCATTAACAGCCCTGCAGTACTGCTGGTTTTCCAGAGAGTTCACGGAGAGGCCGTGCTCCCCCCCCCCCCATTCCCTGGATTTTGCAAGCACTTCCATGTCAGCCAACGTGTTCTGCTTTGATCAACAGAACTGCACAGGCACCGGAGCTGATGGTAATAGAAAACAAATTGAAGCAGGCTGGAAATGCTTAAAAAGAAACACACGGAGCCAAAAAGCACAGCCTGTGCTACATGGAACAGCTTTTCACCCCAGACCTCGGGACATCCAACCCCTCCTGCACCCACCATAGTGCACACAGGGAGATGGGTGCTCACTGCTGTGGCTGTTGCTTTTGCCCTGCCAGGCCCCTCTTCCTTCAAATGCCCCTTTAGACTGCTCCTGACTCAGCCTGGGATGCAGGAAGAGTAACCCAATGATGGTCCCTTCCTGGCACATGCACCTAAAAGCGGTCCCCAGCCCATGGGGAGGGTCCTCCCTTCCCACAGCTCTGGTCCTAGTCTCTCCCCATAGCAAACCCCAGCTTTACTCCTGGGAACCACCACAGATGGAGAAGGACCCAGGAGCCAGGGATGCTCTGCAGGCACCCAGGCACGAGCCCAGCAAACCCCCACACTCAAGCACCATAAAGCGTTTGGCTGCGCTGCAACAAGCTGCAATCTGGGCTCTTTAAAGAGCAAACGAAGCCTAATGAACACGAGGAGGTCTGGAGGGTCAGGGATCAGTCAGATATGAGAGTTATTCCAGGCACAGACACAGCCTGAGCGGAGGTACAGAAAGGGGGGGAGCAGCGGGATGGGGTGGTTGGGGGAATGGGAGGGTATCTGTTCCTGTTCCCCCGCTCCTATGGCACAGCTTTGTTATGGAATCATGGAATATCAGGGTGGGAGGAACCTCAAGGACCATCTGGTCCAACCTTTCCAGGCACAGCATGACACAGATTGGACGGCCCATCTTTACCCTGTCCAGCTGAACTTTAATAGTGCCCAGTGCTGGGGAGTCACCACTTCCCTGGAGAGATCATTCCAGTGCCTGGGCATTACCACTGGGAAAAACCTTCCATGTGTCCAGTGGGAATCTCCCCAGCAGTAACTTGTGCCCATCACCCCTCCTCTGTTCCATGGGACTCCGTGTAAAGAGGGAGTCTCCATCTTCTCTGTAGCCTCCTTTAGATACTGGAACATGAGGATGAGGTCTCCCTGAGCCTTCCCTTCTCCGGGCTGAACAGCCCCAGTCTCTTGTGTCTGGCTGCCAAACCCTATGGAGACTCCTAAAAAACCATTTTTCCGTTGAAAATTAATTTGCGTCATGGAAAGATTCAGATTGGTTGTCATTTATCTATTTATTTACCCAGACATTTGGTGCCAGCTCTCTCTCCTGCTCTGCCTGTTCTTCCCATCCCTGCCAGCACTGTTCCTGCCCTACTCCCAGGACACTGCCGGGAGGTCATTCCATCGATGGGACATGGGAGATGGCACAAGAGCCACCAGGCTCCATACAGAGGACCAAAGAGGCATCTTATTCACATTATCATTAACCACGGGGCTTGAAACCCCCCCGGAACCAGCTGGAACCCTGGAGCTGGGGACCCGGCTCATTTGGGAAGCGCACCCTCTAGACCGGGACAAAAGTTTCCAGCTCCCAACATTTTAACCCTAATCCCTGACAGAAAATCAGATTTGGGATGTAATTTGCATAGCATGTCTCATGATTTCATTTAATCTGCCCAATCCTCTTAGGGAGCAGAACAGCATAAGTTATCACAGACAACAGGGCTGCTTCGAACTGCAAAGCCGCCCACCCCAACCCCTGGGCTCCGCGTTAAGCCCGCTCCTGCCACAGCACATCCCAATGGAGGAAGGAGAGGATGCGAGGAGCAGCCTGGGTCAAGCCCCAGCATCCCCAGGGTGGAGCAGGACTTGAGGGCTTTGAGCCCCTTTGGTGCTTTCAGGCCATTTGCCCATCCGTAGGATCTTATTAGGGTTTAAATACCACCCTGACACACTAACAGTACATGTTCACCTCCCTCTGCCCCCCCCCCCGAACTGGCTTAACCCAACGCTTCCTCCTAGCAGGAAAACCCACACAGGGCTCTGCTGCTGCTCGCCTCTGCCCATTAACAGAGCATCTACCAAAGCCTTTAGGCTTCATCTTTAATTTCTCCATGTCATTAAAGCAAAACCCTACATCCCTTATAGCAACCAGATTCCAAATGGACCCAGCAATGGGCCACGTCCCAGTCTGCAATTACCTCTTCATCCTCAGCCCTGCTCCTCACCCACCAAAACAACCCCCCCACCTCCACACTTCTAAAATGATTTGTTGCGATCGAATAACTCCCCCAAATACCACAAAGTATTAAAATCCCTCCTTCAATATCCTTTATCCTTTAAGGTTCTTTATAATTCAATAAACAGGATCTCAAATCCCTCCCCAAACTGGGGTGGACTTGTTCCGCGCTGCCGTTCCAGGCCACTCTTCTAATGCAGACTCTTATTAAGCTGTGCAAGCTTACAGCTCTTTAATCTTTTGGAACACATGTTGAGAAGAATAAAAGCAATTTTGTTTGGGAAACTGAAGGCCATGTTCAGCTGGAAATAAGCTTTTTCTATCAACTCACCTCGCGCTTCTCGGAGCCGGCTCCGGGGCTGTTACCCAGTAACCCCTGAAAGGCACCACCTCGCTCCATTCATTTGCTCTCTTGGTTTTAATCCTGGGAGGGGAGAATTAAGGGGAAAACCCACCCTAATTTTGGCTCTTTTATTTTTTTTCTTCCCTGAATTGGTGCAATTTTACCATTTCTGCCCTCAAAATAATCTCAGATCTGGGCTTCCTCTGGCTCAGAGCTAATCTGGATGTAATTCCTCTGCCTCTGCCCTTGGCAACGCACAACCACAGATTAGAGGGTTATATAAATGTAATTTCCTAATTAATCATTTCAGGGCCAGCCCCGGTGGTTTTCCTCTGTACCAACAGACGCACACGAGGCTCAGCTGTGAGCAGGGGCAGGCTTCACACAGCAGCCGCGTTCCCCCTCTGCAGCCAACCTGCACCCCAAACCCTGCAGGGCTGGGGAGGGACCCCCCGAACCACCCCGGTCTCAGCCTCGCTGCGCCAGGGGCTCCTTGGCCATTCCATCAGGTGGGGACCTGAAAGAAAGAGGATTTTGTTCTCTGTTTCACATCTCACAGTGGAAAAGCCATGCGTGGCCTCTTTAAAACGAACCTGGAGTGTTCATTAGCTGGCCTATTTTTTCAGGTGTATTCTAATAGCAGTAATTAACTCGAAGGTAGATTTTAGCACTTCAGCCTCCCTTTCTGCCTTCAAATGCCAAAACAAATCTTGCCATAATTACCAGCAATCCTTTTCATTACCGGCTGCCTAATTATCCTATTAATAGCACATCCTCAGAGACTAGATTTGCTTGGCAGGCAAATATTTGTTTTTAAATTAGCAAACACAAAGACAAACTGCTCTGTTTGCCCAAGGATTCCGGAATGCAAAACCGTTTATATGCATGGAGAGGAAAAATGAATCCAAGTCAAAGCAAATGCTTCATCCATCTGAAGCACCGGAACCTTTTCTGTGCCTTCAATAAGGGGAAGGGTAACTTGGGAAACCTTTATAACATCCTGCCTGGGTCTGCGCAAGGGCTCCGGATGGGTTTATCACTTGGGGAAGGTAATGCCCAGCAAACCAATGGGACAACGGGGCCTCATGGTGAATTGTGCAGCTCAGAAGCTCAGGAAACAAGGAAAAGATGGGTTTCACCATCTGCCTGCCTTTTTGAACCTGAACTACTTACAGATAGCATCCATGGAGCTAGTGAGACCCATCAGGGGCTCATGAGTGATCTCTGTGCAGGTTGTGGGTGTAGTGGAGCTGCTATTCACCCTCCTAAGGGTGAATACTCCTGGAGGATGCTCTCACGGATGAAGGATGCTGATGTGGCAGAAGGATGCTGTCATGGTGTGCACTGGATGCTGCAGATTGGACCGTAGCAAGAAAACAAGCTGCTCATGGCTGCAGGAGCTCTGCCTCCTCTCAGGGCTCTACAGCACGATATTTGTCCAGCACATATGGTTCCAGTGCTGGGAGGGTCCTGTTATGGTAGGAGCATGGTCACAGTAGGAGAATGGATGCTGTCACGGTGCTGTTATGGTAGGACCATGGTCACGGTAGGAGGATGGATGCTGTCATGGTTGGGGGATGCTGTTGTGGCGGGAGGATGCTGTCATGGCAGGAGGGTGTTTCTCATGGGGATGGTGGCTCAAAGCTGCTGTGAAACCCCTATCACTGGGAGGATGAGGATGCTGAGGTTCTCCTCTGCTTCTGCAGGAAGGTGATGGCAGAGTCCATGCTCCAAACAAGGCTCAGTAGCTTTACGCGCAGCCGAGGAACTCCAGGATGTGCTTTCAGCCTGTATCGGAGCAGCTGAATTATTTATGGACCTGGGGGGCTTTTTCCCTGTGGGCTTGCAGAGCATCTACCTTCACAGACACAATTCCAGCAGCTCCCTTCAGAACACCAACACCTCCTGGCTTGCTTCCTTTGATAAAAACCCAACTACTTCTTCCCTGGGTTATAAAAGGAGAAATAAACCTCATCTTGTGAGCCGCTGAGATGAAGGAGATAAATGGGCTGCACTTTGCAGCTTGGGGGTGCAGGCAAGCTCCGAGGGTGAAGGGGGGGCACAGGCTTGTGCTTGTCCCCTTACACCTCCCATAACCTCCACCTCCCTCCTTTTTCTCTACAGCCTGAGGCAGGAGGAGGGTTAAATGCATGGTTCTTCCTCCCAGGCTAAGATCAAACTCCCATGCTACAGCATGGAAAACCTCAGCCCTGCTGGAGCAGTATCCATCTGGATCTGCTCCCAGTGCCTGCTCCTGCTTGGTCCCCCCCTCATCTCCATCACTGCCGCCACCGCCACTGCCGCCACCATGTCCCTGCCTGCGGCAGGCGGCACAGCCAAGGAGCACAGGGGAGTTTGGTTGATTAGAAGGACAACCCCAGCACCAACCTGCTGCTCCCCCACTGCACTGGCTCTCCAAACCCCCTCCTGCCCCGGCCAGTGGGCAAACCCCATCATCCAGGGCGGGCTGAGGGTGCAGAATGAGGGACACCACACGCTGAGAGGGAAAATGAGGCAGTTCCTGGGAAAGAAAAGGTTAATCAGCCCTTGCCGAGCATTGCCCAGGGTTCACTTGAATGCTTCAAGCCTAAAATATAGCGGTGGCCACAGGGAGCATACAAAGGGGTTTTGCAATCCATTATGCTGCATCGGAGACCTGCCTGAGACCACACATGCGAGAGCAGCAGTAAATAATGCATCACCGCCCCGGCCAGCCTCCCTCCTCTCCCCTTCCTTTTACCCTGTCAAGCTCCTTGTCAGATCCGGTGCCAGGCTGCCCGTGTGAATGAGCTCCGCGGGATAACAGGCAGCAAATCCCTTCTCCTGCAAAAACAAGGCAAGAGAGCGGCATCACTGCGAAACGTGGGGTCCTGTCCTGCTGCTCCAGGGAGCACACGGGCCACTGGGTGAAGGTGTCATTGCACCCCACCAGCGCACAGCCCACACCAGTGCTTTATAGCCTCGGGGTTGCTCCAGCCATGGGGTGAGTGGTTTGGGTGTGACTGGGGATGTTCCATGGCTCTGAAAGGCAATTGTGATCATCCCATGCGTTGGCTGACTCCAGGACCTGTCATGATGGTTCCCAACACATCAGACACTCCTCGGTACCCCATCTACATCCAGGCACATTGGACATGCAGCCAGCACCCAGCAGCGATGTCCCTGGGCACCATCCTCATCCTTCCACCTTAGCCCAGCGGGAGGAAGCAGAGATACCCACCACCACTGAGACATGAGCCAGAGCATCCCATGGAGCTCCGCAGCCCCCGGTCACCCGTGGCTAGGAAAATGGGGCAGAGATTCCAGCAACAGCCCCCCCAGCCAAAGGACTGAAGGAGAAACAAGGAGAAACCTCATGCACCAGCAGCAGGGAGTCCCACCCTGCTCCCACCATTCCCAAGGCTGGGACGGGGCGGGAAGCAGATGGCACAAGGGACGCTCCCGCCATGGGCTCCGGCTGGGAGCAGGGCTGGATGCGCTGGCACATGTGAGACCCGAACATCTGCAGCACCATGTGGTGGTGCCGCAGCCGCCCCCCCTTGCCCACCACCTCGACACCATCCATTATTCATGACCGAGCTATTTGTGGTGCAAAAGGGTCCATCAGCAACTTTGATTAAAAACCCAATGCGTAATGAATATGCAAAACAGCAGCAACTGCTCCGAGGAAGAGATTTGTCAAATTGTCCATACTTCATCCAGATAAAGACAAATCCCAAGAGGGCCCGAAACTGAAAAACTTCCCATCAAATCCCAGCATTATCTTCCCGATGAAATCCCCTCTGCCACACGGCCACTTCTCATGAATCTGAATGGGGAAATATTTGTGTCTTCAATTCGGAGTAAGGGCAGCGGGAAGAGGGGCGCACACAAGAGGAAACGTGATTTCCATTCACATTGTGACTCCACAGCCATTTAATTATTTTAATTAGGCTTAATTAGTGGTAAATTTACAATGATATGCTTGATACCTGGCATTAAATCTTTCATGCATAAATGTTTTGTTAAAATGAGAAAATAGGCACGTGGCATTTTGCCAGCAATTAGTGCTGAATGCTCTAATGAAAGATTACTGCTCTGCCGTGATTCATGGTGACAGCAGAGCTGGGAACTGGTGCTGCTTCACCGGGCAGACAATAGCCCGTCACCTGCAGCCCCAGCATCAGCAATGGCTTTGGACCAGGACCATGGTGGCATCCCAGTGTGGCCTGTCCGCAGGCAGGGGACCACTGGTGGCCTTGCAGGCAGCTGGGGAGGGGACCGGCTAACTGATGGCCATCCATTCCCCCCCACAAGGCATCCCATCGCATCCCATCTCATCACATCCCAAGGATTACCTCAAGCATCGCTCCTTTCCCAGGTGAAGGTGTCCCAGGCCAGCTGGCTGCCTCTGCTGACTGGTCCCCCTCCAGAATCCATCTCCATCCCGAAGTCCCAGGTGGCCCTCATCTCTGGTCCCCTGGATGGACCAACTCCACCACCTCACCAGATGAAAGGAAGCGTTTCCGTCAGCACAGCAAGAAACACTGAAAGAGAGCAGACTGAGATGAGCTCTTAGGCAGAAGCTCTTCCCTGGGAGGGTGCTGAGGCGCTGGCACAGGGTGCCCAGAGAAGCTGTGGCTGCCCCATCCCTGGCAGTGCTCAAGGCCAGGTTGGACACAGGGCTTGGAGCACCCTGCTCCAGTGGAAGGTGTCCCTGCTCGTGGCAGGGGTTGGAGCTGGAGGAGCTTTAAGGTCCCTTCCAACACAAACCATGCTGTGATGAGGCTATGATTCTATGTGAGCATTGGGAAGGCAAGACCTCCATGGGCAGGCAATGTGCCCGGGATGGATACACACATCTTTCAGCTCATAAAGCAATGGAAAATCGTTCCACTAATCTTGGCATTAGAAGTCATAAGCTGAAAACTGCAATAAATCTCTATGGCATGGGAAGGTTGCAGTGCCATGGGCTGGATGGAAAAGCTGCTGAGCTTGCTGGGCATGGGGAGAGGTGCTTTGGTCGGGTTAGCATGAGGAGAAACAGAGAAGCAATGAGGCTCTGGAGACCTTTGGAAGGCTCTTGGCAGCCAACACGAGCGACTGGAAATAGATGCAGAATGGATGTTTGCTGTGCAGCCGGTGGCACCCCATGTCCTCACTGCTCAGCAAACACAGCACAGCCGCTGCCATGGAGCACACGAGGAGGTCAGGCTCTTTGAGAGGGGAGTTTGAGCTGCGTCTTCCCCCTGGACCGGGATCTCTGGAATGCCTTTAGCTCCTTTGGCCAGGGCAGGGCATTTGGGAAGCCATGAGGCTGCTCGGAGCCCCAGGACCAGGCGAGGAGAACGGGTGAGCAGGGAAATCAATGCCCCATCCAGACCCCAGTGCACGGAGAACTCCAAGATCCCAACATTTCAATTACAGACCCGCTAAAAATCACAGGAAGATGAATCCCAGCGTTTCCCGACTATGGTGAAGTGCGCAGGGAGCGTATTAACTATCTCCCTGTGCCCATTGATCTTCCTGTCTCCCGCTACTACTGGAAACAATTAGAGGTCAATACGCAACATGAGATGAAATTTACAGCTGCCAGATAAACCATTTGGAAATATTTCCCTGCCCTTTTACACCGGAGCTTCTGTCAATACTGCAAGCAAAAGTTTCTTTATGGAAAAGGAAGGAGCCGAGAAAGGATCTCTGTCCTGTCCCGTGGACTGGAATCACAGCGTGGAAACATGGAGGCAAGGGCTGGCTCCAGCAGCCCCGCGAGCAAAATCCAGCGTACAAAGAGCACCGAGACGTTGTGTTTTAACAGCACCATCCATCCAGGAGCTGCACTAATGCATTTACCCTCCCGGTGACCCGGCGAGAAGAAAGGAGAAATCTTCCTGCTGAAGCAGCCGAGGAGAAAATCAGGGCATGAAAAGGATGGGTGCAGTCTGCAAATGGCACACGTGCAGTGACCCTGCGGCCGAGGATGAGGGTGCAGGAACAGCTCCACCAGCTCACTGCAGGACCCTTGGCTGAGAGCTCTGCGGCGGATGCACACGTTGTACCCAGTGCTGGACCCTGTGTGGGACGCATGTGTCAGACACACATGTGGGATGTATGCACTGGATGAACATCTTAGTCACACACATTGGATGTATGTGTTGGAGACATGCTGGATACATGCGTTGGGCACACACATTGGATGTACATGTTGGAGACATGCTGGATACATGCGTTGGGCACACACATTGGATACATGTGTTGGAGACATGCTGGATACATGCGCTGGGCACACATTGGATGTATGTGTTGGAGACATGCTGGATACATGCGTTGGGCACACACATTGGATGCATGTGTTGGAGACATGCTGGATACATGCGTTGGGCACACACATTGGATGTATGTGTTGGAGACATGATGGATACATGCGCTGGGCACACATTGGATGCATGTGTTGGAGACATGATAGATACATGTGGTGGGCACACACATTGGGTGTATGTGTTAAGAGACATGATGGATACATGTGTTGGGCAGACACATTGGATGCATGCACTGGGTACATGTATTGGATGCACAAGCCAGCTGCATGTACTGGACTCCACACTGGGTCCAGTTGGGTACATGAGTTGCATTGGACACATGATGGACACCCACAGCCATGCCAGATCTCCAGGGCACTCATGTGGGTGCTATGTCTGGTCCATGGCCCTGCAGAGGTGCCTGATTGCGTTCAGGACCAGACACAGCACCCGCACGTCACCACAGCGTGCTCCTGGGGCCCTGCTGCAGCAATCACATCCCACCAGTCACTGTGACTCCTGCACCGTGGTGCTGGAGTGAAGGGTGACACAATAACCACAATGGACCTGCTAACATCACAGCACCCAAGGCGAGCACTGGATGTCCCGGGAGTGGAGACATCCCTGCCCCAGCCCCCAGCAGGAGTCCCATGGACTCAGGACAACACCCTGGGATCTAATTTGGCTCCTGGCAAGAAATATCCGACCTGAGGAGATGCACAGTTCTGACATGAAGAAAAAGCCATAAAGTCTCTGCATACATGACAGATCTACTAAAGAAGCAATTCACTGCAGTGCCATCAAGCAAGTGTACATACAGCTCAATTTTGTAAGGAATCATTCATGGTACATTTAGTAAGGCTCCAGGATGAATGGGCTGGAGCATTCTTTTGCTATTTATCTCCTATTTTCCTGGCTTGTTAACTCCTCCTCCCCGAACTCGGCTGTCACCACATTCCCATCCCTGATCCACTGAGCAGCCGGGGTGGATGGGGAGAGCTGTGCTGACGGCTGCTGCAGGGCAGGCAGGGGTGGGGATAGGCAGCCCCACGCTGCCAGAAGGGGCATCTCCAGATACACAGGACCCCGACAAACTCTCTCCCTCTCCTGCACCTCCATCTGCATCCTTGGAGCCATCCTGGAGCCACCCCTGGGACACCTTCCGCTGGAGCAGGGTGCTCCAAGCCCCTGGGTCCAACCTGGTCTTGAACACTGCCAGGGATGGGGCAGCCACAGCTTCTCTGGGCACCCTGTGCCAGCGCCTCAGCACCCTCACAGGGAAGAGCTTCTGCCTAAGAGCTCATCTCAGTCTCCCCTCTGGCAGGTTAAAGCCATTCCCCTTGGCCTGTCCCTACAGGCCCTTGTCCAAAGCCCCTCTCCAGCCTTTTCCCACCAGGTTCCCTCCAGCAGATCACAGAATCCCCTCTGGAATCCACCCCACTCTCATCCCCTGTGCCCCTGCCCAGCCACCCCACCCGCTCCGGGGGCTTTAGGTGTTTGGATGTTCACCATCACGCCCGGCCTGAGCAGCAGGGACCCGCTGTGCCTGTGCGATGCCCTGCAGACGAGCATCACTCCACAGTAATGAATGAAAAGGACAGCTCTCCCTAAACCAGCCTTTCTCTCCCAAGGCCGGGTTCAGCTGGTCCCTGGGTCCAGCCACATCCTCCCCATCCCGTGACCTGAGCAAGGCAGAGCCCGACACTGCCCCATCCCCTGGCACGCTGCTGGAGCAGCTCCTGCAGTCTGAGCACGTCTCCCTCAGACCTGCACAGAGACAGGCGCCTGTTGAAGGTTTCCTGTCCCCAGATGACCCCTGTGTGTCTCTGGAGGGCTCGGCTGCATCCATGCCTTCATCCTCCTGGTACCCTGAATTCTGACCAGGAGGGAGACATGGATCTGTGCCTACGTGCCACTGGGAACAGTTCTGTCAACAGCACTTAAACATCCAAGTGATTCTCACCGCAGCTGGTACCAGCAGCACCGGGAGCTGCCATAAAAACAGCTTTAGAAAACAAATTACCTAGCATCTGCATATACTGCGCATAAAAGCATGCACTTGGATGCTGACACTGAAGGCTCCCTGGGTCCAGGTCTGGTCTGAGAGCAACAAGGGGAATAGTAAACAGCGCAAAAGCCCCTCACTCCCCATTAGAACAGATGGCAAACAAGGGCTGGAGCAGAAAACTTGGTGCTTCTTAATGAGATACCACTTCAGCTCAGAGCCCGAGCAGGGCGAGGGCAGGAACAAAGCATCCTCTTCCTCTTGGAGTCGACAGCACACCAGCTTTTTGGGAAGGGGGGAACTGGGAGCCCGTGAGCTGCCAAGCCCTCCTACAGCATCTGTGCCCACAGGGTGCACTCCATGCTCACTCTGCTGATGGTCCCTAAACCCCATCAGCACCTTACCCTGCCTGCACTCTTCACCAGTTAAGCTGCACCTCTTCTCACCCCACAGCTATGTGCCTCAAAAAAAGGGGTCCCCTCCTCTGTTCCCAGCCCCAAAGCCACCTGCACGTGGGACCTCAGAGGGACGGTCCCCAAGCTGCAAGAACACAACCCTTTCTATTCTGAGTACTAACAACACCAAATGAATGTCTCACCAGGAAAGCATGGCTCTTCCGGCAGGCAGAGCACACGGCCCGCAGCACCAGGCAGAGCATCAGTGGCTTTCCAAGCCTGCAGGCTACGGTGAGTAACTTGGGAGGCCGAGAACGAAATGAGCCATGATCTCACGTAATAATTGCAGGACACAGTGTCTAAATCTGGCTTTAGGAGACCTGGATATAGAAACCTCCCCTGAAGCCCCTCTGCCAGAGCCTCAGGTACTCGGTAGCTGCTGAGGGCAGCCCTCCATCAGAGCTATGAGCGCTGAGTAAACCATGAGTAAAGCCATGCTCATGCAGCCCCAAAGCTTGTGCTACTGATTACACACAGTCAAGGTGCTTGGGTTCGAGACAGCGCTTTTAACACTGGGCTCAGCAAAGCACCAAAAGGCTCCAGGACTCTGTGCCTTTTAGCCAGCACCTCAGGGGCCTTTTAGCGCATGAGAGGGGGCAAAAACACAGACCCACCACAGCTCCCTGTGCCCTGAAAACCCACCATGGACCTGCCTTGCTGCTCCTCTGACAGCAACGGGTGCAGGGAGATGCACGCTTCAGGATGCTGTAATGAGTGAACATCAGTGGTCACAACCTGCACCATCACGATGCAATAACAGCCAATGGCACCAGGCAGAGCTGGATGGTGACTTGGTAAGGTTGGAAGAGCTTCTCAGCAGGTCCTGGTGCAAACTAGCCCCAGGTATCCCCCAAAACAGCATTCCTCCATTCCCAGCACCCTGACTTCAGAGCTCCAAGGAAACTGCTTCTGCTTCCAGGCCGCTAATTCCATTCTCTTTAGTAACCTCCTGAGCAGTGACACAGGAGTGCCCACAGCCTCATCCATCATCTGCTTTAGTCCTTATTAAAGGGCCGTGGGGGTATTTCTGTCCCTGGGCTTGGAACTAGGTCTCTTCCAACCCAAACCATTCTGTGATGCTATGACTTTGGAGGGCTGGCGATAGAAAAGGCACAGCCCACGTGCTCCTGCCTCCAGGCTTTGGGATGCTCAGAGCAGCACGGCCAGGCAAGATGAAAGCAAACACATAAAGTGCTCTTACCTGGATGCTCAGATCGCTGCTGGCAGGCTCCATTCCCACTGCCCTATTTCTGTTCCTTTTAGAGAGATCCTTGGCAAAGGGAAAGGTGCCTTGAAACTGCCCAAAGCTTCCCTGCACTGAAACAGGGAGGAGAAAACACAATTCAGGTGCTGTCTATGACGGGGGACAGGGGTGCCTCAGTCCCTGCTTCCCAGAGCTAGCACCGGACCTGGCTTGGGAAAACCCACCTACCCCCATCCTGCAGCCTGAGATCTATCCCAGGGAACTGCAGCCCCTCAAGGTGCAGGAGCTCCGGTGCTTTGTGGTTCCGTGGGCAAAACCCAAGAGGATTTTTGGATACACACCCTTTAAAGTGAGGGTGGGCAGCTCCAAATGCCAAACCTCCCAGGGGAGGGATGCAGGAGCCAAGATGCCCTGTGCGGGAGTCAGCGAGTGCCCCGGTGGTCCAAGAGCAAATGTCAGCGGTGCAGAGGGGAAGCTCTTATTTGAGCAACAGCAAACCCCTCATTTTACCAAATCCTTTCAATCTCCAAAGCAAACGCGCAGGAGGAGGCACTGTTTGTCTAAGGGAAGCTCTGCAGATGGAGGAGGTGGCCCTGCAGGTACCCAGGAATTTACAAAGCAACCTGTTGAGGGCTGCATGTGTTTAGGGGAAGGAGGAAGGGGAAATGTGGACCGGCAGCGAGCGGGGGCTTGGATGTCAAAGGCTCTACATTTCATAGAGTCATAGACTGGGGCCAGGTTGGAGAGGGCTTGGAGCAAGCTGCTCCAGTGGAAAGTGTCCCTGCCCATGGGAGGGGGTTGGGACCGGAGGAGCTTTAAGGTCCTTTTAAAGTCCCTTCAACCCAAACCATGGTTCTACAATGAACTCAGATGATGCAGTTCCTGCAGCCTCACTGTACTGATTCAGTGACTGCAAACATCAGTCCAGGCCTGTTCCCACCCTCCAGGCTCTCAGGGGCATGAGGAGCAGCTCCTGGACCAGTGCATCCCCTTGACTCCATGCGTCCCCCCTACCTCTATGCATACCCCCCAACTCCACCCATTCCTAGCCCCATGCATCCCTCAGCCCTGTGTCCTCCCCAGCTCGAATCCTGCAGCCCATCTGATGTTTTTCACTGAAGGGGCACAATCAGACCCCATCCTGTGGGTGCTGAGCTGCCTGTGATGCCCCAGCACCTCACAGGAAGAGCCCCTCTGGAAAGCTCGGGGTTAACAGCATCCCATTCAAAAGGCTCTTTTTCTCTCTCTAAAAAACAACATTAGTTACAGCTCCTACCTCCTCGAGGGTAAATTTGCAGCCAGATCATTAAGCACAGACAAAAGCCTTTAACCAGGCTGGGGCAGGGGATTCACAGCCTGGCTGGGATGGAGCGGGGAGACAGAACTAAGCTCGCCATGAATACAAACCTGGCTGGAATGGAGCAGGATGGAGGTGGGCACAGACCTAAGCCCCCCATGAATGCAGACCCGGGGTGGCCGCATGATGCTGGAGCCCTGGTGATGAGTACGGCATCCTGGAGCAACCTCATCCATAGGAGCCACATGGGGCTGAGCTGACCCTGACCCTGTCAGCACTGCCTGTTGTGACACTGAAACCTATTAGCAGAACAGGGCTGAAAGGGAGGCAGACCCAGAAAAACCAACATCACTCCCCTGGACCCACCAGCCCCGCATCGTTCCTGCTCTCATCACTATCCATCCTTTGATCCATCACTCCTCGCATCCCTCCCCAGCTGCAGGCTCCCTTCCATTGAAATCCAAGGTTCATGGCTGGGGAAAGGGGAGCCAGGATGCTCCCAGGTTCCTTAGAGGGCAGTTTCTCATTTCTCATACTTAGCAGATGATAGAATAAACTGGCAGTTTCTCTAGTGGTGACAAAGATGGGACAAAGACACTGCCCTCCAGCATCACTGTGCTGTGAGCCTGCTCACCAACCCACACCCCCACAGAGGGGCTTGGGTGGGCTCTTGCCTCTTTTTGGATGGAAGAATGGTGGAAGGAGAGGTTAAATCCTTCTCCCCAGGGCATTCCAGAGACCTGGAGGTTATACTGCAGCACAAGGAGTCACTGCACCTCCCTGCAAAATGATGAGCTGCTCAAACTCCGCTTAATTCCTGCATTCGACCTTCATAGCATAATCTGGTTAGCGTGGACCGGGGGCTGAGCAAGCCCCATCTCCCTGTGCATAATTCAATAACAGTTTGAAGAGCGAGATCCTCAGATGCTTTATGTTGTCATGGAATCCATGAAATAAGATTAATCGGGGCAGAGGAAAAGAAAGTGAGAAATCGGAGCCTAGCTGGGGAGGATAAGAGGAGCCGGGGAGGATTGCCATCGAGTACCAACAGCCCTCTCATCTGAACATCTCCAGACCTCTTAAAACCCGGAGAGACTCGCTACCCCTGCACAGGAGGAGCAGCGCGTCAGCCTGCACAGGGTCTGCAGCGACAATCCCCTGGGAAGGCTCTTCTCCAGGAGCAGAAAAGGGACCAGAAAACGGTGGGAATTGTCTCCATTTCATGCCAACTCACAGGGCCCCTGGGTGCAGCTCCTGCCTGCGTCCTCACCTGCATCCCTGTGCGCTGCCCACGGCTCCTCACCCGATCAATGGGCCACAGAGCCTTCATGAACTGCATTAATGAGGGGAACATGGGGAAATGAGGGGTGAGAAATGCTACGAATCTCTTCCTGCGAAGAAGAAAATCATTCCTGGATTGATTTTGAGTGCCCAGGGAGCAATCTGCAGGGCAAAGGGGCTCTGATGGCCACCTGAAATGAGGAGCACATCATGGCCATGAGGAGCTCTCCCTTCCAGTGAATGGAACAGCACCGATCTGGCTGTGCCTGCGGCCAGAGGAGCAGATGATGCCCCACATGCACCTCTTCAGCTCCATCACCACCAAAGCACTGACCAACATACCTGCAGCAGCACCTCCCCCATCTGTTCTCCAAGCCTCTTCCTTTGGGCTTCGAGGATTCCCTGGAGAATCAGAAGGATCCTGCTCTGGATGGTGGATTGCGGACCTCAGAAAGGTGTGTTCCTGTAGGTAGAATGAGGATGCTCAGATTCCAATGGGATCCCTGGGCTGCTGCCTGGACCCCCCCAGCACTGACACACATTCCCACCCTGGAAATAACTCCCAGGGCGTCAAGACATACTCTGTTGCTTGAGCTCATCACAGAAGGCAGCACTAAATCAAAGCCACAGCTCTCGTACATCCGAGGTAGAACTGAGCCATAACATCGAGGTAATGGGCTTGTGGAGTCCCTAATTTAGGGGTGGGTTGAATATGAATTCCATTCATATCATTGACACATGGGCACCGGGTGGCTGGTTTTCCAGGAGATGGGAAAAAGTAGAGAGCATTTTAAAAGGAAGGAGAACTTTCTTCTCAGGCCTCCTTAACATTGCTGTGAAGGCAGAAATCACTCCAGAGATCATTTAGACATGCTTAGCTGATAATTTAAGCTTATAATTAAAAAATGATTTATTGACATAAGCTTTAGTGGAAGAAGATGTTTGAGTTTCACTTTAAATCTCTCAAAGTCCTCATTCACATGCTTTAGGCTCAAGGATTATTTATAACAAGCCCTTATACCTAGAGGGGTGGAGTGAGTATAAAATCTCTGCCCTGCTCCATTTCCCCCATGGGGATAAATCCTCCTCAGTTAATTCTCAGGTGGGATAGGACCTGAGGAATCACTTCAGCCTCTCACTTCATCACAGGGCTTCCTTTGCTTAGCAGAGAGGCAAACCCAAGCATCTCAGCTCCCTGCATCACTGGAGACTGCTGCACAACCCAGCTGGGCCAGCTAAGGGCAGAAATACCCTCAGCTGGGGAGGAAAAGGGGCAGGGAGGAAAGGAGGGGATGATAAATAACACTGCTGCGTGCCACTGTGAAGGAGGATATGAGTGTCCTTGAGAGCACACAGCACACACCCCCCTGGGACAGCAGCCGCACACTGCGGTACTTGATGTTAAAAGCTCAACTTTATGGCTCCAAGGGCTGCAAGGCTGGGAAAGGACTTTGGGAGTCATCCAGTCTGCATGAGAGTGACTCAGCACTGGTGGAGATGGGGAAGACCTGGGCCTGCCAAAGCCCCTCCTGCCCACAGAGCGGGCAACGCTTCCCATTGCCTTCAGCATCCCAAAATCAAAGTGAAGCCGTGAGCACCCTGCTCTAGCGGAAGGTGCCCCTGCCCATGGCAGGGGGTTGGAGCTGGATGAGCTTTAAGGTCCCTTCCAACCCAAACCAGCCTGGGATTCTGTGATTTACCATCCCATGCCAGGAGGAGCTGCTGCTGTCTCTATAGGGCCCCAAGAAGAGCCTTTTCCTCTGGCTGAACCCAAACTCCTGCTGTCCCCCACAACAGCCCCTTACCTGCAGGAAGGTGGCCATCAGCGTGAACACCTTTTACAAGGTAAGGAAAACCTTGTTTCCTGCAGTTCCCCACCGAGTCTGCCCTTGGAAACACCAGGAGAATCCAGGGAAACGCTGCTGATGGCAGCAAAGTTGCTCCTTGTTCCTTTTCCAGTGGTTTTAGGTCAAAACCTGGCGTGCTCCATGCATGCTCTGCAGGCAGGTGCACTCACGCACGTGCGCTCAGCAGCTCCGTGTTCCTTTACTCACCATTTACTCCGCGTGGTACCCGCAAACCCACCTGGTGGGAGGAGGTAAATACTTCCCGGGCTGGCGCTCTCCCGCAGGAATGCTCGTGCATGGCTCAGCGATGCCGGGAATGAATCACCCTGCAAATATTTGCTTTATCTTACCTTACCCTGCAATCACCGCTCCACTCCTCCACCACTTCTATTCTGTGAGTAAAGTGTCGGCTTCAAACCCACGACAGGCAGCGAAGCCTGGAGGTGATGAAGCAGCAGCACCCGGACTACAGCTTCCACCGTGCACTTTGCCCTTGGGACCTGCAGCCTGTCCCTGATCCCGGCCTTGCTCCGGCAGGATCCCAAATTCCAAAAGCAGAGATGAAACCTCCAAACCCCCATCCCAGAGGTGCGTCCGCCTTGTTGGAAAAGTTGCAGTCTAAGCAGCCTGCAGCAGTGAATTAAACAGCTTTAATTAGTACTTGATTTAGATTGGAGAGGATAACGGTGATATGTTTACTAAATATCAATTAATTGTTGCAGACCTATTTGTCACAGCTCACAACAATGCCATAGATGTGTATCAGGCCTCCCTTAAACCTTAATAAATACATCCTTTAACAAACAATCCGCTTTTAAAGCCTAATAGCCAGTCCACGAGGTGACATGAGAAGATTAACCAGAGCCAGCGTGGGATTTCAGTGGTGGCTGAGGGAGCCGAGCAGCGGAGGGGCTGAGAAATGACATCCCTGCATGTCCATCAGCATCCCCTCCCAGCGCCGGGTGGTCCGGGATGTCCTGAGCATCCCTCAGCCGGGAGCGCTGCTCCAGCCTCCCTCCCGAGTGTTAAAGGTGGTCAAGTGCGAGGCTGAAGTGAAACCGATGCTCACGGGGACAAGAGGGGATGTCACAAACAATGACTTTCTTTATCCCTCTGTGTTTTGTTCCCATGGCACGAAGGTCAGGAGGGAAGTAGATTTATTAAAGCATAAACAAACTGCAGAAATGTTTATGGTAATTCCACTTCCGTGTCCCAAATCCCGGTTATTTTTAAAGCTACTTTAAATTATCTCCTTCCTAATGAAAACTCACATGTAATCTGTTAGCTGAGAGATGTCTGTGGAACCATGAATTATTCAAAGAGGTCTCTGTTCTGTTATCGGGAGTCTCTGGAGATTATTCCCACCATTGTCCGTTGTGATGGGTCATTATGCACTCGGTGAATTTAATCTTTGAGGCTATCCAGCAGCACAGAAAAAATGGATGAATAACAATTTTCCTGTAATAACCTTCAACTAACCTTTCAACCAGAGTGAGTAATTCCAATCCTATTTTCACATCAATAGAAGAGTCAAAGCGAAGCAATTATCTCTTATCTGTTCCAGAACCCTCCCCCTTTAATTTTTAAAAAGGATGTTAAAGCACTTACTGGAGGCAACAGAAGAAAGGAGCCTGGGATGAAGCACGGGCACATTCTGATGAGCACTGATAGGGGTGAGGTTTAGGTAATTATTAATCCCCCCCCCCCCTTCCCATTTTGCCGCATTCCACCGATCCCAGTGGCACACCAGTTGCCTCACCCGCATCCCTGCTGGGGCAGGAGGAGGAACATCACCTCAGTCCCACAGCTTCCCCCTTTTAGCCCTGGATCTGCATAGGAAACACCATGGAGCAGGTGCAGCCTGGTCACCCATGGCTTGGGGGGGACCTAAAGTGGCTCTTTTGGGTGGCGATGGAGCCAAACCCAATCACCAGCACCCCCAAATCCCAACCCTGCAATGCAGAGGGGAATCAGACACAAGCTCTACGACTGGGGGCTTATGGGCTCTGGCCACCCTTGGGACCAGCCCCATGTATTATCAGCTGGGGGTCACTTGGATGCATGGTATCCCCGTGGGGGTCCTCGGGGTGGGATGTGGCGTTGCAGGGAGGGTCCATGCAGCATTAAGGAAGCGCTGGTGGATCCCAGTCTCTTTGGATTCCAGTTTGCTCAGCCTGCACCACACGGGCTGTGTTTGAAGGTCAGAGGTTTGTGATGATAAGCCAAGAATGAGTAAGCTGATTGCCAGCCCTGACCTCTCCGGTGGGAATTTGTATTGACTGAACTCTGGAATAAACCTCTCCGAGGCTCAGGAAGGGACATTTCATCAGCAAGAGAGGCTCGGATGGGGTAGGAGACACAGGATGTCCCCAACAGCCCTGCTAGGGCTCCCTTTGAGCCCCTTCCTGCAGGAAATCCAGCCTTGCGGAGCCACTGCAAGACCCCACAGAGACATGAAGGGTGATGCACAACCCCACCATCCCCAGCACCTTCCCTTCGCTGGCAGAGCCACCCCTTTGGAATGGGAAGCCCCAGACACCTCCATCTCGTGGACCCCACATGGCAGCCTGAGACCTGCACCTCTGGTCCTCCCCCTCTTGACAGGGATCGAGCATCTCTGCTATGGAGACAGCCCAACAGAAGCTGTGCTGCCCCATCCCTGGCAGTGTTGAAGGCCAGGTTGGACACAGGGGCTTGGAGCAACTGCTCCAGTGGAAGGTGTCCCTGCCCGCGGTAGGGGTTGGGATGGATGAGTTTAAGATCCCTTCCAACACAAACCATTCCACGGTTCTATGATATATAGAGACAGCACGAGCTGCAGCCGCAGCCTTTGCCGTGTCCTGGCGGAGCCTGTGCGTTCCCTGGCTCCAGCTGCAGTTGCTGTGAACACACCAGCATCCATCAGCGCAAATCCCCTTCCCCCTAAGTGTATAAAATTGCCCTATTTGCACTTGCTATTTCCTTCAGGAACAGCAATATCACCGGAGCGATCTGGGCCGGGCTGCCAGCACTGCGCCGCACAAGGATCGCATTTGAAAGTCTAATGACGGACATATTCCGCCTAATCAGAACAGTAATTTCATGGGCAAAACACCCCATTGTTTCCCAGAGAATGGCAACCAGGAAACAAGAATGCCGTGCTAAACATTAATTGTATCAGTGCCCAGGCATTTAAGAGAGCAGGGACTTCTCAGAGCAAAGCACCCCCCCGCTTCTGGGGCCCGTTGTCTTTAAGAGCGCTGGAAGGGGATGAGAAGGGGGATCTGCTGCCAGCTGGCAGGCTGGTGGCTCCGGATAAATGCAGGCTATTGTTCAGGCCTTTTACAACAGCACCATCAAGCAAAGAGGGGCACATCCTGCCCCGCACCAGCAGGCAGCCCCGCGGGGAGCCGGCTGCTCTGCTCCAGACCTGCTCCACGCACCATAAATCAGAGGGAAGCAGTGCCCGGTTTACAGCCAGGCCTTGTTTTGGGGGAAATTCTTTTCACATGAGCTCCCCTGGCAAAAGCACCCGGGCTGTGCCCGTACATGGCCAGCACACTGTGCCCCCAGCACCGCTGCGTCCAGACTGGAGCATCCCTCACACAGGGCCATGCTCCCCGCATCCCTGCCCGAACCCATCCATCCCCCTGCTGCAGTCCCTGCCCGGTTCACGCCGCCCTAAGCCGATGAGAGGCCAGGAGGTGCTGCTCAAACGCACTTGCCACGCGCGTCCCGATGTGTCTGCATGCTGTAAGGCCCATCTGGCCAGCAGAAATGTTGGAGCGGCGCTGGCCGAGGCTCTATAAATTACTCCTGGAGTCACCGAGCCCAAGATCCCCATCCCACTGCTCACAAACAGCTGCAGGCTGAGAGCGGGCTCCTAAAATGCAGTTAAAAAGACCCAGAAAGTAAACAGAGCAGGGTGGGAATGGAGACGTCTCAAGTCGGAGCTCTGCTGGGTCCGCTCATAAACGCTGTGCAGCTTCTCTATGGAGGGGGGTGGAATAAATCAGAGCTCTTGTGAAGAGCTCAGGGAGGTGCACTCAGTCATTCCCTGGGCTCTGCACCAAGGAATGGCTCCATCCCCTGAGAAGGCTGAGCTGGGTCTCAGGGCAGCAAAGACCCTGCCTGGGAGAAAGAGATGTGTCCAGAACCAGCCTCTGGGGGCCTGTTTGTGCTTCTTTCGTGCCCTTAGTCCTCAATCAAAAGTACCAGGAGGTACCTGCAACAGTGGGGAGCACCTGGAGCTGCGGATCACAGAATCATGGAATGGGTTGTGCTGAAGGGACCTTAAAGCTCCTCCAGCTCCAACCCCTGCCACGGGCAGGGAACACCTTCCACTGGAGCAGGGTGCTCCAAGCCCTGTGTCCAACCTGGCCTTGAACACTGCCAGGGATGGGGCAGCCACAGCTTCTCTGGGCACCCTGTGCCAGCGCCTCAGCACCCTCCCAGGGAAGAGCTTCTGCCTAAGAGCTCATCTCAGTCTCCCCTCTGGCAGGTTAAAGCCATTCCTCCTTTTCCTATCACTTCATGCCCTTGTCCAAAGCCTCTCTCCAGGTTTCTTGGAGGATGTTGCTGGGAACTTGGGGACATCCCAATCCCCAGCCCTACAAACCCACCAGCCTCAACAAAGCTCTCACATGAGGCCCCATCAGCACTACCTCCATCACAGGTGAGCCACCAGCTGATGGTCCACAGGAGGAAGCATCACTTCCCAAAGACCTGAGGAGCATTCAGGCTTCCGGAGATGTCATTAGTAAGCCAGTGCACCAAGCAGCTGTGTTACACCTGCACTGGCCTTCCCTCAGTGGGCACTCAGCTCTCCCCATGGCTCACAGCCACTTTCCAAAGCTGCTTCTTCCCATGGACCAAGCACAGGACTCTCCATGCACTGATATGAACTCATGCAAACACTAACAGTGGATTGAGACCCAGCACTCCTGCAGTAAAATGATGCCCTATCAACCACTGCTCTTCCTCCAGAGGGATCCAGTGTGTGCTTTAATGACTCCACTTGGTTTAAAGCCTGAAACACAACGGTGCTGCCTCTGGCCACGTTTCAACTCAGACAGCTCCGAGAGGCGCAGTCACACGTCAAGGCTGACGGGTGTTGAGAGGCTCGTCCCACCGAGCCCCTGCATTCACTGCACTGGGGTCTCCATCACGCCCTCCCCTGCTTACCCCTGCTTTGCAGCAGCAATCAGAGCCATAGCAACACCCCCCATTTCCCCATTTCCATCTGCCTTATGGAACTGCAGAGCAAAATGCCCAAAACCACTTCATTCTCAAGTTCAGTGGTGGGGAATGGGAGCTAATTTGCTCCGCACTCATCCATCCCACGGTGCTGGTGGCGGCTGGGGCAGAGCAAACACGGATGAGGCGACGAGGACAAGCAGTTCGTCAGCGCTGGCAAAGGTGAGCTTTCTTGAAAGCACAATCCGAATAAGCAAACACACAACTAACTAGGAATGAATTGGGACAGCTTCCAAAGGAGCCTGGCGACACGAGGATGGGCGCAGCAGGAGGCAGACACCCTCACCCACGGAACGGGAGCTGCGCAAAGGCAGCACGAGCAGGTCAGCTTCGAGACAATGGTTTAGAGCCGAGCACAGAGCATTTCAGCAGCCACGGTACCGGGTCCCCACGGTGCTCATTAAGGTTGTACAGATTGCATTTCCCATCTCCCCACCAGCCCTCCAAAGTGCCTCTTATTAATTCATAAAAACATTGCGAGAGTGATTGAATCCAATGATTACTGGAGCGGGCAAACACAAGAGATGGTAAAATATTCTGTGTCTCTCTATCAAGGCTCTCCGAGCACAGAAAAGAAGGAAGGGAAGGGGGGTGAAAGAACTGTTGTGAAATATTAATCAGAGCTGTTTGCCCCTGGGCAGAAAGCGGGGAGCGGCGCAATCAATGTAGCGCGAGCTTTCCCGGTGACATCTATTTGAGAAGCTGATTACTGTGGGTAAACACCACTAAATATTCTGGATCTTTGGATTTCACCTCTCGTGTCGCCATGAAAAGCCGATTCCCTTATCATGGCTCTGCAGGCACGGCCCCGGGGGAACCGGGATGCGCGGCTCCTGCTGCAGCTGGCGGAGGGATGGGGTCGGATACGCATTGCTTCAATTGCATGATAAACATTAGCTTTGGGGGATGATCCTTTGAAAGATGGAGCAGGAGCCCTTGGTGGAGCAGAGGATTTACTGCTCGCCACGATCCCGGGAAGTGTAACTAATGGATTGAAGACACATAGGGAGTGCAAATAATTAATAGAAAATTAGAGAAAGCTGAGTATTAGCATCCTGACAGCCGGACCTGGAAGTGCCATCCCACGGGTCCTCCACCAATGCCCTGATGTCCCCCAGCTGCATGGCAGGCTGAGGACATGTCCAACCCCCCCCCCCAATAACCCCTAATGAAGCCCTCACCCTAAGGTTGCTGTTAATTAGCTATGGAGTCTAATCTAATTGTTTCCAATATAATTGAATTTAAGAGAACCATTCCTGCCATTGGTTCTCCATGGCTGCTGGAGGTGGACGGGCTCTCCCTGTGCACATAAGCATCGGTGGGCAGGGAGGGCGATGCTGTGTGGTGACGCCCGCATGCCCTCACATCAACAACCTGCCTTGCCCTGCCTTTCTGTCAACATTGCCCTTCCATGTATTTTCCACCCCCTTGGGCTTGTCTATCATCTCCCAAAAGCAGAAAACCTCAGGCTGAGGAAGAGGTTTTTCCAGCAACAAAAAAATCAGTGTTTTAGGAAAACCTCCCAAATTCTCAGTAGGAGAACGAATTCATTTCTCACAAAGCCATTTTTCTTCGGGAAAAACCCCCTCCAGTAACGTTTTCAACCGGCTCTGGTTCTCAGGAAGCTGTTAATGACTTGTCATGCACTTCTAAAATCATTCTCCCCCCTTCCAACCTCCGCAGAGCCCTGGCCCACACAGGCTCTGCCTCCCCCCGCCGCTCCAAATGCCTCCGTGCAGCCAAAGCAAATGACTCTGGGAGCGTAACATGCATCTCTCCCAGATGTTCGGCATTAAAACAAGCATTAGGAAACGTGTGTGCGGGTGATGATGGACTCCTTTCATTGTCAGACTTTCCTGGCTTGGCAATAACACCGGGGCTGGCGCTGGGACAGCGGAGGAGAAGCCGTACGGACGCTGATGGAGCAGTGCGGGAGAACCAGCCGTTTCCAGGAATGGTTTTGCTAAACGTGGTGCTCTGCTTTCAATGGAGCTGGCTCGGATGAGGAGGGCTTTCCTGGAGCACAGAGGTCCTTAAGGAGCAGCAGGAAGGGCTCCAACCTCCGCTCCAAGGACGAGTTTCTGTGCAAGGCTTCCTTCTGTCTGGGGAGCAAGAGACACCCTGGAGGGTGCTGTCCCTGGGAGAGCTTTTCCCCCTCTTTCTCTCATTGATGATGGTCAGGGTTTTCCCTTGCCAAGCTGTGAGCCCCAAAACACACAGTCAAAATGCCCCAGCCTACAAAGCCCCAACACCCTTCTCCCTCTGGGTGTGAGTAATCCATCCCAAACACAAACAGGCACTTTTGTTTTGCCTTGGGGTGAATTTTTCCTGGACTTACAGCCACGGAAACTGAGCTCTCCTTATCCAAAGCTCACATACAACCTCCTTATTCACACACCATGGCTTCTCTCCCATCACCCAGCTGATGTAACTTTCCCCTATTCTCACGTAATGATGACTTTCTGACTCCACTACTCTCCCTGTACAAACACCTCTTTCCCATTCATTCCGGTTCTGGATCATTTGGGGACTGTACCAACCCAAGCTGTGCACTGCACAGCAAGAACTGCTAGCTTATTTCTATCCTTTGCCACCAGCTATCCCAGAGCAGCCCTTTGCCCAGGTCCTCCATCCTCTGGTGAAGTGGTCACACATTCAGATATAACATGCCCACCCTGATACTGGCATCCTCAGCCTTCCTGGATTTCCATGGGCTGCCTTTGGGTTCATCCATACCTTTTCACTCAGTGAGCTCATGCGAACAGTCCCTCCATCCCCATCAGATGAAGTGGACGGACTAAGCCAAGACCTGCATTTAATCCACCACAACAGACTGAAAACAAGCCTGGACATCTTTATGAGGGGACCTCAGAGCATCTCTCTGCTGAGAGGTTCGCATCCTGCAACGCTCGGACGAGCAGTTGAAGCACTTCACATCTAATTGCAGAGGAGAGCGTGTTTTCCATATGAGAATTTGTAGCACTTAAGCTCCATTAGGAGAAGATGAATGTGGAAAGCAGCACTGCCCTTACGTAACAATAAAACTAAAACTCTGGAGCAGTAAACAGAGATGGGCTGAGCTCAAGAGGGTGGGAGATTAAGTCCAGTTCAACCACGTGCTTGGATGAGTTAAATCACTTGCGTGGACAAACCCAGGTTGGGAATCCCAGGGGAACCCCTGTGAACACTTTTGCCTGTCCTGAAGTTCAGTGCAAGAATGACTTTTCCTGTGGCGGTTCAGGGCTTTCCATGCCAGGCCCCTGAAGAAAACAGGAAATGTGGAGTCAGATGGGAAGAAGTCAGTTTTGACCTAATAAAAAGGTCCTGTTCAATGGCCAGGCAAAGTGCTCCGAGTTTGCCCTTACCCTGCCTGCTCTTAGTCATACAGATCCTGCAGCATCCCTGCCTCAGTGCAGGGCATGGGACAAAATGCTTTAAAAGGCCTACTGTCAGCCCGAAATTCAAACTAGAAGAGAGGGGACACAGACTCTGCTGCAGCTCCCACAGTCATCGCTAGCAGGGATCATAGAATCCCAGAATGGTTTGGGTTGGAAGGGACCTTAAAGCTCCTCCACTTCCGATCCCCTGCCACTGGCAGGGACACCTTCCACTAGAGCAGGTTGCTCTAAGCCTGTCAGGTTAAAGCCATTCCCCCTTGTCCTATCCCTACAGGCCCTTGTCCCTCTCCAGCTTTCTTGTTGGCCCCTTTAGGTACTGGAAGACTGTTACATCCAACCATTCTGGGCCTGCATCCTAAGGAATCCATGCACCAGGAGGTCTCTGCAGCTCCATCCAACACATTGCCCATTTGCACAGCCACATGCCCCTGGATTTCTTCCTGCTCTGGAGAAACACCCCACAATGCAGAGGATGCCCGGGCAGCTCCTTCCATGGCTGCCAAGGACCTGCAGGTCTCAGGGCTGGAAGGTCCCAGTGGGATGCCAAACTGAGGGAGCAGAAAGGAGCCTGAGTAGCTAAGGGTGCATCCTGCAAGCTCCGGTGTACCCACAGAAGCTTGGTTGGGGCTCTGTGATGCCATCTCCTCCGCTCCTCCCCAGCAGGCAGCTCCTCAGGAAGCCTCTCAGCAGCTTTTCTCTTCAAAGAGCAACTTGTATGGATATTTTCCTAAACAAACAAGGCCAACTGCGAGGTATTCCCCAAAGAAACCACCGCAACCCGGCTCGTGCTGAGGAATAGGGAATGCAAATGCAGCAGCTGGCTGACGCTGCACGTAGCAACAGGGATGCATTTACTATCTGTGCCCGGTGATCGAGTGCAAGCGAGACAAAACCACTTCAACCCGTTAGGCTCTCAGGGCTGAACTTGCTGTTATTGCTGCTAATGGGAGAAGAGCCCCATCCCCACCAACCCGTGACGGCAGGATGCTGGCTTGGATTGCTGCGGCTTGCACCGCAAGCAATGGAGATTGCAGCAGACAAAACCAAAATCCTCCAGGAGAAGGGGATGAAGCCAGCATCCAATAAAATGACATCCTGCTTTTAGCACGTTGCACTTGGAGGGGTTTCTGTCCTTGGCAGTTGATGCGCTGCTTGAAGGTGCTTTCCCTTGTGCTCAGACACCAAGTCTCATTAGTGAATTTTTAATTCCTTTTACATTGAGACTGGAATTCCAGTCCCCACTCGCAGAGCACAAGCTGTGATTTGTGGATATTCCCATTAACAAACACATCTTTCCATGTCCCTCACAGCGCAGCCACTGCCTCAGCTTGCCTCCAGCATCAGGACAACTATTGGCTTCTTTGTGCAAATCCTGGTGAATCCCAAAAGGTCTGTGAACTTCAGCACGCCTGGATCCTGGCTTAAGGAAACAGGTTAGTCATGATTTCACACTCGCTCATTTAAAAGGCTTGAGCTGGCCAATCGATGAGTAAAACCAGGACAGCGCTGCGAGCATCAACAGCAGAGCCAAAGCCGAATTCCCAGACTACAGTAAAGCTCATTCATCCCCGAAGGATGACGGCAGGGAGAGGAATCGTGATGGCTTCACAGACCACTTTCAGGGTAAACAGAGCACTGAAGTCATTAGATAATGAATTTGCAATTAATGGTCTGTGGAGCTCCAGGCCCGGTGGAAGGAAGGAGAAAAGGGAGCTGGAAAAACCTCGCTCTTGTTGACTGAAGCCCTGTCACACGTTCTAATTGACACATTAAATCCTGCTATTGTCTCTAACCCAGAAAGGAAATCACTTCAAGCTCTGATGTTCCCCAGTCACTGTGGTGGAAGGGAGAGGAATGACATGAGGAAGGGAAGAAGGAGGACACAAAGAAGGGAGAAGAACAACAACTTCAGGGCCGCACCAGTCCTGGCTGAGCTCCTCTTTTTTCTCATTCTTCCCTTCTTTTTCCCCAAAAGATGGGAAAAATAAAGGACACAGGGACACAGTCCTCCCAAACCAGAGCATTCAACAGTCATAGAATCATAGAATAGTTGGGGTTGGAAAGGACCTTAAGATCATCCAGTTCCAACCCCCAGCCATGGGCAGGGACACCTCACACTAAACCATGCCACCCAAGGCTATTCCAACCTGGCCTTGAACACCACCAGCGATGGAGCATTCACACCTTCCCTGGGCAACCCATCCCAGTGCCTCACCACCCTTACAGTAATGAACTTCTTCCTCATATCCAATCTAAACTTCCCCTGTTGAAGTTTGAACCCGTTACCCCTTGTCCTATCACTACAGTCCCTCATAAAGAATCCCTCCCCAGCATCCCTATAGGCCCGCTTCCGATACTGGAAGGCTGCTATGAGGTCTCCACGCAGCCTTCTCTTCTCCAGGCTGAACAGCCCCAACTTTCTCATCCTATCTTCATACGGGAGGTGCTCCATCCCCTGATCATCCTCGTGGCCTCCTCTGGACTTGTTCCAACAGTTCCATGTCCTTTTGATGTTGAGGACCCCAGAACTGCACACAGTACTCCCAGTGAGGTCTCACAGAGCAGAGCAGAGGGGCAGGATCACCCCCCTCGACCTGCTGGTCACGCTCTTTGGATGCAGCCCAGGATACGGCTGGCTTTCTGGGCTGTGAGTGCACACTGCAGCCGGCTCATGTTCATTTTCTCATCGACCAACACCCCCAAGTCCTTCTCCACAGGGCTGCTCTGAATCTCTTCTCTAAGTCACTTGGGATTTACTGGAATACTCAACATCAGGAGATGGCCACCTTCCAAATCTGGTGTCTCCTCAGGGAATCAGCTCTCGTGGGAGTCAGGAGAAGGGCAGAGCCAAGCCAGGCTGCAGAGTCAGACAGAAAGAGGCAGAAGTTCTGCTGAGGCTTTGGTCCAACCGAATCCAGCCCTGTTTCAGCACCATCCTGGATAGCCAGGGCTTGCTCAGATAAATGGCTCCACTTTTGGGCTGTGTTGAACAAGTAAATATGTTCGGAAGCTGATGAAGTCTGTTAAAAATTCATTTGAGAGAAAGAGCCTGGAGAGCAGCAGCCGAGAGCAGAGACTGTGGCCTGAAAGCCTCCTCCATCGAGTCACCACACTGATCTGTGCAGAAGGAAGTGGTGAGCTCTCCTCGCAGACCCCACCGGGCAGTGCTGACTCTGCCATGCGGCCTGCAGAAACCTTCAAGGGACATAATTAATGAGGACTAATTAACCTGATGAAAGGTGCTTGTTGCTGGTGGCCCGGAGTGTTTATTGACTGAGTCCTATGTGAGGCAGTTCTCTCTCCATCTCTTCCCCATCGCCCGCACGCTTGGCTGCAGATAAGGGAGCGGAGGCAGCTCCGGCACTTTAAGGAGACGTGGGGACACAGAGGGGATAAGGCAGACAAAGCACTTCACATGGTCCACTACACCTTTAATGTACAGAAAGTAATTAAAATGGGAGACAAATTCATCACCAGTCAGTTCAGTTCAAAGTGCAGCCAGGCTGTATCTTCCTTATGCATGGGTAGCCTGATGTGCATATCCGTCATAAAACCTGCATTAAAAATTAGTCAGAGCTGTTAGTACATCACAGCAGACCAGATGGTTTATGCTCTGAAGTGTTTCAGGAACCTCATTTTATTATACATGAATGCCTCGTGTCGGAGGCCTGGGCTGATATTTTCATTAAACACACTCCACAAAGCATTACAGCTCTGGTGTCATTTTATTCAGCACGGATGATTTCTTGCACACAGGCTTGACGGTGGCTGCTGCTCCTGCAGCATGGCTGTAGCACACAGCTCCTCATGCCCCTTGATGTTCCATGAGCCCAAGAGCCTCCCCATAGCACAGCACGGAGCTCTCTCCATCGCGGTGCATGCTGTGGGACTGCTGGGCTTCTGGGGGATGTTCCCTGCAGGGGATCTTCTGATCCTGGAGCCTTCCGAACGCTTGCCTATTGCTGTGGCTGTCCCATCCCTGGCAGTGCTCAAGGCCAGGTTGGACACCGGGGCTTGGAGCAAGCTGCTCCGGTGGAAGGTGTCCCTGCCCGTGGCAGCGGTTGTTGCTGGATGAGCTTTAAGGTCCCTTCCAACCCAAACCATTCCAGGATTCCATGATCCACAACTACCCCAAAAAGAGGAGCTCTCTGATTGCCTTCAGCGTAGTTTTAGCTTGAGCTGAGCCACAGGCACTATCAATACCATGGGGTCATCCCCAAGTCATCCCATAGGAGCTCTGCCCGAGCATCTCAGTCAAGGAAGGGTGTCTGGAAAAAGCAAGAGCAGCTGGTGGAATCCTAAATGTGATGCTTGGAATCCCATCTGTGGTTGATGTCGGAGCAGAGACTGACCTGGCTGAAGGTAGGATTATGGCTTTGTCCTGCTCTACACCAGCCCAGTCAGAAACATTGGGTTCTCACAAGCCAGATCAGAGATGATCATCCCTGTGAACACAGGCAGCAGAGCCAATGTCCAAGAGTCAGAGCTCCATCCTGGCTACCCTGGACCAGGCAGGATGCTCTGCCTGCACACAATGAGAATAACTCAAACCAAAACACAAGCCTCTGGCAGAGGACAGGACCTGTGTCAGGTACAGGTTGCTTGGTGGATACAGAAAGGCCTTGGATGATAATGATGAGGAGGAGCATCCCATAGCTGGGTCTGAGCACCTCCCTGGGGGTCCCACCGTCCTGTGAGCCTGCAGCACCAGCACCCATCTTCCACAAGCTCACCTCAAAGCAAGCTAGCCTGAGGAGCTGAATGACAACCCAGACAAAACCTGGCATTTAAGAAGGAAAAAACCCCATTGAAAGAGCTTCTGATGTGGCCTGAAGTGATGCAGAAACATTTTAATTCGGATTTAGTCCACACTGATCTGGTTTCAATCACTGGGGCCTGGTGATGGATTTGATGGAGATTTTGGCTTCCTCGTGTGTTGGAGACCTCATTCACTTCCCTGCAATAACTTTCTTTAAGCAACAACCCTGTGTGTGTGTTCTTGCAGGCGGTTGGGGTAAGAGCGACTTGGCATTTTAGATTAGGTTTAAATTGGCTCAGGTCATGTGTGTTATAACGTAAAATTTGTTATCTGAGCTCAATAGTCCATTAAAGCAAATACCTCACTGCTGAGAACAATTCAACACGATCCATTCACTGAGACGAGCCCCGAGATTGAACAGGAGGGAATGAAATAGCATCTTATACCTAAGACACAGTGATCCCTCCAGGCCACAGCCACGTGCACCAAGTGGCTGCCAGGGAGAACACGACAGAGGGCAATGAACACCCCAGGGAGTTCCACAGCTGGGATTTGATATCTGGGTTGCGTTTTCCCCCCCTGATTTTCCTTCTGCAGCTCAGATAAACGGCTCCAATGGGATGGAGGGCACAGAGAGGAACGGTTTGTGCCACCTTAGGCTTTGGTGACAGAGAGGCGCTGCAGCGAGGAGGGATGGATGATGAACCCCAGAGGCAGCCCTGGGAGCGCGCCTGTTCCAGAGGGTGTTCTGCAGGAAAGGCAGCGCTGGGGGAAGGCACAGGTCCTGGGAATGCTTCTGCTTGGGTGGGAACGCGCCAGGATATGATCCAAAGCTGCGCCCCCCCATCATCCACACCATGGGATTAACTTGGTACCACCTCGGTCGCAGTTACCCACGTGGGTCTGAGCTTCCTGACATTAGGAACGAGGAGAGCTTGAATCCATCCCCTGCTTCCCCAGGGGTTGGTGGTCCTCACTGCGCACATCATAGCACAGCTTCCTGCCCCATGGCTCCACACAGCACAGACAGGAACAAGCTCTTTCTGTACTTAGCACTTCAGTTTCGGCCTATTTTCTTCACCTAGGATTGGAAAGGCCACAAAGCCCAGCCAGCCACGCCATAAAAACCCATTATCAGCCTCCACCTTGACACTGCTCCAAGGGGATCCCAGTGTTTCCCCTCTCAGAGGGCTGCAAGATGCCTGCTGAAGTCAAGCTTCTATTTATTCACATCTGCATTACATAGCTCCATCTTTCTCCATGCCTACGTCTCCAGTATATCTATGAATCACAGCCCTAACCTCCTCCACAGGCTTTCCTGAGTAAGCAACTTTCTGTCTAGCCTCCTAAAATGAACTCTTCATCCTCCATTCCATCCTAATGTCTTGAGCTTTGAGCACCAGACTTTGAGCAACCTATGCAGGGGACTGGAACCGGATGAGCTTTAAGGTTCCTTTTGACCCAAACCATTCTATGCCCATGAGAAAGCTCAGATTGAAGGTGCTGGGGATGGTTTGGCTCTGCAGCACTGCCACAGGCAGAACCTGCTCCTCTGCACGCAGGCTTGGCTATGGGCTGCGGGTGAGGGAACGGGCCTCTAAACTGCCCTGAACCTACCCTTGAGGAAAAGAAGCGATGTGAAGCAATGGGGAAAAGCAAAACAGAGGGCAAGAGCTGCTGAGGAAGACGAGGAAACGGCGCACGTCTGCTCCTTACACATCCCCACACAGTGACGCGAGCAGGGAGACGCAAGCCAAGCAAGCCAAACCTCTTCCCCCATCCATGGCCACACAAAGACGTTCGTTATTTGCCAAGCTTCCAGCCTGAGATAAACATCTGCAGAGTCACACATCTGCCAGGCCGGCACTGCCCACCCCGTCTGCCCAGACAGAGAGCTCTCCAGGGCAGACGCTTGCACCTTTCCACACCTCAGGACAGCAGCAGCCTGTCTGGGGTAATTCCCTAATATGAGCAATTAATAGGAGCAGCCCCTCCTCTCTGGCATTGACCAACACAGAACCCGAGGAGACTCTCCTAAGAGAAGGCATCTTCCACATCATTAATCATCCCATCAAACTGTACCCTTTTAACCAGCCAACCGCCCTGGGTGCTTTGCCGTGAGGGCTGAAGCAATGTTATTCCCAGGCAACGCACACAGAACCTGGGCATGTTGGATAACCACGAATGCACACACCCTTACCTGCTCCCATCACTTGCTGCAGCGCCCACATCCAGGGCCTTGTGTGCCGGATCACCTCAGCTCCGCTCCGCATTCCAGCTTCCCACCTCCTCTTCCAGCCAGGCACATCCTCCAAGCACTCCTGGGAGGTACCAGGTCCTATGGAAACAGAAACAGTCGTAAAGTCTGCAGTGGAGGTTATGAGGACTGGCAATTTTCACCCCTCAGCGTCAGATGAGGACAGCTGAGATGCTCTCCGCAGCGGGATAAGCATTTCCATGAGATGCCTGGCCTTCAAACCAAACCAAGGCCTAGAGATGCCTCCAAGGTTTCCCATGTAGGGTTTTGCTCCTTTCACTGTAGGACTGATGGATCACAGTGAGCCTGGGCTAAGGGGAAAGGACCAGGACGTTGCCTTTGATCCCTGCCCATCTCCCTGTGATGCTGAACAGGCAGCAGCTCTTCGGTGATCACATTTAGACAACCTGAACACACAGAACACAGCTCCGAGAGGAAGATGACACGCTCATCCCTCCCATTGTACGTTTATCACTGAGCCTTACTCATCACCAACTGCTACAGTGCATCCTTGTGCCCTTCCCTCTGGGGCTGCTCCACAGAGATGGAGAAGACCTGCAGGACACCAAACCACTACTGTCTGTAGCACCAAGGGCTGGATGTGGTGGCTGACGTCTGGAAGGCACCACGGAGCAGTGGTGGGCAGCGCAGAGGGCAGAGAAGCAGCTGCAAGGCTGCCCGAAGTGGTCTGTCAGCGCTCCCCCCGTCCCTGTGCGTGGTGTGTCAGAGCCAGACAGAGATTGAAATGGCTTCTGGCAATTTCCAAGGCCATTGCCATCCATCAGCAGCCTAACAAGTCCATTACTGTCAGCTGACAGCTCACAACACGCATCTCTGCTCTCACAACGTTTGTGCTGACAGAGCCTGAATTATCTGCAACATCCCGCTCCCGGCGTGCTCCTGCCTCCCAGTGCCCGGCCCCTGTGCTCCCCAGGGCTCTATCCCCATCCCGGGCTCTCCCAGCGCACAGAATGCGGGGACGGGAATAGGAACAGGGACGGAAGTGCTGGGAACAATGAGTAATTGCATCTGCACTCTGAAATTGGAGAGTTTGAAAGGTATTTGCCCAGAGAAGCTATGGCTGCCCCATCCCTGGCAGTGTTCAAGGCCAGGGTGGATGGGGCTCGAAGCAAGCTGCTCCAATGGAAGGTGCCCGTGCCCCTGGCAGGGGTTGGAACTGGATGAGCTTTAAGGTCCCTTCAACACAAACCAGTCCGGGGGGCTCAGATTCTATGAAGAGTGCCAATAGGAAGCACCATGGGGCACCATCTCCTCCTTGTCCAATTTGGTATGTACGTAAAAGTGAAACAGATCTACATAACAAATCCATGTCGATAGGATTTATGATCGTTGTTGATATGGTCATCCTTGACCACAAGTCCTTATATGCAGAGATGACATACTGACACCACAGCAGTAGTTTTGCTCCCTAATTTTCCTAAGGCTTCTAATGATCTTTAATAGAAACCCCATCTGAGTTCTCTGCCATTCCCCCTCTTCCTTCAGTCCTGGTTACGGTTTACAGTGACGTATCTGCCTCTGGACAAAGCGAGGGCTAATTAGCGACAAGCCCCTATTTATCATTTATCATCAGCTAAAGTATGTTGCAACAGAGAATAAATCTGATATATTTTTTTTCCAAGGAGGATCTTCAACTGCTGCCAACAGCATTAACAATCTGTAAAGTAATGAGGTGCTGTTGATGGTCTTAGACAGGTCTAGACAAAACCATAATTGCCTTCTGTGCTGTTATAGTTCATTAAGGCAGACGTGTTGTAGACCAAATCTCTACATCACAAAGCCTGCCTCAGTCCAAAATATTAACAACGTAAGACAGAATAGACCCCTGACCTCTCCTGATGTCCCGTGGATGGAGCCGGAGCCTTTAATGGGGCAGTTTCACTCTGAGCAATCACTGCAGCAAACCAGAGCTATTATCCCCCACTCCTGGCCTGGGTTTTATCTGCATTGCTGCAAGTCTGGGCTGTGTGAAAAGCCCTTGACAAGAGGCTGCTGGATGGGCTGTGGATGGTCACTCAGCACATTGCAGAGCGTGGCACACACTCAGGTCAAGGCATCTGCAACCAGCAGAACCACCCCCCCCGCCCCAGGGGCAGCCCTGGTATGGGTTAGTGCCCACTAACACCAGTTCCTCCTGGAGGGAGGCTTCTGGCAACCACCAAACAGAAGGACCAATGAGGTCCCACAGAGCTCAGTAGTGGGTTCCTATCTCTGAGCTGCTCTCTGCTGGCTTTGGGTTTCGCTGATGCAATCTTTAACCCCAGGATCTTCCCCTTTGTAATTTAATGTCCCCCAACCCATAGTGCCACCGCACCAGACACAGTCACATTCCCAGCAGGAGCTGAGCTGGATCTGCAGCTCCCAGCATCATCAATCTTTGAGCACAATGGGAACTGGAATATCAGGAAGGGCCACTGGTCCTGCCCAAAACTTGGGAATAGGATGCTCAGGGCAAGGGATTAAGATATATTCCATGGGCCAGTTCTGCTCTGCCCTTTCTCATGCAAAACACCTGGTGGCTTCACTGGAGGCTTTTGCTATAGGAGGTTCCTTGGTTACAGGATCCCACACGGAGCTGGCAGAGCAGTAGCAACAGTTCTAAGCAAGCAGCGCAATTCCTCATTGTACTTTCCCAGCTTACCACCAAAACACAATTGCATCCTCTTTTTGTCTGGAAACAAACTCTCTAAACCCCTCCAAATTCTTACAATAATTACTTTTTCCCCTGTGCAGATTGTCAGAAACTGTGAAAAGTGAAGGCAAAGCCACACACTTCCACCCCATTAACCCAGCCCAGAGCTTTAATCAGGAGGAGTTTGCCTGATGAAACCTGTTTAGGTGTTTGCCATCACCCAGGAGCCCTGTTTGTTAGGTGAGAAGCATTAATGACCATCCCCACTTCAGGAACCTTAATCAAAGAGGGGTGGGCAAGCGGCAGGTTCCCCCAGCTCTGCTCCAAGCCGCAGCTCTCAGCATCCCCTGGCAGCATGGAAAAGCAGCCAAGGCCAAAGCCAACCTTATCTGGGGAAAGGAAGAGCAACGAGAGACATAAAAAAGATGAGCAAAAGGTGTTAAAGGAGAAGACTGGGTGGTTCCATTTAGAAGAACGAAGCTTTCAAGGCAGTAAAGGTGACTCAGAGCTGTGCAGCTCTACCCTGCAAGCAACCAGAGGTGCTTTAGTCTACTTCATAGAATGGTTTGTGTTAGAAGGGATCTTAAAAGCTCATCCAGCTCCAACCCCTGCCATGGGCAGGGACACCTTCCACTGGAGCAGCTTGCTCAGACCTTAGTTGCCTTGAGGGTTTAAACTGGCTGCCCACTACCCGCAGTGATGCTCTGCAGCACCCATCTTGCTTAACACCTTACAGAAACCCCCAAAGCAAACCCAGAATGAAGAAGCTCCAGAGGCTGAGGAAGGAATCTGTGTCTGAGAACACCCTCAGCCACAGGTGCAGTGTGCTCCAAGGGTCTTAACAGGGCTGTGGTTGGAGGAACAAAAGCTTCCCACTAATAAACATAATAAATGACTCTCACAGCCTCTATGGCTGGAGTCTGATGCAAATTCATCTGAGCCCTCCATCGTTATCGCTGCGCTCTAATTAGGCTTCCCAGCACCCAGAGCAGGGTGGAGTTGATGCAGGGCCATGCGTTATTCCTTAATGATGTTCTTTCCCTCTTCCCGGTACCAGCCACGAGGGATGCCCGTGCACAGCCCTGAAGGGCATCTCACTCTGTTCAATGCATCCCTTCAGTTTTCCTGGTTCAGGTAAAAGCCTGGGATCAGCGTTGCAGGTGGGAATCATCCTCACCATGCTGCATCTCCTCAGCCACTGGTTTAATCTCTCCTGGAGCCATAGCCCTTTTGGGCCCTTTTGCAGCTCTTCCAGAAAAGGAGCCTCTCAAGATGGCAAAACCATGGGAAAACCCAGTTTTCAGGAGACAGAATGCCCAGACTGCGATTCCTTCCCATCAGCATTCCTTCATGGAAAGGTTTCCTACGATACAGCTTTGGCTAGAATTAAACCCCCACCATCATTCCCCTGCTGGTATAACACCCTGTATCTCCCGCATCAGTGTGGTTCCAGCAGCCGGGGGATGCTGGTGGCTTCTTCCCAGTCTCAGCCTCCCCAGTTTGGATGGATTTAACACACTGACATCACCTCCGTGTATCTCATGAGAGCCTCATGTGTTTTCTCTCTCCTCAGCACTCACTACCCGATGCTTCCCAGCTCCAGAAGTAAGTCATAAAATCATAACCGCATCATTGGACAAGGAAACCTTCATTACACAATCCCTCCGGAGCACAGCCAGGACACGAAGGCATTGACAAGGAGGGATTTGGGGTGCAAAGGGGTGAAGAGACAAAGCAGTGGTCATGCCCCCAGCCAAGCCCATGGGTACCCACTGCCCGTGGAGGTGCTGGTCCTCCCCCAGCAAAGACACACAGCAGCACTGCGAGGGGGAGAAGAGGCATAAATGATGCATGTGCAAAGCCTCTCAGTAATTAACTGTACCCGTGATGTGTCTGGGAAAGTCGCACCTCAGCCTCGCCTGATGAGCTGCTAATTAAAGGCTTATTTTGTTACGGGAAGCCCTTTGTGGAAGATGTTTCACACAATCCAGTCGGAATTTTATGACCTGTGGGCTCCGCGGTGAGTAAATCGAGGATGCAGGTTGTGCAACGCTCATTAGGCATTAATGCCCTGTGCTGTGTTCCAGCCCTGCCTCTGAAAGCGACTCATCATGGTCCTGATCATTGCTCACCCCAAATTCCTCATGGGAACAGCCCACAGGAGCCACCGCGAACGCTGGGACCAAACTTCACCTGAGCAAGCACTGGGAAATGTCTTTATTCCTTTAATATTTGTGTTCTCTGGAAGCATTCAAGGCCAGGCTGGACAGGACTTGGAGCAAGATGCTCTAGTGGAAGGTGTCCCTGCCTGTGGCAGGGGGCTGGAACTGGATGAGCTTTAGGTCCCTTCCAGCACAAACCATTACATGACTCTACGATGAATATCATGCATGTGAGTAGTTCCGTACCAAACAGGTCTGCAGGAACCAGGATTATAGGAGCATACAGCACATCTCATCAAGGTTAAAGCATCTTTGTCCTTCATAACCTTCAGCTTAACCTGGCCTCACACCCTGGGAGCATCCTCAAAGCTGCGCTGGGAAGAAGCAGCTGGAGCATGGTTAACATTTAAATGGGTTGAGCTGCTCAAAGAGATTAGAATGAATCGAGATCTTAGTTCTAAGTGCAAACTAAAAAGCAACCTGTAAATGGGAGAAAGGAGGGGGCCAGGGGCCTAAGGGCAGGAAAACCCATACCCTGCTTGCACTGTGCATGAAGGATGAATTGAACCATAGAATCCCAGCCTGGTTTGTGTTGGAAGGGACCTCAAAGCCCATCCAGCTCCAACCCCTGCCACGGGCAAGGGACACCTTCCACTGGAGCAGCTCCAAGCCCCTGTGTCCAACCTGGCCTTGAGCACTGCCAGGAATGGGGCAGCCACAGCTTCAAGCATCCCAACGTCTCCACAATGGAGCCAGAGCTGCCGCATCCCTGCTCCCATCCCACATCCCATCCGGCTCCACAGCCCTCGCTGCCTTCCCCAGCGCGGTTTGTGCCTCTGTGGGATTTTATTACAGTGTGCCAAACAAGTCTAATTTATTCCTGTCAGCTACAAGGATAATTTCTCTCCACTCCTGTTTTCCTAAATTGCTACCTTTATTTTTGCAGTGTGTGTGTAATTACCAAATGTTGCTCGATCCTACCCAAAAATCCCTCTCCTTGGAATAGCTGCGATGTCTACTCACTGCTGTCAGGTTTTTTTCTTAATGTTATGATTGATAAAATTAAACTGTGAAGCAAGGCATGAAATCTGGCTCAGAGACACCACTTCTCATGTGTTTTCTTTTGGCAATGGGAGAAAACAATGCCAGTCAGAGAGGATTTCACTGAATGATCCACTGGCGAATGGGGAACGGAGGGATGTGGTTTTTCACTTGAAGAACTTAAACCAGCCACAGCAACTCCAAGCTGTATTGTTCTATTCAATTACTTATGAGGCCCCGGGTTTCTCCACTTTAATTGCTCGAAGCAGGGAAGCTTTAGTCACAGTGTAATGTACCCAGGCATGTATGGGGTTTAATGAATCATACTAACTCTGCACTCTGAGCAATTAGGTAAATCTAGCTGTTAGTTAGTGAGGCATAAAATAAATTTAATCTCCCTTCTAAAAAATCAATTATAGTGCTGTAATGTATAATTCAATTTGGGTCATGCTACATAAATTTCCTGGGTTTAAGTATGTTTTTCAAGCAGTTGTTATTAGATTCTGCAAGCTGCATGTGTGTAAGTGCGGGGAGGGGGACACAAGGCTGAGGGCACCTCTGCTGCTCATAGGATGAGAGCTGAGGGTCCTATGTGCTCCATAGGGACATCCCCCCCAGAGCAGCTTTGGGGCATCCCACAAAGCACCAGCACAAAGGACGAGGGAGAAAAGGACGCAGGAATGACAAGGACAACAGAAACCACATCCCCCGTGGGAGCTGGGTAAGAGAGCCGCGGTGCTAAATAATGAATAGAGCATCAAGGCTTGGTCCTGACAGCCACTAAGGCTGTGGGGTGCCAGTGAGAACCAGCCCTCGAGTGCAGGCGACCCCCCCACAGACACTGAGGTCTCAAAACGCAGAGATCAGACCCACAAACACATGTGCCTCAAGGCCATTTCACCACAAACTCATCCCCCCACCTCCTCCCTGCTGTGGGAATGGTCCTGGGTGATGCTGAGAACGCGCTGAGGTGCCCTCCTGCAGCACCAGGGACCCAAAAGTCACACGGTGCCCCCTGAGTGCCGCTGGAACACACAGCACCCATCCAAATGGGTCCCTGAAATGGCCCTGGGAGCACCCAGAGGTGATGGAGCAACAGATCCCAGCGCCCTGGATGAACACTGAGCAATGGGAGCTGCAATACAACATTGTACCAGACTCTCCCTAAAGCGATGCTGCACCCAGACATCGTGACATCCAGACAAAACCCTTGCAAGGGCACGGCTTTTGCCTCTAGCATGCAAGGGAGCAGCGTGCTGGGACGTGCGGCCCCCAAGGGTGATGGTCCACCCTGCACAGAGATGCTCCAGTGCGAAGCCAGAAGGCACCACAGCCTTGGCACAGAGAGAGCAAATGAGTCACGGGATGATGGTGCAACATGGGAAATGATCAGTGCAAGATGAACCCAAGCTCATAATGGCATGGGAGCAGCAGGGTTCTCAAGCGAAACACAGCAAGAGGCTGTGAGTGCCCTCAAGCATCTCCTGAGCATTGTCATGGCACTGCCATCCTGGGAAGGAGACAAGGGCACATTGCTGTGGTCTCTAGCCAGCAGCATGGATTTGCACCGCTGGGACACACACCATGCTCAGTGCCTGCCACGGGTCTCACCAATGGATTCAAACATGCTTTACTTCCATAGGATCACAAACTGATTTGGGTTGAAAGGACCACCCTCACAGGGAAGAACTTCCTAAGATCTCATCTCCATCTCCCCTCTGTCATTCCCAAGCAGATGTGATCCCAGTGTCTCAGCTGGACCAGCCCCGAGGCCACATCCATCCCTCCCGCCCCAGCACAGTGGAACTGGTGCACAAGGATCTACCCACATCTGGTAGAGCCATGCTGGAGGAGATGAGACCTGGGGTGCTGCTGCAGCGCTTGCTGGGCTTTCAGCGCATGGGATTAAAGAAGGTTGAGAGCATCTCAACAGCTCTGGTGTAAAGATCAGGTGGCAACAAATGAGCCTGATTCACTGCTAACAGGAGAAACTGGAAGCATAACTCCTGCACCGTGGGGCTCGATGTGACTGAAACCCACACAGCGGCTGGCAAGCGGCTAAAGCAGTGCACTGAGGTGTCCCTTCCATAGGAAGGGCCTGCTCCTGTGCCCCTCCAGCAGAGCCTGAGCAATGAAGGTGTATGCATTGTCCTGATTTATAGCTTTCTAAAGACCTTTTCCATTTGGAGGGTGCAATAAGGAATAGTCCCAACAGCAGCTGCTGATGCAGGCGATGCACTTGCTGCAGAGGGAGCCAGGACAGGCTCTGGGCAGGCAGAGCTGGACGGAACAGAACGAAGAGTCCCTAAGGATGCCTGAAACATGGAAAGCAAGCAGGAAGCCAAGGCGCAGGCTCTGTCTCTTAAGGGTTTCCCCTCTCCCAAGTGTCCCATGGGGACAGGGATGCTGTGCTCCGGTGCTGGGCACAGCGATGGTTTTACATCCCAGGAAAGCTAAAGGAGCAAGCTTGGAGCCAGGCCCGGCGCAGCACCACCACACAACCAGAGAACTCCTTAATCTCCTCATTAAGCTCCACTTCTCAGTGGGTGATCAGGGCTTCACAGGTTGGTATAAAGCCTTTCCTCTTTTGATGAGCTTTTCCTCTGCATTCGTTTTGGAGGAGGATTCCATCCGAAGCTCCCTCCCGCTGCCTGGGCTCTGACAGAACAAACAATTCCAGCCCTTTTCGTATGAGGGTGCTTTTTCCACCCCCACATCTCTTTTCATGAATAAAACCATTAATACTCATTTATGTTTGCTCCCATCGGATGCGTTTCCCAACCCTTACCCACTCAAATGACTTCTCGGGCAGCTTCCAGGGCTCTCACTCCTATTTAACATCCTTTCTAGACCGGTCAAGTTCTAACCCCCTTTGTTTGCAATCTGCAACTGCTTTGGGCTCCCTAACAAACACGCGAATAGGAGGCAGGAATAACGACAGGGAAGACATGCCACACACAGCCCGCAGCGTTATGGACCGTCTGGCTCCATCCACGAGATAAGTGTTATTTAAAACCCAGCAGCCAAGGGCAGGTTTTATGAGCAGCACAACCTCCCAACTGCAAACCCCCATCAGAACCAGCACTCACCCTCCCAGGGCCATCACAACTTGTTGCTTAGCAGTCTTCCCTCCTTGCCAGCTCAATGGAGTTTATTCCCTGGTTTCTGAGCTCTCCAAAGGCAGAGGATGCTCTCCAAGCAATGTTTGGTCCAGCCTCCCTCGGGACGAGGCTGGGCTCAGACCTCCCATGTGCAAACAAGGCACATATCCAGGCTTTCACGCAAGCCTAATGCTGCCAAATGGTGTGAGGGCTGCTCCCAAGAGGTGGGAATAAGCCTGTGAAGTGACACCAGGGAAAAGGGATAGTTTTCCATGGCTTCATCCCACTCGGGGATTCTATCTTGGACTGATCAGTGCCCAAACACCAGTGCAGCCATTCACCATCCCCAGCATGGGATCTGTGGGAAACAACTACTGCAGTGCCCTGATTTTGGTACCGTAAAGCTGATGATTTCAAATTAAAACTCTCAAGCTAAAACGCTTGGCCTTAAATAACACCACTGAGGTCTCCTGGCTCAGAGAGGCATTTGAATACTGCAGAAGTTGGGCTTACACAGTTTCACCCCTGTCACTGCAATCAAATCATACCCCAGATGAAATTGCATAAGTGTCGGTCGGGTCAAGCTGGCCTGGCCAGGGACTTTACCATGAGACTCGTGTTTTCCTAAGCGGGGTGTCTACCCTGTCTCAGGACACCAAGGAGATGCTACCCTAGGGATGCCACTCGCTCCTACTCAGCCACCACTCCCAGCCCTACACATCATGGCCAGGGGATGCACAGGCATTAACAGCCCAGCACCGGTCGGTCCCCACAGCAGCATAAATCAGTGCTGCTGATTGCTCCTGGACCTGAGCCATCACAGGGGGCTTTGCCTGATCCTACTGACTCCGTATCCCCGCAGCCCAAACAACGGCTCCTGGCATGGCTCAGCAGAGGGAATTTTGCTGTGCTAAGTGCAATAAGTGTAGTAATTCCATGGCTAATAACTGCATTGAGGCCACAGAGGTGCTGCGAGGGCTGGAGCAGCTCTGCTCTGGAGCCAGGCTGAGAGAGCTGGGCTGGGGCAGCCTGGAGAAGAGAAGGCTCCTGAAGGGGAGACCTGAGAGCAGCTCCAGTGCCTAAAGGGGCTGCAGGGAACCTGGAGAGGGGCTTTGGACACGGGATGGAGGGACAGGACAGGGGAATGGCTTTAACCTGCAGAGGGGAGACTGAGATGAGCTCTGAGGCAGAAGCTCTTCCCTGGGAGGGTGCTGAGGCGCTGGCACAGGGTGCCCAGAGAAGCTGTGGCTGCCCCATCCCTGGCAGTGCTCAAGGCCAGGTTGGATACAGGGGCTTGGAGCACCCTGCTCCAGTGGAAGGTATCCCTGCCCATGGCAGGGGTTGGAGCTGAATGGGCTTTAAGTTCCCTCCCAACCCAAACCAGTCCATGATCCTATGAAATGACAGCAGCCCCATGCTCTTGCCATGCCAAAAATTCCCCCCAAATCAGTTTCTGAAGGAACCCACTCCCCGCACCACCGCTCTTGAGCAGAGGGGGCTTTTACTGAGGGCAACAGCCAAGGATAAACTTGGAGTGAATTAGCACAAAATCATTGGTAAGCTCTCCAAGTTCCTCAACTCCAGCAGACCTTTCCCATCCTTTGAGGTGTCGAAGTCTGAATAAGCCCTGGATGAGCTCCAGGACCACAGGGTATACGTGAGAGATTTTCCATATAAATATCTAATTGACGCGGGTAGGGATGCCTGCAGGAACAGACACACACACACAGTGCTGCAGCATTAATAGCACGCCCCGCATCGATACGCTGCTAAACAGCATTGCTCGTCCCGAGCTCCTGTTTTCCCTGACCTTTGTGTGGGGCTGCCAGCTGCTTATGATTTTGACAGATGCAAGCACATTTCTGGGAAGCCAAATCCATTCGGTGGCTAAAGATCAACAGGCTCTGCTCAGGCGTTAGGAAGATTGATTGGCTCAGGAGAATCCCATTTGCAGCCCCAACTGAGAATAGGTTTACCACGGAGAGGCGTTAATGACTTTGATAGCAACGATCTAAATATGTCAACCTGCAGCTCGTGTTGGTATTAAGGCACACTATATTTATACGTAACAGCTATTAACAGAATGCTAGTTAATGTGATTCGGTTTCCAAGTAAATCCTCAGCCCTTCCAAGTGGTGTAATGCAAGACTTTGATTTAATCCCCCCTTGGACCCACAGGGCTGCTGCCGTGCCCGGCCATTCCCTGGGATTAGCCGGATTGAGTTCTGCTGACGTTTCACATGGCACCCCTAGGTCAGGAGCACCCAGGGATTGCACACAGCGAGGCAGCAACACCGGGAGCTTCCCTCCGGCTCCTAAGAGATAGCTCAATGTGGATGGTCACAGCCTCACTGCCTGCTCTAGCAAACGGGTTCACATACACATATCCCAACCTAAAGGAGATGGGATGGGGATGACAGCACTGCTCCCTGCTCCACAGGGGAATTAATGCTCTGGGATTTTCTGCTGCACACGTTCTCAGATGGACAGTATCCCAGAAAAGGTGAGCTATGGACAGCCTGCGCCATGGAGCCTCTGCTCCTGCAACTGCCCTTTACAGGGCGGGAATGCTGGATTCATCAGGCTGGGGAAAACCTTGGAGCTTCCCAGGGTGCTCTGAGCCAGTCCTGGCTGCCCAACAAACACCATGAGACGTAGGAGGATGTGAAATACCCTCACTCAGGACACACAACCCCACTTCTGCATCTGCTACCAGGGATAAACCTGGTTGTGGATACCAGGGATACCTGCCAAAGCAGGTACCCAAGCTGGTAGCAGCATCACTGGTGATGGGAACCTGCATCTCTGCAGCTGCTGTTCCCTGTCAGGCGTAATTAAAATAGAGCTTTATCCCGGCAGGCTGGGCTCCAAGAGCATCTGGATCAGCCTGGAGTAATCCCTACAACACCCGCAGACCAGTGAGGCACAGCGATAGCTGCAGGCACCGCTACCACCACCACCCCCAGCCCCGAGCCTCCTCCATCCCCAGTTCAGGCATCCAAACCAGCTGCATCTATGGATTATACCCAGTTTTACCTCCTAAAGCATGCAAGAGGAAGGAGTCTTGCAACCCGGCCTGCAGCATGCCCTGAGAAGAGCCAAATGCAGGATCTTTGTTGCCACCACCTCCCTCTTGGTTGTCCCCTTCCGCAAGAGCTAAGAAGCAAAGCGCAGAACCCAGGTGAAGACATTGCACAGTGAGACATCAGCAACCTGGGGCCACCGGGAAGGTTAATGGAGCAGGGCCACAAAAATAAGGGAGAACGTGAAAACTGAGTAAACATGGAACTGGCAAAAGGCTGTGCTGAGGCCAAAGTGCTGATTCCCCACAGACACTGCATCACCCTGCGTCTTGGTGATGGTTTGGGCATCCCTGTGGCACCAATCCCCATCAGAGCCTATCAGGACAGAGGAAAGATTAAAGCCATGGGAAGGGCTTGGAGGGGCTGCCCAGGAACAAGGTGAAAAGTGCTTTCTTTCACAAGCTGCCCTGAGCTCCTCCTTCAGCTGGTTGGGAAATGATGGTGGAAACCAGGATTTGCTTGCGAAGCCTTTGGAGCGGTGCTCCTTTGTCCTGAACCTGGCGATTGATAGCGTTGGGTTTTGACACTGTACTAACGGAAGATGCCCTGGGACTGCAGGAAACCCATTTGTTGGATCAGGACCACCTGTTCTGCTGAAGTCTCTATTAGCAAACAGCTGAATCTGGGGAGGAAGGTGGAGGATGGGGAATGGGGCTGCCAGCTCCTCCGCAAGGGTTCAGATACCAAACTTCTGCCTTCTTGCAGGACAGACCCTGCAATTCCATCACCTGCTGGGGGGCGACGATGCCATGGCTGCGGCTGCTGGAGCTCATACACCAGCATGTCTCTGCTTCTGGTAAGCATCAGCTAAATGAAAACCTGATCTTAGTACAGAGGAGCCCAGAAAGCGCTGAGGCACTTTAACAACCAGAAGTATTGGGGCAGCTCCAGCACTGCTCCTTGTAGCCAAAATCCTTTTTTAACTCTTTAGAAAGAGGCAGGGATGCGAGTCCAAGGCCACATGTGAGGTGCAGCACTGCACAGCCCCCTGCTCCTGCTCCAGTAACGCCATAGGATGGCTCAAGGGAACCCAGGGCTGCAATAGGAGAGGGATGGAAGCCAGGGCCTCAATCCATGGGGCGAAGGGCAGTGGGCTCTGACAGCTCTGCCGTGGGCAGCCCGGGGATGCTTCTCCTTAGATGACATGTTGAAGGGAAGATCTCTTCTGCTGCTGGAGACGGGGCCAATCCCTTGGCTGACACCCAGCACCGGTCCAGTGAGTGCCAATAAGTGCACATTTTGGCTCATTCCGCCCTGTTTTCACCCAAAGCAGTGCCAAGCCACACCTCTGAGACAGGAACCTCAGCGCCTTTGTGGGCTGCGGGGGCTCAGCTGGGATGGGGGGGGTCACAGTGATGCCGGGTCAGGTCAGGGATATTTGTCATCACCATCACCATGCACGGGGATGCTGTCAGCAGGGTTTGTGTGTGGGGCTCTTCCAAATAGAGCTGTAACATTGGAGGAGCCCAATTACCCTTTCCCCCGCCACCACCAAGAGCACAAACCAGACCAAAAGCCACCTGAATGGGTGCTCAGGGTAATTAATCCCTCCAGGGTCATTACTGACACACAGGATCCTCATGGGAAACCCACAGGCAATGCTCTGGGAGGGATACAGATGTGTTGCCCATGGGGAGGGGAGCATCCTGCTCCAGCCCTGATGCCATGCACAGGGGGAAGGCAGAGCAGCATCCGAACCCTCTGGGAAAAAGGCCTCTTTATTCTCCTTTCCCAAGGGTGTTCTCCAGCATTTTCCCGTTTTCCATCTCCCCTGGTTCTTGGGGTTCCCTTGCTGGTCCCCACCACAGCACAGGGCTGAGACCAGGCTTAAAGCATGATGCGCAGGTCCCCAGGTATCCCTGCTATCCCGCCCATCCCTGCAGCACATCCCAGCCTCCAACACATTCCAGCTGGAAGTCTGAGCCATAAATCTTGCGGGGGTCTGCTGGAGCTCGCCATGACCCCAGTGTGTGTCTGCTTCCTCCTACCACCGACACGACTACCGCTGCACACAACAGCCGCCGCACGCTGACAAGCTGCAGGAGGGGAGAAACATCTGGCTCTGCTCAATGCTCCAGCATGGAGATAGATATCTATAACATGCAATTCCCATTCCAGCTGTGCTTTAACACTCACGTGCTCGGTGCCTCCCGGCCACACAGCCCTCCAGAAAATAAAGGAATAAAGTGTTTTAATGACAGCACAGCCCTGAAACTGCAGCCTGAGAGCAGTGTGAGGCATAGGGATGAGGAGCATAATCCTGCTCTCCCAATGGCTCTGTGCCTGTGCTTAATCAGTTTTCCATAGCTCAGGACAGGCTGCCCATGGGTTCAACGCAATGCGCCCAAGGCAGAGGGTTCACTAGGAAACCCCCATTAGTGCTGCCGAGGAGAGGCCCCCCCCAGGTCAGCTCCATGGGTTTACTTGGCTCTGCCCTTCCCAAACTTCTCCACAGGGCTTTACACCCAAGGAAAATTAGTTCCAGAAAGCTGACATCTGGGATACATCCCTGGGATTAAAAAGCAAGAAAGGAAGAAAGGAGCCACAAGGAGGGAGCAGGCTGGCGGATCGCCCCCCCAGGAGCTTTCCAAAGGGAAAACACCCTACATTTCAGTAAATTAACTCAGCACCCTGCTCCCTTCCTGGATTTTCCATGACCCCAGCAAAGCCATTACCCACTCACCACAGCCTTTGAGGTCCGCACCCACCCCCCGTAGTTCAGTAGGGAATTAAAGCACTCCTTGAAAACTGCAAAATCCCCCCAAATCCCAAAGCGAAGCCCTCAGCAGGAGCCGCGAGGCCTCCCCGCTCCAAGGGAGGCGATGCGCTCTTTGGGGATGCACATCAGGAGTCAATCTGCAAAGGCCGTAAAGTTTCACGTGTGTGGAACCAACATCAAAGGCAGGAGCGTGTTTTGGAAGCCAAGGCTTTCATTTGGAGTTGGGAATGGTATCCCTGCTGCCACGCAAACCACCTGAAACCACTGAGGTCGCAGCCATGCCCCACCAAGCCCTGTCCATGCTGGGGTGCACCCGCATCCTGCCCTGAAAGGAGCTCCAAGAGCTCACCCTGAATCCATGACCCAAAGGAAATCACACAAGAACATGTATCCCACCTACCCACACGTATCCCGAGCTTCCCAGCTCCGAGTGACCCTGGCTGTGCCTCTCGCCCTGGCATCAGGGCCGGCAGTAGCAGTAACTCCTTCCCACATCCCAAACCACGGGCTGCAAGCTGATGGGGCGAATTTCCAACCCCCCTTTTTCCTCATTGTATCTGCTCTGTTTTCTAACCGGAGATGTCTCCGCACAAATAATTATAGCCAAGTAACTGATTAATCATTCAAATGAAATTAAAATTAAGTGATTTAATACACTGAGATAAGGCACATGTGCGAGAGAAGAGTGATACTTATCTAAAATTGTCACTCAAAATGGATGAGCCTCAATTATTGGTGCGGGGAGAAAACAGAGGTATAAAGTTCAGAATCCAAATGATTGTGTAAACTGTTGACACACTCTGAACACTGTTATTTAAACGCCATTAAATAGATATTTAAATGAGAATGAGTAATTGCATCAATAATTCATTTGCAGCTTGAAAGGGAACTTTCACGCACTGTTAGATGTAGGCACAACACACTTGGGCTCTGAGGCTGTTTAATACTGCGGTGGAGGAAGTCTCTCTCAAATACTTTTGGGGCACAAGGAATTGTGTCACCTCCCGTATGTTCCCCAGCAAAACCAGGGGGGTTGCAGTGCCGGAGCTGTCACCTCAATAGGGTTATACGGGAGGCAGTTAGGATCATGGAATGGTTTGGGTTGACGGGAACTTGAAGCTCGTCCATTTCCAACCACTAGAGCAGGTTGGTGGTACAACCCCCATCTACAAATTAAGTCTTAATTTGGATCTTCTGGAAGAGCCGGACGCTCAGGAAAAGGCAGCCACCAGTGTTTCTGGTGTATTATGTTACAGGGTGAGGAAGTACAACAGAGCGAGCTCTGGTTCTTTAAACAGCATGTGTGCTCATGGGGGTATGTGGCAAGAGGTAACCCAACGCGATGCAACGCGGCACCAGGCATTTAAGAGCTGTGCCAGGGAAAATAAAGATAGCAAGTGCATGACTTGGGTTGCTCCACGTCCAGCTCCAGGGGAGCATGAGCAGCCTTTGGTAATAAAGACAAACCCAACTGCACAACTGCTGTGGTGGTGAGGACCTTCCCGCATGGCTCACACCAGAACCAGAAAGATGCTGCCGGCTTCTCCCATCAGCTCCCACCGCTGCAGGGGTGGCTGGGAGGGGGGGCCTCAGACAGGAGCCCTGCCAGGGTATCCCTCCAAAGCACTGGTGATCAGCATCTTCACCCCAGATCCCAGCGGGTGAGGGTGTTCTCCCCCATTTGTTTGCTGCTGCACCTCATCACCTCCAAGACAGCACCAGCCTGAATATGTTCCGCACCTGATTTAAATGGGAAGGACAAAGTCTTGCCCAGCTTATAGAATCACAGAATCACGACATGGTTTGGGTTTGAAGGGATCTTAAAGCTCAGTCCAGCTCCAACCCCTGCCATGGGCAAGGACACCTTCCACTAGAGCAGGTTGCTCCAAGCCTTATCCAACCTGGCCTTGGACCATGCTGGTGAGGGAATATGGATCCCTCCAACAAGCTGAAAGTGCAGGCAGCAGGGTGAGCTCCCTGCCTGTACAGGCAGCAAACACAACTCACCCTCGACTGAAGCATCGCCTCATGGTGTTTGCTGTCCAGGGGCAGGGGAGGCGGCTCCCGTTCTTATGAAATGATTGGGAAAGCATCATCTGCTCTTCCCAATCCCGCGCCTCTCTTGAGCAACAGCTTCTCAGGTATGAAGACCTACAGGTCTCAGCACACGGGGCCACCTCTGCAGCCCCGATGAGGCCCCAGACGCTCAACAGGAAGGCAAGGAATGGGAATGTTTCCTTTCTGTGGACCTCCTGGATGTCTCAAAGGAAAAGCCACCCCTGAAGCTTAGCAGGGCTGAGGCATGCAGGGTGCGAGTCCCTCTGTCCCACACCTGACGCTCAGACACTCATTTGGACCAGGGGAAGATGCTCAAGACCTTTTATTGGGGCGGTTTTGGAGGCGGAGGGGCTCTGTGGGGATCTCATCCCTCTCCACCCGGCACAGCAGCTCCAAGAGCAGCAGCCCCGTCCCCTCCGCGCTCCGCAGCACAAGGCGGATATATTACTTAGCACTGCTGCGTTAAAAATATGATTGTCAGCCTCTGTAATTTTCCAGTGACAGCTCGAAAAGAAACAGCTGAGGCACAGAGCTCCAGCTCCACATGCCATCTATTTCTACTGTCAGCTCCAGAGAGATCTTAATTATAATGGCTTTTGGTGCTCATTCCTTCCTAATGCTGTAACAGGGAGATGATTGCAGCCATAAATGAGCGATCAGTCTATTCCCTGCTGGGTAGTAAAACTGGTTGTCAGGCTGGGGAGGGACGGCACGCAAGAAACTGCTCCCCAGCTACAGCTCACGTTGCTCACTCCAGATAAAATTGAATTTGGCTTACTCATAGCTGCGAGTTACAGGGCACAAGGTGGTAATTGCCCCAGGAATGGAGAGGGAGCAAGAGGTTTAATTGGCTGCAGAGTCTGGAAACAGCAAGGATCAATTCTGCGCTGGCTGTAAATAGGGATGAGGAGTCTCAGGCTTCACAGGCACCGGCTCCGCGTTGCTGCTTCCTCATTCCCCCCCCTCCTTGGGGCTCAGGAGGAGAGCCTCAGCAGCTCAAACTTTCTTGCTTTGCCCAAATGAAGACAAATCACAGCCAGGGCAAAGATTTCCGACGGATGTCAAAGTTTGGGATCCTTCTGCCAGCCTGCAAATGAGGCGGCAGCGGAGGAGCAAAGCCCAGGGGACACATGGGACGTGTCACCTCACTTGGTAGGTGAAGAATGGTCCCATCTGCACGCCCCGGCACTGGAAAACGCAGGGAAAACCCCACTAAACACTACTCCCAAGTATATTAACTGTCCTCAAAAATAAACCACACTTTAAAAAGACATTTAAAAAGAGCTATAACAATTCACTGGCCCAGACTGAAAGTCCATCTGTGGAATTTCCTATGCAGCAGCAGCTCAGGTTGGAATTGGTGAAAATAAAGCACACAAACCCCTCCAAAATGATCCCTTACCCCCTGCCTGCATCCTGCTCTGGAAACACCTCAGCAAGGCACAGAACTGAGGCTGCCACTTATCCAGCCATGCCACATCCTGCCTGCCAGGTCCTACTCCATTCGCTTTGCAAACTGAAAGCCATTTACTCCATACAGAAAATTACTAAGTGCATGTTAATGCGGCAATTAGACCTGATGATATAGCATCCTCCATCCTCAGCCTCGTCAGGAAAGCCAGGCACCATTTTAACCATAGTAACAGGAGACGAATCAGCTTGGAGGAGTGGGGAGCCAGGCTGGACGGGGCTTGGAGCAAGCTGCTCTAGTGGAAGGTGTCCCTCCCCATGGCAGGGGTTGGGACCGGATGAGCTTTAAGGTCCCTTCAACACAAACCATTCCACGGTTCTATGCCATCCCCTCAGCTCCATCCTCAGCAGCTGGATGCATCCCCTGAGCCAGGAGGAAAGGGGCTCAGATGTTCATCTCTGCTCCTACCTGCATCGCTCAGGTGATGCTATGAGGGATGGGGAGATGGTGCTGGGCTCCTTTGCCGGTCACAGCCGACTGAAGCAATTTTACAGCTGAAAGGAAAGCTGTGAAGACCTCTCACGGGTCACGGCCAGCAGAGCAAGCTGGCCACGTTGCTGCTATTTATGCTTCAGGGCTGCCGCAGATTTATGTCTTTGTTATATATTGTTTGCAAAAAGAGGAAGGAAAAAGCACTTGTCCCCTTGTGAAGTTACAAAGTCAGGCGATGCTGACTCCAGCACTGACGGTCCATGAGCTGCCCGTGCAGATTTAGACCCAACCCCAGCCAACCAAAAAGAAGATTCACTTCTCTGCTCTCTGTGCTATTTAAAGTACGATGGAGTACAAAGACACCGCATTACGCACAGAAGAGTTGCGCTCATGCACAGCAAGGTAGCACCCACCCCATAGAAATAAAGCGGATGCAAGTGCTCCTGCACCCAACCCCGTGCTCCCCAGTGACTGCGATTCCTATAGCAAATATCTATAGGAATATACAGGAATATCTATAGGAATATATAGGAATATCTGACAGCGCTTTCCAAGGTGCCCGGCCCCGGCAGTCACACAGGGATGAGCACAAGGTGCGAGCAGGGATGCAGCAGGCAAGGACAGACAGAGCAAGGAGGAATATAGTCCCCTAAAGGCTTCTAACACCAAGAGCACCCCTCCTCACCTGCCCCCCATGCAGGTTTTGCACAGCACAAGGGAAAACAAATGCAGTATTTTCCAACCATCCACTGCCATGTTTCCAACAGCCCTTTGGGATGTGCCCAGCAATGACTGGGGCTTTGCTGCGCCAAAAGAGCACTCAAACCCCTTGTGTTTCTGTTTCACTGGTCCTACAGTGCTTCATGGATCATCATTGGTTTCCTCATCTTCTCATAATGTATAAAACCGGCCTGTCACTGTGCTTGGCTTCCCCTCAAGGTCAGCAAATGAAGGTATTTAATTAAACACAGCAATTTACCAGCTCTCAGCCCAATTCACAAGAACCTCACGCATCATTTGAGTGGGATTTTCATATCATTCACTTGGAAAAAGCACAGAGACAACTTCAGCAGAACAAAATCCATTCTTTTGGCAAAGCACAAACCCCCTCTCGCTCCATTGCAAGCACATTACTGCCTCTCCATCACCTGCCTGGGGGTTATCTGATACATCCCAGGAAAGCCACAGAGCATGGATCCGGAGAAAGCAGCAGCAGGCTCAGTGCAGGCAGGGAACAAAGCATCAGTGTAACGCCATCAGCAAACACAGCACCCTCCCATCGCATTCCCAGCAGCAGGAACACCCCTACATCCCTGCATTGCCCTCCATCACCCCACAAGGATAAAGATAACTTGTGTCACCACATGGAAATCTTTGGTACCCAAGCTTGGGTTTTCCTCTTCTTTCACCCAGCAGCAGTGCCTGGCAGCACAGCCAACATAGAATCAGAGTGGCATGGGTTGGGAGGGACCTTAAAGCTCCTTCAGTTCCAACCCCCGCCATTAAAAAGGCAAATAAAACCTTGGAATTTGCCTTAAAATACAGCTTGGATCTTTAGGAGGAGTGAAAAAAACCCAAAACCAGAAAGTTCGGGTGTTTTCTTTAGACCTTCCATACTTCCCAGGCTTTTCCTCAGGCAGAACCGGTCTCCCGTGCTTTGGTGAGCCCAGGGCTGCAGGTGCTCATCCCCAGCACTGTGCTGTGCCACAACCCCGCTCAGACCCTTTAACAAGTACAGGATCCCTCGCTCCAGCAGCATCTCGAAGCAGAGATGGGAGCAGCAACACAAACACAACACATGCAAGCACTTAGAAGTCAATTAATAGCGGCGGAAGGCCCCTTGTTGAAGGCAGCAGAAGGAACGATGTTACATTTCCGGAATCATGGCTGAAATTTGCCATTGCGTGTCATCAGGAATCATTTAAAAGGGTTTTGATCTAAGTGCTCTGTCAGGGCTCTAATGAATTAACAGATGACAGATTGCCGTAATGAGAGCCGCGGCTTTAAAGACAAGGCGACATTGTTTTCCTGCTGCACTGCTCACATCAGTTGGGATGTTTAAAAATAATGGTGGCAGAAGATTAATACCTTACAAGTGCCGCGACATTTCTCACACGCAGCAGAGCCGAGCCTGGCTTTTGGGTGGGTTTTAGGGATGCGGAGGGGAGCAGGGACAACGCCGCAGACCCCAAAAGCGTCATTACATCCCGAACGCTGAGATGTAGGGTGTAGATCATAGAATCATGGACTGGTTTGGGCTGGAAGAGGACGTTAAAGCCCATCCAGCTCCAACCCCTGCCACGGGCAGGGACACCTTCCACCGGAGCAGCTTGCTCCAAGCCCCTGTGTCCAACACTGCCAGGGATGGGGCAGCCACAGCTTCTCTGGGCACCCTGTGCCAGCACCTCAGCACCCTCCCAGGGAAGAACTTGTCCAAAGTCCCTCTCCAGGTTTCTTTAGGGAAAACATCATTCCTATCCTGCGTTCCAGGGAGGGCACCTTCACCCCAAACCCCAGCAGCTCCTTAGGGACCGGCCCCCATGTCACAGGCAGAGCTGTATGGTTTCAGCAGAGAGCCCAGCTTGGAGTGCCGGCTGCTGGCTCCTGGGATAAAAATAAGGGAAGAGCCAGTGACTGGAGCAGGCTCGTCCCTGGTTTGAGCCACATTCCCTGTACTCATTAGCTCGGTTGCTGGATCACATTCTTCTGCTGTGCAAAGGGACCACAAAGGCATATTCTACCCAATGTTAAGTAAACAAACTTTTGAAAACTGCCTTTTATTGATTCCATACGGCCATCTGGATTGAAGGAAAAGGCTCCCTCCCTCTTCCCCCTCCCCTGCGAAACCATCCCAAGGTTAGGGACTGGCAGCAGCTCAGCGCTGGCTGAAAACCACCTAGTTTCCTCCACAGTTAACAACACAGGAAAACGTCGAACTCGGAGATAAATGTTGGAGGCTTCTTTGGTTCCCCATCTGGTAGCCAGCCTGTTCTGTGAAAACCCAGGATATACATATGCAAATATTCACAGCCTGCTTCCAAGATCTAAAGCATTTTTATGATGTAACCACAAAAAGAGGTTATTTAATGTTGACAATATGTAGCCGAGCAAAGCACCAGAACGCTGCATATGGTAATGTAGCTTAGGAAAATGAAGCTGCGGTGCCCTCGCGGAGTAATGAAAAGCAGATTTCACCTTGAAGACTGCTTGAGCTGTTTAGCTTGTAATGACTTAGGGGAAAAGAGAAATAAAACACACTCAAAGAAACTCTGGTGTGAAAATACAGCTCACCACAGAGCCACAGCAACCCGGGGTGCACGGCAGCATCACCAGCAGCTTCAGCATACCCTGCACCGGGGATGGGCTGTGTCCCACTGCGGATACCTGCAGCCGGGCATGGATGGACCCTGCTGGTGATGCTGATGCCAACAGAGACCTGCCTGCCCCTGCTGCAGCCCCATATGTGGCTCCCAGCATCATGGGCAGCCACAGGGACAATGTGCCCCTCTGTCTTTTAGGCCCAGTGTGGACGGGGCTTGAAGCAAGCTGCTCTAGTGGAAGGTGTCCCCGCTTGTGGCAAGGGTTGGAACTGGATGAGCTTTAAGGTCCCCTCCAACCCAACCCGGTCCATGAATCTATGGGAACAGCAGACAGGCAGTTCTGGATGAAGCATGCAGGAAGGATGGCACTCCACAGAGGTCAAGGGCAGCAGGGCACCCATGGTGGGTATCACTCCATCACAGCAGTGCAGAGCCAGAATGAGCGGTGCATCCACCTTCCCAATCACCTCCCAGAGCTTGGGTACCATGCAGGTACCCCCTTGGGTACCAGCCCAAGGGGGGCTCAACCTCTCCTCTTTGGGAGACCAGACACTGCTGTCCTGAGTGCCAAGGGAAACAGCAATGCTACATCCCTATCTCCAGCCAGTCAAGTGGTGGGGGTGCATAGGGCAGCATCCCACCACCTGCACAAAAATGCATCACCCCCATATCATCTGAGCCATGGAGAAGACTTTCAGAGTCAGCCCCACACCCCTAATGCTGCTTTTATGTAGCAAAGACTTATTGCTACTGCTAAAATTAATTATGGCCTCCTTCTGTAACGAGCACCTCTGTATATTACACGAGCGCTTTGCCTGTCATCAACAGCCTCAGAGAAAGATGTTTGAATTAACAAAATATTACTGTGATCTTCTCCCTGACAGGATGGAAGCAATAATATTTAGTGAGTAACCAAGTTTGCTTTAATAATTTAGTAGACTGCAAAAACCTTGATCATCCGCCTGACTCCAAGAACAAAATAGAGGAGCTTTGTGCACCCGAAGCCGAGATAAAAACGCAGGCAGAAGAAAGAGGTTGAAAATCGTATTTTTTAAAGCTAATTAAAACCACAGCCGCATGGAAAAGGCCACAAACCTGCTCCTTGAAGCAGGCAAAGCCGCAGGTTTCCCTGTCTCCCTGTTTGATCTGGGGGAACAGAGCAGAGGGATGCTGGCGCGCTGGATCCCTGGCCTGGCTGCGCACCAAGGGGTGACTGAGACAGTCCCTTGACATTCAGAGACACCTTCCACTGGAGCAGGGTGCTCCAAGCCCCTGTGTCCAACCTGGCCTTCAACACTGCCAGGGATGGGGCAGCCACAGCTTCTCTGGGCACCCCCTGACAGCGCCTCAGCACCATCACAGGGAACAGCTTCTGCCTAAGAGCTCATCTCAGTCTCCCCTCTGGCAGGTAAAGCCATTCCCCTTGGCCTGTCCCTATAGGCCCTTGTCCAAAGCCCCTCTCCAGGTTTCTTGAAGGCCCTCTCCATCTTATGCCCCTGGGGCAAGTCTTGGGATGTGTGGAGAAGGGCTGAGAAGCATCTCCAATGCTGAAGAACCCATGGCCAGAGCTGGCCCAGTTGCATCAGCCCAGAACAGTGAGTGGGGAGGGATGCGGATGCACATCCATGAGCACCCATCCATCTCAAATCCCACCTTTTCCAGCTCACAAGCAGCTGGCACAGCAGCTCAGGGCAGGAGGGACCTGAGGAGGACTGTGCTCTGCTTGGCACCAGCCTGGAGTCAGGCAGGAGGCTGTGGATCCCAGCACCCAACGACCAGCAGCAGGCAGGCTTGGCTGTTGTTGCTGCTGTTGTCATCAAGAGCCTCTCCTGGGAACCTCTGTCACTGAGGCAAATAATTTGACACGATGCATTTTTGAGCATCACTGTTGGAAGCTACAGATATTCCCAGCACAGGGCTTGGCAGTCTCCATCACGGAGCAGGAGCTGTCAGGGAGCCTTGGAGGGAAGCTTGGAAGAAACAAGAAAGCAAAGAATCCTCAGCTTATGGGGCCAGAGCTATTAAAAGAGCACTTAGGTCCCTTAACATGAAAATGCATCAAAGAGGGAAACCAGATGAGAACAGATTCATTCGCCTTGGAGATATCCCGGCTCTGATCCGCTGCCTTCCTCCTCAGCAGAGCCTCAGCACGGACTGAAATGCCTTCGGGCAGCAGAGCTGTTGTGTCTGAGGCTGTATTTGCAGAGGGCATTTTAAGGAGCAGCCTCTCCAAGGGGCTCCCTCCCCTCATCAGCATGCGGAGCAGAGAGCCCCCAATGCACCGCAATGGAAACGAGATCCCTTTCTAGATAAACACGCTGTATCAATGACAAAAAGAGGAACCAGAGCTACACCAATGCTCAGAGCATCAAAGGCCTCCAGATCAGGCTTCAGACCTGCTAACAGTGCCATCGCTGCCAGCCCGGGCCGAAGCCAGCCCTGCTGGGATGCCTTGAGGGAGCACCGGCAGGCAAATAAACGGGTGGCTCGCACCATCTCCAGGTTACAGGACACGGAGGGACCCCGTGTTTGCTCCACGGTGTCTCAAGGACTCATCTGCACGCAAACACCTGGGTGGAAGGTGCCCTTGTCCATGGCAGGGGCTTGGAACTGGATGAGCTTTAAGGTCCCTTTGAACCCAAACCATGATTCTCTGAGTTAAAGGTAAAGCACCCAACAAGAGCCGCGCGGATGCGGTCAGATGAGGGCACTAAAGACCCTCTACCACCTCCACAGCCAGCCCAGCCACTGCCTGAGCCAGGCTTGCCACAGCACACAGGGAAACCTCTGAAACCCCAATACTTGAGCGGGTTTCCCCTCAATGAGACGTCCCCACGGCCGATGTGTGAGCACACGCGGGCCCCTGCCTGCCTCCAACCTGCAGTAACGTTAACTCAGCCCCACACACCCCCTCCAAGCCCACCTCTGCTGATCCCCCCCCCCCAAAAGCGAGAGGCTGATGGGGCATCAACACAGTGCAACATCTGGGAGCCATCGCAGCCGCGGTGCTGAACAGCGAGGCAGCAGAAGGTGTGATGAGAGCCAGATGTTCACCTCTGCCCATGCAGCCTAAGTGGAGGGGATTACAATAAGGGGGCAAGTAAAGAGGAAGGCCTGCAAGGATATGGGGAGCCCCTGGAGGCCTTTAAAAGTGATTTTAAAGCCCCATTTCCCCCGATTCCGAGGGGATTTTATGGAGTAGCACCGGCAGAGCGCTGGCTGTGTGTTGTGAGGCCGGGCAACACCAAGCCAGGCTTCCAGCAGGAATAAATCCCTCGCTTTCCTGAGGTGGGTAACATTTGCTAGCATCCCAGCTCCTGGTGCACTAACTATGGATGGCAACAGCCATGGTGGTGAATGGGATGAGACGGACGCAGCTCTGGGCAAGCTGAGCTAGTTGAAGACATCCTTGCTTACTGCAAGAGGATGGACTGGTGGAGCTTTGCAGGTTTCTTCCAACCCAAACCATTCCATGATTCTATGACACCTGCAAAGCAGGGGGAGATAAGCAAGCAGGGAGCCTCACACCAGCTTCTGCATGAGATAGGTACTCAGAGTGGTCAAAGGGCTCAGTTGCTGGGGCAGGAGCATTCCCAAAGCTCACCAGGACACAGATGCTCACATCCATGCCACCACGCAGCACTCCAACAGCTCTCACACCATCAATGTCTTCGGACAGCCCCGGCCTGGCTCCATCAAAGCACTTTGCACCTCTCCTGCGCCACTGAGATCCAATGCAATGGCTTCAAACAGAACTAAAATTAAGCTTGGATTTAAATGGGATGGAAATTACGGGAGAGCAGGAAACTACAGAGGAGCCCATTGGTCAGAGAGCACCAGCAGCCACATCACCGCAGGCAGGAGCTGGGTGTGAGGTGTAAGAGAAGGGCCAAGCTCACTGCAGGCACCCTTCCATCCCGAGGCAGGACCAGCACGAGGACCCAGGCACTGCCTGGGCAGAGGTACAGCTTCCAACCCAAAGCAGTCTCTGTTTCTATGATTTCCTCTCTGCACGGACAAATCCCTTTAAGGAATTGAACCGGATTTTGCTTACAGCTGGAACCCTCCCATGCCTTACCCAAGAGTTAATTCCAAGCAGAACACAACAGCACCCAGGATGCAGCTCAGCCTGCCACTACACAAACCCCAAGGATAAACCAAAACACTTCCCAGAAGCCACCACAGCTGCACAAGGGGGATGCTCTGCTGCCACAGAGATGTTCATGCAGGGGCAGCCTCCTTGACCTGAGGCTCCTAAACCAGCAGAGCAGCAGTTTGGGGCTGGCTCTGCACCAGGAACCTGCTCAATTCAGGCAAATTAAAGACTCACATTCCCTGGAAAAAAGCAGTTGCTTCCCAGATCCAACCCCAGCAGCTCATTGGAAGTTACCACCAGGCTCAGGAGCAGCTCCCCTTTTTGGAGGGAACTGATGTAGGTGGGCACAGTCCCAGGAGCTGCTCAGCACCTTTAACCCCATATGGCCATCCACCACCCCGGAGCCCACAGACCGTCCAGGAATGGGCCTTACCAGTGAAAGCACGGAGAAAAGCCTGCAGAGCCCAGCGCTCCGGATGTGCTGCTCCATTAAACCCGCAGCGATGCTCCCGGGTCCCCACCAGGCTCCATCCTGCGCCCACTCGCTAAAGAGAAAACAAGCCGTATAATGAAGCTAAATAAAGCACCGGGGCGCGGGGGGCGTTTCCAACTTCGGAGCCAACACCACTCACCTGCGTGCTTGCTTGCTCCATTGATTAATTGATCACTGATTGATGATTCATTGGCTGATGATGGGCGCCCGCCGCCTTCCAGCCCGCGCCCGCCGCCGCCCGCCCTGCGCTCTCGTGGGCTCAAACCAAGGGACGAACCAGTAGGAGGCGCCCGAGAGCGCAGGGGCCGAGCGGGGCCGAGCGGGGCCGAGCGGGGCCGAGCGGGGCCGAGCGGGGCCGAGCGGGGCCGAGCGGGGCCGAGCGGGGCCGAAGCTGCTCGGTCAATTCATTCATAGAATCCCAGCCTGGTCTGGGTTGAAGGGAACTTAAAGCTCCTCCAGCTCCGACCCCTGTCATTGTAGGGACACCTTCCACTGGAGCAGTTGCTCCAAGCCCCTGTGTCCAACCTGGCCTTGAACACTGCCAGGGATGGGGCAGCCACAGCTTCTCTGGGCACCCTGTGCCAGCACCTCAGCACCCTCCCAGGGAAGAGCTTCTGCCTCAGAGCTCATCTCAGTCTCCCCTCTGGCAGTTAAAGCCATTCCCCTGTCCTGTCCCTCCATCCCTTGTCCAAAGCCCCTCTCCAGGTTTCCTGCAGCCTCTTCAGGCACTGGAGCTGCTCTCAGGTCTCCCCTTCAGGAGCCTTCTCTTCTCCAGGCTGCCCCAGCCCAGCTCTCAGCCTGGCTCCAGAGCAGAGCTGCTCCAGCCCTCGCAGCACCTCCATGGCCTCCTCTGGACTCGCTCCAACAGCTCCATGTCCCTCTGGCGTCGGGAGCCCCGGAGCTGGACACTGGGATGTGATTCCCCCATTGGACTCAGTTTTTCCATGGCTGGCACCCAAGCACCCAGTAACCTCCTGGGCAAAGGGGGCTCAGGCACGAGCATCCCTTAGTGCCGAGAGCTCCCCGCAGCACAGCCCATTGTGCGCCTGATGCTCGTTTATTTTTAATCCTTAATGAGATAAAAGGTTGGAATTGCTTTTAAGCCTAAAATTGCCTTGGCCCTTTTTATCTTTAAAAAACACAAGCAGTTTTGGAGGGTATTTATTTGGGGTTTTTTAAAGTTCGCTATAATGATTCCTGGGAGCTATTATGCTGGAAACACGGCGCTTTCAAAGGCGTTTGGGATGCATTAAATGTTTCATTCCTCAGTCTCCATTTCTTTGTGTTGCTTTTTTGATCTCCATTCGGATTGATTAAAGACACTGACTGCTCAATTTTGATTAAATCCTAAATCATAACTGGCTTACGAAACAACTGTGAAAGCTGACATTTATGAAGTTCAGTAAAGCAGTTGTAAGAACAGGAGTGCGAGATGGAAAGAAATAATAAAGCCCCTTTCCAAACAAACACGGGTTGACAGCAAACAGATGGTTCCAGGCTCTTACTTGTAAACTGGAAAAATTAAGATTTGGCAGGTTCTGGGAATCAGAAAAAAAATGGTTACAAAACATCTTAAAGTTTTCCCCTTCATATCCTGGTGTTGCTCCGGGCACCGGTTCAATATTTTCATAGGCTACTGCACGGAAAAGGTTCTGGATACATGAAAGCAGCTGGCATAAAAGGGCTTAGAAATACTAGTCAAGATTTATAGTGAAGGAGGTTGCCAGCATCCCGAAGATGCAGTGTTTAAACCCCAGCTCCTCAGCCCACCAATAAATCACTGTAACTTCGCAGCAGAGCTTGAGCTCCATCTCCAAAGGTGCAGGGAGAGTGGGCAGAGTGTAACCTTGGTGGGGTTTTCCGTCTGTGTTGAGGTACCCGGGATAATGTCACGCTAATGCCTTTGGGCAACGCGCAGATGTGTGGGATCAAAGCTCTCCCTAACAGCAGGCTCCCCCGCACAAGGGGATCCCAGCCAGGGACCCGCTTCTTGCAAACATTTCCTCCTTCTCTGGGCCGCCAGGGAAAAGAAGATTGGGAGAAACACGGGCAGGATACCCCACATCCTGCAGGGATGAGCACAGGGGAATGGTGATGCCAAGACCCTTTGGCATGGCCTAAACCTGTCTGGACTTTGTATGCAGTGTGTGCTGGTGCTTGTGGGGATGCAGCACTTACAGACCCCCCTGCATCTGCAGCAGCCCTTGGGCATGCACAGGGTGGATGTCCTGGGTGCTCCTCACCCATGAACCCAGGAGGACCCTATTGCTGCCATCACACCACATGGGTGCTGTTGCTAAAGCCAAGGCATGGGGAGGGTGCTGAGAAGAGCAGCCCTGGCTCCAAACCTCCCTGAGCACATCCCTGCATCCAAAGCCATATCCCAGCGTGTCCGTCCCCATGGCACGCCGGCAGCAGCCGGTTCTCCAGGGTTAACAACTGAACCGCTCCGTGTTCTCCGGAGAGTCAATGGGGCCTTGTCTGCAACCTGAATTACTGGCCTGCAAACAATCATTTCGGAGGCAGCATCCAAGCCCAGTTCCTCCCCTGCTCTCCCTCCCCCTGGCCCTGGAACAGCCACTGAAACCATTTGCAAACTGTTTGCAATGGCTCTGGGCGCAAACGGGAGGTGCAGGGATCTGCTCAGCCCCCCCTGCAAATACGCACACACAGAGGCTGAAAATGGTTTTAGTTTGAAGATCAAAGAGAGGCGCAGGAAGGAGGGAGAAGCACGTCCAGGGGAGAGCCCAGCATGTGGTTCTCCTTTGTACCAGAGGAGCAGTGCAGGGATGCTGCATGTGGCTGCAGGACTGCAGCACATCCCAGTGAGGAGGCTGAGGCTCTGGCATCCATTCAGGATGCATTTGAAGTACACTGTGAGAGCTCAAAGCTCCCCTGGACCAGCTCCTTGCCCAGCCCATGCCAGAAATCGCCCTCTGGCAGGGTTACCTCCTAAGGATGGAGAGGCGCATGTGCTGGTTACCTGCAGTGCCTCTTGCTCTCCCTATAATGTCAACTCTGTACCACGTTTCCCCAGGACATGGGGTGCCCGAGTGAAGCCTCAGAGCGATTGTCCCATTTCTTCTTTCCTATAAGAACAAAACCATGGAGAACCAGCTCTCCTCTCCCTCTGCTTCCTCCCCAGGCCAGGCTCGCTGCGCAGAGGTGCAGCAACACGTTAGAGAGGGAAGCAGGCACGCAGGCAAACCCTTGTGAACCTCACAGCGCTGCTTTGATCCTCATTTCATCTCTGGTCAAGCGCGCTTTCGGCAGAGCCTGGTTTATCATTCATACATCCAAATCCCTGGAAAAGAAACCCTCGTGTCAGGAGCCGCTGAAAACTGCTCAACAGAGGGCTAAAAATAATCTCCTCCAGGGAGCAATCCTGCTCTGCCCAGGAGGGAAGTGGAAAGATGAGTTAATGGGGCTTTTCCATCTCTGGTTCCTGGAATGCTGTTCAAACCCACGGCTCAGGCTGCTCTTGGATTTTCTGGATATGCAGAACTCATCCCTGCAGGTCCCAGGCTTCCCCAGCAGGAACGCTGCCCTGCTGCAGTCCAGCTTCCCGATGCCGCTCCTCTCTTCAGGTTCTTCTCCATCTTCCCCTTTCCGCCTCTGCTCCGCTGAATGGATGCTCAGACAGACGTTGGCTGTTTCCAAGGGACCACCTCCCGTTGCCAACTGCTCATTGCAGGAAGAGTGCACTTCTCAGCGTGCTGAGATAGTGAATCAGGTGAGGCAGAGCCATGGAGGGGAAGGAGCCCGCGAGGCTCATGTGCAGTGTGTGGCTGTGCTGGAGACGTGCCCCGCGGCACTCCAGGTGGCAGATGGGAGACGTGGCTGTTGCCTCAAATAAACAACC